>CM064575.1:53561171-54161171 GCA_032716605.1 Paralithodes platypus | reverse complement strand
ATACATATATATATATATATATATATTGTGACGCCTACCAGCGTTGGCAGAATCGCCTCCCGGTAGCCACTAGCGCTCGCCAGGGCAGTGAAATGGGCTACAGTTATCAGAGAATGTTATACTTTCTTTCTTGTGAATCGTCATGTCACAGGCAGTATAGAAGTGGTCTTTATTTTTGTCTGTGACAATGCATTATATTTTATATCATCAGTTATAAGTTTAATGTATAAGACTGAATGATATAGCTAGAGAGTGTGAGTGAGTAAGTGCAGGAGGCAGAGTGTTGTGCGCGTAGTGTTACGCGTTGTCTCGGTGACGTCATGCCACGGCCGGGCCCTCTGAGTGGCTGGCCGCTTTGCCGCCCTCCTGCCGCAGCAGGAGGTAGTCCCCCCGCACTCCTTGCTGCCTTTGTGCCTTCCTTGCTCAGAGCTTGCTTGACCAGCATAACCTTCACACCTCCCTTGCCATCTGTCCCCGACTTCCACCTATAGAACACTTTCTCTCTCTCTCTCAACTTCTTACCTCTTATTCTTCCAATCTATTTAACATCATAACTCCCCTTTGGTTCTGCACGATTTCATATATCGGCCATCGTATTATATGCTGAAGCTCTCAGATATTTCATGTTTAGTTAGACATTTTGGAGGGGTTAACATTTTGTCTGTAGAGGTTCGACACACTCGCGGTGTCTCCCTACCTATTTCTTGGTTGTCTGCTGGGCTATTTAATGCTAGACTGGGGTGAGGCTATTGGTGTTGTGATTTCCGATGTGTACCAGGTTTTGTTGAACTTGTACTATCGCAACGGATGCGTGGGAAGCCTAGGTTATCTTTCTGACTGTGTACCTTGTGAGTTTAGCACTGTGTTGCGAGTGAGGGCTTTTGCCTCTGCCACCCACCACTGTGCTAACTCATTTTGCTTTGACTTGAAGAGGGTCGCCAGGAGAGAACCAGATACTAGCGATCTGGATCTCTCAAGAGAGCACCCCGTCATTTAACGTAATTTGGCCGCACAGTCTTAAGGACCTCGCTAGGCTACGAGCCGCTTGCTCAGCCATTGTTTCCTAGCCTACGACATCCCAGCTAGACTTTATTCGCCTAGCAGACACCCGATTAGGATTATAAACTCTTATGTTATGTATGCAGCATTTTTATTCACGTTGATTGTAAGCCTTGGTTGTTGTTGAGTTGCACAACCTGAGCAGGCTTTTGCGTTGCCTGAGGAAGTACTTCTTTTGTTGTTGGAGATAATACTATTGCACATTTATCGTTATTTCCGTGCCAGTTAACACTGTATGTCCCTACACTTGCCATATCTTGTTCCTGCTTTATATAACAGTTCAAAATCCGATTCGATCATCTTAAGCAGCATCAGACTTTCTTCAGAAGATTCCTGTTCGATGCTTTAGGACTTTCATTCACTTTCTTTAATATAGGAGTGACAGTTTATTATTGTTTAGAGTAACTTTAATTATACCTTCTTCTTGTTTGCATTAAATCATTCCAGTGATTTAATTAAGCTCTCTATCTTTTTCCTTGTATACATTATTAACGTAATTGTATGTTGTTGTGATCAGGCTGTATCAGAGATCATCAGCCTGTAGTAGTAGTGCATTTATACCGAGTTGGAGGATACCCCGCTATCGCAGATTTAACTCTGGAGGGTATAGGTGTTTTTGTGCGCCGGCATTATAAGTTCGAGTGGTTGGATCTAGTGTTACCGTTGTGGCTGTGTGCCTTTCTAGTCCAATGATTAAGAGCCCTTGTTTTATACGAGTCCCGGTCGTAACAATATATATATATATATATATATATACTGTATAAACTGTACATGTATATATTAATTATTTTTTGTTTCCTTACATAGCCTCCAACAAGCTTATAACAATGCCCCCAAGGCCTCCTTTTGAGATAAATTTGTAAACAATTTCGGTAAAAAATTCCCCGCCGAAGGCTGATTCTTCCTAAATTACAGCCTCGCTATTGCTCGCCAGGTAAAAAAATCGACACCTAAATGGCACAAAAGGTTCTAAAATCACCATACTAATAGGGCTAAGTATGAGGGAGAAGGGGGTCAAGAAAAAACAAACCTCTCCTTAAGCTGGCGATAAATTGACGTACCTCCATCCTAACTACACAACTTTTACAACGTTTATACTATATAGCTAATTATTGTATTAATTATGAAAACCTGTCTATCATTTAATGCTAGGAGATAGAGTAGTGTCTTATGTCTCCGTTAACCCGTTCAGTACCAGTTCCGTCCGTTATAATTATGTTATACTGGCCGCTAACAGACGATGTTATTCAGTTTGGGAAGGGCCCCTAGCAATTAACAGGATTCGAACTATCTTGATTAACGCTATTTTACTATCACAGATCCTTCTTAAGCTGCATAAAATCTTCAAGTTATAGCTAGAACAAAATAGAAAATACGTGGTCAGTACAGAAGGGGTTAACTATTGAGAACTGAGCTCGTGAGGCTATAATACGTGGTCAGTACAGAAGGGGTTAACTATTGAGAACTGAGCTCGTGAGGCTATAATACGTGGTCAGTACAGAAGGGGTTAACTATTGAGAACTGAGCTCGTGAGGCTATAATACGTGGTCAGTACAGAAGGGGTTAACTATTGAGAACTGAGCTCGTGAGGCTATAATACGTGGTCAGTACAGAAGGGGTTAACTATTGAGAACTGAGCTCGTGAGGCTATAATACGTGGTCAGTACAGAAGGGGTTAACTATTGAAAACTGAGCTCGTGAGGCTATAATACGTGGTCAATACAGAAGGGGTTAACTATTGAAAACTGAGCTCGTGAGGCTATAATACGTGGTCAGTACAGAAGGGGTTAACTATTGAGAACTGAGCTCGTGAGGCTATAATACGTGGTCAGTACAGAAGGGGTTAAATATTGAGAACTGAGCTCGTGAGGCTATAATATGTGGTCAGTACAGAAGGGGTTAACTATTGAGAACTGAGCTCGTGAGGCTATAATACGTGGCCAGTACAGAAGGGGTTAACTATTGAGAACTGAGCTCGTGAGGCTATAATACGTGGTCAGTACAGAAGGGGTTAACTATTGAGAACTGAGCTCGTGAGGCTATAATACGTGGTCAGTACAGAAGGGGTTAACTATTGAGAACTGAGCTCGTGAGGCTATAATACGTGGTCAGTACAGAAGGGGTTAACTATTGAGAACTGAGCTCGTGAGGCTATAATACGTGGTCAGTACAGAAGGGGTTAACTATTGAGAACTGAGCTCGTGAGGCTATAATACGTGGTCAGTACAGAAGGGGTTAACTATTGAGAACTGAGCTCGTGAGGCTATAATACGTGGTCAGTACAGAAGGGGTTAACTATTGAGAACTGAGCTCGTGAGGCTATAATACGTGGTCAGTACAGAAGGGGTTAACTATTGAGAACTGAGCTCGTGAGGCTATAATACGTGGTCAGTACAGAAGGGGTTAACTATTGAGAACTGAGCTCGTGAGGCTATAATACGTGGTCAGTACAGAAGGGGTTAACTATTGAGAACTGAGCTCGTGAGGCTATAATACGTGGTCAGTACAGAAGGGGTTAACTATTGAGAACTGAGCTCGTGAGGCTATAATACGTGGTCAGTACAGAAGGGGTTAACTATTGAGAACTGAGCTCGTGAGGCTATAATACGTGGTCAGTACAGAAGGGGTTAACTATTGAGAACTGAGCTCGTGAGGCTATAATACGTGGTCAGTACAGAAGGGGTTAACTATTGAGAACTGAGCTCGTGAGGCTATAATACGTGGTCAGTACAGAAGGGGTTAACTATTGAGAACTGAGCTCGTGAGGCTATAATACGTGGTCAGTACAGAAGGGGTTAACTATTGAGAACTGAGCTCGTGAGGCTATAATACGTGGTCAGTACAGAAGGGGTTAACTATTGAGAACTGAGCTCGTGAGGCTATAATACGTGGTCAGTACACAAGGGGTTAACTATTGAGAACTGAGCTCGTGAGGCTATAATACGGGGGCAGTACAGAAGGGGTTAACTATTGAGAACTGAGCTCGTGAGGCTATAATACGTGGTCAGTACAGAAGGGGTTAACTATTGAGAACTGAGCTCGTGAGGCTATAATACGTGTTCAGTACAGAAGGGGTTAACTATTGAGAACTGAGCTCGTGAGGCAATAATACGTGGTCAGTACGGAAGGGGTTAACTATTGAGAACTGATCTCGTGAGGCTATAATACGTGGTCAGTACAGAAGGGGTTAACTATTGAGAACTGAGCTCGTGAGGCTATAATACGTGGTCAGTACACAAGGGGTTAACTATTGAGAACTGAGCTCGTGAGGCTATAATACGTGGTCAGTACAGAAGGGGTTAACTATTGAGAACTGAGCTCGTGAGGCTATAATACGTGGTCAGTACAGAAGGGGTTAACTATTGAGAACTGAGCTCGTGAGGCTATAATACGTGGTCAGTACAGAAGGGGTTAACTATTGAGAACTGAGCTCGTGAGGCTATAATACGTGGTCAGTGCGTAAGGGGTTAACTATTGAGAACTGAGCTCGTGAGGCTATAATACGTGGTCAGTACAGAAGGGGTTAACTATTGAGAACTGAGCTCGTGAGGCTATAATACGTGGTCAGTGCGTAAGGGGTTAACTATTGAGAACTGAGCTCGTGAGGCTATAATACGTGGTCAGTACAGAAGGGGTTAACTATTGAGAACTGAGCTCGTGAGGCTATAATAAACCGAGCATAATCATGTTAACCCTATTTGGCCGAGGGGGGTCGTTTTGGATTACCCATGGTACGCTCCAGCAGTTTGGAGATGTTAATATATTTCAACCAATTAGTTTGGCGATAATAAGACGGTTCACCACATTCAGGTATTCATTATTTTGCTGGGCGAGCGATAGTGACCCTGTAATTAAGAAAAAACTTATCATAAACATTTACAAACTAATATCCATCGTTCGAAAATGGCAAACAACAAGCATCTCAATAATAATTAAGGGAGCCCACCTCGCTTGTGTTATCTTTTTCTCCCTCTCTCTTTGGCTTGTATCCATTCGGCTCCATTCACCCTACTGTTTTAAGACGTTTACCCCCATCCAGGTGTCAATACATTCCTGGCGAGCGGTAGTTAGCCAGCATATATATTTTGTTGTCTTGACAGCAAGCTAAGTTTGTACATTTTTCGATAGAAAAAGTTCTCCGGCGAAGCCGGATTTCTCCATACAATGTTGGCTCGCTATCGCTTGCCAGGAAGAAATCGACACATGCATGGAAGATAAGCCTCTTAAAAAAGTTGGCTGAATGGGGCCGAATGGATACAAGCCAGGGAAAGAGAGAAAAGGAGAGAAAGATAGAAAAAGCCGGTGACAGAGCATCATAACAGTCGGACCAAATAGTGTTAAACGATTCCATATATGTTTTAACCCCATGAGAATATAACACGTTCTAGCAGTTTATTTTGGCTATCTTTAAACGATTTTCTATAGCTTAGGAAAGAGATATGGGAGTTGAAAGAGTAAAGACTGACCCAATCATCCCTCTGACTTCCATACACCCTTCCTACGCTAAATAAAATCTTCTTAAATCACACGAGCGCTTTTTCCCTCAACATTCATCTTCAACACTGGTCTGGCAGCTTATGAGGTCAACCTTTACAATATTTCGGTCACCTAAATTCATCTACCAACAGTATAGTTTTCGATACTAGTGCAATATATTCCAGGAATGTTGCCAGCAAAATGTTGATTATCGAATGTTGACTAAAAAAGCTATCGTGTGATACCGGCTTTATGATAGCCAGAATATATTGTCAAAACGCGTCATAGTCCTGAAGGGGTTAATATAAGCTAGTCAGGTGATGTTAAGGGTGTTTTGTTTTTCTTTGGTCTATTAATTAATTTATTCCTTTATTTCTTAGTTTTTTCGCTAGACCTCCATCAAACGTAGAAAAACACCCACTAGACAAGATAAATTTGTAAATTTTTCGGTAGAAAATGTCCCAGCCGAAGGCCGATTTCTCTTAAAATTTCAGGCTCGCATTCACTCGCCAGGAAATAATCGACACCTAAATGGCACGAAAGGTCTTAAAATTGACAACTAAATGGGGCGAAAGGCGTTAAAATTGCCAAACTAATGAGCCGAACGTCTTATAATTTCAAAACAAATGGGGCTTAACAGGAGGGAGAAAGGGGACCAAAAAAACGACCTCAACAGTCCATCAGCCTCACCTTAACCCTCTCAAGAACGAGGACGCATTTCTTCCCTTTCTTCAGGCTATTACCCTTAGATGATTGTGACGCATTTCTTCCCTTTCTTCAGGCTATTACCCTTAGATGATTGTGACGCATTTCTTCCCTTTCTTCAGGCTATTACCCTTAGATGATTGTGACGCATTTCTTCCCTTTCTTCAGGCTATTACCCTTAGATGATTGTGACGCATTTCTTCCCTTTCTTCAGGCTATTACCCTTAGATGATTGTGACGCATTTCTTCCCTTTCTTCAGGCTATTACCCTTAGATGATTGTGACGCATTTCTTCCCTTTCTTCAGGCTATTACCCTTAGATGATTGTGACGCATTTCTTCCCTTTCTTCAGGCTATTACCCTTAGATGATTGTGACGCATTTTTTCCCTTTCTTCAGGCTATTACCCTTAGATGATTGTGACGCATTTCTTCCCTTTCTTCAGGCTATTACCCTTAGATGATTGTGACGCATTTTGACCCTTTCTTCAGGCTATTACCCTTAGATGATTGTGACGCATTTCTTCCCTTTCTTCAGGCTATTACCCTTAGATGATTGTGACGCATTTTGACCCTTTCTTCAGGCTATTACCCTTAGATGATTGTGACGCATTTCTTCCCTTTCTTCAGGCTATTACCCTTAGATGATTGTGATGCATTTTGACCCTTTCTTCAGGCTATTACCCTTAGATGATTGTGACGCATTTCTTCCCTTTCTTCAGGCTATTACCCTTAGATGATTGTGACGCATTTCTTCCCTTTCTTCAGGCTATTACCCTTAGATGATTGTGACGCATTTCTTCCCTTTCTTCAGGCTATTACCCTTAGATGATTGTGACGCATTTCTTCCCTTTCTTCAGGCTATTACCCTTAGATGAGTGTGACGCATTTTGACCCTTTCTTCAGGCTATTACCCTTAGATGATTGTGACGCATTTTGACCCTTTATTCTGGCTATCATTAGACGATTTTATACAATTTATTAAGGGGGCCCACCTCGTTTTTTGTCTCGTTCGCTCCCTCTCTCTTTGGGTTGTATCCATTCGGCCCCATTCAGCCTACTGTTTTAAGACGTTTATCCCCATCAATGTCAATGTTTTTTCTGGCGAGCGGTAGTGAGCCAGCATATGTATATATATATATATTTTTTTTTTTTTTTTTTGTTACAGCAAGCTAAATTTGTACATTTTTCGATAGAAAAATTTCTCCGGCGAAGCCGGATTTCTCCATGCAATGATGGCTGGCTATCGCTCGCCAGAAAGAAATCGACACCTGGATGGGGATAAACGTCTTAAAACAGTTGGCTGAATGGGGCCGAATGGATACAAGCCAGAGAAAGAGAGAAAAGGAGAGAAAGATAAAATAAGCAGGTGACCCCCTTAATTAAGGCTCTGCGGGAATTATGAGGTTAAATTATATCTCAATTAACCTTCTGACTTCCATGCGTCCTTCCTACTCTCAATAAAATGGTCTTATGATGGCCAGAATAATTGTACACATGCGTCAGTCCTCAAGGGGTTAACGGATCATCTTATTATCATGTTACATTGTACACATGCGTCAGTCCTCAAGGGGTTAACGGATCATGTTATTATCATGTTACATTGTACACATGCGTCAGTCCTCAAGGGGTTAACGGATCATCTTATTATCATGTTACATTGTACACATGCGTCAGTCCTCAAGGGGTTAACGGATCATCTTATTATCATGTTACATTGTACACATGCGTCAGTCCTCAAGGGGTTAACGGATCATGTTATTATCATGTTACATTGTACACATGCGTCAGTCCTCAAGGGGTTAACGGATCATCTTATTATCATGTTACATTGTACACATGCGTCAGTCCTCAAGGGGTTAACGGATCATGTTATTATCATGTTACATTGTACACATGCGTCAGTCCTCAAGGGGTTAACGGATCATGTTATTATCATGTTACATTGTACACATGCGTCAGTCCTCAAGGGGTTAACGGATCATCTTATTATCATGTTACATTGTACACATGCGTCAGTCCTCAAGGGGTTAACGGATCATGTTATTATCATGTTACATTGTACACATGCGTCAGTCCTCAAGGGGTTAACGGATCATCTTATTATCATGTTACATTGTACACATGCGTCAGTCCTCAAGGGGTTAACGGATCATGTTATTATCATGTTACATTGTACACATGCGTCAGTCCTCAAGGGGTTAACGGATCATCTTATTATCATGTTACATTGTACACATGCGTCAGTCCTCAAGGGGTTAACGGATCATGTTATTATCATGTTACATTGTACACATGCGTCAGTCCTCAAGGGGTTAACGGATCATCTTATTATCATGTTACATTGTACACATGCGTCAGTCCTCAAGGGGTTAACGGATCATCTTATTATCATGTTACATTGTACACATGCGTCAGTCCTCAAGGGGTTAACGGATCTTATTATCATGTTACATTGTACACATGCGTCAGTCCTCAAGGGGTTAACGGATCATCTTATTATCATGTTACATTGTACACATGCGTCAGTCCTCAAGGGGTTAACGGATCATGTTATTATCATGTTACATTGTACACATGCGTCAGTCCTCAAGGGGTTAACGGATCATCTTATTATCATGTTACATTGTACACATGCGTCAGTCCTCAAGGGGTTAACGGATCATGTTATTATCATGTTACATTGTACACATGCGTCAGTCCTCAAGGGGTTAACGGATCATGTTATTATCATGTTACATTGTACACATGCGTCAGTCCTCAAGGGGTTAACGGATCATCTTATTATCATGTTACATTGTACACATGCGTCAGTCCTCAAGGGGTTAACGGATCATGTTATTATCATGTTACATTGTACACATGCGTCAGTCCTCAAGGGGTTAACGGATCATCTTATTATCATGTTACATTGTACACATGCGTCAGTCCTCAAGGGGTTAACGGATCATCTTATTATCATGTTACATTGTACACATGCGTCAGTCCTCAAGGGGTTAACGGATCATCTTATTATCATGTTACATTGTACACATGCGTCAGTCCTCAAGGGGTTAACGGATCATCTTATTATCATGTTACATTGTACACATGCGTCAGTCCTCAAGGGGTTAACGGATCATGTTATTATCATGTTACATTGTACACATGCGTCAGTCCTCAAGGGGTTAACGGATCATGTTATTATCATGTTACATTGTACACATGCGTCAGTCCTCAAGGGGTTAACGGATCATCTTATTATCATGTTACATTGTACACATGCGTCAGTCCTCAAGGGGTTAACGGATCATGTTATTATCATGTTACATTGTACACATGCGTCAGTCCTCAAGGGGTTAACGGATCATCTTATTATCATGTTACATTTTTCGGTAGAAAAATGTCCCGGCCGAAGACCGGTTCCTCTTACAACTACAGGCTCGCTATCGCTCGCCAGGAATATTTGTACACCTAAATGGCATGATAGGTATTAACATTTATAATGAACTAGTACGAAAGGTCTTAAAATCGCCAAACAAAGGGCCAAACGTCTAAAAATCTAAAAAAATAATGGGACTAATCACGAGGGAGAAAGGGGACCAGAAAAGCGACCGTCTCCCCTTAAATACGGTTGTTGTGCATCTATAATTACATAACATCAAATTCACTATACTTTCTAACCATCAGAACCCTATAGTGTTATTGCATTTATGTTTAATATCTACGTTTACGGCTCCAACTTCCTTATAGCCTGAAACTCACAAGTGTTTAATTGAGATAGAATGCACCCCTTTGCTTCCCAGGGGGTCTTGCAAACCGGAGTAAAATTGTCTATTGTTATCCAGAATGAAAATAACATGCGTGGCTGACGACTGAAAGGGTTAATGTTACCAATGGCTATAAGGGGGAGAGGGATTTTTGGTGCTCTATTTATATATTTATTTATTATCATTTGCAATACTATTTTTTTCTTTTCTTGTTTAAGTTTTCTCGGTAGACCTTCATCAAGCTTTTAACAAACATCCTCAAGATCCCCTTTCGAGGTAAATATGTACATTAGGGCGGACTGGCCATCTGGAGCACCGGGACTTTTCCCTGGTGGGCTGGTCGGTAATATGGGCCGGTCGGTGTATAAAAATAAACAAACAAACCTACTACTACTATTTTTTTTTTTTTTTTTTTTTTAATATTTGTCATACATTTTATTTTACAAGCATCAGATATTACTATTCTACACCATGCAACTTCAATCCAGTTGCCTCCCTATGCGACCCTCTGCCACTCCTGCCTCGTAGTCCACTTCTGCCACCGTCACTGGTTGTGGTGCAGACCGTCTTGTTCCCCGCAGGCATAGTAGTGCTGATCTGAGCAATGAGAAAGATAGACGGCACCTCATCCAGGCTACGACGTGGCTCCTGGGCTGTTGCTTCTTCTCTGCAATGATCTCTGCAAGCCTTGAATAGAAGCACTGGGCCCTGGGTCCCATCCCTCCAGATGTGGTGAAGACTAGTGGGGTAAAGCTGCCTTGTTCGATATTTAAGATCCTTTCCCCATATGCCCTGACCTTCTCTTGTTCGTTCCTCTTGTGTGCAGCATCCAGAGACATTTCGCTGTAGCTATGGGCCATTGGGTCAAATACTCTTATGTCAAAGAACGCTCGCTGTCCATTTGTCCAAAAACCTCTTGCACTAACGTCCAATCGTGCTTCATTCGATGTGTTGGCCGTCCTGTGCTGCAAGATCTCTCCATCCAAGGGAATGAGTGATGGTTCGCGCACCACATCTCTACACACCTCCCCGTTCGCCGTTACATCTCTTACTTCATCGTGCCTGATGCTGATGAATCCACCTTTCTTACATATCATGGAGTGGTCTGCATCGTTGTTGGTTCCACAAACGCATTGATCGGGCAGTCCTTCAATCGGCCAATCATACCTCAGTGCAATAGCATCATTAAATTCTTGTTTGTTGAGATTGAAGCCTTTTGCCTTGATTGGTAGTGTTATGGTTAATCTAGATAAAGTAGACTGTATATTATTAATTTGGAAGAAGCATTAACCATATAGAATAATTACCCGTTAGATTAACTCAGCTGGTGATTGGAGGATGGCGGAAAATAGGCTAGTTGACTTGAAGTGGTTAGTAAGGTAATAAAGCGTATGGAAAGAGGCTACAATAGGCTAGGATAGGCTAGATATTTACGTTACTTTTGTGTTAACTAACAAAATGATGATGTAGTGACTATATGAAATATGAGATGAAAGTGAAGCGAAAACAACACCTAATAGCTCTTTCCATTCACATATGCATAGCCTACGTGAGTTGCAGTTGGGATGTGTGTACATGCTTAGATTGATATGCAGGATTCGAAGTTGCATAATAAATTGTAGGCAGTGTCCACCAACCTTTAACTGTCTTCGTGGTGCGATGTATAAGGTGTGATTTTCGGTGTGAGCATCCTGGGTTGGAATCCACGGACTGCCACGTGTGTTTGTAAATTTCATTAATCGATTTTAGGAGTATGGTTGGTTGTTGGAAGGAACATAATAATATGAAACTATATGAAGAAGGCTTAGCGTGTGTAGCTGGGACGGAGGTTGGTTGGAGAGTGAGGGCGAGCGCGTTGTGTTTGTCTCTGTCGTGTCCTACCGCGCACGCGCATAACATATGGAAAATGTATCCCATCTTTTTTACAATGAGATACTTATGAACAATCTTAAATAATACAAATATATATATATATATATATATGGGAATTATAATCCTACAATACTTTCCCATATACAACTACTGAATAATATATTCTACCCAATCATGGAACGTTCGACCAAGGTTATGGAAGCGTTTAACTTAAGACAACGGAAAGATACATAACGCTACATCAACCCAGATTACGTAACATCGAGACTGTTCATACTAGATAGAGTATACTAAGTATGGACATATTCCCACCAGCAGAAAATATACAAAATTTAAATGATTAAATTTGCCCGGAGGCAATCTTATCCCGCCAAGCTTGGGAGGATATCTGGGCTGCCTGTCGACTGGGGCGTCCGCCGGACGCGTCAACAGGCTGCGCCGAGGTAGAAGCCAGGGAGGGGACATCAATGGATAACTGATCTGAGGGGGTGTCCTTGCGATCGAGGTCACCCTCAAGAGGATATAGGCGTACTGTTGGCCGTGTGATTACTCCAGTCCTGGTGCGAACCTTTGCTATCCGAACCTCACCATCACGACCTGGTAACAACTCCTCTATCCGACCCAATTTCCAGAATACGTGCGGGCCTTCTTCATGGATGGTTACCACGTCCCCTACCCTAGGCCAATGACCTTTTAATGGCGTTAGTTTACTTTTTGCGCTTCTCTCAAAGTCACCAGATATTCTGTCGACCAGCGATGCCAAATATCTTGCGATAATTTACGAATATATTTGTAGCGGGCCGATATCACGTCCTTACTTGTGTAGTCTGGATCTTCCATAGTATCCTCATCATGCTCTTCAGGAAGATCCCGCAGTCTGTATCCACGTACCAGTACTGAGGGTGTGATTGTGGTAAGGTCTTCCAAATCACCAGAAGCATAGTATAGAGGGCGATCATTTACGGTGGCTTCAATCTCCAAGAGTATGGTGTTGAGTTCCTCAATCGAGATGAGAGCTCTACCCAACACCTTCTTCAGACCTGCCTTCACGAAGCCTATGGCTCTCTCCCATATGGCGCCAAACCAAGGCGCTCTGGCGGGAATGAAACGCCATTCGCAATTTACATCCGCTAGGCAGGTCTGAATCTTAGGATTGTTGCTCACTTCTTTGAGATATGTAGATGCCCCTATGAAAGTCTTTGCATTGTCACTCAGCATGATACGTGGATATCCCTGTCTACTGCAGAATCTTCGGAAGGCATGTAGGAAGCTATCACAAGTGAGGTTGGTGACCAGTTCCAGGTGAATTGACCTGGTAACGGCACAGGTGAAAAGTATCATATACACCTTAAGATTGGATGAATCTTTCACAGGGATTGCTCCACTGTAGTCAACCCCGGTAACTTGTTAAGGGTCACCTGGGGTGGTTCGCAGGTTTGGTAAGGGAGGAATTCCGACGGGATCATAATGTGTTCCCTGTACTCTTCTACACTTTAAGCATTTGCGTAGGACTTTCTTGACCACCTGCCTGATTCTAGGCACCCACCATCGTTGTCTTACATAGGTGACTATATGACCAACCCCATAATGACAACAGAGTCGGTGACACCTATCGATGATAATATGGGTGATGGGATGATTGGGGGGCAGTAGTATTGGATACTTACTTGCCTCAGAGAGGGCTGCCAATCGTAATCTGCCTCCGCAATGTATCAAGTCCCCCTTCAAGTGTAAGCCCAACTGGTTGATCAGGTTATTCCTGGACTTTGTTCCCTTAACCAGTAATTTATATTCCTGCGTATATATTTCTTGTTGACAGAGCTTATGTAATCATTTATCTGCAATTCTGATCTCCTTCACATTGAGGTAAGCACTACCTGTGGGCGGTGTGCCTTTAATTTTTGCTTTTACATTTTCTACAAATCGTATCACCCATGCTGTAACACGTTGTAACTTCTCATAGCTGCTGAATCTATCCCAGTCCCATAACCGTTGGTCTTCGTCAGGCACCGAGTCAATTACCGGTGCCACAATAGCAGTGTGTTGCTCGCTCAAATCTATATTTTCTGGCCATTCGTTGGGATTATTAACCCTTGTCTAGCGGGTGCTCTGTGGCCGTTTTGGGCCTTTCCGGGCCGTTCTGACTGCTATATCAACCATCAGTATGAAAGGAACTGTATTGCGCCGAAAACTAGGTGGAAATCGCTACACAATGACGCCACATACAGCTACGTAGCACTCGTGGAACACTGACAGTGTTACCTCGAAGATGGAAGTTTAGCTGATTTTGCTACCTTGCTCACTTTTAGCGAACTATTGGTTACACTGTCATCCTCCCGCGCGGTGGGGGAACTGGAGTTAGTGTGGGCCGGGAGGCCACAGATGTCGGACGTATGGATCATTACTATCCCACCCATTTTCACTCGATTTCCACCCTTTTTTCACCCGTTTTTTGCCAGTTTTTTCAACTCGACTTATGTTGCGCGCCGCTCTTTAAGGGTTAAGCCAGCATGGGCCATTCCACCACAACGCAGAAGATTTGAGAAATTTAGCAGAGACACCACGAGTAATGCAGTCACTTGGATTCTCTTTGGTAGACACATACCGGAACTGTGCGGTTGGGAGCAGGGTATGAATTTCGTCGACACAGTTGGTGACGTACAGTTGGTCAAGGATGAAAGTATACAGTTTTTCGTCTGCTATAGCCACACATAGTTTGTCATGTTGGCAGCCCTGGTAGCCATATCTCAGAGCCCGCC
Organism: Paralithodes platypus; assembly: GCA_032716605.1. NCBI lineage: Eukaryota > Metazoa > Arthropoda > Malacostraca > Decapoda > Lithodidae > Paralithodes > Paralithodes platypus. Next base: position 54,146,553 of record CM064575.1, on the reverse strand, counting down.
CACCTTATACAGGGTGTTTAAAAACGTGTTCCTGGACTTAGTTGTCAGACGGAAATATGAATATATTGCTCTATAATCTTTGACGTGAATATCACTTCGGAGATATTAAACACTTAATGTTATTGATAGATATACAAGAAATGCGAGAGTGAAAACGAAAATCAAAACGTCTACCTATATACGATATTTCAGTGGAATACAGGTCCATTTTCACACGTGGTAATATGTGGCTAATAATGTAGGGTATGGTGATATCAATGTTGCAGTTGGTTTGCAGGTGTTCTGCTGATAAAAATAAAAATAATAATAATAAATAAATAAATAAATAAACATCACAAGTAAAGCCTCATTATGCTTCGAGGACTGACTCATAAAGCAATGGCGCTCGCAAGATGAGTAAAATTGCTGGGTCATTACCCTATTGAACACACAGGCTTCCTTACGTCCACGTTTAGGAATTAGATTTGTGTGTATCTAAAGTAGACGAATATGGAGTGGCTATAACAGATATTACGATATACACTTAACATTATAACATTCATAATAAATAATGAGTAGAAAGAGGAATCTAATAATACTTGTTACTTAATAAGTAGGTAAATATTGATATTTCACTTTCATCCCCAAGACTGGATTATATGTGATCCAAAGGGCAATGAAACGGAGGCGAGAGCCGCGGCTACGCGCTGTTCCAGCGTATGCCCCCAGCTTTGTTTTGCTATCTCCATAACAGTATTTAGTCACCCTGAAGGTTTATGAATAATTCTCTACTTTTGATATTTATGGAAACGCTTTTTCGAAGCACTCCGTATATTAATTAATGTATCAATATAATAAACCCCATGTGTGTTGGGATGGTTTGGGCTAGTGGAAAGGCTGTCATGGCTGCCAACATGACAAACCATGTGTGGCTATAGCAGACGAAAAACTATACTTTCATCCTTGACCAACTGTACACTGGTAGCTTCTTTCGGCTATGTAACCAGTAGAGCGTAATTTGGCTGTCACTCCATATAACTGTCTCCGAGATATTTAGCAAATTTTTAAAAGTTTCCTCTATAAAGTGAACGAGTCTAGCAGCCAACAGAACTGCAGTCAGCTCTAATTTTGGGATGGAAAGGGATTTGATCGGGGCGACTTTTGTCTTCGCCATGACTAGACGGCTGCCACTTGTGTCAACAAAGTATATGGCGGTGCCGTACGCGACCTTGCTAGCGTCTGAGAAGGCATGAATGGAAACAGGATGGTCCATGACAACTCTCCGAGGAAAATTAAAACCCCTACAGAGACGAAGATCCGAAATAATGTCTTCCCACTCCTGAACCAGATCGCCAGTCAAAACCTCATCCCAACCTAATTTTATCCTCCATAATTTGTCGGTTGAAGCAAAACTATATACCTGGTACCGGTACCGTTTATGGACATATCTTACCTACATTATGATCCATGTGGTTGGTCTAAAATTCTGGTCTTCTCATGTAGTTTATGATATATAAGTGCGTTTCATCTCCGCAGGTAGGCTACACTTCGTGATGAATCATATGTTATCTAACAGTGGAAGGTAAATGGATAAATGGATTGTGCAAAGGATCGATATAAACAGCTTTGTAAGGATGGAATGGTCGAAAACACAGGAACAATTTCCTTTATTTAAACTCATCCACCCACACAAACACTACCTGGTGTAAAATTCACCAATTTACAGTTAGTATTTTTAAGTCTAGCCCATAATTATATAAGGTGATATTTGGTGTAGGTTTTAACTTTTGAACTTGTTTGACATCAAATGTTGATTAAAATCCAAACTCGATCGGTTATATTTTGTCAACTCGGGTATTTCTATGGTTGCGGGATTTTTGCGGGTAGAGGGTATTACAATAAGCTAAATACATCGGAGATTTGACCATATTAATTAACTAAACCTGTATTATGCATCACTGAAATTATAAGTAGTCCTAGCCTATGTAGCCTACCGGACGACTACCGGTATATTGTGTTACGTGCCTTTAACCCCTTCTGTACCGGTGATGTACTTTTCATAATATTCTGGCCACTATTAGACGATTCTGTACAGCTTAGGAAGGACGTCTACTCATTACAAGGCTACAGCCTATCTCAATTAATCCTTTTAGATATCATATATCCTTCCCAAGCTTAAACAAAATCGTCTAAATGTAGTTGAAATCAAATACAAAAAGACGTCACCGGTAAAGAAGGGGTTATTATTCTGTTCTCAAAGAGTTCTGTACGGTATTCATGCGCAGTTCTGCTGTTGTAACAAGGCTTATAATCTATATAGTATATCTAATTTCCAAAACGTAGACATTATTTGATCTCTCTCTCTCTCTCTCTCTCTATCTATATATATATATATATATATATATATATATATAAACAATAAAAAACATATATATATATATATATATTTTTTTTTTTTATAAGAGACAATGAACGGAGGAAGGAAAAACACAGATAAAACAAAAAGGTCCATGTGCCTAAAGGCATCCTCCATTCATAAAATGTTTGTAACAACTGGATTTAAACATTTGTAGATTGTAAGCTTGTGGAAAGCTATTCGAGGGAAGTGAATTCCAAAGAGTACTATCTCTGGGGATAAATGAATTCTGATAAGCAGAAGTTCTGCATTGTGGAGGAGAAAATGTAAATTCATGGACGCTCAGCTGCCCTAGTTCTACGGGGAAAGATGTGGAGAGGCGGCACAATTGAAGCAAGTTCCTCGGAACAATTGCTGTGAAAATATCTGTAGAATAATGCAAGGGATGCAACGTTTCTTCGTATGGATAATTTATGAAGGTCCTGTGTGATTGCAGGGTTATTGATTAATCTAATAGCTTTATTTTGAATTTTGTCCAACTGCCTCAATGCAACCACTCCACTTCCACCCCACAGAGGTGAACAGTAATCCATCTGAGAACGCACATGATTTTTATATATTACGGCCAACTGCTCGACAGTGAAGAATTCTCGAACTCTGTACAGGAGTCCCAGTTTTTTAGAGGCATTCTTAGCAATGCTTCTAACATAATGTGTCCAGCTCAAGTTAGTAGTTAATGTTACACCGAGAATGTCAATACTAGGGGAAGTGGGAATATTTACATCATTAAAAAATATATGGGAGTCAGTGAGATTCTGTCGGTTAGAAAATTGAATGTACTTGGTTTTCTGTGCATTAAAGGAAACTAGATTATTTTGTTCCCATTCATTAATTCTAGAAAGGTCCTTGTTATGCCCTGTTTTTCTACAGGTTTAACTTGGGTAATGTGAGTTCTAACTGACTGGGTATATAAGGCTGCATGCACAATACAAGGTATGAGGAATAGAGAACACAAAAGAAACACACGGTAACAAGACACACGATCACGTTTATTGATATACCACTTCTGAAATACTCGTGCAAGACAAATGATAGAATTGAACAACACTAGCATAAGTGGATCTGGATGGAGCCTAGTCTCCCACTTCCAACGTTCAGGTATTAATCTTCTGATCACTGGCTTATTTAACAGGTTTATATACCGGAGACCATCAATGTTATTTATAGATTCATATTCACTGTTAGATTTATTACTGGTAGCTCTGGTGCACAAGTAGTAGTTCACAGACTAGATTAGACACGCGTATTTTAGAGCACGGGAATTCTAGTAACCTCAGGGGGTACTGATCTAAGTTTTATATTCTTATAGAAGAAACACGTAGAACGCAAATCAGTGGGCGAATATCAGATATCACTAGGTTTTCACTTCTAGGTAATAATATCTGGATATATGGGTAATTACGAGAGTTAATATCGCCTGTTAATTAATGAACACTGATACGCTTAGCACTTCCTAATTGACTGGTTATATGTGAATTATACTGGGGCAAAGATATAGCCACTTCGTAGAAATATTAATAAGTGAGTCTCTAAATACAGTAGTACTGTAACACTGTAGTACTGATAGAGTGAATCTTGGGTAGTATTTGATTGGTCTGGTCCTGGTTATCTTGCGTCCGTGATGTTGGGGGCTAACGACTGGTTCCGCGGCCGTCCAGGTGGGCCATATGTAGGAAGTTCTCAAGTACGTGGACAGGTCCTTCTATCCAAATCTGCCACGGAGTCTGCCAGCTCTGGAACTCAATTCTCAGCAACCAACAAGGATAGAGCTCGAGGTTAACTCTGGTGACCAACCTGGGTTGGTGTCTATCTTTCAACTGATTTTACTGGGGGTTGGAGCTGGGTTTATAGGCTCGGTTTTGGGCCCTGTAGGCCATAGGGATCTCGAGTCTTATGGACTTATTTGAGCTCTCAATAGATACGGGTACTAGGTAAGGTGGTGATTACTGTTGTGGCACATGGCTATAGGAAGCCTTCATAATGTGATATAACTGAGCCTTAGTAAGAGGTACTATTTTGGCTATACTGGAAGTATTTAGGGGAGAGAGACTGGATCTACTTTGCGAGGAGGATGGGGACAGCTGTGATAGGAGCGTCTCTCTTAGATTGTTCAATCTTCATTCTATGGTATAGCTGAGGTGCTAATCTAGTGATCAGAGTATGCAAGAAAGGTAAATGGTTTATTGTGAGTTAATAAAGGTTAGTAAAGGTGTTGGTCATGCATGGTTAGTTCATTGATAGGAAGAATTTCTGTGCTATCTGGCAATGACCCGGAAGTCAAAACAGGGGTCAGGTATACCTCCGCAGGGGTGGGGGTCTCCCTCCTCGGGTGGGTAAAAAGGGGTAGCTGGGCGCCCTCTCTCTGGGATGGTCGTCCGGCGGCTGTGGCTAGGGGCTTGCCATATCACCAGTGTTTGTATAACCCTCTGTTTATGAGACAGATGTGGGTGTCCTTAATACCAAAACCGAAGGTGCCTTGGTTAGCTGGTTTTAATCGGTTGGTTGTTAATTGTATGGTTTGCTGGATGTGGTGGAGACTGGGTTGCTAACTCTGCCACATTTATCGGGAAGTATGGCAATAGAAGTTAGTTACTGGCGAGGCGGCTAGCCTCGCACCGACGACCATTGGGTGCAGGGTTGTGAAGGGGTTGTAAGAGAATAGATGGCATGCAAGGGGTTAGTAAAGTTCTAATGTTGTTCCGGCCTACTAAGGGAAGGTAGGCTGGATAGGAGTATATATATAAAAGGTTGGAGAGCGTTAGCAACGGAAAAATCAAGGATCTTCAAGAGGTATGAGGGAGAGGCTAGGTCGGACAACAGTCGAGGAGCGCGGGGTGTTAATGAGAGGGGGGGAGTTCAGGGGGGCTACGTGGAAATTTGACCCTAAGGTCTCCGGGCGTGGGGGTGGCATTAGGCTACAGTTGATATTGGAGTTTGAAAGGACAGTGAAAGTACGTTAGCCAAATGCTACCGGGGGATGCAACTATGGGGTGGTATATGAGTCTGGAAAAGATAGAATCATGTGGACTGTGGGGCTGTGGGGGGAGAAGGAGGTTAATTGTAGGTGTGTGCTTGACTGTGGATAAAGTAGGGAAAAACATGGTGTATTATTACTCGTCAATCGAGGGGTTATGGACACTATTAGTTGACACAAGTTTTTGTACGTCTAGTTGTCCCTGGGAACTGCGTTTTCTATGAAATATAGACCAAAGAAAAGCGGCAGTTCGTAGGGGTACTTCGTTATTGTTTCGTGATACTATGATGGCAATGGACAAAGAAAATGTTATCTATACAATCTCTGGTTGGGGTAAGTATTAAGTTATAGCATGGTGGTTAACATCTGTAGTCATGGCTGTCTAGGTCTTACAGGGGCAATGGTTCTATATCACTGGTGTACCCGTGGGTATCTTAATCTCTTATTAATTTGGACATGGGGTTTTAACATCTACTTCTCGGATGGAAGAACATACATAGATATATGGCTGTCTGATTGGTTGGCATTGGCTGACAGGGCATGGATGTTTTTAATATGAATGTATATTCCTGTTCATCATCATGTAGGTAGAGTCGGGCGGGTAAGAGGTGTAGGACACGAAGCAAAATGGAGTAGTATGGACTGTGGATACGAAGGAGGTGAGTTGAAGACGTATAACAATTGTGGAAAAGTAAATGGAAAAGATGAACACAATGGCGGATAAAGATAATTAACCTAAGGATTGAATATATAGATTTATGGGGGCGATTGGTCTTCAGAAACTTAGTCTGGCAAGACAAAGTATTTTAGGGTATGTTGATATTAATACTTAACCTAAGGATTGAATACATAGATTTATGGGGCGATTGGTCTTCAGAAACTTAGTCTGGCAAGACAAGGTATTTTAGGGTATGTTGATATTAATAACTAAGAGCATTGCAACGTCCCAAAGCTGCTTGTCAGTGCAGCTTTTTCTTTAGTAATATAAGGGGACTTCACTCTAACATCAATTCTGTACACCAATTTCTTCAAGCAGAATCCCCTACTCTCCTTTTTTTGACAGAGACTCAAGTAACATCCACATCTGACACATCTAGATTTAATTTTCCAGGTTATCAACTGCTCCAAAATTTCAGACCTAAAGGTGGTGTATGTTGCTTCGCAAAATCTGAAATTGCCCTGGAGGAGGTTACTAGTTTCAATTGTCCCTATTTTGATTATTCTATATACAAATTAATTTCTGCTGGTAAATTTAAATATATATGTTGCATCTACCGTTCCCCAAATACTCCTCCAGAGTAAAGTCTTTTTGATTTTCTGTCCTCACAACTCAGTGTCCTCAACTTAAATGCTTCTTCTGAAATCACTGTGTTGGGTGATTTTAATGTCCATAATGTTGAATGGCTCACTCATTCAGCCAGGACTGATGATGCTGGTCTTGAATGTGAGCTATTTGCAGACTCATTTAATCTCACTCAACTAGTCAACCAACCCACCCGTGTACCAGATAATCCTAATCATAATTCCCACCTACTGGACTTATTTTTAACAACCAATTCAGAAAATTATGATGTTACAGTGAGGTACCCGCTTGGATCTTCTGATCACTGTCTGATACAGGCCACCTGTCTATCACCTACCACACCTTCCCACTCTGAACCTGTTTTGGTGACTAAATGGCATTATGATAGGGCAGACTGGGAGGGTCTTCAAGGTTTCTTTATTGATATTCCCTGGACCTCTTTCTTTTCTAATGATGCACACTCCACCTTGAGCCACATACAAGATTTTGTAAAAATTGGAATGGAAACTTTTATTCCTCATCAAAAGTACAGTAAAAGATCTAATTCACCTAAATGGTTTGACCATAATTGTGCTAGAGTAACTGAACAAAAAGCAATAGCCTACAATGCATACACAAGATCAAAAACACATGAAGCCTTTAATTACTTTAGAAACATCAGAAATCATGCCAAAACTGTATTAAACCTAACTAAATCAAACTTTCTCCATAAGCAGGCAAATAAACTTCTACATAATCCAAATGATAACAAAATATTTTGGTCTACTCTTAACTCATTCAAATCCAACTTCACTACTGCTTCATCCATTCCACCATTAAAATCTCCGACTGGCAATCTTGTAAGTGACCCACGAGGTAAAGCTAACCTTCTTGCGGATAATTTCTCCACCAACTCAACCTTAGATGAAATAAATCAAGATGTCCCTGTACTTAATTTTAATTCGCCTGAAATTCCCTCACTTAAGATCCACACCAGACATGTCAAAAGTATTTTGCAGAATCTCTCAGTAGATAAGGCTCCTGGTCCAGATGAAATTCCTCCAATAGTACTTAAGAATTGCTCCTTGGTGCTCGCTCCTGTATTGGCAAACTTTTTCCGTCTCTGTACTCATACCTCATGCTTCCCAGTACCCTGGAAAGAAGCAAACATCCATCCAGTTCCTAAAAAAGGTGCCTCTTCAGATCCATCAAACTACAGACCAATAGCTATAACTTCCACTCTTGGCAAAGTCTTTGAAATTATATTAAATAATCACATAATTAAGCATCTTGAGAATAATAAATTAATCAGTGATAGGCAATACGGTTTTAGACGATGTCGATCAACTGCAGACATTCTTTGCCTTCTTACGCATCAAATCAACCAAGCTACAGACCAACATGGTGAAACACATACAATAGCACTGGATATATTAAAGGCATTTGATAGAGTCTGGCATCAATCCTTATTGTCGAAGATGTCACACTACGGCCTTGCATCATTAGTTCCACTAATTTCTTCTTATCTTCATAACAGAAAAATATGTGTAATGGTAGATGGCCTTTATTCTCAATTTCACTCAATAAATGCTGGTGTTCCCCAGGGATCAGTTTTGGCCCCAACTCTGTTCCTCATTCATATCAATGATCTCATATCTACCACTCCTAATCCAATACATTCCTACGCAGATGACTCAACACTCCACAGTTCCTTCACATTTACCAATTCTTTCACCCAACCCGATCTTATAAATTCAAAAATAAACACTGCAATTTCTCTGAACCAGGACCTTTCTAGAATTAATGAATGGGAACAAGAGAATCTAGTTTCCTTTAATGCACAGAAAACCAAGTACATTCAATTTTCTAACCGACAGAATCTCACTGACTCCCATATATTTTTTAATGATGTAAATATTCCCACTTCCCCTAGTATTGACATTCTCGGTGTAACATTAACTACTAACTTGAGCTGGACACATTATGTTAGAAGCATTGCTAAGAATGCCTCTAAAAAACTGGGACTCCTGTACAGAGTTCGAGAATTCTTCACTGACGAGCAGTTGGCCGTAATATATAAAAGTCATGTGCGTTCTCAGATGGATTACTGTTCACCTCTGTGGGGTGGAAGTGGAGTGGTTGCATTGAGGCAGTTGGACAAAATTCAAAATAAAGCTATTAGATTAATCAATAACCCTGCAATCACACAGGACCTTCCTACATTATCCATACGAAGAAACGTTGCATCCCTTGCATTATTCTACAGATATTTTCACAGCAATTGTTCCGAGGAACTTGCTTCAATTGTGCCGCCTCTCCACATCTTTCCCCTTAGAACTAGGGCAGCTGAGAGTGCCCATGAATTTACACTTTCTCCTCCACAATGCAGAACTTCTGCTTATCAGAATTCATTTATCCCCAGAGCTACTACTCTTTGGAATTCACTTCCCTCGAATTGCTTTCCACAAACTTACAATCTACAAATGTTTAAATCCAGTTGTTACAAACATTTTATGAATGGAGGATGCCTTTAGGCACATGGACCTTTTTGTTTTATCTGTGTTTTTCCTTCCTCCGTTCATTGTCTCTTAAAAAAAAAAAAAAAAAAAATGGTTGGTCTGCATGTGGCACAATACGACACAAGGACAGTGCCGCTATGTCGTATCAATACTGGTGGCATACTCCGGTTAATATTATATATACACTTAGTTACTAGAAGAACAAGGCAAGGGGGTACTGAACTGAGCACGGGGGTACATATATCTATACTCGTCATGGAAAGGGAGATACGAGGTAGCTTTCCTGTATCTCTCCTGATAATCGTCTGCAGATTGGTCATAGTGAGTTTATCCGAATTAACAGGCAATTATCAATACAATAACTGGCATAGGGTTATCGGGTGTATAGAGCCGTGGTTAAAGGTTGGGAATATATAGTTAGTGGATAAAACCACGGGAGGTTAGAGACATCGAATTGTTAGAATTGGGGGGCTATGATTGTTATATAACTAAATACAGGGCTGACGTAATCACGATCTGATTTGGTGTGAAATGGAAGTTAAGGTGTCTTAGATCGCCTCGAACCTACACAATGAAAGTATTATAGTCTGCATGGTGGTTACATAATTAAATACATACTTAGGTGGTACATTAAGAATATCAGTGAGTAAAGTATTGTGGTTTGTATATTAGAAGACTGTGATTGAGAGACGTATAATATGTGGAATGAATTGAGAGAGAGGGAGAGAAACCAAATCGGAAAAAGGAAAAGGGGCCTGGGATCTCGTTGGGGATGGTAGTTTCGCTCTCAGGATTTTCGTTCCTGTGGCTCGTTAGGGTTGGAGGTTTCGCTCTCAGGATTTTCGTACCACAGCGTTCCTGTGGTATTTTAGTCCTGGTTCAGAGAAATTGCAGTGTTTATTTTTGAATTTATAAGATCGGGTTGGGTGAAAGAATTGGTAAATGTGAAGGAACTGTGGAGTGTTGAGTCATCTGCGTAGGAATGTATTGGATTATGAGTGGTAGATATGAATGAGGAACAGAGTTGGGGCCAAAACTGATCCCTGGGGAACACCAGCATTTATTGAGTGAAATTGAGAATAAAGGCCATCTACCATTACACATATTTTTCTGTTATGAAGATAAGAAGAAATTAGTGGAACTAATGATGCAAGGCCGTAGTGTTACATCTTCGACAATAAGGATTGATGCCAGACTCTATCAAATTACAGAAAGGAAGTGAATAATGGAATGTTGGTGTCTTATAACAAACTTTTGTTTTCTGCTTCGCCTTCGCTCGCATGGTAATCATTAAAAAAATATACGGAAAACGGATAAATATCAACATACAAGGGGAGGTGTGGCAGAGTGGTCTTGCCACTGGACTGGTAATCCAATGGACCCGGGTTCGAATCCCAATATGTCAATGGGAAGATATTATTGGGATGGAATTTGAGCTGTACCTAGTTTCAGTGCATTACCACAGCACACCGAAATGCCAAAACAAAATACCCTCATTGTTCCCCGATTAAATAGCACTGTATGAATATTCCCATATTCAAAATATGCTACAGGGGGGCAATGCCTAGTGAGTTAATATCTCAATAGGTGGCATTCTGAGAGTGAGGGTCCGAGCCTGGGGAGTGAGACTGTGAAGCGCAGAGGCGAAGCAGCTTCAGAGATGGAGTTGGGTTCGAACCGTGAATAGGTGCTTCGCATGTCTCACTCCCTAGACTGGAACAAGACCTCACGGGCCTCACCGTGTTCAGCGGTAGAGTGTAAAGGCTATCAGCCTATGCCCGAGAGGGAGTAGTTGGAATATATAAAAAAAAAAAAATGTATGGTGTAAAATTATAAAATCGACATGTAAATAATTATAATACAGTATTTAAGTTAGCCCAGTATATAAGGAGATATAGTCGGTGTTTTTCACTCTTCATACACCCTGCTTTTATCACAAGGCAGTAATAAGTCTTCATTGTCGTAATTTCCCTCTATTTTACCCTAGGGACCCTCCCCCTTCAGAACACTAAGAATGTATGGCGATAACTCAATTTCCATAGTGTTCATGTTAGACACAGCATTACGAGCATATAAAATAGAAACCGATTCAATCGCATAGAGTTGAACGTGTTTATTTACTTGGGAGTAGCAGGCCAATGATGCCCCACGCCGTCTGGTGGAGATATCGGAACTAACCCCGTGCACACTATGAATAGGAAGGATCTGTGTTACCTAAAAAGATTAAATGAGATATGCTGCAGCTTTTCATTTGCTAGAGGTCCTTCCTAAGTTGAATAAAATAATATAATAGTTACCAGAATATAACGAAAAGGACGGCACCGGTACAGAAGGGGTTGATGTGATACAGAGACAAGGCAGTTTCCTAGTTTTCCAATAGCTATAGATACATCAGCCGCTGATGTATCTATAGCTATTAAACTGGCGAAAGACTTACTTCATTAACCGCTGATGATCAGCGGTTAATGAAATAAGTCTTTCGCCAGTTTAAAATAAATATAGCAGTGTAAAAGCTCAAACTTACTCTAAATATCATAGTTACTCACTAAATGCTACTCAGAAGAAAACGATACACCATCAAAGAAAATGATAGTTGTTCTCGTATTATTGGCCATACTGTAGATTGTGTAGATTGTCATGCATTTGTTAATTCATATGAGCAGATGATGTTGTTTTTTTTTTTTTTTTACAAATTACTCTAGTTAGTCAACTGTTAAATTTGTACTTCCATAAATATAGTCATGGAGTGTGTGCGAATTCACACTAACATACATGAACATATTTAACCCATTCTGTACCGGTGACATATCCTTGTCATCATATTCTGGACACTATTAGACGATTTTATTCAGCTTGAGAAGTATCTGTGGTAACTCAAAGGATTAAATGAGATAGTCTGTAACCTTCTTGTTGTTAGAGTTCCTTCCTAAGTTGAATAAAATCATCTAATAGTTGCCAAAATATAATGAAAAGGAAGTGAGCGGTACTGAATGGGGTACCCACTTACACTCCCGAATACACAGTACCTTCCCAAGAGTGTTGGGGCTTGCACTGGAGGCTGACAAACAAACAAACACTAAACTAAAGAAACTCAAAATAACCCAAGCGTATGTGATGACTGACAACGAATTCCCTCCCATTATATGTTGCACTAATAATGACTATACATTAATACTATTTGAAACGACGGGGGTCTTTTGAACTCCTCTTGTTATCACTTCATTAGTTTGGAGGTTTTAACCTTTTGCGTGCCGGTGACGTTTTATATATTTGATTTCAGCTAAATTTAGACGATCATTTATGAACCTTAGGAAGGATACATGGCAGCTAAAAGGATAGTCTGTAGCCTTTTAGAGAGTGGACGTCCTTCCTAAGTTGAAGAAGATCTTTAAATAAGTGACAGAATATAATAAAAGGATGTCACCGGTACTGAATGGGTTAAGATGTTTCACATCATTAGTTGGTGATTATCAAGACGCTTTACACCATTCATGCACAGGCACCTCAATTGATACACGTTTTCTCTCTCTCTCTCTCTCTATATATATATATATATATATATATATATTGTGACGCCTACCAGCGTTGGCAGAATCGCCTCCCGTTAGCCACTGGCGCTCGCCAGGGCAGTGAAATGGGCTACAGTTATCAGAGAATATTGTTCTCTCTTTCATAGTGCTCGTGTTGTTACAGACAGTCCAGTGGTGGTCTTTATTTTCGTCTGTGACAACGGGAAGTATTTTATATCATTAGTTGAATATAAGATGCATTGTTGTGTAGAGTTGAGAGAGAGAGCGAGCGAGCAGCGTCGGGGCAGTGAGTGTTGCTTTCCTCCTCCTTCCTCCCTCCCGGAGGAGTTTCCCGCCCGCGTGGCCTTTCTCTCGGTTTTGATTGGCTGGTGGTTCCTGGCGCCTTCTGGGGGCCTGCTGTCTTGTGACGTATCGGCCTGTGATTGGCCGAAACACCGCGCCTTTGTGTGATCCTGGGGAGCTTCCTTCCTCAGAGCAGGCTAGGGACGCACATGACTAACATCCTTTTTACCACTGTCCCCCATATCTCCACCATTCTGATACTGTCTCTCTTTCTCAACTTCTTCTCTTTCATTCCTCTTATCTTTTAATGTCACAACACTCCCTTTGGGTTCTGCACACAATTTCATATCGGCCCATCGTATTATGTGCGTCGCTCTCTGAGATATTTACATGTACTTAGAATAGGTTTGAGGGTTCTTAGTTAGTAGAGGTTAAGAACTCGGTGTGTGTCTCCATTATTGATTTAGTGCTCTGCTGGGTTATTTAATGCTAGACTGGGATAAGGCTTCTGTTGTCGTTGTCAGCGATGTGTGTACGGTTCGCTTATACCTACACGACTTCGACGGTTTCTGTGGTAGCCTAGGTTGTCTTTTTGGTTGTGCCTTTTGCGAGTGCAGCATCGTGTGGTAAGAGGGCATTAGCCTACTACCTTGTCACACAGTGCTGCCTCTTTGCTTGACTTTAGAGGGATCGCCAGGGTAGAACCAGATACTTAAGATCTGGATCTACCAAGAGAGCATCCCCGTCATTAACGTAACTTTAATCATACCGCCTTAAGGACAACGCTAGGCTATGAGCCAGTCTTGCTCAGCCACAGTTTCCTAACCTTGATATCCCAGCTAGACTTTATTCGCCTAGCAGACACTAGTTAGGATATGAGCTCTTTATGATATGTATGCATTATTATTCATGGCATTTATTAGTCTAGGTTGTTGTTGAGTTACACAACCATAGAAGACTGTTTCGTTGATGAGGAAGCATTTCTTTTAGTGTCGAGCATTACTGCCGTTGCGCATTTATAATATTCCTGTGTCAGTTAACATTATATGTCCTATCTTTTAGTTTATTCAGTCTACACGTATGGTGTCCTGCCTCCTGCCTTTACATAATTTAAGATACGAGCATCTTAAGAGCATCAGACTTTCTTCAGAAGTTTCCATGTCTATGCTGTAGGACTAGACTTCACTTTCTTTCAGATAGGAGTGAAGAGTTTATTGTTGTTTAGAGTAACTGTATTGAAGCATCTTTTTATTGTATTAAATCTTGCAGTGATTTAATTGATCTTTCCATAGCTTCCCTTTTATGCATTTTAACGTAACTTGCATCTTGTTTGTTATCAGGCTATACTAGTGAGGGTTAGCCTGAAGTAGAGTACATTTATGCCCAGTTAAGGATACCCCGTTATTGCAGATTAACTTTGGAGGGTATAGGTGTTTTTTGTTAGCCGGCATATAAGTTCAAGGGTTTGGATCTAGAGTACCGTTGTTGCATAGTGCCCTATTACTAGTCCAATCATTAAGTGCCCTTGTTTTATTCATAGCCCCGGTCGTAACAAATGGCGATCTTGTCCAGTATCTTATTTTAGTAGAAACGAGGATCCATTTGTTGATTATTGCAGTAATAACAAATAATGACCTTGCCTGGTATCTAAGAAAGAATTGCAGGATTGTTGGACATTTGTTTTTTGAGGAATATTTTGGACACGTGGAATTTTGTTTGGGCAACGTAGTATAGCACTTGAGTTGTCTTCGCACATTTTATATTTTTGAGTGAATAGTGCTACATGAGAATTTAGGTACTTCTTTTTTTGTATAAACGTTGAGAATTTTCGGTGGACACTATGTCGAACGACGGATCAATGTACAGTGAGGACACAGTACAGGAAGCAGACTCTGGGGTGCAGCAGCTGGGTTTGTTAGAAGGCATTAGAGTTATAACTAGTGAGGAGGATGCAAGGAAGTTTCTGGAGATGCCTGTTACTGCTAGCCGGGTGTCGGGGATTGATCGGTATGGTCTCCAGTGTTTGGCCACGGTCATGGGGCATGTGGGCACTAGAAGCATGTCGAGAGGTGACCTGGTGGCCTGGGTGCTCGGCGGGGTGCATGGGGCTTCGGGTGGAGCGGGAGCTAGGGCACCTTCGGCCCAGCCCCCATTCCACTCTACTCCTACCATGGCGCCCCCTCGGGCTCCGGAGCCGGGTACGTTCCCGCAGGCCGATAGTCACTGGCAGCGTGGTTTGCACTTGGGTGGGTCTCCAATTGTTGCATCTCCTCCTCCTCAAGGTTTAACGGCAGAGATGATCTTCCAGCTTGAGTTGGCTAAGATTGAGCAACGAAAGCATGAGGCTGAGCTTGAGCAACGGCAGCGAGAGAATGAGGCTGAGGAGAGAAAGGCCAGGTACCGTGCAGACATAGAGCTTGAGAAGTCTCGGGTGGAGTCGACTGGGCAGCGTCTCAGTGCTGGTAATCGAGGTCTTGATCAGTCTTTATCGCACCTTCTTAAGTTAGTCCCTGTATTTGACGAGTCGGGTGTCACCGAGTTTTTCCTGCGTTTTGAGAAGAAGTGCCGGGAGCACCAATGGCCCGAGGTTAAGTGGGCAGCCCTTGTTTCCTCTAGGTTGGTTGGCAAAGGACTCAAGGCATATGATGCGTTGCCCTTGGAGTCTTGCGTCGATTATGAGGTACTGAAGGAAGCTGTTCTGCGGGCGTACGAGTTACAACCAGAGACATATAGGTTGAAGTTCCAGGGTGTTACGAAGGGTCGTGAGTGCACCTTTCTTGAACATGCCCGGGAACTGTCTGACGCTTTTGGGAATTGGCTGAGATCGGAGAAGGCAACGACGTTTGATGAGATAAAACAGTTGATACTTCTCGAGCAGTTCTTTAAGTGCACAGGCGGTGACCTGACTTTGAACCTCAAAGAGAAAAAACCTAAAACTCTACAGGAGGCAGCTGAGATGGCTGACCTTAGGCTATCGCTGATTCGCGGGTGCGGGTCTGCACAACGGAACGATGCAGGTAACAAGGGGCGCAACACTCCCCCCCCCCCTCCCCGAGTCAGTGATACACCATATAACCATAAAAACAAGAGCAATGATATTAAGTCTGAAAATAAACCTAATACCGTCCCGTTTAAGAAGGGTCCGGGCCCTTCCCCACCTCAAGGGAAGCCCAAGGGGGAGTTAGAGTGTTTTCATTGTCACAAAAAGGGGCATTTTGCACGATCCTGTCCTAGCAAGTTACCTACAGCAGTTGTGTCTTTGGCTCGCAACATTGGAGTGTCTTTGAAGTCGTCTGCTTTTGCCCGGGGTAAACGGTCAGAGGCTGGAGCACAGTCAGTGAAGGAGTGTCCGGAAGGCTTGACACCTGTCCGGGATACTTTTTGTGATAATAGAGAGCGCGGCTGCGTGAGTTGGGCAGGTTGCAAGCATGGAGTAGAATTTTTGCGTGATACGGGTGCTTCCTTGACATTGATGAAAAACTTTACAGGCAAACCTATAAACGTGGCACGGGTAGTTGTGGTGCAGGGTATCAATGCTACACGGTCATACCCGCTGGTCCGAGTGGAGCTGGAGGTAGAAGGTGTGACACGAGAGATGGATGTCGGAATCGTGGAGAAACTGCCAGTAGAGGGCGTCGACCTTCTTCTCGGCAATGACTTTGCGGTGACTACTCCTGAAGATCCACCCTTAGTCGTTGCCGAGAGGGCGGCCGACGTGAGTAGGGAGGGGCAGGAGTTGGTCGAGAGGTGTCAACTAAAGCAGATGGCGTGTGTTGTCACCCGTTCTCGTGCATCCAAAGTGTCACAGCCTATTCCTCAGTCTCTAGACCAGCGGAGGAATGGTCGAAAGGAGAAGGCTAAAGTTGGGAAAAGATTTGAGAGTTTTGAACCAGCGGCTCTCCTTGGCGACTCAGTATTAGCACCTATGTTAAGGTCCGGAGTGGCCCCAGAACCTGCCACACTTGTTGGGGAGGAAGGGCGTGTGGAAACTCCGAGACAGCACCGTTACTCGCAAAAGCAGGAGAGGGTCGAACAGCCTAGTACCGGGGGAGGCCATAAGTTGCTCCGGGAGCATCTCGATAAATTGGCTCCTTCGGATATCTGTCGGCTGCAGTTGGGTGATCCTGAGCTTCAGAAGTGCAGTAACGGTGCAATCGAACTGGAGGAGGACGGGGATGCAAAGCCGGGGGACTTCTTTCGTGTAGGGGGTATTTTGTACAGGCGTTTTCTAGATCCCAGATGGAGTTGGGAGGGGGGGTTGAAAGTGGTTGATCAGTTGGTAGTGCCTCGTGTGTGCCGGGATAGCCTGCTGAGGTTGGCACATGACGTACCGTTGGCAGGGCATTTGGGTGTACATAAGACGGTAGCAGCATTGGAGAAATTGTTTTGGTGGCCAGGGATGAAAGCACATGTTGTGTCATGGGTGGCGATGTGCAGTACCTGTCAGACAGTAGGTAAACCAAACCAGTGCATTCCCAAGGCTCCGTTACACCCTATTCCTGTTATCGGGCCACCTTTCAGGAAGGTTATAATCGAATTGGTTGGCCCTCTACCCCCTACTAGTGCAAGCAACAAGTACCTCCTCACCATTATGGATGTTGCCACTCGTTATCCGGATGCATACCCCATGCGAAATGGTACTGCTAAGACTATTGTTCGTAACTTGCTATTGTACTGCTCTAGGTACGGGTACCCGCAGGAATTGCAGTCGGACCAGGGATCCAACTTTACTTCTAACCTTTTTAAACAGACCATGCAGCAGCACGGTGTTAGTACCGTTGTCTCTTCAGCCTACCACCCAGAGAGTTAGGGGGTGTTGGAGAGGTGGCACTCGACTCTCAAGAGCATGCTGCGGTGTTATTGTGCTGAGAATGGTAAAGATTGGGATCTTCTAGAATTAATGGATGGGGACAAAAGAATCTAGTTTCCTTTAATGCACAGAAAACCAAGTACATTCAATTTTCTAACCGACAGAATCTCACTGACTCCCTTATATTTTTTAATGATGTAAATATTCCCACTTCCCCTAGTATTGACATTCTCGGTGTAACATTAACTACTAACTTGAGCTGGACACATTATGTTAGAAGCATTGCTAAGAATGCCTCTAAAAAACTGGGACTCCTGTACAGAGTTCGAGAATTCTTCACTGACGAGCAGTTGGCCGTAATATATAAAAGTCATGTGCGTTCTCAGATGGATTACTGTTCACCTCTGTGGGGTGGAAGTGGAGTGGTTGCATTGAGGCAGTTGGACAAAATTCAAAATAAAGCTATTAGATTAATCAATAACCCTGCAATCACACAGGACCTTCCTACATTATCCATACGAAGAAACGTTGCATCCCTTGCATTATTCTACAGATATTTTCACAGCAATTGTTCCGAGGAACTTGCTTCAATTGTGCCGCCTCTCCACATCTTTCCCCGTAGAACTAGGGCACCTGAGAGCGCCCATGAATTTACACTTTCTCCTCCACAATGCAGAACTTCTGCATATCAGAATTAATTTATCCCCAGAGCTACTACTCTTTGGAATTCACTTCCCTCGAATTGCTTTCCACAAACTTACAATCTACAAATGTTTAAATCCAGTTGTTACAAACATTTTATGAATGGAGGATGCCTTTAGGCACATGGACCTTTTTGTATTATCTGTTTTTTTCCTTCCTCCGTTCATTGTCTCTTAAAAAAAAAAAAAAAAAAAAATCTTGGGTTGCCCTATGTATTATTTGCTGCTCGGGAGGTACCTGGTGAAAGCCTAGCGTTTAGTCCCAATGAGCTCGTCTTTGGACATCAGGTCAGAGGCCCCCTCAACATGGGTAGAGAAATTAGGGAGGGCACAGCAAAACCATGTTCCCTATTAAAGTATGTCCTCGAGAGCAGGGAAAGAATGTTGAGAAGCCTTGAGTTGGCGGGAAGGAATTTGGTAGGGTCGCAAGCACTTATGAAGGACAGGTACGATGAGAAGGCGAAACTCCGGGAGTTTAAGGTGGGGCAAGAGGTGTTGATTCTGTTACCTCTGCCAGGTCATCCTTTGTCTGCCAAGTACACCGGTCCTTATATGGTGGTGAAAAAGATCTCTGACCTAGATTACCTTGTGGCTACTCCAGATAGGCGTAAAAAGAACCAGCTGTGCCATGTGAACCTGGTGAAGGAGTTTGTGAGGCGCCCCCCTGAGCCTCTCGCTGTCCCTGTGTTGACCTGCAGCGGTCATGGAGGAGAAGGAGTGAGGGACAGTGAAGCTCAGGTGGAAGATAACTGGGAGTGTCATGTCTCTGCGGACCAGTGGGCGGGGAACTCCAGACAGGTGGCTGACGAGGCTCTAGTGCACCTGCCTGAGCAACAGCGTGTAGCCGTGCAGTGCCTGTTTGATTCATACCCCACTGTGTTCGCAGAGCACCCAGGCCTCACAACTCGGGTGGTGCACGACGTAGATGTGGGAGATCACCCCTCCTTTAAATCAGTACCCTACAGAATTCCACCTATTAAACTCCCAGCCCTCAGAGCGGAGTTAGAGTATATTATGTTAGAACGGGGGTTGATTGAGAAGGGGGCAGTTAGGTGGACATCTCCTGTCACTCTGCAGCCCAAGCCTGACGGGAACGTTCGCTTCTGCATTGACTTTCGGAGATTGAACGAGTTGACTCCCACCAATGCTTATCCCCTTCCCCGTGTTGACGATAGCGTAGACAAGATTGGTAAGGCACGGTTTCTAACTAAGGTAGACCTAGTGAAAGGCTACTGGCAGGTGCCCTTGTCTGAGCGGGCGAAGGGGGTATGTGGGTTTGTGGTTGATGGGAACACCTACCATTGCAATGTGATGCCGTATGGTCTTAAAAATGCCCCAGCAACCTTTCAGAGTCTTATGAATGAGTTAGTAGCTGACATCCCTAACTGCACTCTCTACCTAGATGACGTTATAATATACGATGACAACTTTGAGAGTCACTGTGAGCACATAGAAGCCTTGTTTCGGAAGCTTAGTGAGGCCAGTTTGGTGGTTAATCTGGGCAAGTGTGATTTTGTCCAGGCAACTGTGCAATATCTTGGATTTGTGGTCGGATTAGGTCAGGTGTGCCCCCCCCCCCAAAAAAACAAAAAACAAACAAGATACAGGCTATTAATCAGTTCCCATGGCCGTCCACTAAGCGGCAGATCATGAGATTTTTAGGCATGATCGGTTACTATCGCCGCTTCATTCGGGGTTATTCTACTGTGTTAGCTCCTCTGACAGATTTACTAGCAAAAGACAAAAAGTTCAAGTGGGCACCTGAGTGTGAAAGGGCTTTTTCGCTGGTTAAGCACCTACTATGCACTCACCCAATCCTCAGGGCCCCTGACTTTGAAAGACCATTCCAGCTGGCAACGGATGCTAGAGGTGTAGGGGCTGGTGCCGTCTTAATGCAGACAGACGAGGAAGGTTTGGAGCATCCAGTCAGTTTCTTTTCCAAGAAGTTTAATTCCGCTCAGAAAAACTACTCTGTGGTAGAGAAAGAACTGCTGGCAATAGTGTTGGCGCTCAGGCACTTTGAAGTATATGTTCCTGCCTACGGGCCAGTCGTGGTGATTTACACCGACCACCACCCTCTTAAATTTCTGAACCAATTCCACAACTGGAATATGAGGCTGAGACGTTGGTCACTCATGTTGCAAGAATACAATCTAGACATTCGCCATATTGCCGGTTGTGAGAATGTGATTGCAGACTGTTTGTCGAGGGTGGAGGATCCGACGCAGATCACCACAGGTGTGTGGGTTTGAGTGGAGAAAAATCAGGCTTGCCCCTGTAGAGCAGCCGTCAAAAACAACATTAAAATTAAATAACAAAAAATCACATAAAAACTCTTTCTTTTGATAGTTAATTGTAAGTTGCCAATGTTATAGCTAAAGTCCTTAAGTTGAACCTGTCTTTCACTTAGTAGGTTGGGCTCCGTGAAGCTCGCTCTGGGAGCATAGCAGGCTAAAATTATACTATTATGTTTGGAGGGGTTATAAGATTTTATTTATGCTAAAATGTTGTTTTTATTTATGATTGAGCTTTGCATTTCATTTCTGGCGGAGTGGCTGGTTGTGGCGGGTCTAGTCGGCGTTCTGCCTTGTCAGATATGGTACTCGCCTAATGTTGAGCGTCCCATATCTTGGGCAGGGTGTGACGCCTATCAGCGTTGGCAGAATCGCCTCCCGTTAGCCACTGGCGCACGCCAGGGCAGTGAAATGGGCTACAGTTATCAGAGAATGTTGTTCTCTCTTTCATAGTGCTCGTGTTGTTACAGACAGTCCAGTGGTGGTCTTTATTTTCGTCTGTGACAACGGGAAGTATTTTATATCATGAGTTGAATATAAGATGCATTGTTGTGTAGAGTTGAGAGAGAGAGCGAGCGAGCAGCGTGGGGGCAGTGAGTGTTGCTTTCCTCCTCCTTCCTCCCTCCCGGAGGAGTTTCCAGCCCGCGTGGCCTTTCTCTCGGTTTTGATTGGCTGGTGGTTCCTGGCGCCTTCTGGGGGCCTGCTGTCTTGTGACGTATCGGCCCGTGATTGGCCGAACCACCGCGCCTTTGTGTGATCCTGGGGGTCCGGAGAAGCTTCCTTCCTCAGAGTAGGCTAGGGACGCACATGACTAACATCCTTTATACCACTGTCCCCCATATCTCCACCATTCTGATAGTGTCTCTCTTTCTCAACTTCTTCTCTTTCATTCCTCTTATCTTCTAACGTCACAACACTCCCTTTGGGTTCTGCACACGATTTCATATCGGCCCATCGTATTATGTGCGTCGCTCTCTGAGATATTTACATGTACTTAGAATAGGTTTGAGGGTTCTTAGTTAGTAGAGGTTAAGAACTCGGTGTGTGTCTCCATTATTGATTTAGTGCTCTGCTGGGTTATTTAACCTCTGAAGTGCGCATGGGGGGTATGAGACACCTCTGCCTGTGTGCATGTATTTGAGCTGTTTCCATCACTAAAATATTTATTTTACCATAAATAGCATTAATACTTCTCCATATGTGCCTATTATTGGTTGATTATAAAGGTATTAACCTTTTACAACAATAAGGCAAGTGGAAACAGCGTTTAGATGGTCAAAATCGGCGATACAGGCCGGGAGTTACATAATGTATGGCTGAGGCAACCTCCTTTCCCGCCACTTTCCTCCACCTCTGGAGAGACACTGTCGATCGATACTCTCTCTCTCTCTCTTGCACTCGCTTGCTAACAGTGATGACAATGCCCTGCTTGCAACTCGCTAATGTTAGCACGAAAATATACCACAGAATAGGGGAATAACAGGGAAAATAGGTGATAACTGAAGGAGGGGAGGAAAGTGGGGAAGGAGGGGAGGTAGAGGAGTGATATTTTGCATGGCCCAGGGGCAAAAAAAAAAAAAAACGGTGTTTTAAATTGATTTTTTTTTCCCTGTTAAGAGTCTTCCCGCAGTCCGCCGGGGGAACTCTTAAGAGTCTTCCCGCAGTTCCCGGGTTAATGCTAGACTGGGATAAGGCTTCTGTTGTCGTTGTCAGCGATGTGTGTACGGTTCGCTTATACCTACACGACTTCGACGGTTTCTGTGGTAGCCTAGGTTGTCTTTTTGGTTGTGCCTTTTGCGAGTGCAGCATCGTGTGGTAAGAGGGCATTAGCCTACTACCTTGTCACACAGTGCTGCCTCTTTGCTTGACTTTAGAGGGATCGCCAGGGTAGAACCAGATACTTGAGATCTGGATCTACCAAGAGAGCATCCCCGTCATTAACGTAACTTTAATCATACCGCCTTAAGGACAACGCTAGGCTATGAGCCAGTCTTGCTCAGCCACAGTTTCCTAACCTTGATATCCCAGCTAGACTTTATTCGCCTAGCAGACACTAGTTAGGATATGAGCTCTTTATGATATGTATGCATTATTATTCACGGCATTTATTAGTCTAGGTTGTTGTTGAGTTGCACAACCATAGCAGACTGTTTCGTTGATGAGGAAGCATTTCTTTTAGTGTCGAGCATTACTGCCGTTGCGCATTTATAATATTCCCGTGTCAGTTAACATTATATGTCCTATCTTTTAGTGTATTCAGTCTACACGTATGGTGTCCTGCCTCCTGCCTTTATATAATTTAAGATACGAGCATCTTATGAGCATCAGACTTTCTTCAGAAGTTTCCAGGTCTATGCTGTAGGACTAGACTTCACTTTCTTTCAGATAGGAGTGAAGAGTTTATTGTTGTTTAGAGTAACTGTATTGAAGCATCTTTTTATTGTATTAAATCTTGCAGTGATTTAATTGATCTTTCCATAGCTTCCCTTTTATGCATTTTAACGTAACTTGCATCTTGTTTGTTATCAGGCTATACTAGTGTGGGTTAGCCTGAAGTAGAGTACATTTATGCCCAGTTAAGGATACCCCGTTATCGCAGATTAACTTTGGAGGGTATAGGTGTTTTTTGTTAGCCGGCATATAAGTTCAAGGGTTTGGATCTAGCGTACCGTTGTTGCATAGTGCCCTATTAGTAGTCCAATCATTAAGTGCCCTTGTTTTATTCGTAGCCCCGGTCGTAACAATATATATATATATATTACTTGTTTTTATTTTATTTTTTTATGTGAGGGAGACAAAAGGCAGAACTGCCTGTAGTGCCCCAGAGTTGAAAGAATGACAGGGCCAAAATCAAGGGACGTTCGAGCCAAAATGCCTGGACACACGGAGTTTGCAGCAATTTAAGTCATAGGAAGAGGGAAAGACTGATTCTGGGAGAAAGTTCCAGAGCTCAGCTGTTGAATAGAAGAAAGACTGAAAATAACGTTTCACTCTTGAGTTGGAGAGTTGCACAGTGTAGGGGTGGGATTGTGTTGCAAGATAGGTACTACGTACCCTACTTAGAGGAGGTGGTATACACTGGGAGAGCTCTGAGGAAAACTGATTATTGTAGTAGAGATAGAATACCATAAGAGATGAAACATTGCAGCGAAGAGATAGAGATTGCAGAGAGTTGGTGAGTGGGTGGGAGTTAATGATACAAAAGGCTTTCCTCTCTACTTTGTCTAGGAGAGTGGATCCTCCCTACACATGTGAACAATACTCAATACAAGGACGCACTGTGCCCCTGTACAGAGCAAGAAGCTGTGCAGGGGTAAAGAACCCCTTGAGGCGGTTGAGCACACCCAGCTTCTGGGAGGCTGCCTTAGCAAGAATGGTATATGGTCCTTCGAAGAGAGAGCAGAAGAAAAAGAGACACCGAGAATATTGAGAGAAGATGAAGGATTGATTTTTGTATTGTTGAAGTATTGTATAAGTAATAGTCCTCTGGAAGTTCCCGACGGGTAGTAAGATATATATATATATATATATATACACACACGTTCATCTGAATATATGAAACTTTAAAGTGACAGTCTGCAGCGTTTGGAATATTACTGTGTATAACACGGTAGTGTCTGGTTTGGGTCAAATTATTTCGTTATCAAAGTGCAGTTGGGTACATATAGAGGCTAAGATTAGCATGCAATATTCGAGAATGCATAATATATCGTATTCCTTTGCATAAACATTTTAAATGTCTTGATAGCCTCGGTGTGAGTATCCTAGGTTCGAGTCCTTGGAGTACCACATGTATTCATTACTTTCATTGATTTCATTAGTTAGGTTTATTTGTAAATTAATTGGTGAGTTGGTGAAAACAAATATGAATATATTAACCCATACAGCCCCAGCGACGCGCCTGACGCGTCGGCGATGTATGTAACGCACAGCCCCAGAGACGCGCCTGGCGCGTCACCCTAATTGCGCCGACCGTAACCTCAGGTGTAGCCACTCAAGAGGGCTCAGATTTGTATGGGAACTGTGTACGTATCCCACGCAACCGTGCCAATGGTTGAAAACTCTCAAAGTCCACGTGCGTGCGCGTGAGCGCGCAATAACCTGTTTTTTTGGGGTAATTGCCTTAAATTTTTTACTCTTGTAAAATACGTTTTCGGGGGCTCTGTAGGACCATTCTTTAAGCTTTTTGAGCGGTTTTTCATGGTTTTTCCTTCATTCCTAACCCATTCGCTATTGTTTCTGGAATAAAACAATTTTTTGAAACCGGCCGGGTTCTGGTGAACAAACATTACAAAACTAGCCGGGGCTGGATGGGTTAAAACAAGTCTATGCTTATCATGGCTCATTAATGTACAATTGAACACATACAGTAAGTTCTGTTCCTCATCCTAATTTTACGTATGAAAGTAATATAGTATGAATTAGTTGCGAGTGTGTTTTCATGTAACTATCAGTTAACTAATCAGACGAGTTAACCACTGCATAAGAAACTACACTCGTAAGTCAATCATGCGCATTATATTTCCATGTATAAGATCACGGAGAGGAACAAAACTTATGCGAGCAACTGTACCAATATGGTGGCTGTGACTTGATTACTAGAGAAATAGATAGATAGAGAGAGAGAGAGAGAGAGAGTTAAAAAGAATAGTTAGTATCTCAGAGACCTTGCGGTCCATTTCGGGGAGATACTCAAAGTGAAATGAGGGAGACTGTTTAGTGCACTACACTCATTACAGAGTGTGCAAAATACTATCTACTCTCTTCTTGAACTGCTCTACTGAAGAACTTTTTACAATTTCTGAGGGCAGTTTGTTCCAGGTAGAACAGATCTTATATATGAAAAAGCTTCCACAATTACTAGTGCTAAACCTTTTCAATTTTAATTTCCAGCCATGGTTGCGAGTTGTATTCATATTGAGGCTAAACATTTTGCTATAATCCACATTGTCAAACCCATTAAGTATTTTAATAACTTCAATGAGCTGACCTCGGAGTCTGCATGTCTCCAACGGAAAGAGATCAAGAGCTCTCAACCGGTCGTCATAGCTCAGTCTTTTAAGTGATGGAATAAGCTTTGTAGCCATACCTTGTAATCTTTCCAGTCGCTCTAGAGTCTATATCTTTCCTGAGTGCTGGAGACCAGAATTGAACAGCATACTCCATGAGAGGCCGTATCAGAGCGTTGTAAAGTGTGAGGACTATTTCCTTATATCTATACTTAACCCCTTGAGTACCAGCGACGCACGTTATGCGTCGCCTATGTATGTAACGCTAAACCCCAGCGACGCAATGGTTGCGTCCACCTTAATTACTCTTGTCCTATGGCACCTAGAGAGTTAAGATTTTTATGGGAACTGCTTTAGGATCCCACGGAACAATAGCGATGATTAACAACCCTCCAAGTCCAGCCGGGTGCGTGTAGGCACGTGCGGGAGTGTTTTTCCAGTATATT
Organism: Paralithodes platypus; assembly: GCA_032716605.1. Classification (NCBI taxonomy): domain Eukaryota; kingdom Metazoa; phylum Arthropoda; class Malacostraca; order Decapoda; family Lithodidae; genus Paralithodes; species Paralithodes platypus. The sequence goes on along the minus strand of CM064575.1, from coordinate 54,120,311 downwards.
GCCTACCCATCACCCCATGTTAATTGTGACTATCCCCCGCCCCTCAGAACCCCTAAATGACCTAGGTGAGCGAGTTTTTTTTCTTTTTTTCCCTTCATTATCAACCCATCCCATGTGTTTTCAGGAAAACAAAAATGTACAAGTGGCTCGTCCTGGAGTGTATATATTTATATTAAATCGCTTGGGGTCCACCGGGTTAAATTGCCTCTTATTATAGCCCATAGACTACAGTAGATCTGGACTGGACGCGAAAATGGAACTTTGCAGTAAGGGACCCAAAATCGGAGAACGAATCCCCAAGTTCGAACCATGAAACCGCAAAAAATATCACATTTTCGCGGTTTCGAGGTTCTATCTTGGGGGTTCGTTTTCCGATTTTGGGTCCCTTACTGCAAAGTTCCATTTTCGTGTCCAGTCCAGATCTACTGTAGTCTATGTATAGCCCAATAATTTCTGAGCTTTCTTCTCTACTTCAATGCACTGCTTGGAAAACTTTAGGCCACTGCTAATCAGAACACCAAAATATGTTTCCAAATCAGTCACTTCCAGAGGCATTCCCAATAGCGAATATCCTGACTTGGAGTTTCCTTGGCCGATATGCATCACCTTGCACTTTTCCAAGTTTAAAGGCATCTGCCATCTCTCTGACCATTCACCCAGTCTGTTGAGGCCCATCCTGAGCTGTTCAACCCCATTTGGGTCGTTCATATTCACTCCAAGCTTTACGTTGTCTGCAAACTTGGAGATCACACTCAACAGACCAATATCAATGTAATTGACATATATGATAAACAGAAGTGGGCCAAGGACAGATCCCTGTGGAACTCTAGAAGGGACTGGAGACCACTCAGAGGAAACACCATTGATTACCACTCGTTATTGTGTACCTGTTAGCCAACTTTCTATCCTATTTGTGACCTCTGAATTGATATTTAGTGCACTCACTTTTGACATTAGCCTGCAATGAGGCACTTTGTCAAAAGCTTTTTGAAAATCTAAGTAAGTCTGTGACTCTACATTTTGTCATAATCACTCAGCATTTCGTCGAAAAATTCCAGCAAATTGGTAAGACATGATCGGTGTCGCCTGAATCCATGTTGGGAATCTGTAATTAACCCTCTCGCATCTGGCAATATATTTATATTGAAAATGGTCAGCCCTTCTCTAGTTTGCCATGAAATACCAGGCTGGGCGAGTTTTTGAAGCCTTGTGTTTTTCTATATTTTCATCAACCAGAATGCTGTTTATTGTGATGTCATAATGTCAATGGAAAGAGGAATAACTATACTACATTACAAAAAAAAAAAAAAATCGCAATATGAAAGTGTAAACGACTTCGGAATAAAAGTTTTTCCCGGGCAATTGTCTTCACACCGTCCTATCTCGAAATTGTGAGTGATGACCATATATTTGTATTTGCTCAAGTAATAGTATTTGTTCTGCTCTTTACAAATCTGCAAACAGATATTGTCTATCTTCAATAGTTCTCAAGCAGTGACCGAAAACAAAAAAAGTATGACTTTGCATGATATGGTTTATAACATTCAAATTATTTCGTTGTTACGATGTCTATGGTTCTCAATGTAGGCTGTATGAATACGGCAGATAATGCTGAAGAGAATAAAAAAAACTAGAAGTTCCTACGACACATACCTTTTGCTCTATGAATATTTGAAATGAAGAGCCAAAATGCGAATATTTACGCTTCACTCGTCTCCGTTCCGCCGACGCTAGCCGGGTTCCGAGCTGTTCCCCACCTCGGCGTTGCTTTATTTGCTCGGATACGTATATAACTGTTTATATCACCGTCATCGGAAAATTATGCTCTTTCTAATGGTGAAACCAAAATCATTTAGCATAATTGGTTCGCGAGCTATGCGCAATTGTTTCCATGCATTGTTATTGTTATGTAAACATATGAGAATGTTTATACAGTTGTATATCTTTGCCACAATGTACAACACTTTTATATAATTTTCCTTGCCAATAATTGTATAATGTTCATAGAACACATGCCAGTCATGAAGGTTGTCAACTTTACTTACCTGGTAGGGCCACAACCCTTTCCAACGAGAAGGGAAATGGCTCCTGGGTTGACAGTGAAAAACAAAACAAGAAAGCCAGGTTATCTTCAAGTAATAAATTCAGAAATAATTCTATTGTACACACAAATAAAGTAATATATAAATATATATATATATATATGTTAGTATAGCCAGGTAATAGATTCTCTTTTAAACAGACGAGGTTAAAGGCAATAGCAGTTTCAGCATTTAGTATTTTATTGTTACAGCTTTCAATATTTCTAACAATTTTCCTCTGGGGTTCAGAGATGAGGTACAACAGGTTAGCAAAATTCATGTTGGATCCAACGTTTCACAAGTAAACATCTTGCATCTTCAGGGAATGGGCAGGTAATGATTAGAATAAGGACAAAGCAACATATTTATACAAAATTCGAGGATCAAGAATAGGTAGGTGGGCGGAGCTACTGGGTGTGGGGTGGCTGTTCATTGGTGGAAGGCAGTCTATTCGCGAGACGGGCACTAAATCTTATCGGTGGTTGGTTGTTGGCTGTGGGTGGCTGTGATTGGTTGGTGTTGTCAGTAGTGTGCTGATCGCGGAAAGGTACGGGAGGGGGGCACAGGGCGAGAGGAACGAGGGCAGTATGCCTGTAGCGCTTGCCTGAAGGAAGAATTTGAAGGTCTTGTGTTTGGACAAAACAAACCTAGACAAACAAACTACCATACTCGACAAAGAATCAGACCCCAGAAGACTAGCTATTTTAGAAGCTCTATATATCCAAACGCTCAACCCCAGCATCAACAACCAAACACAAGACCTTCAAATTCTTCCTTCAGGCAAGCGCTACAGGCATACTGCCCTCGTTCCTCTCGCCCTATGCCCCCCTCCCGTACCTTTCCGCGATCAGCACACTACTGACAACACCAACCAATCACAGCCACCCACAGCCAACAACCAACCACCGATAAGATTTAGTGCCCGTCTCGCGAATAGACTGCCTTCCACCAATGAACAGCCACCCCACACCCATAGACCAGTCAAAGTAGGGCTGGACTTAGAACAAATTGCAATAGAAGGTTTTTTGGCTTTAACTTGTTTATTAGGTCCCTCTGATGAACATATAAAAAGTCTCCAACTTTTGGACACCGGGAAAGTGGTTAATTTGCATAAATTCAAGATGGCCGCCGTCCAAAGCTTCAATTTACAGATAACTTTTTTCTGGTTGCTCCTAGACCCTATAAATGTATTACAAACAACGTTTTTTGGCTTTAACTTGTTTATTAGGTCCCTCTGATGAACATATAAAAAGTCTCCAACTTTTGGACACCTGGAAAGTGGTTAATTTACAGCCAAAAAACCTTACAGCCAAAAAACCTTCTATTGCAATTTATTCTAGGTCAAGCCCTACCTTTACTGCACATTATTGTCTATTACATTTTGCCTAGGCCTATACTAATCCCATCATCTTGTTTCTTGTTTCAACAGATTGGTGCGACATCTACCGAAGCCATGGAAGAAGAGGTGGTGCATAATCCCTGCGGCATTTGCTCAAACACGTTAGACGAAGGAGAAACAGTCAAGCTGAGGGCGAAGGGAGCAGATACTATCAACATGGGATGCATGGGCCATGTTATGGAAGCATCTGGGCTTAAGGAGGTTTTGGAACTTATATACGCTGAAAATGCTGTGACCCAAATGCTGAGTGGGAAAGCCTATGCACGAGCAATCAGAGGCCACTTCTTGGTTGACACAGCCTTGAGTTCGATTGTGTTAGGCAGGGCATACGGTGTCAACCTCTCAATGGTAGATGAGGAAAGTGACGCATGCAAGGACTTCCAGGAGGCTGCAGATCTTTTGGATAAGCTGTTGCGTGAAGACGTTTCACCGGATGAAGTCTGCAGTAAAGACGTTTTCAACAGAATTTCTGAAAAACTTAAAGCTGAGAAGAGCTCCTTAGCAGAGCATAAGATGGGAAAGCTATGGATTCAATACATGGACATGATTGACCTGCTGCGTCGCTTCCTGAGGGCACTGAGAATGGGCGATTTCCTACTGTACCTCGGAACACTCCAGGAGATGTTGCCGTACTTTGCAGCGTGTGGTCATAACAATTATGCCAAGTCAGCCCATGTGTACATTCAAGACATGATTGAACTTGAGCAGCTCAACCCAGACATGTTCTGTCAATTGAACTCCGGTCTATTTGTGATCCGCCGAAGTGATCGGCTGTGGGCAGGACTGCCAAGCGACTTGGTTATAGAGCAGGTTTTGATGCGCTCTTTGAAAACGAATGGTGGATTGACACGTGGTAGGGGCATGGAGGAAACGCAACGCCTGCGCTGGTTACTTGCTATGCCAGCCTGCGCTGAGGTGAGTGAAGTTATGCAAGAACTGACAGGGAAGCATTTCCACACCTCTGAGCAGCACAAAGAAATGACTGAAGCAAGGCGTGAACGAGATAGGAAGGACACAGAGAAGGTTCTCGCATTCTTCAAGGATTATGATCCATTTCAAGAATCAAATGAACTCAGGAATATTGCCAACGGTGTGACAGGACCAGCCTCGGCCAATCCTCATTTACTGTATGAGGTTGGTATGAACATTGTGCAGAAGATGGAAGGTAGCAATGCTTTTGACTTTTCATTTAGGAAGAAAGATCAAGTTGAGTCGTTGGGTGCAAAGGTTACAATCAGTGCTGAAAAAGTACCAATCGACCCACAGCTCCTTTTCCAGAGGCTCCTCATCTTTGCTAATAACAGGGACTTAGGTGTTGAAGAGGTCTTTGCGTATGAGTTGTCTAGCTACCCTACTGCTCTGTTCGATAAGTGGGGGAGGCTCAGGGAAGCCAATAAACCACAGCTAGGAGATGAGATAGCTGCTGTTGTTCCCAAGTCGTCATTGGAATCATTTGAGGAAGAAAGGACTGTGACCCATGTTCTGGATGGTGGTTCCTTATTGCAAAGAATTCCATGGAAGAAGGGTGACACATTTGAGGACATTGCAAGCATGTACATGAAGCATGTTTCCAAAAACTTTCTCAACCCGGTGGTTGTATTCGACGGTTATAAATCAGGACCTACTACCAAGGACATGACACACAATCGACGATCAAAAGGAGTCTTTGGTCAAAAGGTGATGTTCACTCCAACCATGTCCCTTCGGTCAAAAAAGGAAAACTTCTTGTCAAACTCGGACAATAAGCAAAACTTCATTGACTTATTGTGTGAAACATTCAAGGCAAATGGAATTGACTGTGTCAATGCGCCAGCAGATGCAGATGTCATGATTGCGAAGAAGGGAATTGAGCATGCAAGGGAAACCGTGACATATGTGATAGGTGAGGACACAGACTTGTTGGTGCTGTTGTGTCATTATGCGGAACGAGGGATGAATGATTTGTACTTCAAGTCGAGCAAGGAAGGTGGGAAATGTTGGCATATTAACTCAGTAGCAGAAGCTCTCGGTGAAAGCATCTGTCGTGTCCTGCCAGTTGTCCATGCACTCTGTGGATGTGACACAACCTCACGACTGTATGGTATTGGTAAAGGGGCTGCCTTGAGGAAAGTGAGGGAAGACAACGGTTTCTTGAAATGTATAGAAGCATTCTGTTGCCAAAGTGGAAGTAAAGACGCGATATCATCAGCTGGTGAAAAGGCCTTGGTTTATTTGTACGGGGGAAAAGGAAATGACACCCTTGACGGACTGCGAAAGACAAAGTTTTGCAACAAGGTGGCAAAAAGTTCAACTACCGTTGAAGTTCACAGCCTTCCCCCAACAACCGATGCAGCCAAATACCACTCGTTCCGAGTTTATTGTCAGGTCCAGGAATGGATGGGGAACTGTGTGGACCCCGAGAAATGGGGCTGGTGTCTGCGGAAGGGACAGCTTGAACCGAAGACGATGGATTCGCCAGTGGCTCCTGATTCACTACTGAAATTGGTCAGATGTCAGTGTAAGGGCAACTGTGACACTCAACGCTGTAGTTGCAAACGGAATGAGCTTGAATGTTCCAGTGCATGTGGTCAATGTAAAGGACTCTGTCAAAATAGCAACTTTGATGCAAGCACCGATGATCCAAGTGAATACGAACTCCTATCATGAATTACATAATTGGCTTTGAATGACGTCATACTACGTCATGTTTTTTTTTTTGTTTTTTTATAAAAAAGAGGGACAACAGGTCAAAAAACCCATACAAGCACAAAGTGCCTGTGTCACCCCTTGTGAAAGAGACAGTTCAGCCTGTCTGTAATGTTTTTCGGCTGTAAATTAACCACTTTCCAGGTAACCACTCTCCAAAAGTTGGAGACTTTTTATATGTTCATCAGAGGGACCTAATAAATAAGTTAAAGCCAAAAAACGTTGTTTGTAATACATTTATAGGGTCTAGGAGCAACCAGAAAAAAGTTATCTGTAAATTGAAGCTTTGGACGGTGGCCATCTTGAATTTATGCAAATTAACCACTTTCCCAGTGTCCAAAAGTTGGAGACTTTTTATATGTTCATCAGAGGGACCTAATAAACAAGTTAAAGCCAAAAAACCTTCTATTGCAATTTGTTCTAGGTCCAGTTAAATGATTGCTAGATTTACTGGACTACCAGTAGCTCCGCCCACCTACCTATTCTTGATCCTCGAATTTTGTATAAATATGTTGCTTTGTCCTTATTCTAATCATTACCTGCCCATTCCCTGAAGATGCAAGATGTTTACTTGTGAAACGTTGGATCCACCATGAATTTTGCTAACCTGTTGTACCTCATCTCTGAACCCCAGAGGAAAATTGTTAGAAATATTGAAAGCTGTAACAATAAAATACTAAATGCTGAAACTGCTATTGCCTTTAACCTCGTCTGTTTAAAAGAGAATATATATATATATATATATATATATATATATATATATATATATATATATATACTGTATGTATATATATATATATATTATATATATATATATATATATATATATATATATATATATATAGATATATATATATATATATATATATATATATATATATATATATATATATATATATATATATATATATATATATATATATATTTATACATACAGTATATATATACAAGGTGTCAAACAAAATATAATGAATGGTAACAAAAATGTGTGTATGTATGTGTGGGTATTTATATATATATTATATATACACAGTATATACAGGGTGTTCAGAAAACATGTGTACAAAATGAAATGGGTGATAGGGAACACAGAATTAAACAGTTTGTACTCCATGGAGGTATGTCCTTAAATGCTTCCTTGCGGTGCTACAGGGTAGACAGTTTCAACGTAATTTCCCTAAATTTGTACCCTAACTTCTCTGTGAGTAATCCCTTTACATACAAACATGGTACTTTAATGTACACAACAGTATGAACATTACTTTATTAATGTCAGTACACTGCAAAAACAAAAGAACATTAAATTGAAGAGAAGATTAGCAATCATTAATCATCAGTCAGAACTGTTTACTGAACGAAGATGTCTTATGTCATACTGTTGTGTACATTAAATTACCATGTTTGTATGTAAACGGATTACTCACAGAGAAGTTAGGGTACAAATTTAGGGAAATTACGTTGAAACTGTCTACCCTGTAGCACCGCAAAGAAGCATTTATGGATATACCTCCATGGAGTACAAAATGTTTAATTCTGTGTTCCCTATCACCCATTTCATTTTGTACACATGTTTTCTGAACACCCTGTATATATATATATATATATATATATATACAAGGTGTCATAAATATATACATATTTATGCGGTATATACTGTATATATAAAATAAATAAAATAAAAATATAAATAAAATGAAATAAATAAAATAAAATAAATAAAAACTATAATAAATCAAATCAATAAATATTTAAATTAAATAAAAAATACAATAATAATATAAATACTCGATTATGGGCCTTGGTCTTGCTCAGGACCTTGGGGCTGTTATATATATATATATATAATATATATATATATAATATATACTGTAATATAACTAAAATTCCATAGAGTACTTACCATACTTCCTGTAAGCATTCCTGTGACATCTTCGTGATTATAATGTATTTATTTCGTAGGCAGTATTTATTGATAAATATATTTGTCTTTCAAGCAAAAAATAGTGTAAAGTCAACAATGATACCTAGACAAAACTGCATCAATACTCAAGGGGTTAACCAAGATTCACTCCCCTCAGTCACCAAAAGTCACAAGTAACATTTTATATACATATATAATTCAAATTATTCACTAAACACTTCCACTGGGTAGATGAAATAATCCATAATTGCCTGCCTATAGCTAGGCATGGCGGGCCAGAGGGAGGGAGCCAAGAATTTAAAGGGCTGGGACCCTGCCTCACAGTCTGGGGGCCGGGAAACTACTGACTTTACAAAGGCCTGGGCTCCTCAGAGAGGGACGCTATGGGGTTGCTAGATAATTATTTCCTTTTGTAACTTACTGATGCCTAACTTACCAGTCCAAATTGCGTCAAAATCGCGTCATAAACTTATTTTTGGCGAATATTTCTAACTTACAGGTGGCATTATGACGCGATTGCGTCATACGGTCACTCTTGGGCTAGTGTCGTTATGACGCGATCGCGTCGTACGAATGCGAGAGGGTTAAATTGTGGATTTCTAGGTAGTCAACTATCTTGTCTACTGGTATCCCTTCTAAGAGTTTTACTATGATAGAAGTCAAGATAAATTGTCTGATAATTCTTGGGACACTCGTGATCCCCTTTCTTAAAGATTGGGATCACATTGGCCAATTTCCAGTCTTCAGGGACCTCTCCATTTTCTAGTGATTTATTGAAGATGTCTGCCAAGAAAAGTGCGATTTTATCTCGCACTTCTCCTACAACTCGGGGAAGAAAGCTATCTGGGCCAGATGACTTGGACCAATTTAAATTATCTATTCTTTTTGCTACCTCCTCTGGGGTATATCTAATTCTGAGAGAGAGAGAGAGAGAGAGAGAGAGAGAGAGAGAGACCGAGTTACACCTGTCATCCATACAGGTGTTGTGGCTGTACACAAACCAAGCCTTACCACTAACCATATTATTTGCCAGGGGATAATATTGATTGGCTTCTATACCGCAGTCATACATTATTGCTGCTACTACAGTATATCACCCTCTAAAATATACCTTATATAATACTTCTATGGGGAGAGTGGTTTTTATTTGTATTCATTTGTTCATATATATATATATATATATATATATATATATATATATACATATATATATATATATATATATATATATATATATATATATATGTATATATAAATATATATATATATATATATATATATATATATATATATACATATATATATATACAGTCAACCCTCGGCTATCACTTATAATTGGTGCCACTATAAGTGTGCAATAGCCGAAATAGCGATAGCCGAATTGAAGAACTTATGGGGATAATTTTACTTGGTTCCGAGACCCCAAAGTTGACCATATTTTAAATAATGGATACATTGTTAATAATGATGGCTAAAAGATAAAAAGCTACACTGAATATATAAAAAATATATAAACCAAAATATGCAAGAGAATATGAAATCATCTATCCTCGGTGACCCTTTAGTAAACAGAGACCGACGCTACTCCCTCCCAGCTGATCGGTAAAACATTTTTTTACATTAATTCAAGTATGATTATTGAATATTGATAATGGATTATGTATCATTATTGAATCATTTAATCATAATAACCATTCTGAAGTCACAGCCCACTACTTTCATGCATTGATTGGGGCATCAGAAAATCAATATTATATTACTTAAACTTGAATGAGCTGGGTGAGTGAGAGTGTGAGTTTGTTGTTGTTGTTGGTCATACGGACCACTCACCAAGACCACAAAACTTTCTCTAGCATGGTTTTAAATGGTTTTAGACCTTGAAATTATTATGTAGAGTATAAAAGGAGGGGTAATTTGAGTTTCAAGTGCATGATAGCACGCTTGGGTTGCGTGATAGCATGCTTGGGTTGCGTGATAGCTGTTGTTGTGCAGATTTTAAGGTTGCGTGATAGCCATAAAACGTGATAGCCAAATGCGTGATATATATATATATGTATATTTATATATATATATATATATATATATATATATATATATATATATATATATATATACAGTATATATATATATATATATATATATATATATATATATATATATATACTGTATATATTTACTGTATATCCTTAATTGATGTGTGTACAGGAAATCGTAGTCTTATAATGAAGGTGAAGATCAGAGACAGCGTAAGCAACAACATCTTTATTATTTTCTATGAGGGCAAGCTTTCGGCAAATGCTACCGCCATGATCACGCCTAAAAAAAAAGAACAAGATAAAACACATAGTAGAAACATTGAAATCGAACCTTTTTAAGTACGCATGGACGAAATCGTCTAGCAACTTTAAAAATCCATTACACCGAAACTAAGATTTTTATTTTTTTTTTAGATTTTTGAATTGCTTAACTTACTTAAACTATCCCATAAGCCTGTGTAAAGAGCAAATAAAAGAATATTAATATTTAATAATTTTTACTATTTATGGTACAAAATTATCTCTATTTAGAAAAAAAAATCTATACAAAAATATTGAAAAAATACTTAAAATAAGTTGATCCCAATCACAGTCTAGGAACTTGTAGGGCGATCCTGGGGGATCTTCAGGTACAAATAACAGCACCATCAGTAGCACCAGAAGAAATCTAGAACACAAATGGCAAGAGGTTAATTTTTTGACGGCACACAAATTCTAGGAAATTTACCCATTATTTAAAATCAACCAAAGCTGTAAATAAGGAGGGATTTGTATGAGATTTTCATTGAAGCATCTCCTAACTATATAGAACAGCCTAAATACTAACATTTTTTGGGGGGAATATATTTAACCCCACCAAAATGTTGATGACTAAATATATTGGGTGACGTGGGGTCATTTTTTACTTTTGAACCTTGATTACTCAACTCATATAGCTCCAAATTGAATGGAAATCACTATGGAACAAGTTGAAGATCCCCTGATTACAATGACATCAAGTACATAGGAATCGGATGTTTACCTTTGAGTGGGTGTTGCAATATGTAAAGTTATTGAAATCCCGAAAAAATTGACAAAAAGGACCCCAGCTGACCCTAATTTCTAAAATATGTAGAGGTTGTAAATATGGAAGGATTTGTATGCAAATTGCATAGATTTATCCCCTAACTATATAGAACAGCCTAAACAGTACAAAAACAAAATTGGAATATATTCAACCCAACCAAAATGTTGATGACTAAATATATTGGGTGACGTGGGGTCATTTTTGACATTTGAACCTTGATTACTCAACTCATATGGCTCCAAATTGAATGAAAATCACTGTGTAGCAAGTTGAAGATGCCCTAATTACAATGACATAAAGTAATTAGGAATCGGATGATTACATTTGAGTGGGTGTTTCAATATGTAAAGTTATTGAAATCCCAAAAAAATTGACAAAAAGGACCCCAGCTGACCCTAATTTCTAAAATATGTAGAGGCTGTAAATATGGAAGGATTTGTATGCAAATTGCATGGATGTATCCCCTAACTATATAGAACAGCCTAAAAAGTACCAAAAAAAATGGAATATATTCAACCCCACCAAAATGTTGATGACTAAATATATTGGGTGACGTGGGGTCATTTTTGACATTTGAACCTTGATTACTCAATTCATATGGCTCCAAATTGAATGAAAATCAATGTGGAACAAGTGAAGATACCCTGATTACAATAACATAAAGTAATTAGGAATCGGATGATTATATTTGAGTGGGTGTTGCAATAAGTAAAGTTTTTGAAATCCCGAAAAAATTGACAAAAAGGACCCCAGCTGACCCTAACTTCTAAAATATGTAGAGGCTGTAAATATGGAACGATTTGTATGCAAATTGCATGGATGTATCCCCGGGAGGAAACAAAAGAAAATCATAAGAAAATAAATATATGAACAAATAAGTACAAATATCACTTTGAATGTGGTAAGATATTAACTCTCTAATACCCAAAGATCCTTCCTAAGCCCAATAAAATGATATTATATTGTGTTAGCCACAATGAAAGGTGCAAAACTACTGAAAGCGTTATTACTAAAACCACACAACTCTGATCATTTATTAATCCCTCCCGTTCCGTCTTATTATTTCATTCTAGCTTTATTTAGACGATTTATTGCAGTTTTTGTAGGATCTGTGGTGGTAAACAGGGTTAAATGATACTAGTTCATAGTCTGATCATTGCTGGAGGCCCTTATTAACACCTTATTGGCGGCCTAGGCGGTCTATTTGACCGTACCGCACAGCGGGGGGTTATTACCCTAAATAGGGTTGTTTACGTGATCATTTTCATGCCTAAATAAGACCCAGAGTGTAAAACAAGTATCTATTCCTGAAAGTGCGTAAACAGAGCTTTCCAATGACACCCGAACCATCCTTGTACGACCACTGGTTCTCTTGCAACGATCGTGCAACACGAGTGCAAAAACACTATAATTAGGTAATTTCCTTACATAATTCCCTGTGTAGAGAGTGAGAAAGGGGGGAAGAAGGTGGAATACAGTTCAGCAGGTCCACGGTGGTCGTGCGGAGCGGTCCTAAGGTTACTACGCTCGTCCCACCGCTCAGCTCTCTCTCTCAGCAACATTACGTGCTGAAAATGGCGGTCGACAGATGTCGTGCACCGCCACAGTCCTAATTTATTTCACTCGACATAAGTCGCGCGCCGCCAGTTAAGGGTTAAACTAAATATAATCGCATAATAACCTGAATTAAGTTAAACGGACGGCACTGGTACTGAAAGGGTTTAACAAACCATATATATGTGTTGGCCATTCCTGCGGGCTGTATTTGTATCAAGTAATATACAAGTCTAACTTCCTCTAAGCCATTTTATTCAACTTGGGAAAGATCTGCCTGAGTTTATGGGTGAATTTATATACACTGCAACTCGTTGAGTCCTAGAGGTCCTCCCTCAGCTGAGCAAAATCATCTAGTAGTAGCATTATTAAGCCAGGGGTTTATATGAATAAAAATGAAAAGGCAGTGTCACACGAGAACTTTTTCCGGCAATGTGTTCGGGCAATAATTGTAGTCTGGCAACTTCAAAATGTCATAATTAATGTACTTCAGTCTATACCCTGTTCCAAGTAGGTAAGCCAGAATTCACAAACCATAACCTCTGTAACTCAAAAGGTGCTAAAGCAAATGGGATTTCCATTTCCACACCTATTCCATGGCTGACCCTTCCCAAATGCTAACAATATTAGCTGGATTACTCTAGTCGTTTGTGAGTTATAGAGGTTTATGATCAAGGGTTTTAGTGTACTAACTTGGAACAAGGTATACTTTCCGATATCAAGAATGAATAACCTCGAAATATTGTGAGAAAAAAGATTGCTCATCGAAAATTGCCGGAAAAATGTCCATGTGATCGTATGACAGCGGCTTAATTGGCGGCCAAATGGCACGGGTCGATCACCTTTACCTTGAATTTACCTTGAAGAGCTTCTGCCTCAAGAGGGTGTTGCCTCCTTGGTGTTCTCTGAGGCAAGGCCCCCTTATGACTTATGTAAACAATAACAAGTGTTCCTGAGAGAGAGAGAGACAGAGAGAGAGATTAATTGATTGATTTGATTGATTATTTATATCCAAATATGTACATACATAATATGTAATAGTACATAATAATACATTTATTTGAATAACTGGCAGATAAAGCTTATAATAATATGCACTAAATATCAGAGTATAGAACCTGATATATCATGGAATCAACAGGAATCAACTTAGTTAATTAGTTCCAGAATCCATTAAGAATAGGAATGACAGTATTATCATGAAAACTATTAATGGAAAAATGAAATAGACAATAGTTTACATAAAATCATTGTTATTTAGTATTGATATAATATATATATATATATACAGTATATATATATATATATATATATATATATATCATGGTGACTCCCAGTGACTCGCGGTGATTCATATCTGATTCGCGGACAGTTTTCAGTTTCAGTTTCAGTTTTCAGTATCACCGGGAGTCACTAGGATATAGATACGTAATACATGCGAGTCACTGGGAATCGACGGGAGTCACCAGGAGCCACTGGGAGTCACCGAGCATGCTCTCCAAGCGGCAGGGGTGCCCACAGAGATACCTGTAGTGGACGCACATGTAATAAAGGGCCCGCTATTCATAGATGTGGGTGGTGAGCAAAGCGAGCCTACTCAGCTGGGGATTCCCCCCTCCCCTAGAAAATGTTGCAGTTTTGATTAATTTTAGGTGTATTCTGAAGCTATTTGAAAGTTAAATGAAGGTGGAGTAAACAAAATATTATTCATATACAACTGTATTTCTCCTCAGCTGAAATTATAATATATACGGCTACTTTAGTTTTCCTGGTCGAACATTATAAATAGGCCTCGTATTAACATATGTATGTACAATTGCCCACAAGACTTTGTATTCACTCAGTGATTGTGTGTAGAGAAGGAAATTACTGTAGGTGAGGTATTTAATAATGTGAACAATGTATGGTCAATGTTACAATAGCCTACAAGTTTTCCAACTCTCCTGACCTAACATAAGCAAACTAACATAACCTATAAACGTTACCTATTTTAGGTAATATGAAATATTACAGAACTCGGTAACGAAGGAAAACGAAAAGGTGGGAAGGATAAACTATCCTATTTTTAGACAATACTTTACATATATTTGTTTTGTAAATTCCAGTAAGCATTGATATAATGACCTTAAGGTACATAATAATACAGACTTATCGTATTCTATTAATGTCTTTAATGACTGTAGTTATAGCCTACAAGAGGCATCCTTGAGGAAAGGAAACTTTCAATTATATGGGCTGTGCACAATGGGGGTCATCCCTGGTATACTCGCATCTCATTCCTAACACCTCGCACTGATTCTCGGTGACTCCCAGTGACTCGTATATAACTCGTCCTGACTCGCAGTGACTCGTGTATTACTCGTATCGACTCGTATATTGAACTATTCAGAAAACGACCGTTATTTTTAATATTTACAATAACTAGCACTTCAGTCGCGGTTTTATCCTGGTGACTCCTCTTAACCCTCTCTGACATATGACGCGATTTTGAGCCTATTAGGGATACTTTAAAGCCTTTGTTAACATCAGGGGTATTTAGAAACCTTTAGTTTAGTTACTTCAACCTCTGCAATTGTCTTTGAGTTAGCTGTGGGCAGAAAACTAATTTTGGAGAGGTAATTATAAGAGTGAGAGAACTCTATTTCTTATTGCTAATCTGGCAACCTCTGCGTCATATGAGCATGAAAGGCTTAAGTCCTAGTGACTCGCAGTGACTCCTTGTGACTCGCAGGTACACTCCCGCTGTCACCTACTCTGTCGTGAGGGCACGTGGAACTCGCGGTCATATATGCAGGAATCACTAGGAGTCATCACTCCTAGTGATTCTAGATCGCACCTTTAGGGGTCCCTCACACAGTCAGGAGTGCGAGCTAGTGGGAGTCTAACAGGAGTCGCTAGAGTCACTAGGAGTCATCGATTTTCACCGCGAGCGAGTGGGTGTCTGACAAGAGTCGTTAGGAGTCGCTAGAGTCACTAGGAGTCATTGATTTTCACTGCGTGTAGGCCCGCGAGTCCGAATTTTCCCCTACTCCTAATGACTGTAGCTTGCACTCCTGACTGTGTGAGGGCCTCTTTAGTCGGGTAGGGTAGGAGTGAATATTTGCATTAGTTTCAAATATATCGTTCAAGTCATTTGGAATCATATTTTAAATAAATTTGAACATGGTTTCAGTTACACAAAGCACATAGATATTGAAGAATGGCAGTATCTTTAATAATTGAAATACTGAGGTTAAATTATCTCTACATTTGGCTGATGTCATTATTCTAATTGTTAGTTTTTCAAGTTTTTCAATGGATTGCATATGGCATTTACTGGCAGTTCCCCAAACTTCTACCCCATAAGTTAAGTGCGAATAAAGACAACAATAATACAGTGTTACCAATAGCGATTTATTGGCTTTACATAACATACCTATGATCTTGGATATCTTATTTCTAACATTTCTTATGTGTTCACTCCAGGTTAATTTAGAGTCGATTACTACACCTAAAAAAATTGTGTTTCTCACTTCCTTGACAACTGTATCGCCAACCTTTACTGATAAATGGGCTTTCCTTTGGTAGAAAACAATCATATAATATGTTTTCGAAACATTCAAAGATAACTTATCGACATTAATCCATTCAAGTCATTTCTTAATGTCTATGTACACTCACACGTACTAAAAGTTGCTCAGGGTTGGGTCCTTCCTTCCCCTGCTCCACCCTGGGCAGGTGGAAGGGGGGAGACGGTTCCAAGTCTACCCCCACCTTCCACCCCCAAACTATCCCCAACTCCCCCACCTTCCTTCTCTAGCTGGCAGTTAGTGATTAGCGACAATAATGTTCTCATGTATTGCAAATTATTGTTAAACCATTATTGCACATGCTTACAAGGGCCAACATTTAATATTTATTAGGAATTTATTAGTACAATATACCATATATTGTATTCTCAAAATGAGTCTCGATACACAACGTGGGTTACAAGAATCTCGGCTGTAATGGTCTTCCGCCTCTCTCTCTCTCTCTCTCTCTCTCTCTCTCTCTCTCTCTCTCTCTCTCTCTCTCTCTCTCTCTCTCTCTCTCTCTCTCTCTCTCTGCAGACTACGAGGTCAGTTCATTCAAGTTTTAAAATATGTAATGGGTGTGATAATGTGTATCATAGCAAAATATTTAGCCTCAATATGAATACAATACGCAACCATGGCTGGCAGTTAGAATTGAAAAGGTTCAGCACTAGTATTTGTGGAAGCTGTTTCCCATTTAAAATCTGTTCTACCTGGAACAAACTTTCCTCAGAAGTTGTAAACATTTCCTCAGTTGAGCAGTTCAAGAAGACAGTAGATAGTAGTTTTCACACTCTGTAAGGAGTGTAGTTCATTGACAAATGTTTCTCCTTCCTCTTCGAATATTTCTCCGAAATGGACCGCAAGGTCCTTGAGATACTAACTATTCCTTGTAACTCTCATAGCACACACTTTCTACAACCAAGATTTAACGGGTCTGAATGTAGCATAATTCCCTTCATTAGTGTGTGTGATGAATGTTGCCTGCATTCGATACACATAGAGGAGAGTTGATGGTAAAACTGTCTATTTATCCTATTCCTTATTTGGGGGTTTGTAGAGGTGAGAGGCTGGGATCACAGATAGAGACAGAGAAGGGGGAAGTGAGAAGGCGAGCCCTGTTACTCAAGGGCTCTATACTTAAACCTTACTAAAAGTTAACACCGACTTTGATAATAATTTGTATAGAGTTCTACATTTAATTGATTGACAAAAAATGCATGAGCCACATATAATGAAATGCAGACCGTTTATACTATGTATGGTATTAAATAAATGGGAGAAACTGATTGAAATGATAAACTAAACAATCAATAACAGTCGCAACACTATTCCAGCCAATCTTTGCCTGTAGTCCTTTTCTTTTATGCTATATAAGCCCGACTGTGTTAGTAATTTGACCTAGGAGTAGATCGTAGAGGGCACGTTAATGTGTATTGCAATAATGGTGAACATAATATCCTGAATACTGTATAAAATTGGATTTTATTACGGTATTATTATATTGAAATCACATTAAGGCTTGATCGTAGAAAGTAGTGCAATGAGAGAGAGAGAAAGAAAGAGAGATACAGCCAAGGTTTGTGTAACCCACGTTGGGTATAGAAACTCATGTTGAGAATACAATTATACAGGATATTGTATTTATAAATTCCTAATAAATGTTTAATGTCGGCCATTGTAAGCATGTGCAATGATGGTTTAACAATAATTTGCAATACATGAGAACAATCGTCGCTAATCACTAACTGCCAGCTAGAGAAGGAAGGTGTGGGAGTTGGGGATAGTTTGGGGGTAGACTTGGACCCGACTCCCCCCATCCACCTGCCCAGGGTGGAGTAGGGGAAGGAAGGACCCACCCCTGAGCAACTTTTAGTACGCGTGAGTGTACATTAAATTGATATGATCATCCACATGTTTACCACTTAGAAAAGCATTTGTATCATCCGCAAATAAAATGGACATGAAGTCAGATACATTAACAATGTCATTCACGTAAATTAAATATAATAAGGGTTCTAAAATTGATCCCTGTGGTACTCCACAATTAACATCATAGTTGACGGACTTAGTTTCATTAATATGCACATGCTGCATTCTATTTGATAAATTATTTTCAATCCATTTATAAACCACCCCTCTGATTCCATATTTCTGCAATTTTGTAAGTAGAATATCGTAACGAAGAGTCTCAAAATCTTTCGAAAAATCCAGAAATACTTCCAAAACGTAATTCGCCATATCTAATTATTTCAAGATTTTATCTACTAATGTGATCTGTGCCAAACTTGTCCCATGTTCTTTGCGGAATCCAAATTGATATTTATATACAAGATTATGTTATTTGATAAATTCAATAAATCTGTTAGGCCTATACATTATTTTTTCAAAACAAAAATGAAAAGGGAGGTAACATTGATACTGGACGATAGTTACTGAGTACCCTATTATCCCTGTCTTTGTATATTGGAACCACTTTAGCGAGCTTCAGTTCTTCTGGAAAAATCCCTCAATTAAGTGACAAATTAACAATGTAGGTTAATGCTTCAAGATAAATGCTTGGTTTGTTTAACTATATCAATATTGATTCCATCTGAGATGACGGGGTTGAGCAGCCACCCCCAGACCAACATCAGAATAGCAGCCATCCAGGACAGCAAGAAGAATAGGAGAAGACAACAGCAGGAGAGGACAAGAGAAAATAAGACCGGACCAGCTTCCCAGGCTTTAATTCCTGCCGGGATAAGCAAGTCTACCCCTTTTCCTGGATCTGCCCATGCTCTAGATTCCGGGGAAATAAGTCAGTGTGCCCGAAAAAGGAATTCGAGCCCTGGCCACTCACAGGGGCCTCAGCTCCTCCAATGGCAGAGACCGAAACCTCTGCCTGAGGCATATAATCGGTTCCAGCCTGACTTGCAGTACAGTGAAGAACTATTTATGCAAATTGAGCACCAAGAACCTTCCCAATATCGGCACAAGTGGGAATCTGAGTACCCCCCCCCCCCCCTATAGTACCTCCTGGGAAGACTGGGAATAATGTAGGAGAAGTGACAAGTAAGAAACCTATGGCCTGCAGAGTAAAAAATAAAAGATACTATCATAAATACGATAGGCTATGACTCTTTTGTGATCCCGTATGTCTCTGTGACGTCTCGGTCGCTCCTGCAGCACGACGTAGGACGAGTAGATCGTATATTATAAGATTGTAAATAAGTTAAGTTATAAAAGGCCTAATATGATATTAAGCAATATTGCCATGGTCTTATGTATTATATATGAATTTATTATATATATATTAATATAATTTATCGTATAGAGCAACCTAGATGCGGTACGATAATTTGCGCTCCTGGCGTTTGCCAAGGCAGCAAGGTGTGCCTTTGAGGAAGGGCAGAGCCTTCACGAACACCAACCAGTTAACATCTATTTTCCGCCCTCAGTTAATCGCGCTTTTGAGCCTCTAATCACAATACACTGACAGCAATACAAACAGCTACACCATCACGACGCTCTCATCGATGCCATGACTGACTGACAGATAAGCATAATATTCATGTCCATTCCCATGTAATAATTTATTCTTTCTTTTACTTGACTCGAGTCTCGGGACAGAAGTCTCGTTCCCCGTTGTCCGCCATATTGGGTAAAACGTTCTCCCTTGCCTCATTCCACGTGGAACTATTGGTGAGTTAATTCCTGGCTAGTATATTAACCCTTATAACCTTACCCTATATATAAATTTATTATGTGAGACCTTTGGATATAAATTAGCTTGTTTCAGATTGAATTCAGTTTAGATATGGAGCAGTTTTAATTTAGATTGATTTTATTTGATTCATTATAGCTTAGTATTATTTAACTTCCATTAATAGTTTACCACACTCCCCCCACAAAAAAATACCTGAACCCCACCTTAAACTTAAAGTTGCCCAGAGGCTATCTTCTGACGCCACAAGTCGACGGCGCCAGCAGCAGCGCGTCTGTGACGTGTCCCGGTCCGAGAATGATCACCATCAGTAAGAGGTGAGTCGTTCCTTTGAGAATCCTCGGACCCAGGAATAACAGGTGGAGCATCAGATTGCAATGCGGAATCGAGCTCCAAAGCGTACAAACGTGCGATAGGACGAACAGTAGTTCCAGTGGCTGTCTTCAATATCGCCACCCGCTCTACAGAGTCTGCCCCCTTGTATACCTCCAACAAGCGGCCCAATTTCCAGTATAAACGAGGACTATCTTCTTTAATTAAAACAACTTCACCAACTGTAGGTGCCGTTGGTCTACCAGAGGGAGTAACACTCCTTTCCTTCAATGCTAGCAGATATTCACTAATCCACCGTTTCCTAAAATCCTCGATTATCCTGGTATCTCTTAGACACCGCTACCTCAGAGTACAACGAGGGATCCTCTAACTCTACTATGGATTGGAAATCAGATGGAAATGCAGTCAATGGTTTTCCATATAGCAAGTGAGCTGGCGTTAATGGTAGTGGTTCTTGCAGGTCGGTGTACACATATGTAAGCGGACGATCGTTCACGACTGCCTCTATCTCTGTGAGGACTGTCGTCAACTCACTCTTCCTTAATAGAGCACGTCCTACTACCGCTCTGAGTCCTGACTTTACTATGCCGACACACTGTTCCCACATTCCACCAAACCAAGGTGCCTTAACTGGAATGAACCTCCATTCGCACTTCTTCTCTCCCAAAAAAGTGATGATAGTAGGATCACTACTCATATCCTTTAGATATTTTTATGCTTGGACATAAGTGGGAGCATTGTCACTAAGAATGAGTTGAGGGAATGAACGACGGGCACAAAACCGTCTAAACGCCAGCATAAATTCTTCACTAGACATATTATCACATAGTTCTAGGTGTACTGCTCGAGATGTTGCACAGGTAAACAATAATATATAAACCTCATGCTCTCTCGTCTTCAATGCCCCTGTGTAATCTAACCCTACAGCTTGGAAAGGTTCTATGTGCTTTACACGGCATTCAGGTAGAGGTGGAGCTGGTCCAGTTGCATATGGTTTACCTTTTAGTCTCTGGCATATTACACACTTTTTTACGACGCGTCGAGCTACTTGTCGAACTCTGGGTATCCACCATGTGAGACGTAAATTTGATATAATATGACATACCCCGTAGTGTTTTACTTCCCTATGTGCACGTATGATCAATAGATCAGTAACGTGATGTCTTGTTGGCATTAGTATAGGGCGGTTTGTGCCGTCTGGTACACCTGGCCACTTCAGGCGACCCTCACACCTGATGAGGCCATTGTCTAGGTGCAACCTTAGTTGACGCACTATATTAGGCATTAATGTCTTATTCGAGCCTTGCAAGGATTCTAATTCAATGGAAAAGGTTTCTACTTGAACCCATTTGATCAAAGTTACTTCAGCTGCTTTAAATTCATGAGCACTAATGTTGTGACCCCCGTTGCAGAGTTGGCCCGTTACTTTAAGCTTGATGTTGGATACATATCGCAATACCCAAGCTACAAATCTGACTAGTTTATTATAGTCACCGAATCTTGCCCACTCTATGATTGGACTCGGTGGCTCTTTTGGTTGGGCTGTAACTGCCACTGTTTCCAGTGGCAGAAGTCCCTCACCAACAGCATGCCAAATCGTCCATTCACTTTCATGGAGCAGCCACTTTGGCCCATGCCACCACAATTCGGACTTCACTAACTGGCTAGCCGTTATACCCCTAGTTATGAGATCACTAGGGTTTTCTTTTGTATTTACATAATGATAAGCAACGTCTGGCAATAGGGCCCTAATCTCATCTACCCTATTCCTCACATAAACTGGCAGAGACTTCTTGCTATGTATCCAGTTGAGTGCGACCTGACTATCGCACCATACGTGAACGATTTCAATATTTAATTCGCTCTCGTATGCTGCGCGTACATGTTGCACCAGACGTGCTAATAGCAGCATGGCAGTCAATTCCATTTTAGGGATAGTTACCTTTTTAACCGGGGCTACCTTGGCCCGGGCTGTAACTAAATGTGCCCCAAATGAAGTAACGACATATATGGCTACCCCGTATGCCGTGGCGCTAGCATCGCAAAACGTGTGTAACGTAACGTCACCGAACGCCGCCACTTTACGAGGTATAGGTTTAGTACATAGGATGGCATACTCATTCAACAACAATGTCCCTGGGTCATTCAGGTCCTCGGGCAAACCGTCATCCCATCCTATTTTACGTCTCCAAACTTCCTGCATTAGAATCCTAGCTCTTATGGTAACGGGTAATGCTAGACCCAAAGGATAAAAGAATTGCACAACTTTGCTCAACAGACTTCTTTTTGTGTGCGCTCCTTGTCTGCTGAGCAAAAGACCTTGTTTGAAAAGTTAGTATGTCATGTTTAGGTTGCCAGATCATCCCCAAATTTCTGGACCTTTCCTGGTTATGAGATGCCGTACCGTCCACCTGTATCAAACTCTGAAGATCTTCACTATTAGTAACCCACTCGCGGAGAAATAGATGTGCATCCGCAAACAATCTGCGTGCTTGCCAGTATGTATATAACAAATCATCCTGACTATCGCTAGGACCCTGCAAATTGTCTATATATAATCCACAAGATAGTTTACTTGTGTCCTCATGAGTGTCAGCTAGATGTTTTCTGATTGTGGCATTTAACAAAAACTGTGAACACGTGGCCCCAAAGAGTACAACCCGAAAACGGTATATTATGACCGGACTTTCAGAGTCGCTAATGTCGCTGAACCAAAGAAAGTGGGTAACATCTCTATCTTCCTCCTTTAGCTTGACCATCAAGAATGCTTTCTCGATGTCACTGGTATAGGCGTACTTCCCCAGGCTAAACCGCAATAGATGTTGGGACAGGTCCGACACCATGGACGGACCTGTCAACAGGCAGTCATTCAGACTGGGTTGCTGACCTTGATGGGCAGAGCAGTCATACACCACCCGTATTGGTGTGGTGACGCTGTCTTTTCTTACCCCATGATGGGCCAGGTAGTGAACCCTACCCTTCTTAATCGGTTCCTTGACATCGACTCTCTCAATAAAGCCCCTATCTTCATAACTCCGAAATACATCGTCATACACCTGGCGCGTGCTCGGTTCGTTAGACAATTTCCGCTGCAATGCGCGCAAGCGACCTAATGCCAAACCATAGTTGGTAGGCAGGCTTATCTCACTGTTCTTCCAGGGTAAACTAACTTTATATTGCATGACTGAGGCACAGTAGCTCACAGACTCGTCAAACCTTTGTAGCGCAACTTCCGAGTCATAATCAGTCTCCATAGGATTAACCCTTAAAAAGCGGCTCACCACATAAGTCGTATTTAATAAAGCTGGACTATGTGGCGGCGCTCGACATAGGTCGAGTGGCAATTTCAGCACGTAATGTTGCTGAGAGAGAGAGACAAGTGGTGGCAGGAGACTAGCGAGCGTATGACTGCTCCAGACCACCGCGGCGAACCTACTGACACGAATCTCAGCTCCCTCCTCCCTCTCTCACTCGCTATATACGGAATTGTATCGGGAAAGTGGCTAATTACCTGCTTTTTGCACTCGCGTTGCACGGTTATTGCAAGAAAACTAGCCATCATAAAAGGATCGTTATGATGTCATTCGAAAGCTCTGTTTATGCCCTTTCAGGGATAGATACTTGTTTTACGTTCTGGGTCTTATTTAGGCATGAAAATGATCACGTAAACAGCCCTATTTTGGCTAAAAACACCCCGCTGGGCGGTACATATAAATAAACCGCATAGGCCGCTCTTAAGGTGTTAATGCCTATGTGATCCAATCTCCACAGTCGTTCCAAGTCGAACTCGGCACCCATCTTAGGGTCACTAGGTTGGGAATCCTTCCTTCCCATCTCCTCTGCCGCGGTTACATTGACTCTATATATCGAGACCGTGTCGACCAGGACCTTTGACTGTGTAGTATGCACCTTTCCGCTCATGCAATATCCAAATTTAGTGGGGATTAAAATTACACCACACATCTTTTTAAATCATAATAATGATCCACACCAAGTAAAACATGCACCTCACTCTGATTTCCCATGGGATCTGACAAGTTAACCCCTTTGCTACGTAATACGTGTTCCACCTTCTTTACTCCTACAGATACATATTCTGGTAGGGTGTCTACTACGATACAAGTCATAAAGTACCGGTTTTTATGGTAGAAATATGAAATCTCCGCTATCTCGTAGTCTTGTTTATCAGTAACCCCTGTGAAGCCCTGTAATCGAAGAGTCTCAGCCCCTACGATTCGGTGCTTCAGTCCCACTAGTACGGACCTCTTTATAAAGGAACGTTGAGACCCTTGATCTAGAAGTACCCGACAAACTTTGTTACTGTCATTACCTTCCATGGGAATCTGTATTGTGGGCAATATAGTGGTGTCTTGCGTGCTACCTAGTGCCACAGTTGTAGTACCCTCTGTTTTGACGTCTTTGACTTTATCTGCTGTAGGACACAACTTATCAAAATTATGTCCTTTGCAGTGGCGACAGGGCCTTAAGTATGTAGCAGTACATTGTCCCTGCTTACCATGTTCCTTACTTAGACAACCTACACATAGCTTCAATCTTTTCGCCTGTGCTAGTTTTGTCTCATTTGTTGGGTATTTTACGCAGAAACTCCATTTATGTTTGTGTCTTGCGTCTCCACTGGTAAAGCCAGTAGTGGGTAAACACATTGGTATCACCGCTTTACCTGACGTCCATTCCGGAACCACCTTCACCTGTACCTGGGAGAGAGGCAGTTCCCTCTGACATCCAGCCCTGCAGTACCACGAGAGGCAGTTCCCCCTGACGTCCAGCCCTGCAGAACCACGAGTCCACGTCGACCAGATTCTCGCTCAAGGCTCCCTCTACCCAGTACCCTAAATGTCTGAGTGTATTAAGTTGTAGCTATTTGTTGTGAAGGTAAGGTAAAATATGCGAGTATTCCATTGATAATTAACTCTAGATCTGTGCCCAAGATCTATCGTGAATCTTTGCTACCCGTGTAAAATATAAAATTTTGATCCGTACAGTGATTTATGAAGTACGAGATATTGTCATATTAATCTGTGTTAATCCTTCAGAAACTTAAAATACCCACACACTGCATATTAATATATTATATGTGTTAATTAGTCAGATTACTCTCAGATTTTCCTCGTATGTGTTCATTATTATTTGTGTAACTAAGTTGAAGTCAAAGTGTATAACGTGAACTAATTCCCTTCCTAAATCTTCTATCTACCTAGAACCTACGCCCAAGTTCAGGATTCTTTTATCCACTTGATCACCACCCCGAGATATTTATAATATTATTTCCCTTATTTCGAAAGTCAAGAACCCTTTTCGTTGAACTAGTAATTATTCGTTAACAAGTTATATACTCTAAAAACTCTTGTGAATAGTATAAAAATATACCTTATTCGGATCATATAATTCTTTCAACACGAATCTAGGAATTCCATTTGTTTATTCTTATATCAAGTTCGCCTACGGTTTGGGCTATTGATTTACCTTTTACCTTTTATTACTTGCTTTACATTTATTATAACAAGATTTAAGTTATAATACAACGCTACAATAGTTCTGCATTATCCCAGGAATTTGTTAATATAATTTATTCAGAACTCCTTTCATGCCAAGTTTGGTATGTGATCAGTACAACTTCGTCGTGTATGCCATTCCAGATAGCTATTCTTATTAAGCTATTTATTCACCCTGTTTTTATCTGCATTCCTTAATTACTTATTTAATTCGTTCCAGTCTTATTACATCAGGTTGTCCATTATAATTCAGTCACTTTAATTGTTTGCGTATCTAAATTCCTCTATCCGTGTGATTTGACCTCATATTTAATCGAAGCTATTATTCGTGTCTCGTGTGGGAGATTATTCGCATAAATTCTCATCTAGTTAAATCCAAATTTAACTTATCTTCCCCCCTAGCATTAAATTATCCACCTCGCTGTAGTCCCTGATTTAACATTGCATTTAAACATATTGTTGTTCCCCGTGACTGCAGTCCACTCGAGCTATACCCTTCAGGGCGGCATCTTTGAACTCTCACCTGAGCGCGGTCTGGCTTCCTACTAACCCGCCACGCATTTGCCCTGCACAGTGAACGATACGTTTCACAGTCTATCGTATCATAATCAGAATACTTCGCGTTAGACGCTTGACTCACATAGGTATTATTATCAATGATTCTTACCCTGTGTAGATATGTATCTGTTATATCATGCGTATTTTCATTTCTTTCTTCAACATCATCACTGATCACCATGCCCTCCAATGGCTTCGGAAATCTGACACCAAAAACGCCTTGGCAGTCAGATGGCGAGAATCATTAGAAGAGTTTAACTTCGAAATTGCCTATCGACCAGGAAAACTCCATACCAACGCTGACGCTTTATCAAGACTTCCAACCAACTCAGCCAAAAATACCTCAACCCAGGACACCGGAAGTCAACCAATATTAGCAATACATCATCAAGATTCCTTAAATCAAGACCAACAAGAACTGCTGAAACAATTTCAACGACAGGAGAAACCAGACTGGATGCTGAGAAGTATTTTCTCTCCACTCACCAAAAGAGGGAATAATTTATTCACGCCAGACGGAAAAATGTTCATAACACCAAAGGCAGCACTCTCAACCATGCAATCCACAATGGCATCCATCTAGCCCAAAGGAAATTAACTGCTACTTTCCAACAAGTTTATTGGACTACTTCTCCTTATATAACAGCAAAAAGGGTTACAGAAGCCTGCAGAGCCTGTGCATTGGGCAAAGACAGGACCCGCACAGCCGGACCTACAGGAAAGTTAGTAGCGTCCAAGCCGTGGCAACTTCTTGCATTAGATGTAATGGGACCGGTGGAGGGAAACCAAGGCCATAAATATATTATCACTTTTGTGGACAAATACTCAAAATATGTGATTGCTTGTCCAGCAAAGGAACATTTAGCCTTAGCAGTAGCTGAAGCACTGATACAACACGTGTTTCCTTATTTTGGATTACCGGAAGCTATCCATTCGGATAATGCCCCTGAGTTTACCAGTCACATTTGGTCCCAACTATCCCAGATGTGTAGATTTCAAATAAGTCACTCCCCGTACTGGCCACAAAATAACTCAATCTGCGAAAGAAGCCACCGAACCATTGGAAACCAAATAAGAACACATAAGAACACGACTGCAACAAATAAACACCAAGGATTGGCCCAGCCAAGTAAAGATAGTCCAATGGGGGATAAATACCTGCCCCAGAAAAGACGGAATATCGCCCCACGAACGTGTATTTGGAGTACCACCTTTGCTCCTACCCCTATGTCATCTATCTGTCCCATATGAGCCCTCCTCCAATTTTGACCAAGCCCTAGTCCATCTAAAGAACCGCCTCCGACAACTGCAATACCTCCAAGACCTCCAACCTGACAAAACTGCCAAAGTTAGTCCCCACCATGTCGGCGATCTTGTCATGGTTGCTCAGTTACCAGTGCCGTCCAAACTCAAGCCGAGATATCAAGGTCCTTTCCAGATCCTAAACGTTCCGAATTGTTACTAGGTTACAATTAACTATTTTGGTGAGTCACGCACATGCCGAAATAGATATATACGTAGGTTTCAACCCATTGATGAAAATATGATTATGCTTGCAGATCCCAAAGATAAAAACACATTGCCTGCATCTAATGACCAGAATTTAGGATCCTCAGAACCATTGACACCTCCCATTCTACCACCCATTTCTCCTCCACCTTTGGCAAAACCAAATCTTGTTGCACCACCTATTCACCCAATATCTAAACCCTCTATCAAGCAACATCCGCTGGCACTATTTTCACCCTCACACAGCATTACCCCTGAAATTACCCTTCCACCTCCTACACTAGTTGTCTCTGCACCTCCTCAACTCCCTACTCAATCAAACCAAACTGTCACCAACTTAAAGTCAAATCCTCCCATTCCCTCACCTGCCTCCAGCTTACCTATTTTTTCTGAATCACCCTGTCCTTTACCTACCAATCCAGCCATCCATAACATCCCCTCCCTAGAATGTCAAATCTCTCCTTCACTGTCCAAAACGTCATCAACGTAACCAACCTATAAATCAAACCACTAGCCCGACTATAAATAGTCCTGAACTTTCTGCTCAGCTACCTATACCTTGCACTAGACCTCCTAAACCCTCCACCTCTTCTCATAAATCACCTACCCTGTCACCTAATCCTTCCATCACTTCTAATTCTAGCTATACTTCCCCCCATCCTGTTCCAATAATGCCAAAAATACCATTAAGGTCACCATCTTTAATGCAACCTATTTCTAATCCACCATGTCGAAGATCTGGCCGACGTGTGACACCACCAAAACGATGGGCGCCTACCTTCAAGCCGACCTACAAATGGCAGGCTCCCACCAAAACCACCACCTCGCCACCTCAAAGTGTCCCCGCCACACCTAGTGCGAGGTAAACTCCTCATCCTGCCCCTCCAGCCATGACCAGGGATACAACCCTCCAACTCAACAAGCCCCTCCCACCTGGGCCAAACAACTCTACACAACCAAAGGATAGCAGTATACCGTCACCTCCTCCAGCAACGACAGCTCCTACTGACCCTGCTCCCACGATGAAAATCAACAGCCTGGTTGTGTCCTCCTCCGACATCAACACTGTTATCAAGTCTCCTGCTCATCTGCTCCATGTAGCGAAGTGCTCAAAAACTCCTCTTCAACTAACCCTGGCCATAGACACCACCAGCCCTGTCGACATCCCTTCAACTATCTGGGGTCTGATACTACAGAACCTGACACCCTCTCTCACTACCCGCACCATCAGGACTTATAATTTAAGATCTCGAGGTCGAGATTTTGTCTTCGAAGAAGGTGGTGAGATGACGGGGTTGAGCAGCCACCCCCAGACCAACATCAGAATAGCAGCCATCCAGGACAGCAAGAAGAATAGGAGAAGACAACAGCAGGAGAGGACAAGAGAAAATAAGACCGGACCAGCTTCACAGGCTTTAATTCCTGCCGGGATAAGCAAGTCTACCCCTTTTCCCGGATCTGCCCATGCTCTAAATTCCGGGGAAATAGGTCAGTCTGCCCGAAAAAGGAATATGAGCCCTGGCCACTCACAGGGGCCCCAGCTCCTCCAATGGCAGAGGCCGAAACCTCTGCCCGAGGCATAGCATAGATTCCAGCCTGACTTGCAGTACAGTGAAGAACTATTTATGCAAGTTGAGCACCAAGAACCTTCCCAATATCGGTACAAGTGGAAATCTCAGTCCCCCCCCCCCCTATAGTACCTCCCAGGAAGACTGGGAATAATGTAGAAGTGAAAAGTAAGAAAAACCAGATACCACGATAGACAGGAAATCATCCATTATGTCACCATAATGCATTTAAAAATAGGGAACCAATATCAAGAGATTAAGAATCTCCATATGTGTAAATAAGTAACTACCATGTATTATTAGATTAAGAATTACCTTCACCATAGCCAAAAACAACGATATCCACATGTCCCTATGAAATTGAAATACACCAAATTGAACACTCAAAATAAAGCAAATATAGCCTGACTATAACTGAAGGAAATTAAGCAAATACGATTGTATCCCTCCACTGGTAAAGCCAGTAGTGGGTAAACACATTGGTATCACCGCTTTACCTGACGTCCATTCCGGAACCACCTTCACCTGTACCTGGGAGAGAGGCAGTTCCCTCTGACATCCAGCCCTGCAGTACCACGAGAGGCAGTTCCCCCTGACGTCCAGCCCTGCAGAACCACGAGTCCACGTCGACCAGATTCTCGCTCAAGGCTCCCTCTACCCATTACCCTAAATGTCTGAGTGTATTAAGTTGTAGCTATTTGTTGTGAAGGTAAGGTAAAATATGCGAGTATTCCATTGATAATTAACTCTAGATCTGTGCCCAAGATCTATCGTGAATCTTTGCTACCCGTGTAAAATATAAAATTTTGATCTGTACAGTGATTTATGAAGTACGAGATATTGTCATATTAATCTGTGTTTATCCTTCAGAAACTTAAAATACCCACACACTGCATATTCATATATTATACGTGTTAATTAGTCGGATTACTCTCAGATTTTCCTCGTATGTGTTCATTATTCTTTGTGTAACTAAGTTGAAGTCAAAGTGTATAACGTGAACTAATTCCCTTCCTAAATCTTCTATCTACCTAGAACCTACGCCCAAGTTCAGGATTCTTTTTTCCACTTAATCACCACCCCGAGAGATTTATAATATTACTTCCCTTATTTCGAAAGTCAAGAACCCTTTTCGTTGAACTAGTAATTATTCGTTAACAAATTATATACTCTATAAATTCTTGTGAATAATCTAATAATATACCTTATTCGGATCATATAATTCTTTCCACACGAATCTAGGAATTCCGTTTGTTGATTCCTATATCAAGTTTGCCTACGTGTTGGGCTATTGATTTACCTTTTATCACTTGCTTTCAGTAATACATTTATTATAACAAGATTTAAGTTATAATACAACGCTACAATAGTTCTGCGTTATCCTAGGAATTTGTTGATATATTCAGAGCTCCTTTCATGCCAAGTTTGGTATTTGATCAGTACAACTTCGTCGTGTATGCGATTCCAGATAGCTATTCTTATTAAGCTATTTATTCACGCTATTTTTATCTGCGTTCCTTAATTACTTATTTAATTCGTTCCAGCCTTATTACATCGGGTTATCCATTATAATTCAGTCGCTTTAATTGTTTGTGTATCTGAATTCCTCCATCCGTGTGATTTGACCTCATATTTGATCAAAGCTGTTATTTGTGTCTCGTGTGGGAGATTATTCGCATAAATTCTTATCTAGTTCTATCTATCTATCTATTGCCCGACGCCTTGATCCCCGAAGGGGTGGCCACGAATGAACCGCCCCCATGCGCCTCTGTCCCCAGTCAGTCGACGCCCCTCCCCCCAACCAGCACCGCCTTCGTTCATATACTTACTCACTCCATCCTCCCACCTCTCTTTCGGTCTACCTCTCCCTCTCTGTCCCTCCACCTCACTCTCGTACACCCTCTTAGTCATTCTCTCGCTTTCCATATGTTCCATATGGCCGAACCATCTCAAGTTGTTCCTTTTCACACTTTCCAGCACATCTACCTCCACACCACACCTCCTTCTTACTTCCTCATTAGTCTGTCTATCCCTCCATGTAACTCCGCACGCACTTCTTAAGTAATTCATTTCCACTGCTCTCACTCTTGGTCTGAGTCTCTTAACCAACGTCCATGCTTCGCTTCCGTAAGTCAGTGTCGGGATTACCACACTGTCATGCAAGGACTTCTTCTTATCTAGTTAAATCCAAATTTAACTTATCTTTCCCCCCTAGCGGCATCTTTGAACTCTCACCTGAGCGCGGCGTGGCCTCCTACTAACCCGCCACGCATTTGCCCCGCACAGTGAACGGATACGTTTCACAGTCTATCGTATCATAATCAGAATACTTCGCGTTAGACGCTTGACTCACATACTGAATTTATTATTATCAATGATTCTTACCCTGTGTATATATGTATCTGTTATACCATGCGTATTTTAATTTCTTTATTTCTGTGTAACTAGAAACCTCATTAGAAAGCCACCTAAGTAACTCTCGCCACAACTATTTATTGCTTACTCCCTATTTCGATATAATAGTCGAGTACAGTATGAACATAATCTTACTATATGTCTGTGAATATATAAGAGTGTAAATTACCTTGTGTGTTTATTGTGCTTCTTGTTACCTGATTGAGTATATAATTATCATATATACTGCGCTCGCTCGATGTGTCCCTGTTGAGCAATATTTCAAATCTAAATATCCGAAACCCGGATTGATAGTTAATAGATAATACTGAAGCCTGTTGGATATTAACCCGGCATAACACCATCCAACCCTGGACTTTTATTTTTTAGATCGTTAATAACCAGACTTATTTCATTATCAGTAGCAGGACCAAGGTATGTTGATCTTTGGTATATTGTTAGCATGTAATAGGAAGGATCTTTATCACTGGGGGGTATAGCTTCACTAATGGTGGTTCCAATATTTACAAAGTATATATTTAACCATTTGTAATATTCATGTTATTTTCTTCGATCTCTCCATGTATTATATATTTCTTGATATCAGCAGATTTAGCTTTAGCTTTGTTAATACCTTCCTTTATTCATTCCCAAAATATTATTTTGTTCCCTTTATATTTTGCAAACAAGTTATTGTAGTGATTAAGTTCTATCTTACGCATCAATTGTTGTAGAATTCTTATATAATTTATATATTTATTTTGGATATAAACAGTAGTTTTTTTGTATGTATAATATGTATAGTTTATTTTTTATTTGAATAGACTGCTTTAGACCCAATGATAACCATGTTTCCCTATTCCAGTAGGACTAGGTAATTTGTACTTTAACTAAAGGGAAACATTCATTTAAGTATTTGGTGAAATTAGAATGAAATTCAGAAAAGGCACTTTGGCAGTTGTTGTGGCCCATAATATTTTCCCAGTTAATCGCACTCAGCTTGTTTGAAATTTTGCATAGTACTATCATTAAAAAACAAATTCATTATTCATTTGTCTTTTGTCTAAGTTTCGATTTTGGTGCAAATAGTGAATACTGGATAATTTTCCTGATATGTCAATATAAATTATACCATTAAATAAAATATTATCTTGAAATTCAGTCGAAAATATATTGTTTATGATGGTTGCTCTGATTTACTCTAGCAGGCTTATTGATTAGAGGCATAAATAAATAGGAAAACATTGCTTCAATAAACTCTGAAGTTAATCTGTGATTAGTTACGTTCAATCAATTCAAATTGAAATCCCCATGAAGTATATAATTATATATGTATTATCGAGATTAAGCGTAACTAATAATGCATTAAGTTTATCTAAATTATAGGTTTGATTCCCGAAGGGAAGTAGAGAAAACCTAATATTTAGTAGGGGCCCCGGAATCATTGACGATGTTGCCTATTAGTATAATAGTCTCTATTCAACACCCGCGTCAGTCGTTTGAATCAACCGCCGCGAGGAAGAAAGAGATTAATCTTCATAAGTGCAACGCTATTTCTCTTATGGTGTCGTCACAGATCGGGTACCCACTACGAAAAAACTTCATAAAAAATAAGAGAACAAAAAAGGAAAAAGAATTTTCCACTTTAACACTGTTATTCACAAGCTTCCCACATTCGGTGGTTTTTCTTGCGTAGTGGCTTCTTACTGCCTCTCGCCAAGCGCAACAATTCCTCCTTCAATGATATATCAAGATAAACTCCAAATATCAGCGAATGAGAAGGGAATGGCTGGGAGGGACGTCGTCGTCAATGATTCCGGGGCCCCTACTAAATATTAGGTTTTCTCTACTTCCCTTCGGGAATCAAACCTATAATTTAATAGTGGCCCCTTCATCATTGACGATGTTGCCTGAATTCCAAGACTGGAGGGGGACATTCGTAAATATCCAACACTCAATAACCGCATGGTTAAGCCAAGAAAC
Organism: Paralithodes platypus; assembly: GCA_032716605.1. Classification (NCBI taxonomy): domain Eukaryota; kingdom Metazoa; phylum Arthropoda; class Malacostraca; order Decapoda; family Lithodidae; genus Paralithodes; species Paralithodes platypus. The sequence goes on along the minus strand of CM064575.1, from coordinate 54,086,454 downwards.
CTTATAACAGGAAAAAGAAATAGTAATTGTTTTGTTGTGCATACAATAGTATAAAAGAGGAAAGAGTGTGAGCAGTGCATTGCTTCAAAGAAGCCTGCTCCAACAACAGAGTCCTCTTCCATGAGGTATTTGTTGTACCGTGTGACACAGAGAGTTAAATGCAAAAAAAAAATTGTCACCTCGACCTGTAACCTGTGCTGAGCTCAGCTTGGTCCTTAGGTCCATTTATTGAGTCACTTCGACCAATACTAAACTTAGTTAATCTAGTGCAAACTAGGCTGGAACATGTGTTGAGTCATTTCGACCAATACCAATCTCACGTAATCTAGTGCAACTAGCATAGAACGTGCAATTTGCATATATAGCAATACTGAACATCTCGAGTCACCTCGACCAAATACCAACTTTTCGTAATCTAGTGCCCCTAGCAAAGAAAACTGAACGTAACATATACAGTATAATGAACAGTAGTGTAACACAATCTTTTATTATTCGTAAACTACATGAGCTTTAATTAAGCTTTGCAAACTTAAATTGAATATATCAGATTTAATAATTAAACACATTTTCCCGAGCTTCTTAGCTCGTGCATACCTATTTGGGCATGGCCCGGCGTAAATAACGCCTAGCATGCCCTGCATTAACTTGTAATCCTGTGGAAGGGGGTTCATCTCTTGTACTGGGATCCACATACCCCCCCCCCTTCTTCTTAAGCCCCTATTGGGCGTCCACATCACAGTACTAACAGCTGGAATTACAAGGAAAACAACAGAAGGAGAGTGCCCTTGTGCAGACAATAAGAAAAAAGGGCGGGGCCGTAATTGAAAACCGAGTTTGTAACCAAAAAAGGGAAAAAACACATGCAAAGAAAAAAGTCTGCACTGAGGGCGCCTCCTGTGACTACCACGTCCTCTGCCCACTTGGTGTGGAGCGAGGACACGTAGGATCCTGGAAAAAACTTAGAGAGCTAGAAAAACAACTGGCTATATCAGTTAGTCCGCCGGGGGATGTCAAAAAAAATCTAGTCTAAGAAGAACGAACAAGATACCTGTAGGACATGAGCCGTAGGACCTGAATGGCCCCGACCCCGGCTTCCCCCGGCGGTAAATGTACCTCAGTCTGAACTTTTTTGTCTCATACCACTAAAAAATAGTTCACGATTACTTAGAGGTCAGAGAAAACTCTGGTTCAGCGCGGCTGGCCATATATTAAGGAGGGACAGGCTTCTAGTCTAAGCCTTTTGCGGCAATTACAGAAAATTTAAGAGAGCTGATATGTTTGGAAGGCTAAGGATGAGACTGACATAGAGAGATCTCTGGTGCATAAGGACTGCTAACAGCGTTAAGTTATCGCTAGGCCTTACTGAAAGTATAAGCCTAAGTAACGAAAAGCGCACGCTTTTGCCAGATCAATATAAGCCGCTCTACTGGCCGTGTCTAAGGAGAACGTGGCTGTAATTTCATATGGAACAAAATAAGGGCGAGAGAGCCCATAACGGTTTTCATCTATCACATGTAAGAAGAAAAGTGGGGGGAAAGTAAATAACTGATTCGGCCTTAAGAGGTTATCATAAAGTGGAGTAAATAACTGATTCGGCCTTAAGAGGTTATCATAAAGTGGAGTAAATAACTGATTCGACCTTAAGTGGCTATCGTAAAAGTGGGGACCTGCCGCTAAGCTGTCCCTGACCCCGGTAAAATGTCTCGGTACGTGCGCACAGCTCGAATAAGCATATGGAAAGAGGAAGAAGTCCTCTTTAATAGTGGAGATGGGAATAACATCCCGCCGGGACGAACTTCCAGCCCCCCGCGGCGGGACTCTTCCCAAAAAGGGACAACCCCAACAAGGCTTGCTGAGGGCTTAAAATATGCGTAATCATGATGTGAGCGTAGCGAGAGTGAATACTGATTCGCGTTGTACCGCATGTAACGTAAACAGAGGGGCATCCTGGGGAATTGACAAGTGTAACTGTAATAGAGACCCCTGAGGATACCGTCCTCCAACCCATCTAGATGTACTGACTAGTAGGACATCATCCTAAAGACCTCCTGGTAGCCGCTTGCCGGCGGACGGTTGTCTGGCTTATAACCCAAGTTAGTGTGAGAGAGGCGGCCTTTCCTGGTCTGGGCCTGCCGCAGGGTTAACGGCATACGTACACCAGACCTGGGCCGGGGGATCGTGTGTGTCCCTCTGTGTAATTACTAGGTATCACATCCCTTATGCAGAGGGTTGTGTCATTGTGTTATGCAACGCCGGGTGAGGCAAAGTCGCGTGACTTCCTTTCTGGCGAGCACATTGCGGTGACCGGCGTAGTCCGGTCGCGCAGAAGAGATAAGGTGGCGCAGCCACCCTTAGGAAGTAACACCTCGTCGAACCTCGGAACCCCATTGCACTAGCACTGCCGAGGGAGAGAGGGGGACGGAGGGAGGACACACGACCCATTCCTTAAAGCATTTAATTTTAAATGTACTAGATAGTGGGAGGGGAAACCGTCCGTTGGCCGCTTGGAGCCTTCAGGGAGACCTGATGGGGGTTCCCTACATTCGATATCCTCCTTACCTTCACATCTCCCTGTCTAGCTAATCATGAGCTTCGCGGTGGAGACCAGAGAGAACCAAATCCTATAATAAGCATTCATAGGTCCCCTGAGCCATACCGAGTCTGAGGAGCTGTCGTGACCTGACTGCCTCAAATAAGGCTGTCCGGATTTCTGTGAAAGTTCTCGCCGGGGAAGGGAGGAGATATTATTGAGAAGCCTTAGCTAATTCCTCCTTCCGCTGTGGGGGCGTAACCCTAGTAAACAGTAAGCTAAAAAAACTTCCTGTGGGCCTTATCTCTGACGAGAAAATTACCTTTGGAGTTCAAGAGGTTCAGGAGCAAAGAGGGGCAAAGGAAAAACCTCTGCAGTTAATTGAGGGGCGATGAAAAACTCAAAATAGGGAGGGGGACCCCTCCCGGTTGTTGTATTAGCCAGTCAAACTCGGTAATGGAGGGGAAACTGGGGACAGAGGGTTAGATGGAAAAACTATCGCAAATTGTGGGAGTTCCTGATCCCACATTACCCATGGTTCATTGCTCATCCCACCTAGAATTGGGGGAGGTGGAAAAGCGACCGGAGGCAGTACTTGACCGCTTATCCGGCGGGTATTCCGGGTAAGTGTTGTTCCGCCGCAATACCGTTTCCTGATCCTGACAACTAGCGTTCAAGCGAAAAAAAATCTATTTCCCGGCATAGGGACATGGCATATGTTATGTCGAGAATTTTTTGGGAGATATTTTAAGGCTTGGGAAACAACATTGGATAAAAACTGAGATGATCGATTGTACTACTATCGAGTCGATCTGAGAAACAACCCCTGGGACTGATGCTACCAAGATCGCCCATCAGTTCGTGGTATGTTGACCGGGAGACAGCGAACTCCGGCGGGCTAAGTCCCTAGAGTTTATAGTGAGAGCAATTCTGCCTCTCACACCACCGGTCCTACTTTAGCGAAATAGATGAGGATCCTTCCTCGATTTCAATATTCAAGTGGGATTGAAAGCTAGAGGTCATTGAGTAATGAACTTAGGCCTCTGACTTAACATCCACTTTGGCCTTACTGAGTCCGTAATGATTTATTCGGAAGTATGCCTAACACGAGGCGAAGCGCCAGGAGGGCTGGTATAATTAAACAAAACGAGACTTTAATCCATGGAATCAGTGAGAAAAGGTCTACTAGGTATACCGTGTACACCATTGCCAACTCCAATCAGAAGAGTTAGACTAACCCTAGATCGCCAACCTGCCTCGACGGGACGCAGGGATCAGCCACTTATACATCGTGTTTTGGGGTGAACCTGAACCGTTCCCACTAGGCCTGGAGCCGTGCAATTGCAAGTACCTATAATAGGAAAATAAACTCTAGATACCCAGCAAGCTGATGTCTACAGATAAGCTTGTAAAACGGTCCATACACCGGCAGTATAAAATAACACATCGTACTTGTAAGAGTTGTCGTTAAATTACCGCTGAATGCATCCAAACTCTTTATCCGTAAGAACTCTTATCCTATTATAGATTCGTGAACAAAAGAAGGTAAAACAAAAATTGCATCTGTTTTCTTCATTTTAGGATGAGAGTCGTCTCGCCGGCCGAGGTTCAGCGTAAACAAACGAGGCGTCCCGCCGGCCTAAGTGCTTGACAATTATGAGCCGTACGACTGGTTTAACTAAACGCGGGAACCATTAAACGAGATACTGATCGACTTTTCTTAACCCCTTATTAGCGGGGCCCGAATTAAGGCGGTCTAGAAAACCAAGGACTATGTGGCGGGGCCCGACTTTAGTCTGTGTGCAATTTTTGAGCAATAATGGCTCTGAGAGAGAGACGAGCGATGGGAGGAGCGTAGGTCGGCTCATGACCGCTCGGCACGGGTCCCGTGCAACTACTGACGTCTACTCCACACACACCCACACTCACTGCCTCGCTACACAGGGAATTATGTAAGGAAATTACCGTATTTTAGGGATTTTGCACTCGTCTTGCACGATCGTTGCAAGAGAACCCGTGGTCGTAGAAGGATGGTTCTGGTGTCATTGGAAAGCTCAATTATCGCCCTTTCAGGGATACATAATTGTAATACGCTCTGGCTCTTGTTTATGCATGAAAAAGAGCACGGAAACAAGGTCGTTTAGGGTAAAACCACCCGCTTGCCAGGTAGTAGAAGTTACCGATCTAGCCGCTCCGTGAGTGTTAACTTAGATTTTTTTAAGGAAAGAAAATTTATGAGCCGTATGACTGGCTTAAGTAATCGCAGGAACCATTAACCGAGATACTGACCGACTTTTCTTAACTTAGATTTTTTAAGGAAAGAAAATTTTACTTACCCTAGCTTGAGACCTAGGTTCCATTACTCAGGAGTGTCCATCGAGAACGTTGTTCGGCGAAGCCTGGAGGGTTCTTGTATCGGGGGGGAGGGGTGCATGGGGGCCGAGTCATAACCAATGGCTAATTGCTCAGCTAAGTGGTGAGTATTGATTGCCGAGATGCAACGTTATCCCTGAATCTGGGGAATTATTTTGTTTTGAAAGTTAGCAACTGTAAACAATTCCCATACTGTGGTCATTTAGGTATCTATCGATCTTGGCCGCCAGGCCCAATTGATCTATACAAAAAACTCACCCAATCTGCACCAGGATCTATGCCCACCGGGCATTGCTGGGAATTCCAGAGGCAAACTTAGATGCAGCCTGTCGTAATCTTAGAGTGCAAGTAATTAAAACGTTAAGATGCAAACAATGGGGGGTTCCGTGTGGGGGCAAAAGTAAACATTTTGACTGAACCACTGACCCCCCCCCTCCTTTTCTCCCTTCCCCACCGCAGGAACAGGATGGTCCCTTGCCGTGCTGATCTGAAAAGAATTTCCAGGAATCAATGCTCATAAGGATAACCTGAGAGGAGTTAATAACATGCTAGTGCAAGTCCGCCGGAAAGTTAGAAAAACAGTCACTATTAGTCTAACCTTCGACCGGACCTGATTCTGTCAAATAGTGGAATTATTTGGTGTAGAAAATGCCTACCTGTGACTAACGTCACTGGCCCAAAAAACGTGTAGATTATAGCATATAAGCTGACCTTCTCAACTGGATCGCCGCAGGGCGATGAAGCCGGAGGTCCTGGGTATAAAGCTCCCTCACCCTGGCGGACTCGCTGAACGATTAGCCCTTTTATATGACCCGAGGTTACCTGTGAAACTGGCTTGTGTCGTATGTCAGAAGGGGTAAGTCTTATTGCGCTCGGCTAACAATCAGGGCGAATTCCCTTGGCGGGCCGAGTACAGGGGCCCTTTAATAAGTAACACTTCCCGTCGGGAGGCATGTAGGAAAGCCCACACGCCGGGACATTCGGAGGGTTTGTTAACTATTTGTAAAATAGAACCCGGCGGCCCTGCTAAGCAAAAAACTGCCGGAAAAAACATCCACAATTGTCCAGAGGCATCAACTTCACACAGACGCCAATCTACGACCTGAGTCATCGTTGTGTAGGCCAGTTGGTGGCGGGTATCTGCGTGCTATTGTAAAAAATTGATAGCAGGCGCCGGTACGTGTACACCTAGCCTCCGTAAAAGACGGGGTACACACAACAAAGGGGCGTTCACACAGAAGACGTAGTGCCATCCTATGACATGAGTCATTGTTTAGGCCAGTTGGCGGTGGGTATCTGCGTGCTATTTATGAAAAATTGCTAGCAGGCGCCGGTACGTTTACACCTAGCCGCCGTGAAAGACGGGGTAAACACAACAATGGGCCGGGTGGCACTCCGAAATCTTTATCTTTGCCGGACATCCCTCCTTCCGCCGGCCATACAAGGTCGCCAGAAGAAGGGAAACACCACAAAGATCCCAAGACAGGGGGGGAAAGAGAAACACAACCACACGCCGGCACTGAAACGGTCTCCGAACAGAGGCCGGCGGGTCCAGAGAGGAGTTCACTCGGTAAAAAGCACAACAATGAGAGAAAACCACCCTTACTCTCAAACCAACCCTGACGTAAGGACGTTTCCTTGAACTCCCGGGAAGTGTGCAACACTAACCCCCAGGGAGCGCAAGAAAAGGGGACACAAAATAATTCACACATAGAGAAAAATTAAATAGATACCCCCCAAAAGCTAACCTAAAGGCTTAATCATGAGAAAATAACTTTCAAAATTAAAAAACACGAAAGAGTAGCGAAAGCAGAGCAAAAGGCTCAGAGAAAGCCCCCAAATGGGACCTCTCAGCAAACACGGACGCCAGAAGGTCCCACAACCACGTGTGACAACCGTAACCCGGCGCGTTTGCTAAAAGACAAAGACGGGGTCCCAAGAACCAAAGCTGAACTAAGGAACAGCTAGCGATGAATAAAAGCCTCCTAACTAAAGAGAAAGCAAAAGAACTAACAAAGGCTCAGGGAAAGCCCCCAAACGGGACTTCCCGGCAGACACGGAACGCCGGAAGGTCCCACAACCACGTGTGACAACCTTAACCCAGCACATCTGCTAAAAAGACAAAGACGGGGTCCAAAGACCCACAGCTGGACAAAGGAACAGCTAGCGATGAATAAAAGAGCCTCCTAACTAAAGGAAAAGCAAAAACTAAGGCGCATAGCAACAATCAAAACCACGCGTGTGGTAACAAGAATGAACACAACAAGTTAACGCCTGAAAGTACCCTAATTTTAACACTTCCTGCGGGCCAACAATACTGTTACGTCCTGGGATATATAAACACTGGGCTCTTTCTATTGGACTAGGTATGCGGCAACAAGCAACAACGGAAAACGCTAGATCCAACCCTTATCTATAAACCCAGGCAACAAACCACCCTAAACGGTCAAGCGTCCTGCCTGGACAACGAGGTATCCTATGACTCGGTTACAGGGTGCACGCACTATAGACTGCTGATAGTCAAGCAGGCTATATAAAAGATCACACAACTAAGTTGACTTAAAGCTTCAAGGAAAAGATAGATAACGGAATTAAATTGCAGAAACAATTTAATAACAAACTAGAAGAAAGTACATTTAACGTTACGTTAATTAATACAACTAATCACCCCTGCGTGAAAGAAGGTGAAAGCAAACAGTCCTCAAAACATCGTACAGGTAGACAAGATGCGGGTTTCTAAACTGCATGCGGCTACTGTAGGATCTGATGCTTAGCAAAGAAAATACGTTACGGATTTAGAGAACTCTTAACTCATAAGCAGGAATAAATACTAGTGATAGGCCATACAGTTTATAATGGCATAGGTATAATTAAATAAAGGCAGCAACTCGCAACATAACCACATACAGGTGTGGTTCCCACTCTTAGTCAGGCAAGCCTGCTCGGACAGAGTCTCTAAGCCACACCCTGACTCACAATGCTCACAAAAACGGTAAACTGTGGCACAATAACAAGCATACAGAAATAATAAATCCCTAGCTGTTAATCTGCCAGGTGGCAGAGGTCTAGCCGGAAGGATATAGGCATCGGATACCCGGGCTGAGCCACCTGCTCTAGCCTAGGGACGTTCCCAGGTCTGTGCGCCAAATTACTCTAATTGAAAGGGTGCTCTCTTGAGAGACTCAGATCGCAAGTATCTGACTCTCTCCTGGTGACCCTAAAACAAAAGCAAGACGTGCTAGCGCAGTGCTGAGTGGACTAGGCAAGGGCCCTCACACAACACAACACTAGACACACAGGGACACAGACAAGAAAATGCCCCCAGACTCCCACGGGTATCCTAGTAAAGTCGTGCGGGTCCACAGGACTCGCACCCGCAGACTTTACTTAAAGGATCGCAAACAGCCTCCCCTCCGGTCTAGCCCCTGCTAACCTGACACAAGAACACACTAGCAAGCATGAAACCACCAAATATGAGACAACAAAAAAGCTTTCTAGGTCTCAACAATTACATCTCTGCATAAGGCCCAAAATCCTATCTAGTTATCTGAGAGCTCGTCGTTAATACAATAATAGATATAAGGTCTATCAAGGGGATGGGATAATTAAATAGATTGGTGAAGTAGTGGAAGGAAGGTATACAAAGTAAGAGAGAAAGTTTCTAAGTGGGGTTGAGAGGGATAGATATCAAGGGGGTCCGAAGGGTACGACAGTGAGGTGAGCTCTGAGTCTTGAATCTGTCTGGACCCCACCCTAGGCATGCAAAATACATCCCATGCTTGGCAACACTCAACACAGTTGCCGGGTCAAAATCCTCTACCCCTGGCGTGAGTCGAAACTAAGCCTAACGTTGCTATCAAATGCACGTGGCAACATCAGGCTCGTCCCAAGCTGGACTCTCCGCGCGAAGCAACGTCCCCCAGCCGGTCTCTCTCTCCCGCTCGTCTCCTCCCACTCTCACTAGACTTACATCTTATATATTATAATGAAACAATCAACTATCGAGAATAAAATATACTAAGATGCGTTGGTTAAGAATAAGGGCAGCTTCAAGCTGTGAAACAACATAAGAATATCCCAGACATTAGTTACATTGTCGTAGGATATATACTAAGGAAAAGCCGGCCGGCCGGCTGCCGCCAGCCGGTTTCTAAACGGCTGGGCAGCCGACGCACGCGCATGCCCACACGTGGCTACTATGCAGGAGCGTCACACCTCCCCCAAGATATAAGACCCTTGACTAAGTTCTTCATATCTAACAGAAAGCTTCTCATAGTACCACACAGTGTTGCGACACAAGGGACTATATATAAAAATAATAAAGACTGTTGCGCTCCACCGAGCAAGTTCAACTAACTTAGCGACAATAAGCGAAAACATTCAACTTAGATACTGCTACAACATCTTATACAAAATTCTACACGTTATAAAAATAAAGAGTTTTTATAAGGTTTTTGCTTTTATAATTTTTTTTTTTCGGCTGAACTACAGTGACAGCCTATTTTCCTCGACACTCAACCCTCAATCCTGTGGCAGTTTAACCAACATCATCCACCCTTGATAGACAATCCGCTATCACGTTATCAGAACCGGCAATATGGCGTATGTCCAGATTATACTCCTGAAGCATGAGTGACCACCTGGTCAGCCTCATATTCCGGTTATGAAACTGATTCAAGAATTTCAGAGGGTGATGATCGGCATAAACCACTACGACTGGACCGAAAGCAGGAACATATACATCGAAGTGCCTGAGCGCCAGCACTATCGCCAGGAGTTCTTTTTCAATTACAGAGTAATTCCTTTGTGCACTATTGAATTTTTTACTGTAAAAACTCACTGGATGTTCGATACCTTCATCATCTGTCTGTAACAAGACAGCCCCAGCCCCTACGCCACTGGCATCAGTCGCCAGCTGAAAAGGTCTGCTGAAGTCCGGGGCCCTGAGTATGGGGTGGGTACATAACAGGTGTTTCACCAAGGAAAACGCCTCTGCACACTCAGGAGACCACCGGAACTTCTTGTCCTTAGCTAATAAGTCAGTTAAAGGTGCAAGTACAGTCGAATAGCCTTTGATGAAGCGACGATAATAGCCTATCATACCTAGAAACCGCATGATTTGTGTCTTAGTCGTAGGCTGGGGAAACTGATCGATGGCTTTGATCTTTGTCTGTGGAGGGCACACCTGACCCATCCCCACCTCGAACCCCAGGTACAAAACTGTGGCTTTGACAAAATCGCACTTATCCAGGTTTACCACCAAACCTGCTTCATTCAGTTTATTAAAAAGCTGTCCGATGTGAGCACAGTGACTGTTAAAATCATCGTCGTATATTATGACATCATCTAGGTACACCGTACAGTTGGGAATGTCGGCTACAATGTCGTTCATTAATTTCTGAAACGTTGCAGGGGCATTTTTCAGCCCGTATGGCATAACATGGCAACGATATGTGGCACCGTCCACCACAAACCCACACACCTCTCGTGCTCGCTCAGACAAGGGCACTTGCCAATAACCCTTAACAAGGTCTATCTTAGTGAGGAACTTGGCTTTTCCTATCTTATCCACACTGTCGTCCACGCGAGGGAGAGGGTAGGCATTTGTGGGGGTTAAACCATTCAACCTGCGGAAATCTATACAAAACCGCACCTTGCCATCTGGTTTGGGCTGCAGTGTGACGGGGGAAGTCCACCTTACTGCACCCTCAGAAATCAGCCCACGTTTCAGCATATAATCCAGCTCTTCCCTAAGTGCTGGTAATTTAATAGGGGGAACACGGTATGGCACTGATTTAAAGGGCGGGTGGTCCCCAACATCGACATTGTGCACCGCTTGAGTAGTGAGGCCAGGATGCTCCGCGAAAACCGCTGGGTTTGAATCAAACAAGTGCTGCACAGCTACACACTGTTGCTCAGGCAGGTGCAATATCAACTCGTGAGCCACTTGTCTAGAATTCCCCGCCCACTGATCCGCGGAAACATCTCTATCTATCTATTGCCTGACGCCGTGATCCCCGAAGGGGTGGCCACGAACGAACCGCCCCCATGCATCTCTGTCCCCAGTCAGTCGACGCCCCTCCCCCCAACCAGCACCACCTTCGTTCATGTACTTCCTCACTCCATCCTTCCACCTCATATTCGGTCTACCTCTCCCCCTCTGTCCCTCCACCTCGCTCTCATACACCCTCTTAGTCATTCTCTCGCTTTCCATACGTTCCATATGGCCGAACCATCTCAAGTTGTTCCTTTTCACACTTTCCAGCACATCTACCTCCACACCACACCTCCTTCTTACTTCCTCATTAGTCTGTCTATCCCTCCATGTAACTCCGCACGCACTCCTTAAGTAATACATTTCCACTGCTCTCACTCTTGGTCTGAGTCTCTCAACCAACGTCCATGCTTCGCTTCCGTAAGTCAGTGTCGGGATTACCACACTGTCATGCAAGGACTTCTTCACTTCCATACTGACCACCCTATTTCTTTGTTACTGCTTTTAGCGTTCCTACAACCCTCTTCCCCTGTTGTACCCTCTCCCGCACCTCTTCATCCATAGTCCCATCTTTACTCAACACACTGCCCAGATACTTAAAAGAGTTGACGATCTCCATAGCCTGACCGTTCAGCTTCACCTCACACTCTGTGACTTCACCCCTTTCGAAGACCATAACCTTGCTCTTCCCCGTATTTACCTTCAAATTCCGTTTTTCGCACACTGTTCCAAACTCATTTACCAGACCCTGCAACTCCCATTCATTATCACTCATCAGAACTGTATCATCCGCAAACAGCAGTATAGGTAGCTTCCACTCAATTCCCTCCCTTTTCAGCGATACACCAACATCCACTGCTCTTGATAGTATTTCTTTCATAACTCCATCCATATATACAGTAAACAACCACGGGGACATCACACACCCCTGTTTCAAACCAACATTCAGGTCAAAGAACTCGCTCTGCTCACTCTCCACACGTACTGCCGCCTTTGCACCCTCATACATGCTCTTCACTGCTTTCAGCAACTTGCCCTCTACTCCGTATATTCTAAGTACTTTCCACAAACCTTCTCTATCCACTCTGTCATAGGCCTTCTCCAAGTCCATAAAGGCAACATACACCTTTTGTTTCTTCTCCAGATACTTCTCCACAACACAATTCAGGGTAAAAATCTGATCTACACATCCTCTTCCCTTCCTAAAACCTCCCTGCTCGTCGCCTATCCATTTCTCCGTTCTCACTCTCACTCTCAATGACAATCCCAATTATCCTCCCCCGCAGCTTGACTGTCCCTTCCTCCTTCTCCACCACGATCGCTGCAGATCAACACCGGGACAGTGAGAGGCTCGGAGGGGCGCCTCACATACTCTTTCATCAGATTTACATGGCAAAATTGGTTCTTTTTCTTACGATCAGGAGTAGCTACTAAATAGTCGAGATCAGAAACCTTCCTTACAACCCGATACGGACCAGAATACTTGGCAGACAAGGGGTGTCCCACCAGAGGCAGTAGTGTCAGTACCTCCTGATCTACTTCAAACTCCCTCAGCTTCACCTTCTGGTCGTATCTGTCCTTCAACTGAGCTTGTGAACTCTTAAGGTTCCGACCTGCTACCTCCAGGCTCTTTAGCATTCTCTCACGGCTTTCAACAACATACTTTAGAAGCGAGCATGGCTTTGTGACTCCCTCCCAGATCTCCTTGACTATGTGGAGGGGCCCCCTGACCCTGTGTCCAAAAACCAACTCGTTCGGGCTAAATCCCAAGCTCTCCCCAGGTACTTCTCTCGCAGCAAATAATACGTATGGGAGACCTAGATCCCAGTCCATCCCATTTTCCATGCAATAACACCGCAGCATACTCTTGAGAGTCGAGTGCCACCTTTCCAAAACTCCCTGACTCTCGGGATGGTAGGCAGATGACACCACAGACACTATCCCATGTTGCTGCATGGTCTGCTTAAACAGAGCAGAAGTAAAATTGGATCCCTGATCAGACTGGATCTCCTGAGGGTAGCCATAACGAGAGAAATAGACAAGTAGGTTTTTGACAACAGTCTTGGCCATCCCGTTGCGCATGGGGTAAGCATCTGGATACCGTGTTGCTAAATCCATTACAGTTATTAAAAATATATTGCCGGCACTAGTGGGGGGCAATGGGCCAACCATATCGATAACTACTTTGCTGAAGGGCGGCCCAATGACAGGGATGGGTTGTAACGGGGCTCTCGGGATGACCTGATTGGGTTTCCCAACAACTTGACAAGTGTGACACTGTGCCACCCATGACACGACACTCGCCTTTAACCCAGGCCACCAGAAAAGCTTGCTCAGAGCTGCCTCCGTCTTACGTGCCCCCAGGTGCCCTGCCAAAGGCACATCATGAGCTAATCTCAATAGGCTCTCACAGCACACCCTCGGTACTACTAACTGGTCCACTAATCCTGACCCGCCATCCCACTTTTTCTTGGGATCCTGATGTCTCCTATACAAGATCCCCTCGGACAAGAAAAATCACCAGGCTGCGCATCCCCATCGCTCTCCAGTTCGACAGCACCATTACCACACGCCCTGACTTCAGGATCTTCCAGCTGCAAGGAACATATATCAGCATGTGCGAGATTATCCAAGTTCATCTTAAATAATTTATTTCCACCTCCAATGTCCCGCTGAGCCATCCTTTCCTCACGCTGCACATAACGATGCTGTCGCAGAGTCTCTTCCTGCCCTGCACCTGCACTAGCGGTGACAGGCCCCGGGGCCTCTCCAGACTCTAACATAGGTGCCAATAATGAGTCACCAAGAAACACTGCCGGCTCAAAACTCTCCAATTGACCAACACTTCCCGTTTTCTTGTGACCTTTCCTCCGCGGTTTGATAGACTGAGGTGGTGGCTGCAAGGCTCTGGATGTCTGAGAACGCGTCACAACACACGCCATGGTTTGTACGCTACACTTCTCAACCCACTCCTGTTCCTCCCTACTAACGTCGGCCGCCTTCTCGGCAACGACCAAGGGTGAAACCTTAGAAGCAGGCACCTCAAAGTCGTTGCCGAGGAGGAGGTCGACGCCCCCAACAGGCAAGTTCTCTACAATTCCGACATCCAGCTCCTTCGCCACACCACCCACCTCCAGCTCCATCCGCACCAGCGGGTAGGACTTCGTAGCATTGATCCCCTGAACTACCACCACCCGAGCAGCGTTAATCGGCCTACCAGTAAAGTTCTTTAACAAGGTCTGAGAAGCCCCCGTATCACGCAATAGCTTAACTCCTCGCCTTTCGCCAGCCCACCTCACAAAACCATGCCCTCTATGACCCCCAAAGACGTCGCGGACAGGGTTCGAGCCTTCCGGACTCTTGAACACAGGCTGTGTCCCATCCTCTGACGAACTACCCTTGGCAAACTCAGAAGATATAGGCGACACCCCTATGCTGCGGACCAATGACACAACCTTGTTTGGTGGCTTGTTCGGACAAGCATTTGCAAAGTGACCCTCCTTGTGACATGCAAAGCACTCTTTAGTCTTTGGTTTCCCTTGGGAGTGGGAGGTACCATTAGACTTCTTATACGGGACGGTATTTGGTTTATGTTCAGTTTTATTGTCAGTGCTAGATGGTTTTGTGTATTTATGTGTATCAAAATTCTTGGGAGGGGGAGGGGTACGATCCTTTGCACCCGACTCACTCCTAGCTGCTGCTCCGCACCCTCGAATTAATGACAGTCGGAGGTCAGCCATTTCTGCTGCCTCCTGGAGAGTTCTAGGATTTGTTTCCTTTATATTTAATGTTAAGTCCCCGCCTGTGCACTTAAAGAACTGCTCCAAGAGAACCAGCTCACTCAACTCCTCAAAAGTAGCTGCCCTCTCGGAATGCAGCCAATGTCGTAGTGCATCAGACAAGTCCCGGGCGTGTTCTAGGAAGGTACTATCCTTGCCCTTAGTAACACCCCGAAACTTCAAGCGGTAAGTTTCTGGTTGTAACTCATAGGCCCGTAGCACAGCCTTCTTTAGCTCATCATAAACTACACAGGACTCTAAAGGTAGTGCATCATACGCTTTTAGCCCCTTTCCTAGGAGTCTTGATGAAACTAATGCTGCCCACTTTTCCTGAGGCCACTGGTGTTCCTGACACTTCTTCTCAAATCGCATAAAAAACTCAGCCACACATAATTCATCGAACACAGGAACTAGTTTAAGCAGGTGCGACAATGATTGGTCCCGATGTCTATTACCTCCCCCAATATTTCGCCCTGTTACCTCCACACGAGATCTCTCCAGCTCCCTGTCAGCCCGATACCTAGTAGACTCTGCCTGCAGTTCAGCCTCTCGTATAGCAACCTCAGCCTGCACACTAACCTGTCTTTCGGCGGCCTCAACCTGAGCTCTAGCAGCCTCAACCTTGGCCATCTCAAGCCGAAACAACAAATCTGGAGTCAACTCTTGTGGAGGGGAAGGTGCATTTAATGGAGAGGGTCCCTGTGATTGAATTCCACGCTGCCATTGACCATCAACTTGGGGGTATGTACTAAATTCAGGCACCCTGACGTTTGATACGGGGGTAGAGTGGAGGGGGGGCTGGGGACCGGGGCCCCCAGTCGCCTCTCCACCCAGGTCTCTCCCTTCTAAACCCAATATCAAAGTCCTCAGCTGATCTTTCCTCATGCCACTTAAACCCAGGTGACCCTGAAGACCTGCCACACACTTTAAGCCATACTTATTCAGCTTCAACACCCTGTCAGCGGTAAGGGGCACCTCTAAAAATCTTCTAGCACCCTCCTCGCTATCAACTAACCACTCCACAGGTCTTTCTCCCTCCGAGCCCGTATCGTGACCTGACCCATCACTGTGTTCTGATGTATTAGACATGCTTGTGTACTGCAGTAATTATCGCGGTTATAGAATGTGCCTTATCTCCTATGCAAGTATGTATATACTAATGTTATTTAAAGTCTTTAATGTGTTATATTGGTTGCTCCAATCATGTATTCCTCTAATTCTGTATTCCTCTAATCATAAGGAATCTCAAAACAAATGACCACTATATTCCTCTGTTCAGTAAATTATATGCAAGGTCGCCATTTGTTACATCCTGGGATATATAAACACTGGGCTCTTTCTATTGGACTAGGTATGAGGCAACAAGCAACAACGGAAAACGCTAGATCCAACCCTTATCTATAAACCCAGGCAACAAACCACCCTAAACCGTCAAGAGTCCTGCCTGGACATCGAGGTATCCTATGACTCGGTTACAGGGTGCACGCACTATAGACTGCTGATAGTCAAGCAGACTATATAAAAGATCACACAACTAAGTTGACTTAAAGCTTCAAGGAAAAGATAGATAACGGAATTAAATTGCAGAAACAATTTAATAACAAACTAGAAGAAAGTACATTTAACGTTACGTTAATTAATACAACTAATCACCCCTGCGTGAAAGAAGGTGAAAGCAAACAGTCCTCAAAACATCGTACAGGTAGACAAGATGCGGGTTTCTAAACTGCATGCGGCTACTGTAGGATCTGATGCTTAGCAAAGAAAATACGTTACGGATTTAGAGAACTCTTAACTCATAAGCAGGAATAAATACTAGTGATAGGCCATACAGTGTATAATGGCATAGGTATAATTAAATAAAGGCAGCAACTCGCAACATAACCACATACAGGTGTGGTTCTCACTCTTAGTCAGGCAAGCTTGCTCGGACAGAGTCTCTAAGCCACACCCTGACTCACAATGCTCACAAAAACGGTAAACTGTGGCACAATAACAAGCATACAGAAATAATAAACCCCTAGCTGTTAATCTGCCATAAGCAAGGTCTAGCCGGAAGGATATAGGCTTCGGATACCCGGGCTGAGCCACCTGCTCTAGCCTAGGGACGTTCCCAGGTCTGTGCGCCAAATTACTCTAATTGAAAGGGTGTTCTCTTGAGAGACTCAGATCGCAAGTATCTGACTCTCTCCTGGCGACCCTAAAACAAAAGCAAGACGTGCTAGCGCAGTGCTGAGTGGACTAGGCAAGGGCCCTCACACAACACAACACTAGACACACAGGGACACAGACAAGAAAATGCCCCCAGACTCCCACGGGTATCCTAGTAAAGTCGTGCGGGTCCACAGGACTCGCACCAGCAGACTTTACTTAAAGGATCGCAAAAAGCCTCCCCTCCGGTCTAGCCCCTGCTAACCTGACACAAGAACACACTAGCAAGCATGAAACCACCAAATATGAGACAACAAAAAAGCTTCCTAGGTCTCATTAACAATTACATCTCTGCATAAGGCCCAAAATCCTATCTAGTTATCTGAGAGCTCGTCGTTAATACAATAATGGATATAAGGTCTATCAAGGGGTGGGATAATTAAATAGATTGGTGAAGTAGTGGAAGGAAGGTATACAAAGTAAGAGAGAAAGTTTCTAAGTGGGGTTGAGAGGGATAGATATCAAGGGGGTCCGAAGGGTACGACAGTGAGGTGAGCTCTGAGTCTTGAATCTGTCTGGACCCCACCCTAGGCATGCAAAATACATCCCATGCTTGGCAACACTCAACACAGTTGCCGGGTCAAAATCCTCTACCCCTGGCGTGAGTCAAAACTAAGCCTAACGTTGCTATCAAATGCACGTGGCAACATCAGGCTCGTCCCAAGCTGGACTCTCCGTGCGAAGCAACGTCCCCCAGCCGGTCTCTCTCTCCCACTCGTCTCCTCCCACTCTCACTAGACTTACATCTTATATATTATAATGAAACAATCAACTATCGAGAATAAAATATACTAAGATGCGTTGGTTAAGAATAAGGGCAGCTTCAAGCTGTGAAACAACATAAGAATATCCCAGACATTAGTTACATTGTCGTAGGATATATACTAAGGAAAAGCCGGCCGGCCGGCTGCCGCCAGCTGGTTTCTAAACGGCTGGGCAGCCGACGCGCGCGCATGCCCGCACGTGGCTACTATGCAGGAGCGTCACAATACACAACCCGTGCTAGCTAATCTAAACCCTTGCTCACTATCCCCCAGATATATACAAATGAGTAGGGACTCACTAGAGGAGAGCGAACGTCGAATGAAGCCGGAGCTGAAGAGAATGAGGAATTGTTGTGCTTGGCGAGAGGCGGTAAGAAGCCACAACACAAGAAAATCCACCGAATGTGGAAAACTTGTGAATAACAGTGTTAAAGTGGAAAATTCTTTTTCCTTTTGTGTTCTCTTATTTTTTACGAAGTTTTTTCGTAGTGGGTACCGGATCTGTGACGACACCATAAGAGAAGTAGCGTTGCACTTATGAAGATGAATCTCTTTCTTCCTCGCGGCGGTTGATTCAAACGACTGACGTGGGTGTTGAATGGAGACTATTATACTAATAGGCAACATCGTCAATGATGAAGGGACCACTATTAAATATATATCTACAGTATATTAGCATTTGGGTGTCTGTATATTTACACCAACTACCATCCCCTTACATACACGCTCGGTAGGTTCTACTTCTATAAACAGAGATTCTATATTATCATTCAGCATTGACAAATCATCTCTTCTTGTAAATTTCAAACGTTATGTTATGTATAACGATACTCCGTCCCCTCTTTACTTATTCTATAATATTCCTTCTATGCATATCCTTCCATATTAAACAATTTAGTGCTCCCTTTGTTGATCCAGGCATCAGTTAATCTAAGTATAGTAAATTTGGTATGCAATATTGATAAGTAAGAAGTTAAACATGTAAAGTTTTTGGGAATGCTTCGAACATAAGATGAAACAACGATAAATGTTGAGAGCTCCCAGCTTCATTTTCATTGTTTGTTTTTTTGTTTTTATTTTGTTTTTTAACCCGTGGAGCCCCGCCTAGTTTTTTATTTTTTGTTCACCAGAACCCGGCCCGTTTTCAAAAAATGGTTTTATTCCAGAAACAATAGCGAATGGGTAAGGAATGAAGGAAAAACCACGAAAAACCGCTCAAAAAGCTTAAAAAATGGTCCTACAGAGCCCCCGAAAACGTATTTTACAAGAGTAAAAAATTGAAGGCAATTTCCCCAAAACCCCAGGTTATTGCGCGCTCACGCGCACGCACGTAGACTTTGAGAGTTTTCAACCATCGGCACGGTTGCGTGGGATACGTACACAGTTCCCATACAAATCTGAGCCCTCTCGAGTGGCTACACCTGAGGTTACGGTCGGAGCAATTAGGGTGACTCGTCAGACGCGTCGCTGGGGCTGTGCGTTACATACATAGGCGACGCGCCAGACACGTTGCTGGGGCTGGATGGGTTAAGTATCTTCAGTGTAATAGTTGCATTCAAGGTTAGTCCAATTTATGCTATCGACCAAATTACTACTCGGATCAACATCCCGCAGTGGTGCAGCATCATTTATCGGATTTGGATCAATTACATTAAATGACATATTCTCTAGTGAGTCCAGTCTATTTATATTAGTGTTTTTATTCCGATCATTTTCACTCTCATCAAATATTTTCGAAAACTGATATCATCTGACTCATTATTATATGGGAATGCGACAACACTACAGTACATCTATCTATCTAGATAGATAGATAGATAGATAGATAGATATCATCTGACTCATTATTATATGGGAATGCGACAACACTACAGTACATGATTAACACATACAATTAAAGCAAAAGGGATGCAAAGGGGAACAACACATTTAACAATATACGATGTTACAAATATTGATTGTTTTCACAAGTATTGCATATTACCAACATATTGTAGTGCTGATACAGAATAGGCAACATATAGGACGTAATGTAAACAAGGATATATATATTGAATACACTTTCATATGAATGTTTTGGCTATATCCATTTTCTTGACTCAGATATAAACCATGAACAATACAAATATAGACACTATTGTAAGGATAAATAAAATATGAACCACATTTATTTGTGAAGTTAAAATGTAAATATGTCTAGTGTATAATATATGGGTGATTCCTTGGAAACAAAAAATGGTAAAAAATAAGTAAACAGTAATTAATCCAAAATATAAATAAATACATAGTGTTAACATAGAGAACGGAGCGTTGTGGAATAACAACCCATCGGTCAGGAAAACGACTCGAAATCAAACCAGCAAGACCATTAGCGAACCAAATATATTTAATTCGAGACCTGACTGGGAGGATCTCCGGCAATATTTCTTTGATTTCCCATGGAATGACTTCTGCTTCCGTGGCCGGGGACCCTCGGAGAGTGCTGAACGCATTACAGAGGTAATCCTATCGGGCATGGAAGCATACATTCCATTCTCTTTCTCTCAGACTAATGCTAAAAAATCTTGGTTTACTCACGCCTGTTCTACTGCTGTCCGTAATAGCCTAAGGAGGAAACATTCAAACGGTACCGACGCCTTAAAACTCAAGACTCTCATTCTTCCTATGTTTCTGCCCGGAATCAAGCCAAATCTGTTCTTCGACTTGCCAAACACTCTTTCATCAATAATAAATGCACTGAACTATCCAATTCTAGCTCTTCCCAAGCTCTCTGGCATCTAGCCAAAAACCTCTCCAACAATTTCTCTTCCTCGTCTTTCCCTCCCATTTTCCCCTTTCTCTGACAAAGCTAAACTCTTCGCTCAAACTTTTGCTAGAAACTCCACCTTGGATGATTCCGGTGCTATTCCTCCTTCTCCACCCTCCTCTCTCTTACTTATGCCTAATAACCTAATCTCTTCTAAAGATGTACTTTCTACCCTCTCTGGGCTTAATATTAATAAGGCGTACGGTCCGGACGGTGTTCCTCCTGTTGTTCTCAAAAACTGTGCTTCCGTGCTGACTCCCTGCCTAGGCAAACTCTTTCATCTCTGTCTATCCTCTAACGTCTTCCCTTCATGCTGGAAATTTGCTCACATTCAACCTATCCCAAAGAAGGGTGACCGCTCTCAACCCTCCAGCTATCGTCCAATTGCTCTCATCTCTTGTCTTTCTAAATTGTTTTAAACTATTCTTGCTTCCAAATTTCTTAAGCATTTCCCTTCTCATAATCTGCTCTCAGATCGCCAGTATGGCTTCCTTAAGGGTCGCTCTACTGGTGATCTTCTTTCATATCTTACTAACTCTTGGTCATCCTCCTTTCGTGAATTCGGTGAGACTTTTTCTATTGCACTAGACATATCGAAAGCCTTCGATAGAGTCTGGCACAAATCTTTGATTTCTAAACTACCCTCCTTCAGTTTCTATCCCTCCACCTGTGCCTTTTCTCTAATTTCCTTTCCGGCCGTTCCATAGCCGCGGTTGTGGACGGCCATTGTTCACTTCCTCACCCTATTAACTCCGGTGTTCCTCAGGGCTCTGTCCTATCTCCTATTCTCTTTCTAATTTTTATAAATGATCTCCTCAACTGTACCTCAATTCCCATCCATTCATATGCAGACGACTCAACCTTACACTACTTCATTAGTATTTCAGAACGCCCCAGCCAGAAATCCCTCAACGACAAACGTAATGAAGCCATAGAACTCTTAAATTCTGATCTAAATACTATCTCCAATTGGGGCAGAGAAAACCTTGTTACCTTTAATGCTTCCAAAACCCAATTTCTCCATCTATCTACCCGTAAGGAACTCCCAGCGGACTATCCCTTATTCTTCAACAATACAAAAATCAATCCTTCATCTTCTCTCAATATTCTTGGTGTCTCCTTTTCTTCTACTCTCAGTTGGAAGGACCATATTACCAGTCTTGCTAAGGCAGCCTCCCAGAAGCTGGGTGTGCTCAACCGCCTTAGGGGGTTCTTTTACCCTGCACAGCTTCTTGCTCTGTACAGGGGCATAGTGTGTCCTTGTATTGAGTATTGTTCACATGTGTGGGGAGGTTCCTCTCACACCGCTCTCCTAGACAAAGTTGAAAGGAAGGCCTTTCGTATCATTAACTCCCGTCCACTCACCAACTCTCTGCAATCTCTCTCTCTCCGCCGCAATGTTGCATCTCTCTCGCTATTCTATCGCTACTTTAATCAGTGTTCCTCAGAGCTTTCCCAGTGTATACCACCTCCTTTACGTAGGGCACGTGGTACCCGTCTTGCAACTCAATCCCACCCCTACTCTGTGCAACTCTCCAACCCAAGAGTGAAACGTTACTCTCAAACTTTCTTCTACTCAACAGCTGAACTCTGGAACTCTCTCCCAGAATCAGTTTTTCCCTCTTCCTATGACTTAAATTGCTTCAAACTCCGTGTGTCCAGGCATTTTGGCTCGAACGTCCCTTGATTTTGGCCCTGTCACTCTTTCAACTATGGGGGTAGCACTCGCTATAGGCAGTTCTGCCTTTTGCCTCCCTCAATCACATAGAAAAAGAAAAAAAAAAAAAAAAAAAAAACAGGTTAGATGTGACCGAATGAAAGTGTTTATATATTAACTGATTACTTATACAATACAAAGTGTTCATAAGATTTCAGCTTTTGTAATCTTCAAACTCCAGTACATAATAGTATATAGTATAGTATATGGTTAACATTATGTACACAAATAGAAGCCACAAAGTCCAGCTAGATCAATGCTCATACCATCCCACCCGGCCGGAGAAAATGCCTTATAATTATATTGAAAGTAATCTACAATCATCTCTTAATTTATCATAATGTTTCAGAACTAAGTTGTATTTAGCCAAACAGGACTCTAACAATGTAAGAAACTTTTATCACCGTGTTGTACTATTAATTAACCCTTTGAGGATCACGACGCTCCCCGACAAACCACCCCAGCCATAACTGGACGACCCCACCCATACCTGGACATGTAGTCAGAGGGTATATACACTTTTAACTCCCACAGATCCTTCCCAAGCTGCACAAAAACGCTCAATGACAGCCAAGACAAACTCCCAAAACGCACCAAGAGCTCCAGAGGCCGCAATTATGGTGGTTCAAACAGGACAAACTATAGATATCTCAACTGAAAATGCTAACCATGAATATCTTTATAAGATTGGCAAGTCATTATGTCATTTTTTTTTTTTTTTTTTTTTTTCCGAATAAACGAGTCCAGGTAAGTCTTGTTTGTTCCTCCCCACAAGGAGAGAGAGAGAGAGTAGGTTTGTTTGATTATTCCGTTACCGAGGTGATATGACAAGAAACCGTCTCCTTTAACAGCTGTACTCCATGAGCACAGAGGAGGCCTCATAGGTCATAGGAGTGGCTGGAACCACTGTTTCATTTGTCTGGCTTTCCTCACTGTTTCTGTTTGTGTTTTAGCTACACGGAGAGTAGTTCAGCTAGCTCTCACAACACTTCCTCTTCCTATTTATTTCACTACACTGGGCAGGCACATAGCACTTCTTTCCAATACAGCTAGCTCTCACAACACTTCCTCTTCCTATTTATTTCACTACACTGGGCAGGCACATAGCACTTCTTTCCAATACATCATGGGACACATGATGTTACTCTTTGGGCTGTTACTCTTTGGGCTATAGGGGGGACACTTGTTGCAGACAGCTTTGCCTTTTGTCTCCTTCATACACATAGAAGAGAAAATATGTTAGCAAATAAGACAAAACGCTGTACCATCCATCTAAAGACTATCCTCTTACTATCTGTAACCTATTATGTTTACTGTGTTACCAAACATGACCACCCGCTTTACTGGCCAAGTTCACTATAGTCATTCGACACATTTAAGTGGGTGTTGGCTTTTATGGACCCCTTTTTCACTTAGGTTTAGCCCCATTATTTATGACATTTTAAGACGTTCGCCCAATTAATTTAAGGATTTTAAGACCTTTCAAAAAATGTCTTTGTCAATTGTAAGACCATTTGTGACATCTACTGTAGGTGTCGATTTTTTCCTGGCGAGTGAGAGCGAACCTGTAATTTAGGAGGAATTGACTTCAGCCGGAAAAAATTTCTACCGAAAAGTATTCTCATTTATCTCAAAGGAGAGTCTTGGGTATATTTATTAACCTTGATAGAGGCCTAAGGAGAAACTAAAAACCTCTCCTTAACCTTATCAGGTGCGAGGTCAGCCTTCCTTTACCCTCCTGTTTATATTTATTGATAAGAAATTTGTAACACAAGTTTATGACAAACGAACAGATTTCCAATTTCATATAGTTAACTTTCCCTTTCTTTGCATAAATATCCCCCAAAAACAAAGCTATGGTGTTTTTACTTCCCAAATAATACGCTATAGTAGAGTCTGTTCGAAATATGAACACTTTTTAGAGGCTTGTAAGATACTTATTAGAAAATTGTTGAAAGAAGGATATGAAATATACTGTACCTCTTAAAAAGACAATTTAACAAACTACCAATTAGATATTTCAACTACAATAAATTTAAAAAATATAACAAGTGACATATTTCAAGAACCACCATCTTAGAACTCCTAGAGATGATATGAGTAAATTTGTGAAGAACATCTCAGCTAATAATGATATCATTGAATTTACCACTCACTGAATCTACTGAACATGTCAACGTTTTATTACCAGAATTATGATGCCAAGGAGATGGGCTGATCCTGTCAGAGTGGGGTTTGAGCGTCCCCTGCCTCCCAGAGCTCAACCTCACTTTATCCCATGCTAAATATGTTTCAGTACTTTTTGACGTAGCTAATGGATTTTTTCTATTCGATATCCGACAACAAAATGTGACTTCCCCAATTTAAGCTAACTGAGTTTGTCCACTCTATTTCAGACTATAAAACTAACTTCCCGAATTTATCAACCCCCTGATTTTGACTATTTCATTAGTACTATACTGCTTTTTCTTTAAGGGCAAACACTTTACACCAGGTATTATAGAGATAGCCGGTTTGCCACAGTTATAACAGAAAACCGATTATGGCGGGTGGCTGTGGCCTGATGAAGTCCATCCGCCTCTCTATTTTGCCTTGGGGTGGGTGTTTGACTGTATCTCTTTATTTTTCATATATCTATATTAATTAACAAACAGTTTGATCAGTATGATATTTTGACACAGCTTTTTTTCACACCGTCCCCTAATTTATGTCAATATAGTGCATTACCAAATGTGTAGAAATAAGCCACTTGTCCCTGTGTCATGAGGTTAAAGTCGCACATTAATGACTAAGAAACGGACATGGCTACTATGGTTTACCTGTGAGAACCACCAAACCATTATTGCTCCTCCAGCAAATAAAAAGTATGTATTTTTGTATATTTATACTTGATATTGACAGATTATTTGAATTTAAAGGCGATAATAGGGTTGGGTTGTGGCTGATAACTACCGTGTTTGATTGAGGAGTTATAATGATTTGATAGTTCTCACGGGTAAGCCAAGGTAGCCTTGTCCGTTTCTTAGTCATTAATGTGCGACTTTAACCTCATGACACAGGGACAAGTGGCTTATTTTTACACTTTTGGTAATGCACTATTTTGACAAAAAATAGGGGACGGTGTGAAAAAAGCTGTGTCAAAATATCATACTGATCCAACTGTTTGTTAATAACTTATTCCCAAAAAACGATGCCACACGGCCTCTGAAACCCATAGTAAATATTACATTTTGTGATATATAAATATTCCTGCCGAAGGCCGAAAATCTTCTAATTGTCGGCTCGCTATTGCTCGCCCGGAATAAAATTGACATCTTAATAGGGTGAAACGTCTCATAATCGCCAAAGCAATGCAGTAAAATGATCTTTTAATCTCCAAACTAATACGGTGAAACAGGAGGGTAAAGGAAGGCTGACCTCGCACCTGATAAGGTTAAGGAGTTAATGTTATAACTAATGGGGCTAAACCTAAGTGTGGCGGAGGGTTCTTGCCACTGGACTGGTAATCCAATGGACCCGGGTTCTAATCCCAATATGTCAATGGGAAGATATTATTGGGATGGAATTTGTGCTGTACCTAGTTTCAGTGCATTACCACAGCACACCGAAAAAAGACAAAAATATATCCTCATTGTTCCCTGATTAAATAGCATTGTATGAATATTCCTATATTCAAAATATGCTACAGGGGGGCAATGCCTAGAGAGTTAATTGCTCAATTCTGAGAGTGAAGGTCCGAGTCTGGGGGATGAGACGGTGAAGCGCAGAGGCGAAGCGGCTTCAGAGATGGGGTTGCTTCGAGCCGTGAATGGGTGCTTCGCATGTCTCACTCCCTAGACTGGAACAAGACCTCACGGGCCTCACCGTGTTCAGCGGTGGAGTGTACAGGCTCTCAGCCTATGCCCGAGAGGGAGTAGTTGGAATATAGAAGAAGAACAAAAATAAAAAGGGGTCCATAAAAGCCAACACCCACTTAAATGTGTCGAATGACTATAGTGAACTTGGCCAGTAAAGCGGGTGGTCATGTTTGGTAACACAGTAAGCATATTAGGTTACAGATAGTAAGAGGATAGTCTTTAGATGGATGGTACAGCGTTTTGTCTTATTTGCTAACATATTTTCTCTTCTAAGTGTATGAAGGACACAAAAGGCAAAGCTGCCTGCAACAAGTGTCCCCCTTATAGCTCAAAGACTAACAGCAAACATGTGTCCCATGATGTATTGGAAAGAAGTGCTATGTGCCTGCCCAGTGTAGTGAAATAAATAGGAGGAGGAAGTGTTTGTGAGAGCTAGCTGAACTACTCTCCGTGTAACTAAAGCACAAACAGAAACAGTGAGTAAAGCCAGACAAATAGTGGGCCCTTTATTACATGTGCATCCACTACAGGTATCTCTGTGGGCACCCCTGCCGTTTGGAGAGCATGCTCGGTGACTCCCAGTGGCTCCTGGTGGTTCCTGGTGACTCCCGTCGATTCCCAGTGACTAGCATGTATTTTGTATCTATATCCCAATGACTCTCGGTGAAATTGAAAACTGAAACTGAAACTGAAAACTGTCCGCGAATCAGATATGAATCACCGCGAGTCAATGGGAGTCACCAGAACTCACTGGGAGTCACCAGGACTCACTGGGAGTCAATGAGAGTGCTCTGACTCGCGGTGAAAACTTTAAACACGATGAACATTTTGTCGGCCAGGGCCAATCGGCTGCGACTGGTCGGGAGTCACTGGGAGTCTAACAGGAGTCACCTGCGCCTGGCCGAGAGTCTAACAGGAGTCGGTAGAGTCACTAGGAGTCATCGATTTTTACCGCGAATAGGCCCGCGAGTCCGAGTTTTCCCTTACTCCTAGTGATTTTAGCTCGCACTCCTGACTGTGAGGGCCCCTTTAAGAATGGTTCACACATACAGGAGTGGGAGCTAGAATCACTGGGAGTAGGGGAAAATTTGGACTCGCGCTCCTATTCACGGCAAAAATCGAAGACTCCTAGTGACTCTACCGACTCCTGTTAGACTCTCGGCCAGCCGCAGGCAGTCACAGCGTGTTGGCCATGTTCGGCAAAATTTCACCCCTGCACGAAATTTGGGTCGCGAGTTCGACAACTCCCATTGACTCTCGCTGACTCTCGTTGACTCCTATCTACTTCCATGGACTATCATTGATTCGTAAATGACTCTAACATGATTCGCGGACAATTTTTAGTGCACGAGTGACTGGGACTGGACGTGAGTCAACGGGAGTCAACGCGAGTAGAATAGCCACCAATTGGCGGAGGAGACACAATAGGAGTAGAAGAGGAGTACAATAGGAGTCAACAGGAGTTGTAGGGGAACAAGTAGGAGTTCGGAGGAATGCAATGGGAGTCAGTGCGAGTTAATATATAAACTAACCGTTAACCCGGGAACGGCGACAACACTCTTAACACTCTCCGACTCATATGACGCTAGAGCGTCATATGGCAGTTCCGCCCAAATACTCATATGACGCTAGAGCGTCATATGAACTTATCTTAATATCTCTCTAATAAGTTATATGACGCTCTAGCGTCATTTAAGCCTCAGTAAGTTAGGTAAGTTAGATCAGAATCTGTCGAATGGTGGCAACCCCAAGTTCCTCCGACTTTTAACGGTCCCCCAGTGAGATTTTGACTGTTGTGGGGATAATACCGTGCGGTCCGCCTCCTCGTCAGTAAGTTAACTATTTCAGTCTGAGGGGGTTAAAAGATTTCGGTGGGCAAAGGTGATGATCCTCTTAAGAGGTAAGGCCTAAAAAAAAACTTTTAAAAGGCCCCAGTAGCACTTAAAAAAAAGAATAGGTAATTAAGTGAGAAAATTCCCCTCCATACCTTCTATCACTCCTCCACATGTGTTAAAACCCCCTTCTTTCCCCCCCCCCTTCAATTATCACCTATTTTTCCTCTTATTCCCTTGTTTATCGGTTTATTTACCGTGCCAACATCTCCAATCCGATTCTAAGGTGTGGTCATGCGCCTACCGAGTGCGTGTTGTCAGAGAGAGTGAGAGAGAGAGACTCAGTCTGCCTCTAGGCTTGGGAGAGGTCACGTCTGCCTCAATTTCATGATTGAACGGTCGGCAATAATTCGCAATTTTCACCCTTCAAACACTATTCCCATTTGTTTTATTGCTGATATATGTTAATATCATCATATTAAACGTAAAATAGGTGCATATGAATAAGTAATATCGATATTTATTGTAAAATGACAGTTTTTGGCGGGAATGAAGCCTAATATGGCCGCCCAGTAGTTCACTACATATAGCTCGCCTTTTAAAAGTTAAATTCAAGTATGTAAAGCAACTCACCGGGAGTGACTGGGATATAAGTAGATAATACACGCGAGTCAATGAGGGTTACCGGAATCAAAGGGAATCAAGGAGAGTCACCGCGCATGCTCTCCAAGCGGCTAGTGTACTGCGAGTGGTGGCAACACTGCATCAGGAGTTGGAATAAATGTAATTAACATGAAAATACTTTACACTTCAATATCATAATAATAGATGTTTCACATACATACCTGTAAAGTAAAAAAGGTGAAGATTAATTAAAAAACATTAAAATATATAATATGAAACCAAATTGAAAAAGTTGAATAGTATAATACAATACAAATAGGAATTTGACTGGGTAAGAAGCATATACAGTATATTAATGATTACTATCACAACATGAAATACAGTATATAATGAACCAGATTAAACACATATAAAAGTGGATTTCAAATAACATAATGAAATAGCTGAATACAAAACAAATACAATAATAACATAATGAAATAGCTGAATACAAAACAAATACAATAATAACATAGGCCTAATGAAATAGCTGAATACAAAACAAATCAAATAATAACATAATGAAATAGCTGAATACAAAACAAATCAAATAATAACATAATGAAATAGCTGAATACAAAACAAATACAATAATAACAATGAAATAGCTGAATACAAAACAAATACAATAATAACATAATGAAATAGCTGAATACAAAACAAATACAATAATAACATAATGAAATAGCTGAATACAAAACAAATACAATAATAACATAATGAAATAGCTGAATACAAAACAAATACAATAATAACATAATGAAATAGCTGAATACAAAACAAATACAATAATAACATAATGAAATAGCTGAAAGAAATATATTAAAAGTGGACATTAAATATAAACTTGAAATGTAAGGTTATAATGTGAAAAGGAAACCTATGACATTTGTAAGCCAATATATATATATATATATATAGATAGATAGATAGATAGATAGATAGATAGATAGATAGATAGATAGATAGATAGATATATATATATATATATATATATATATATATATATATATATATATATATATATAATTATGTCAATACTAAATAACGATGATTTTATGTAAACTATTGTCTATTTCATATTTCCATTAATATACCATGTTGCAACTCGAAATTGCCATTTCTCAGTATGAAATGACACTATAGTTGCTAGTTTGAATGTTAATCATATCTATTCGATGAATGTCCATTGGGATTCGACAATCTGGTCTAAAAAGAGGCAAAATACAATTTTGAAATGAAAATTATTCACTTGTTTCGACGTAATACAGTTGAAAACGGCAAATCCCACAAATTTCGTAATTTCGTAGCGTGACTTCGACAAAGTGAAGTCAGGATAGTCACGCAACTATCAAATTCGGCAGTTCTAACCCACCAAATGCATATTTTGTGTGTACATTTCGACATTTGCAAATATAATTTACACCAAATTCGACAATGCTACATTTGAAATTGAATTACTTAATTGTACATTACAGGCATAATACCACTTTATTATTCAAAAGTAGGTTATAAATTATATATTATTATAAAACAGTTAATGAAGCACTAAATTTCGGAACCGATTATATAAAAGATGATGAAGGGGTGATCCTAATCCTGGATATAATGCTAGAGTACACAACAACCTGAACTATGTTGAGCACTGCTCTGTCCAGAAGCTCCCTCCTTATAGTCCTTTACTTAACCCTATAGGAAATGGTTTCTCAAATTTAAATGCTAGGTAAAACAAAGGTTAAATCTAATTCATCAACTTGTGGATAATGAGAGGGCAGCCGGTGAGGAAGGTTATAGCATGAAGGTTTGGAGGGAACATCACCTCCAGCAGGTAACAGAGATGAGTGGACAATATGTCACCCAGGAGGATGTAGTGGCCTTCTATAGGCGATCCATGGGCTACCTTCATAAATGTGTGGGTCGAAAGGACATTTGGGATGACTCAAACTGTAGGCTAAACAAACAGAACACCATGATAACGTTTGTTTATATACTTGTTATGTATAGTTATCATCCTTTGCTATAAGTATGTTAACACTTTATATAATATAGAAATATAAAGTAAAGTTAAATAATATGTCAGCTTGTACAATTTGTTTATTGGTTCTTATATAGACGATGGTGATGAGCGTGAACCATTGTCGAAAATATATGAAAAACGTAATTTCAAAATATTCAAAATGTTAATTCAGATGCTTGATTGTCATTTGTTGGCCTGTATTAAAGGTTTTAAAAAGTAATATGTCGATGTAGGATATTAATAAGTCTATCTGGATGCAAGACGTCGAAAATATCATGAAATGTCATGTCTTTATGCAAAATGTCGATCTATTGCTATATGTCTATATTGGACCAATACATTGCCTGTTAGAGATTGTATCAGTCGATTTAAAATGTTATCTTGTCGAACACATATGCAATAATTATGTCAAATTGTGAAACTCAATGCTGGAAAACTCTGAAAAAACTTCAATTCGACCTGCAAAATGGTATAGTTTTCATGATAATGCTGTCATACCTATTCTTAATAATGGCTTCTGGAACTAATTAACTAAGTTGATTCCATGATATATCAGGTTCTATACTCTGATATTTAGTGCATATTATAAGCTTCATCTGCCAGTTATTCAAATAAATGTATTATTATGTACTATTACATATTATATATGTACATATTATGTATGTACATATTTGGATATAAATAATCAATCAAATCAATCAATTAATCTCTCTCTCTGTCTCTCTCTCTCTCAGGAACACTTGTTATTGTTTACATAAGTCATAAGGGGGCCTTGCCTCAGAGAACACCAAGGGAGCAACACCCTCTTGAGGCAGAAGCTCTTCAAGGTAAATTCAAGGTAAAGGTGATCGACCCGTGCCATGTGGCCGCCAATTAAGCCGCTGTCACACGATCACATGAAAAATTTCCGGCAATTTTCGATGAGCAATCTTTTTTCTCACAATATTTCGAGGTTATTCATTCTTGATATCGGAAAGTATACCTTGTTCCAAGTTAGTACACTAAAACCCTTGATCATAAACCTCTATAACTCACAAACGACTAGAGTAATCCAGCTAATATTGTTAGCATTTGGGAAGGGTCAGCCATGGAATAGGTGTGGAAATGGAAATCCCATTTGCTTTAGCACCTTTTGAGTTACAGAGGTTATAGTTTGTGACTTCTGGCCTACCTACTTGGAACAGGGTATAGACTGAAGTACATTCATTATGACATTTTGAAGTTGCCAGACTACAGTTATTGCCCGAACACATTGCCGGAAAAGGTTCTCGTGTGACACTGCCTTTTCATTTGTATTCATATAAACCCCTGGCTTATTAATGCTACTACTAGATGATTTTATTCAGCTGAGGGAGGACCCCTAGGACTCAACGAGTTGCAGTGTACCTAAATTAACCTTTAAACTCAGGCATATCTTTCCCAAGTTGAATAAAATGGCTTAGAGGAAGTTAGACTTGTATATTACTTGATACAAATACAGCCCGCAGGAATGGCAAACACATATATATTGTTTGTTAAACCCTTTCAGTACCAGTGCCGTCCGTTTAACTTTATTCGGGTTATTATGCGATTATATTTAGTTTAATAAGGGCCTCCAGCAATGAACAGACTATGAACTAGTATCATTATATTTAGTTTAATAAGGGCCTCCAGCAATGAACAGACTATGAACTAGTATCATTTAACCCTGTTTACCACCACAGATCCTACAAAAACTGCAATAAATCGTCTAAATAAAGCTAGCATGAAATAATATGACGGAACGGGAGGGATTAATAAATTATCAGAGTTGTGGTTTTAGTAATAACGCTTTCAGTAGTTGTGCACTTTTCATTATGGCTAACACAATATAATTTTATTGGGCTTAGGAAGGATCTTTGGATATTAGAGAGTTAATATCTTACCACATTCAAGGGGATATTTGTACTTATTTGTTCATATATTTATTTTCTTATGATTGTCTTTGGTTTCCTCCCAAGACCTCCATCAAACTTAATAAAAATACCCTCAAAATCTCCCTTCCAGATAATATTGTAAATTTTTCAGTAGAAAAATTTCCTGGCTAAAGACCAGTTCCTTTTGAAATACCGAAATATGTACACATTCAACGAGAAGAGGGGTCTTGGGGGTGATTTTTTAAGCTTGATAGAGGTCTAGGGAGCAAGCTAAAAATATATACATTATAATGGAAACATAAGAATAGAAAAATATAATAACCCACTTTAAATAATATATTGTGAGCTAGTTTCCATAAGGGGTTTGTTTATATACATCACATTCATTACATACACTTGTAAGAAATGGGCTTGGAAAGAGTATTAATTAGTGAGCATAATGATTTACCACCTCCAGGATAACGCAGTGTAACGCTGGAGTGTGTGAATATATTCTGTTATTTGAGCGATACGGTTCCCGCCGATGGTGGTGCTGAAGCTGGCTCCATAGCTAGAGTCAGAAGTGGCTGGGGGAAGTTTAGAGAGCTGTTACCACTCCTGACCTTACGAGGACTCCCACTTCACCTTAAAGGGAAAGCGTATGCCATGTGTGTTAGGAGTGCGATGACCTATGCCTCGGAGATGTGGCCGGTTAAAGCAGAGGATATCAAGAGAATGGAATGGAATGAGAAGAGAATGGTGAGATGGATATGTGGGGTTAACCTCAGGGACGGGGTATCGAGCGGGGAATTAAGAAGGCGTCTGGGTATTAGGTATGCCAGTGAAGTGATGTGCACGAGCCGAATACACACTTTTAAAGGGTTTATTTCTAGACCCAGTTCTCCCTCATATTTAGAGCCAATAGTTTTGAAATTTTAAGACGTTCGCTCCATAAGTTTGACGAATATAAAATCTTTCTCCACATTTCTTTGTCAATTTAAAAAACATTCGTGCCATTTAGATATAGACATTCTTTCCTGGCGAGCGATAGCGAGCCTGTAAGTTAGGAGGGATTGGCTGAAGGCCGGGATATTTTTCTACCGAAATATTACAAATTAGTCTCGAAGAGGGGGCTTTTTATATTTATATATATTGTTTAAGCTTGACGGAGGGATAGGGAGCAAGAAAACAAAAAAGAAAAAAAACGAAAAAAAAACGCTGTGTTTTACAGTGTACATAAACTTGCCAAATTAAAAAATGTAGGGTTCCCAAATTAATCTGATTGACTGCACAGCTGTGTTTATACGATATTCCTTTCTACCCTATGAGTAGATTGGTATCTCGCTACCAGTATAGCTGAATAGGCTTAATTAGATTGATATTCAGTATTCCATATATGGGTATGAATCGTGGCCATGTGTTGGGAGTGAAATTCATTATTTAAGATTATTTCTATAGGTTCAGAAATAAGTCAGTTGCGAGGTCAGTCCTCTGACATTTGCACCCTATAATCTGTTATTCTTCTCACATAAGCATTACGCTATTCATAGTGCAGTTGAGTCCAGTACATAATTTAATTGATATCCAGTATTCGATAAATGAAATATTAATCGTGGTCATGTGTTGAACCTTTTATCTGTCTTGATGGTGTAATGGTTAAAATGTTTAAATCCTGTATGTGGTATCCTGGGTTCGAATCCTTGGAGGATCACATGCTTCCATTAAATTATTTTGAGGGTGTTGGATGTTGTGAGTGAAATTAACTAATTAAGAATATTATGGACATAATAAATATCCTTGTCACACTTCTCTTAAGGGGAGAGGTTGTTTTTATTTATATCTACTATTATTACTATTTGTGAGACCAGGTCATAATATTATACCCAGGGAACATGTAAAACACCCTAGATAACCCAAGCAGCATCTCTGCCTGATGCACCTCCAGTGCGGAGTGAGGCTCACGTGCCCCTAGGCACTCATGACCCCAGGCACACGTGCCCCCAGGCACACGAGCCCCCAGGCACACGTGACCCCAGGCACACGTGCCACCAGGCACACGTGCCCCCAGGTTTATATGCCCCCAGACTCACATGCCCTCAAGCTCACTTGCCCCCAGGCTCCCAACTTCACCAGGAGATCAGCAGATTCATGAAGGAGGTGGACATGAGGAAGGTCGATGAGTGCTACATGAACAACAAAATAGTGATCTTCTGCACTTGAACTCAAGATAATTCAGAAACTCATTAAATAACTATACTGTAGGTGTTTGTAATATAATATCACGGGTATAGTTTCCTGTATTCGATGGTTCATGCAGAAATATTCGATCATCAATATTTGATTTTATATAAATATTCTTTAACCATCGTTTTGCGCTTATATAATACGGCTGTAGGACCAAAAATATTAATTCTTGGATGGTTTTCGACCATAAGAATTACTTTGTATACACTATGGTATACATAGATAACTCAAGGAATAGGTATTCTATAATATTCAGTTAGAAACACTATAACAAACACAAATTATCGTTGTGACAAAGTTTGCGAGAAAAAAAATCTGTCCATGCGTAATTGACCAGACAATTTCAAGGATATTTTTAGTGACAACATATTTTTTTTTTCGGAGGTCACTAAATAATATTTGTTATGCTCTTCCTATCGGTATCATCAACATTTATGTCCCAAAAATATTTAATTTTTATATGAATATTTCCACACCCGCCATGTGAAAAGTAATCACACAAAAAATTGCTTCACTGTATGCACATATTTAACTTATCTGGCAAACTATGTGGCTATGAAAAGTAGTTATAAATTGACAGCAATGAATAAGTAAGCTTTGAAAACAATAACCAAGTCTCTACCACTAAAACTTGGTTTATAAGAATATTTTGGTCTCCATATTTACCAGTGACAGTTAGAATAGGTACAAAAATACCTAAGCTTATACTGGGACAAAGGTTTCTTGACCTTACATGGTGACAATATCCATGCTTCTAAATGTCATTTTCAATGCTATATGAATTAATTTCAATCTGTGACGCCTCCCGGCGCTAGCAGAATGGTTGCGTGGGGCATTGCAGCTCGCTAGTGCTCGCCAGGATGGGGGGATGGGCTACAGTTGTCCTAGAATGATCTGCTTTATTTCGTTAGTGTTGTGTTGCCACAGACAGTCTAGAAGTGATCTTTGTTTTGGTCTGTGACCGTGCCTTATATTTTATATTCGCTATAATATAAATGTTGCTTGTGTGGGAGGCGAGCGAGAGCGGGTGAGGGAGTACACCTGGCAGCGGGGGGTGGGCTGTGACGCGGCTCGCTTGAGCGCTGACGGCGTTGGCGGCCGGGTGGTCAACTAGTCCCTTCCCGTCGCGGCCTCATGGTTTTTTACCAAGCTCAGAGCTGGCCTGACACACGTATCGTCTACATCCTTTGCAATTCTGTCCCCCATACTCGCCACTTTGCATACTATTTCTCTCTCTCGACTTCTCCTTTCTCATTCTCTAATCTTTATTAAACTCAACATCCCTTCTGGTTTCAGCATAGACGTTCACCGTCGGCCAGTCGTATTGTACGCGAAGCTCTCAGATATTTCTATGTATTAGGCTTTAACCCATAATTAGCGGCGAGCAACATAAGTCGAGTTAAATAAAGCTGGACTATGTGGCGGCGCTCGACATAACTCGAGTGGCAATTTCAGCACGTAATGTGGCTGAGAGAGAGAGACAAGTGGTGGCAGGAGACTAGCGAGCGTATGACTGCTCCAGACCACCGCGGCGAACCTACTGACACAAATCTCAGCTCCCTCCTCCCTCTCTCACTCGCTACATACTCAATTATGTACCGAAAGTACCGAATTACCTGCTTTTTGCACTCGCGTTGCACGGTTATTGCAAGAAAACTATCCATCATACAAGGATCGTTATGGTGTCATTCGAAAGCTCTGTTTATGCCCTTTCAGGGATAGGTACTTGTTTTACGTTCTGGGTCTTATTTAGGCATGAAAATGATCACGTAAACAGCCCTATTTTGGCTAAAAACACCCCGCTGTGCGGTACACATAAATAAACCGCATAGGCCGCTCGTAAGGTGTTAATGAGGTTTGGAGAGACGGACTTTTCCGTGTGTGTCCTCTCTCGGGAAGGTTGTAGACCGGTATATGTCTCCCTGGCAGGGTGTTGAGTGATTCTGCTTAGTTATTTAAAGCTAGACTGGGGGTAAGGTTAGTGTGTCGTTGTCTCCGATGTGTGCAGTGTTAGCTAAGCCCTGCACGACATCGACAGGTACTGTGGGAGCCTAGGTTGTCTTCGGGTGGGTTTACTTTGCGAGCACAGCACTGTGGTGTGAGAGGGCCATAGCCTATCCCTCACAACATAGTGCTGCCTCTTTGTGTTGACTTCTGAGGGATCGCCAGGATAGTACTAGGTACTAGAGACCTAGATTTATCAAGAGAGCATCCCCGTCATATAACGTAATCTTCATTATACCACCTTCGGACAACGTTAGGCTACGAGCCGCATGCTCGCCCATTGTTGCCCTGCCTTGATACCCCAGCTAGACTTTATTAACCGAGCAGACACTGGTTAGAGATAAGCCCCCATTATTATATGTATGCCACATTATTATTCACTGCACTTTTGAGCCGAGGTTGTTGTTGAGTTGCACAACCCTAGTAGGCTGTTGCGTTGTGTCACGAAGCATTTCTTTAGTTGTCGAGCATTACTACCTTTGCGCAGTCTTTATTATTCGCCTGCCTATTATTACTATAATGTCCTAGCATTTATTGTGACCCGTATTCTGCATTATAATTGTTCAAGATTCTTTACGAACATCTTCCCAGCATCAGACTTATTTCAGAAGTTTCCAGTTGATGTTGCAGGACTAGCATTGCACTTTCTTTAATACAGGAGTGCCAGTTATTTGAGTATCTACCGTAACGTTAATTAATCACGTTAACTATCTTTTCTTTGTGTAACCTAATCGAGTAATCTTTTACTGTTTGAGAATAGGCTGTTTCATCGAGCGTCAGCCTAGTGTGTGTGCACCAGTTACCGAGTCATAGGATACCTCGTTGTCCAGGCACGACTCAGGGCGGTAATGGTGTTTTGTTTTCCAGTGTTTAAGGCAAGGGTTGGATCTAGTGTTACCGTTGTTGCATTTTGCCATTATCTAGTCCAATGTTGAAGAGCCCTGTGTCTTTGAGAACCTGGATCGTAACAAATGGCGACCTAGCTCAGGATCTTGTGAACTAAGAGATAATTGCAGGATTGTTGTGGTCATTTGTTTTATTGAGGAATATAGTGGGCACGTTGATTTTTTTTTGGCAAAGTAGTATAGCACTTGAGAGTCTTCAGACATTTTTGGCAAGTGAATAGTGCTACATAAGAGTTTGGGGTACTTCTTTTCTGAATATTGTGGTGAGAAAATTTTGAGAGCATCATGTCTTATACCGGATCAGAGGAGAATGGAGACACAGTACGTAATGTCGAAACTGAGGAACAGCAGCATGATGAAAGGGTTAATCGGGTGAACTGTGAGGAGGATGCTAGGATATTTTTGCAATGGCCTGTTACTGCCGAGCGGTTGGAGGGTATGGATCGGTACGGTCTTCAATGCCTGGCCACAGCTATCGGTCATGCGGTTACTAGCAGCATGACCAGGGATAACTTGATAATGTGTGTACTGGGCAGGGTGACTGGTGAGCGAGATGGGTTGAGTGCTCAGAGCCCTTCGGCCATGCTTCCCCTACACTCGACTCCCAGCCATCCCAGTAGTTTGCCGACCCCGGGTACGCTTCCACAGGTGGGTGGTGACTGGCAGGGTGGGTTGCCCCTGGGGGGACCACCGGTAATTTCAAACCTTGTAGCACCTTCACCTCCTCAAGGGTTGACTCCAGAATTGTTGCTTCAGCTCGAATTAGCTAAGCTTCAGCAGCAAATAGAATTAGCCAAGATAGAAGAGAGAAAAAGTCACCAGCACATAGAGCTATCAAAAATCCAAGCTGATTTAGAGTCTGATTTGCCGACATGGATGTAGAGAAGTCGCGAGTAGAGGCAACGGGACAGCGACTTGGGGCTGGTAACCGTGTTCATGAGCAGTCTCTCTCGCACTTATTGAAACTGGTTCCGGTGTTTGATGAGAGTGGTGTAACAGAATTTTTCACACGCTTTGAGAAGAAGTGCCAGGAACACCAGTGGCCAGAGAATAAATGGGCAGCACTTGTACCCTCTAGATTAATAGGCAAGGGTCTTAAAGCCTACGATGCGTTGCCTATAGAGTCGTGTATTATCTATGAGAAACTCAAGGAGGCTGTCCTGAGAGCATACGAACTACAACCAGAGACGTACAGGTTGAAGTTCCGGGGTGTTACCAAGGGTCGGGAGAGCACCTTTTTGGAGCTTGCCCGAGAGCTGTCCGATGCTTTTGGGAATTGGCTGAGGTCGGAGAAAGCTACTACGTTTGACGACATTAACAGTTGGTGCTTTTAGAGCAGTTTTTCAAATGCACGGGCGGCGACCTGACGTTAAACCTTAAAGAAAAGCAACCAAAAACTCTACAGGAGGCAGCTGAGATGGCTGACCTCCGGCTATCACTAATTCGTGGGTGCGGGTTTGCCCAGCGTAGTGAGGCAGGTAACAAGGGGCGTGACGCCCCACTCCCCCGAGTTAGTGATATACCTTATGCAAACAAGTACAAGAGCCATGATACCAAGACTGACCACAAGACTAGCACCGTCCCATTTAAGAAGGGGCCGGGCCCTTCCCAGTACCAAGGGAAGCCCAAAGGGGAGTTGGAGTGTTATCATTGTCATGAAAAGGGGCACTTTGCAAGAGTCTGTCCTAGCAAACCACCTACAGCAGCTGTGTCTTTGGCCTGCAACATTGGTGTGTCTCCGAAGTCATCTGAGTTTGCCCGGGGCAGTTTGTCAGAGGCTGAGGCACAGCCAATGCAGAAGCACCTGGGAGGCTCGAACCCTGCTCAGGATGTTTTTTGCGACCATAGAGGGCGGGGTTGCGTGATGTGGGCGGGGCGCAAGCATGGAGTAGAGGTCTTGCGTGATACAGGTGCTTCCCAGACTCTGATGAAAAACTTGACTGGCTACCCTATAAACGCGGCTCGGGTGGTGGTGTTGCAGGGTATTAATGCAACTCGGTCATACCCGCTGGTGCGGTTGGAGTTGGAGGTGGATGGTGTGGCACGTGAATTGGATGTCGGGATTGTGGAGAAACTGCCAGTGGAGGGCGTCGACCTTCTTCTCGGCAACGACTTTGCAATGCCCGCTTCTGAGGTTCTACCCTTAGTCGTTGCCGAGAGGCCGGCCG
Source organism: Paralithodes platypus (assembly GCA_032716605.1). Taxonomy (NCBI): domain Eukaryota; kingdom Metazoa; phylum Arthropoda; class Malacostraca; order Decapoda; family Lithodidae; genus Paralithodes; species Paralithodes platypus. Next base: position 54,046,715 of record CM064575.1, on the reverse strand, counting down.
ACGTGAGTAGGGAAGAGCAAGAGTGGGTCGAGCGGTGCCAGACACAACCCATGGCGTGTGTTGTCACCCGAGCTCGGGCAGCTAAAGTGTCACAGCCTAGTCCTCCGTCTTCAGACCAGTGGAGGAACGATCAACAGGAGGAGGCTAAAGCTGGAGTTGGTTTTAAGAGTTTTGACTCGGCAGCTCTCCTGGGTGATTCAGTATTAGCACCATTACTTAATTCTGGAGTAGCCCCTGGGCCTGTCATCGAGAGTGACGAGGCTGGGCATGACGAGTCTCCACGACAGCAACGTTATGTACATCGAGAGAGACAGAGGGAGCAGCCCAGTATCGGGGAAGGTCATGCATTGCTCCGGGAGCAGTTAGATCGTTTGGCACCCTCAGATATACGTCGGTTGCAACTAGAGGACCCTGAGCTCCAAACGTGTGCTAATGGAGCTGTAGAGCTCGACGAGGACGGCGATGCACAGCCAGGAGATTTTTTTTATTTAGAAGGCATCCTCTATAGGCGTTTTCAAGACCCTAAACGTAGTTGGCAAGAGGGGTCCGGAGTAGTGGACCAGTTGGTGGTGCCACGGGAGTGCAGGGATAGCCTACTGAGGTTGGCGCATGACATACCACTGGCAGGACATCAAGGGGTGAGAAAAACGGTGGTGGCTTTAGAAAAATTGTTTTGGTGGCCGGGGTTGAAGGGGCAGGTGGTAACCTGGATAGCAAGGTGTCATACGTGCCAGAGGGTTGGAAAACCTAACCAAACAATTCCGAGAGCCCCGTTGCACCCCATTCCTGTCAGTGGACCGCCCTTCAGTAAGGTCATCATTGATATGGTCGGACCCCTACCCACTACTAGTGCCGGTAATAAATTTCTAGTAACTATCATGGATGTGGCCACTCGTTATCCTAATGCATATCCAATGAGAAATGGCACGGCGAAAACTGTTGTCCGGAACCTGCTCTGGTATTGCTCGCGGTATGGTTACCCGCAAGAGGTGCAATCGGACCAAGGTTCTAGTGTTACATCTAATCTGTTCAAACAAACTATGATTCAGCATGGCATCAGCACTGTCGTCTCTTCTGCGTATCACCCGGAGAGTCAAGGGGTGTTGGAGAGGTGGCACGCCACGCTGAAAAGCATGCTTCGATGTTATTGCGCAGAGAACGGAAAGGATTGGGACCTTGGTCTGCCGTATGTTTTGTTCGCGGCAAGAGAAGTACCTGGAGAGAGTCTCGGTTTCAGTCCGAATGAGCTTGTTTTCGGGCATCGGGTGAGGGGTCCTCTCCACATGGTGAAGGAGATGTGGGAGGGCACTGGGCATATTGTTCTGCGAGATAAGTTGCAACCTCTTGTTCCTGAGCGACAAGAGGAGTTGTTCACTAGGCTGTGGCAGTCCGTCCGCATGTTTGTTGCTTCTCCAGGCCTGATGTGCGGGGTAGAATCCGACACGGAGGCTGTAGACGGTGCAGGGCTCGAGTTGGTTCCCTACCGTGTGAATCCTGCTCGACAGCCTGTGGTGAAGGCGGAGCTGGACAGCGTGTGGAGAGGGGGTCTGAGGGATGAGGAATGTCGTGAGTGGTCGTTGCCAGTGGCTTTGCAACCTGAGTTTGGTGGCAGAGTCCGTGTGTGTGTTGATTGCAAGAGTGTGGAAGCATTATCCCTGACAGACGCCTATCCATTACCCAGAGTTGACGACACCATAGACCGCTTCGGGGCTGCCTCGCTCATCACGAAGGTAGAACTAGTGAAGGGTTATTGGCAGGCCCCGTTGCCGGGAAGAGCGAAGAGAAGTGCCAGTTTTGCGATGAGCTGGGCAGTTTGTCAGTGCCAGGTGTTGTTGTGCTGCCGGAACACAAGTTGGATGTGTGGCATGCTAAGGGCACTGATAATGTTTTGGCTTTGTTTGCAGGAGAACCCTCGCTGCTCAGTCAGTGTCTGTCGTAGGTGGAGGATCCGGGGTAGGCTACCACAGTATGTTGGTATAGCCTCCTGTCTTGGCTCGCGGTGTATTTTTGCGCTGGTGCTTGTTGGCTCGCGTGTGTAGCATCAGCGTAGGGTCGCAGGGCAGGAGTTGTTGGCTTTGATTAGACGAAAATTAGGCTACATCTATAGTAGCCGCCAAAAACAACATTAAACTAAAATATGAAAAATTAAATAAAAACTCTTTCTTTTTAATAATTAATTATAAGATAATATTGTAGCTGAGTACTGAGTGCAGATGATTTTCTCTCAGTAGGCTGTGCCTCTTAAAGCTCGCTCTGGGAGCACAATGTTATGAATTAATGTATTATGTTTGGGAAGGGTGATAAGATTTTTTTATATATAAAATGTTGTATTTTTTTTGAGGAGACTGAGCTTGCATTCCATGAGTGGCAGAGTGGCTAGGAGTGGCAGATTCTAGCGACATTCTGCCTGTTCAGATATGGGCTCATGGTTGAGTGTCCCATATCTTGGGGGGGGTGTGACGCCTCCCGGCGCTAGCAGAATGGTTGCGTGGGGCATTGCAGCTCGCTAGCGCTCGCCAGGATGGGGGGATGGGCTACAGTTGTCCTAGAATGATCTGCTTTATTTCGTTAGTGTTGTGTTGCCACATACAGTCTAGAAGTGATCTTTGTTTTGGTCTGTGACCACGCCTTATATTTTATATTCGCTATAATATAAATGTTGCTTGTGTGGGAGGCGAGCGAGAGCGGGTGAGGGAGTACACCTGGCAGCGGGGGGTGGGCTGTGACGCGGCTCGCTTGAGCGCTGACGGCGTTGGCGGCCGGGTGGTCAACTAGTCCCTTCCCGTCGCGGCCTCATGGTTTTTTACCAAGCTCAGAGCTAGCCTGACACGCGTATCATCTACATCCTTTGCAATTCTGTCCCCCATACTCGCCACTTTGCATACTATTTCTCTCTCTCGACTTCTCCTTTCTCATTCTCTAATCTTTATTAAACTCAACATCCCTTCTGGTTTCAGCATAGACGTTCACCGTCGGCCAGTCGTATTGTACGCGAAGCTCTCAGATATTTCTATGTATTAGGCTTTAATGAAGTTTGGTGAGACGGACTTTTCCGTGTGTGTCCTCTCTCGGGAAGGTTGTAGACCGGTATGTGTCTCCCTGGCAGGGTGTTGAGTGATTCTGCTTAGTTATTTAAAGCTAGACTAGCGGTAAGGTTACTGTGTCGTTGTCTCCGATGTGTGCAGTGTTAGCTAAGCCCTGCACGACATCGACAGGTACTGTGGGAGCCTAGGTTGTCTTCGGGTGGGTTTACTTTGCGAGCACAACACTGTGGTGTGAGAGGGCCATAGCCTATCCCTCACAACATAGTGCTGCCTCTTTGTGTTGACTTCTGAGGGATCGCCAGGATAGAACTAGGTACTAGAGACCTAGATTTATCAAGAGAGCATCCCCGTCATATAACGTAATCTTCATTATATCACCTTCGGACAACGTTAGGCTACGAGCCGCATGCTCGCCCATTGTTGCCCTGCCTTGATACCCCAGCTAGACTTTATTAACAAAGCAGACACTGGTTAGAGATAAGCCCCCATTATTATATGTATGCCACATTATTATTCACTGCACTTTTGAGCCGAGGTTGTTGTTGAGTTGCACAACCCTAGTAGGCTGTTGCGTTGTGTCACGAAGCATTTCTTTAGTTGTCGAGCATTACTACCTTTGCGCAGTCTTTATTATTCGCCTGCCTATTATTACTATAATGTCCTAGCATTTATTGTGACCCGTATTCTGCATTATAATTGTTCAAGATTCTTTACGAACATCTTCCCAGCACCAGACTTATTTCAGAAGTTTCCAGTTGATGTTGCAGGACTAGCATTGCACTTTCTTTAATACAGGAGTGCCAGTTATTTGAGTATCTACCGTAACGTTAATTAATCACGTTAACTATCTTTTCTTTGTGTAACCTAATCGAGTAATCTTTTACTGTTTGAGAATAGGCTGTTTCATCGAGCGTCAGCCTAGTGTGTGTGCACCAGTTACCGAGTCATAGGATACCTCGTTGTCCAGGCACGACTCAGGGCGGTAATGGTGTTTTGTTTTCCAGTGTTTAAGGCAGGGGTTGGATCTAGTGTAACGGGGGAGGGGGGGGGGAATGAGATCTCTCCTTCTTCTGCTAACAAGAGAGAGAGAGACAGAAAAAGATAGATTAAGCTGCGAAGGTGGAAAATAGGTACTCAAGGATAGAAAGGAAGAGATGACGACAAACCCGTTATTGCATTCTAATTAACGAGAGGACAACCCTGTTTGGTTGACCCACATCTAACATCCTTCGAGGAAGGGGAAAGGCTGCAACTCCGACACGATGATAAGACCAAAGAACCACAAAAACCCCACTGAGACCTAGCATATTCTCTACTTTCTAGATATCACATAAGGATGTTTTTGGGAACGGTAATTCATTCGAATTATTTGATCGCCCACCTTCAGGTGAACTGGCCGTCCCCATGGTTTTCTTATTCTTTATGCAATCGTGACTCATGCTCATTATTCAGGTACATTAGGACAGTAGGATAAATTGGAGGCTAGCAAAGACCAATCAAGAACTTCACCTTCAATGTTGGCTGACAAGACTTTAACTCTCGGTTAGGCTACTGGTACTACTCTTAGACCAATTTAATACTGACAGCTCCGATTTACCATCCTGACAACACATTTAGATCCAAATAGGTACGGCAGGATAGATACAAACATATTGCAGTAATCTTAAGCTTGATATTAATAGAAGGAACATTTTACCGTTTACAACTCTTAACATTGGTACCGTATGGTCCGTATCTAATTATCTCTATACCATTAACCTGGGACCAATCCATTACCGTACTGGGACAGTCTCTTAACCTAGGAGTAGGACTCGAATATTGCTGTCTATATCCACCCCATTCCTCTCAGTATTATACATCCCAATTCCACTAGATACCGGTATCGGCCAGGCTTGCCTTTACGTCTCTTCGGCCTACCGTATCCTGGGGTATAGGGGGTAATCATACGTCTTCCTGCGGTCCTTGAACCCTCGTACAGTACACGAGTTCAGCATCCTGCACTCAGCCAATGGGAGGGGTGAATCTCCGATTCTCCGCCATCAGCAATTCAGCATCACATCAACTCCGTCCCAAACTGGTTCCCTGGTAAGTCGAATATAATTCTTAACCCACGGTTGACATATAGCTAACCCTTAATAATGGGGTTAATCAATATCCTAATTACGGTACACAGTAATACTAAAACAAATACATATAAAAAATATAGGCTAATATAAACATATAAAAATACATGGATTCCTATTAACGTATACAAATAGATGAGCTAATATAAGTACAGAAATACAATGACAGATCAAATTATGACATTACAGTACTGTACCGAAATAATCTCTTAAGGCATCCAAAGATCCTCTCATTAAGTACAGGTACATATGTTACTCAGCAGTACTCTACACACAATTGGGAATACATAATTACACAGCATATCTATGGAGTCAAATCAATACAATAATGGCATAAATCAAAGGTAATTGTCATGGTCAAACTTAACAGGTTGGACTGCTCAATGCGGAGGGTGCTATACAAGGCTCAAACAAAGCTAAACGTTATTTCTACTGTAACTCGAGTAACTTATCCCCTGAAATCAGCTGCCCAGAATCTCACTACAGCGTTCCGTCCCTTGCAATGCAACTCTGTACATTAGACCATATCAAACAAAAATATATCATAGGAATCAATACTCATAATACAATCAAAAAGCACAATAATTAATAATAGCCTACTGTACTTCCAATTAGGTGAAAGTTAGGTAGCCTAGGCTAATTAAAAATGTAAAATCATATAACCTACCATAATAATTCAGCAAGTACCCATACCTAAACTGCCTTTTCACAAGTTAACTTTAAGTAACAATAGGTAAGAACAAATAATCATCTGAAATAAACCCGACCCAATGGGGGTCCGAAATTTGACAGTACTGGGGTTGGGAAATGAGGACCTCTAAATCAAGATAACAAGTAACTCTTTACACTATAACCCAGTAAAAACATTTAAAATTAACAATAACCAGGCCTAGGAGACGTTAGTTATAAATACTTATCTGAATAGGCCTAACTTTGGAACGTCGGAGACACGAAAGGTAAACAAAACTCAAGGACACGATCTCAAACGAATGTCCTTTCTTGATTTACCCGTTAAAATACAATCATATTTACCAAAATGCATGGTTTTATAAACTCAAAGTAATGAACAAGTTCTAAACATACAATACAACTGCTACATTAGTAATTTACTCAACCTGGTCGTCTCTCCGAAATGCGAGATGGTCTAATTCCTAAAATGGCGGTCAAGCTTCAAAAGCATTTCAATCAACTTAGTCCTCAATTCTACTCTTAACTGGTGTTCTCGCACTACCTCAGGATTATGTAAAACGGTGAAAGACAAACTAGCAAAATAGGCTAGCCTAAGTTTGGTCGGGAATTATGGAAAAACACAAGAATTCGAAGGCCATCAAATGGCGTCCCTCTGACTGAAATTATTACACACAAAGTTAATTTGACGTTAATTTGGGAATAACAAAGTCTAAAATATCAGAATAACACTTAGCAAAGGTGCACAGACTAAGTTTTACTGAACACAATGATAATGGGGGAATTTGTATGGTTGTAGGCACTTGGCAGGTGAGGGGTGCCTGTCGACCAACCCGATGGTAGGCTCGAGTTCACGAATTTGTCAATCACAGCAATACCTCCTACATTACACACCTAGTACTTACTTAACTGAATAAGCAATACCTTATAACACTATAAACCTTAATTACGAACCTCTGAATGGAGGGAAAGGAAGCCTAAGTCCGGAGAAGAAGCGGGGAATGATGACAGAGACTGGGGGGTGGGTAAGTGTCTTTCTCGTAGGCCTGGGGTCACGACAGTGAGGGGCCGAGGGCCAGTGCCAGGGATCCCGCCAAAAAGGGGGAGGGTGACCACAAAGGGTGGCGTCGCTTGGGTAGGAATTGGCGGTCTTTTTACACAAGGGGGCATTACATCTAAATTCGAAAAGGAAGGATTTTTACATGGGATAACAAAAGGGGTGAAACGATAAATTAGGCTTGAAAGTATTTTAGATAGATTTGAGAATATTAGTTCTCCTCCTGATCTAGGCTAATTCCCTCTTTACATAGACGAGGGTTACTTAACCCTTCTTAAACGATACATTTCCCTTACATATAGGGAAGAGTGAATGAAGGGGAAAAAGTCTTACAGTTAAGTCAAACCTTACAACATATACCAAAAGGGAAAGTACAATTTCTTCCCGTTACACTAGTGTTACCGTTGTTGCATTTTGCCATTATCTAGTCCAATGTTGAAGAGCCCTGTGTCTTTGAGAACCTGGATCGTAACAAATCATATATAGACACAAATTTCATGCTAAATGAGAGATTCCAGAAGTTTAACTGTCCGCCCTGACTGACCTTCCCGCGCTGAGGAAAACTTAATACTGGGAAATATTTCCTTAGCCTTCTCTGCCATACAGTTTTTGGGCTTACAGTGTTGCAAGTTATATAAAATAATTCCTTGTTTTTTCAGCTTCTCACAGACGGAGGAAGGTACGATTCACGCCTTCGATGATTAATGTCAAATATACAGTAGTATTTTGGTAGGCGCAAATCGCGCCTTAGTTCAGTATCAGGGGTTGGACGAAGTAATGTTGGCCCCCATACTATAAAAGGATATTGATAAATTGGAGAGAGTTTAGTGTAGGATTACAAACTATACATCTAAGCTAAGAAATAAACCTGTTTAGCCATACAAGGCGCAAATTGAGGGGAGAATTAATTGAAGCATATATATTTATATATTTATATATTGTTTGTTTTTCTCTGTGGATGAGGGAGACAAAAGCCAAAACTGCCTGTGACACACGGAGTTTGAAACAATTTAAGTCATAGGATAAGGGAAAGATGGATTCAGGGACAGAGTTCCAAAGCTCAGCTGTTAAATAGAAGAATGATTGGGAGTAACATTTCACTCTTGAGTTGGAGAGCTGTACAGTGTAGGGGTGTGATTGTGTTGCAGGACGGGTACTACGTACCCTATGAAGGAGGTGGTATGCACTGAGAGAGCTCTGAGGAACACTGATTATTGTAGTAGCGATAGAATAGTGAGAGATGCAACATTGCAGCGAAAAGAGAGAGATTGCAGAGAGTCGGTGAGTGGATGGAATTTAATGGTACGAAAGGCTTTCCTTTCTACTTTGTCTAGAAGTGCTGTGTGAGAGGATCCTCCCCACACATGTGAACAATACTCAATACAAGTACGCACTGTGCCCCTGTACAGAGCAAGAAACTGAGCAGAAGAAAAAGAGACACCAAAAATATTGAGAGAAGTTGAAGAGTTAATTTTTGTATTGTTGAAGAATAAGGGATAGTCCTCTGGGAGTTCACGGCGGAGAGATAGATGAAGAAATTGGGTTTTAGAAGCATTAAAGGTAATAAGGTATTCTCTGCCCCAATTGGAAATGGTAGTTAGATCAGACGATAAGTGTTGTATGGCTTCATTACCTTTGCTTTTGAGGGATTGCTGGCTGGGGCGTTCTGGGAAACTAATTGAATAGTGTAAGGAAGAGTCGTCTGCATATGAATGGATAAGACTGGAGGTACAGTTGAGAAGATCATTTATGAAAATTAGAAAGAGAAGAGGAGATTGGACAGATCCCTGAGGAACACCGGATTTGATAGGATGAGGAAGTGACCGATGGCTGTCCATAACCGCAGCTATGGAACGACCGGAAAGGAATTAGAGACAAAGGCACAGATGGAGGGATAGAAACCCAAGGAGGGTAGTTTAGAAATTAGATATTTGTGCCAGACTCTATTGAAGGCCTTTGATATGGCTAACGTAATAAAAAAGGTCTCATCGAAGTCCCGAAAGGAAGATGACCAAGAGTTAGTAAGATTTGAAAGAAGATCACCAGTAGAGCGACTCTTAAGTATGCCATACTGGCGATCTGAGAGTAGATTATGAGAAGTAAAATGCTTAAGAAATTGGGAAGTAAGAATAGTTTTAAAAACTTTAGAGATACAAGAGATAAGAGTAATTGGACGATAGTTGGAAGGTTGAGTGTGGTCATCCTTCTTTGGGACAGGTTGAATGAGAGTAAACTTCCAGCAAGAAGGGGAGACGTTAGAGGAGAGACAGAGATGAAAGAGTTTGCCTAGGCAGGGAGTCAGCACAGAAGCACAGTTTTTTAGTAAAACAGGAGGAACACCATCCAGACCGTACACCTTCTTAGTATCAATCCCAGAGTGGGTAGAAACTACATCTTTAGAAGAGATTAACATATTAGGCATAAGTAGGTGTTATGCCGGGCAATAATTCTTGCTCGATTCAGTCAGTTCTATCTTTCCACCCTAGGAAAGCTTTTAAGAACTATAACACTCAGCAGGAACACAGCTGACTCCAAATATGTAATTATAAATCTCCTCTATCTCTACCAATGATACAGAATACACGGTTGGGTTTCCCAAGTTTTGATTTCACTTTATATCAGGTCACTGGCATAGATAATAGTTGGTAATTGGTTGAGTCGTATTTATATGGAAATACTCTCGAACCTACTTCAAGAATGAATAATAATATTCTTAAAGCATGGATGATATATATATATATCAGTTTATAATAATAATTGATAAATCACAATTGAATAAACATATGATGAATATATCTGTTAGCATAAATGCTAACAGAGCGGTTAGTCTCAAATAATAGCTGATATCCTGAGGTCAAGGTTAACACGAGGTATAACGTGACTTGAGGTAAGGTCTATAATACTGAAGTCACAACGTCTCAGTGAAGTAGAATATATAAAATAAAAATATCAGCTGAATGACAAATAACGAATGAGTTATAAATAAGGAGAGAGGGTTTAATTCTCTACTAACGTATACATTATATTTGGTAATAATAGTTCAGGGAACTGAATAATTAAATATTAGTCTTGCGAGAAAGACTGAGCCTTCGACGTTGAAATATTAAAGCGATGTAGTAAAAAAAATATTACTATGAATTCAAATTAACTGTTTAAACTGGTTGTGAAGCCAGGAAACATAAATAAAAATCAGTCTAACTAAGAGACATGATAGATAACACTCTCTGTGAACATTTATACACAGTTTACGTACCCTGATAATCCTATTAACTTAGTATCAGATCTGCCAGGGGTGTTCATAATACTTACGTGTAGTGTGCGGGTAATATGGCCGAATGGATATATATATAAACCTTAGTGGCAATATATGAATATATATCACATAGTAAATATATAGATCAATCCCAGGATAGCGTTTGTATGTACTCTCGACACGAGTAACAGAAGGACTAAGGTGAGAATAAAAGATCTCAGGTATTTACGTTAACTTGAACACATAACATATCCTACACAACCTTTGCAATAATCACGAAAAACAATAAGTAAACAAGAAGCACTTAACCCTCTCCGATATATGACGCGATTTTGAGCCGATTAGGATTACTTTAAAGCCTTTGTTACCATCAGGGGTATTTAGAAACCTTTAGTTTAGTTACTTCAACCTCTGCAGTTGTCTTTGAGTTAGCTGTGGGCAGAAAACTAATTTTGGGGAGGTAATTATAAGAGTGAGAGAACTCTATTTCTTATTGCTAATCTGGCAACCTCTGCGCCATATGAGTCTGAAGGGGTTAATTTGAGTCGGAGTATAATAGAGAGTAGCCTTGTAGAGATCTGACACACGTGGGGGCGACAGAGTGCGTGGTCCGTCTTGGCCTATTTGCCAAGGGGGAGGCCCGGGAATACCCTCGCACAGGTAGTACTAGCGTAGGTCACTTCCGGTACAGCCTACACACACTCTCTCGTCCAGACACCGTCGCAGCTTGAAGGGCACGATCTAAGAGGATTTTGGCTAGCCTCTACAGATGGTGCTATCCGGCCGAGTTGTTCACGTATGCTCCCCCACAGGCTACCCATGGGACACAGTGCCTTGACTTGCCTAACTTTACCCTGTTTTCGGCCAGGTAGCATTTGATTTTACGGAGAGTGACAAGTCGGGTGTTTCCGGAACATGAGAGGCATGGGAAACATAGTTTCTGATTTATAGCGTGGTTGTCTAAAGTCTTAAAAATACAATGCATACATATTTATGTGGGGAATGGTATGTTTTATTTATTAATAATACAAGTAAATAGCCTAAAGCTTAGGTGTCCACAGGATAAATTATTTACAGTATTGGAGGCCTCTCTCTATTTAGAGGCTTGTATGGAGCTGTCTGTTTGTCCTCTTGTCTAGCTGGATTGTAAACATTGTCTCAGCATGGTAGTGATGAGTGGAACTGCCAGGGTAACTGGAGAGGAATGAAGGAGGTTGATGTCTCATTTGCATAAAGTCTTTCCTCGTAGTCTAGATCCGGGCCAGGTGTAGGCGGCCACTGCTCACCTGGCGCCTGAGGGTACATACCAACATACTGTGGCGAATGTCTTACCATACGTATCTCAAGCCGCGCGTTTTCCTGGAGCTGTGATACGGGTGACTGAGGTATGTTGTTGCTGTTGTCCAGGGGAGACTGTTTCCGGTCTCTCTTCCGGTTTCTTATGGACGCAATTCTATATGTGGAAGTTGTCGGTCCTTCGGTTGATGGAAAAGGGTTTGTGGTCTGCTTCGGTATTATATTTTACAGCCCTGCCATCTCAGTAAGAGAGGGAGGAAAAGCACCGGAATCATCCAAGGTTGAGTTTGTAGAGAAAGCTTGAGCGGGCTATGATAATTTAGATCTTTACAAGTACTTCACAGTTGACCAGTCTAATTATACAAGAGGAAATTACTTCAATTTGTTTTAGAAAACAATTACAGTCAGACCAAGCGAAGCATTTCTTTATCAACAATGTGAACGTCTGGAATAAGATACCACGTAACGTAACGCAATAAATGGTGAGACTGTAAAGATCTTCAAAGATGCTTAGTTAAATCTATGCAAGCTAACCTTCACCTAGTATATATTTATCTATGAGTAAGCCCAAGATAAATGAGTCGTGCCCATCCCAGTGCAGGTGTTTCTTATCATTTGCATATAATAGAAGAGCCTCGTTAGGGATATTTGTTTGCTGTTGTTGGCATTCGTGTGTAGTCCTTTGTATAACCCGGATAACGTGTAAACTGTCCTTTATTATATATCGAAATATATCAGTGTATGTTTTTAGAAGGCCCACAAATAAGAAGTATGTACACTCGGATGCCATAGTCGCTAGCCCACACATGGACATTCAAAAATTCGTTTCCAGAGATATACTTTCATAATTAGAAATAGGCGAAGTCCACGAATGTATACTTACACTCACTTTCACGCTCTCTCTCTCTCTCTCTCTCTCTCTCTCTCTCTCTCTCTCTCTCTCTCTCACACACACACATACACACGCACAACAGTTGATTTAATAATATTACCATTACAAGTTTTCATTGTTATAAGTACAGCATTTATACATTTTACACTTAAGCTGGGTTTCTCTAGCAACTATCTTATAACTATACATTCGTCAGATGTAGAATGTAACCATCTTAACCCTTAATTAGCGGCTCACAACATAAGTCGTATTTAATAAAGCTGGACTATGTGGCGGCGCTCGACATAGGTCGAGTGGCAATTTCAGCACGTAATGTTGCTGAGAGAGAGAGACAAGTGGTGGCAGGAGAGTAGCGAGCGTATGACTGCTCCAGACCACCGCGGCGAACATACTGACACGAATCCCAGCTCCCTCCTCCCTCTCTCACTCGCTATATAAGGAATTGTATCGGGAAAGTGGCTAATTACATGCTTTTTGCACTCGCGTTGCACGGTTATTGCAAGAAAACTAGCCATCATAAAAGGATCGTTATGGTGTCATTCGAAAGCTCTGTTTATGCCCTTTCAGGGATAGGTACTTGTTTTACGGTCTGGGTCTTATTTAGGCATGAAAATGATCACGTAAACAGCCCTATTTTGGCTAAAAACACCCCGCTGGGCGGTACATATAAATAAACCGCATAGGCCGCTCGTAAGGTGTTAACTATATATATTATATAAAACATGTCATAAGGAGAGATTTCTATTTATCATTATTTACTTATTTAATTTGTATATTTATTAATTTAAATATACTGTATACTGTTTTGTTTTCATTTCCTTCCAATACCTCCATCAAATTTTAATAAATACCCCCAAGACCGCCCTTCCAGATAAACTTATACATTTGTCAGTAGAAAAATATCCCGGCCGAAGTCCGGTTCCTCGTAAATTACAGGTTACTCGCTATTGCTCGCCAGGCAAATTAACACCAAAATGGCACAAAAGGTCTTAACATCGAAAAACTAATGAATTGAACGTCTTACAATTTCAAAGCGAATGGGGCTAAACATTAGGGAGAATGGGGCCAAGTAAAAACAAAGCTCCCCTAAAGTGTTCCCTATCAATGTCGATAACTAGACCAACTGTACTTATGAAGGGTCACCGGCTATCAATGTCGATAACTAGACCAACTGTACTTATGAAGGGTCACCGGCTATCAATGTCGATAACTAGACCAACTGTACTTATGAAGGGTCACCGGCTATCAATGTCGATAACTAGACCAACTGTACTTATGAAGGGTCACCGGCTATCAATGTCGATAACTAGACCAACTGTACTTATGAAGGGTCACCGGCTATCAATGTCGATAACTAGACCAACTGTACTTATGAAGGGTCACCGGCTATCAATGTCGATAACTAGACCAACTGTACTTATGAAGGGTCACCGGCTATCAATGTCGATAACTAGACCAACTGTACTTATGAAGGGTCACCGGCTATCAATGTCGATAACTAGACCAACTGTACTTATGAAGGGTCACCGGCTATCAATGTCGATAACTAGACCAACTGTACTTATGAAGGGTCACCGGCTATCAATGTCGATAACTAGACCAACTGTACTTATGAAGGGTCACCGGCTATCAATGTCGATAACTAGACCAACTGTACTTATGAAGGGTCACCGGCTATCAATGTCGATAACTAGACCAACTGTACTTATGAAGGGTCACCGGCTATCAATGTCGATAACTAGACCAACTGTACTTATGAAGGGTCACCGGCTATCAATGTCGATAACTAGACCAACTGTACTTATGAAGGGTCACCGGCTATCAATGTCGATAACTAGACCAACTGTACTTATGAAGGGTCACCGGCTATCAATGTCGATAACTAGACCAACTGTACTTATGAAGGGTCACCGGCTATCAATGTCGATAACTAGACCAACTGTACTTATGAAGGGTCACCGGCTATCAATGTCGATAACTAGACCAACTGTACTTATGAAGGGTCACCGGCTATCAATGTCGATAACTAGACCAACTGTACTTATGAAGGGTCACCGGCTATCAATGTCGATAACTAGACCAACTGTACTTATGAAGGGTCACCGGCTATCAATGTCGATAACTAGACCAACTGTACTTATGAAGGGTCACCGGCTATCAATGTCGATAACTAGACCAACTGTACTTATGAAGGGTCACCGGCTATCAATGTCGATAACTAGACCAACTGTACTTATGAAGGGTCACCGGCTATCAATGTCGATAACTAGACCAACTGTACTTATGAAGGGTCACCGGCTATCAATGTCGATAACTAGACCAACTGTACTTATGAAGGGTCACCGGCTATCAATGTCGATAACTAGACCAACTGTACTTATGAAGGGTCACCGGCTATCAATGTCGATAACTAGACCAACTGTACTTATGAAGGGTCACCGGCTATCAATGTCGATAACTAGACCAACTGTACTTATGAAGGGTCACCGGCTATCAATGTCGATAACTAGACCAACTGTACTTGATCACCGGCTATCAATGTCGATAACTAGACCAACTGTACTTATGAAGGGTCACCGGCTATCAATGTCGATAACTAGACCAACTGTACTTATGAAGGGTCACCGGCTATCAATGTCGATAACTAGACCAACTGTACTTATGAAGGGTCACCGGCTATCAATGTCGATAACTAGACCAACTGTACTTATGAAGGGTCACCGGCTATCAATGTCGATAACTAGACCAACTGTACTTATGAAGGGTCACCGGCTATCAATGTCGATAACTAGACCAACTGTAAGGGTCACCGGCTATCAATGTCGATAACTAGACCAACTGTACTTATGAAGGGTCACCGGCTATCAATGTCGATAACTAGACAATCTGTCGATAACTAGACCAACTGTACTTATGAAGGGTCACCGGCTATCAATGTCGATAACTAGACCAACTGTACTTATGAAGGGTCACCGGCTATCAATGTCGATAACTAGACCAACTGTACTTATGAAGGGTCACCGGCTATCAATGTCGATAACTAGACCAACTGTACCTATGAAGGGTCACTGGCTATCAATGTTGATAACTAGACCAACTGTACTTATGAAGGGTCACCGTTTTTTTGTATCTTTCTCTCCTTTTCTCTCTTTCCCTGGCTTGTATCCATTCGGCCCCATTCAGCCAACTGTTTTAAGACGTTTATCCCCATCCAGGTGTCGATTTCTTCCTGGCGAGCGATAGCGATAGCTATAGCATTGTATGGAGAAATCCGGCTTTGCCGGAGATATTTTTCTATTGAAAAATTTACAAATTTAGCTTGCTGTGAAACAAAAAAATATATATATATGCTAGCTCGCTACCGCTCGCCAGGAAAATATTGACACCTGGATGGTGGTAAACGTCTTAAAACAGTAGGCTGAATGGGGCCGAATGGATACAAACCAAAGAGAGGGAGAGAAAGATAAAAAAAAGCGAGGTGGGCTCCCTTAACCCTTAATTAGCGGCGAGCAACATAAGTCGTGTTAAATAAAGCTGGACTAGTTGGCGGCGCTCGACATAACTCGAGTGGCAATTTCAGCACGTAATGTGGCTGAGAGAGAGACAAGTGGTGGCAGGAGACTAGCGAGCGTATGACTGCTCCAGACCACCGCGGCGAACCTACTGACACAAATCTCAGCTCCCTCCTCCCTCTCTCACTCGCTACATACTCAATTATGTACTGAAAGTACCGAATTACCTGCTTTTTGCACTCGCGTTGCACGGTTATTGCAAGAAAACTATCCATCATACAAGGATCGTTATGGTGTCATTCGAAAGCTCTGTTTATGCCCTTTCAGGGATAGGTACTTGTTTTACGTTCTGGGTCTTATTTAGGCATGAAAATGATCACGTAAACAGCCCTATTTTGGCTAAAAACACCCCGCTGTGCGGTACACATAAATAAACCGCATAGGCCGCTCGTAAGGTGTTAATACTACGTCTGTAGGACCAACAAGGCAAGAGTTCCAAAGATCATCATCATTAACACATCCTGGACCGGTGCCGTCCTTTTAACTTGATTCTGGCTACTATTAGACGATATTATTCAATTGAAACAGGGCCCCCAGCAATCAATAGACTTGGAACTATCTCACTTAACCCGTTTTACTACCATAGATCCTTCTTAAGCTGCACACAATCGACTAAATAAGCCTAGAAGAAAAATCAATAAGACGTCGCTGGTACAGAAGGGGTTAACATCAATCGCATCAGCAGGGAAAAATTAAAGAAAAAGAAAGAAGAGGAAGAATAAGAAGAAGAGGAGTAGGAAGGGGTGGAGGTTCGGCAGGTGTTTGAGTAGTGAGTGTTATGTATCACCATAATACAGTGAGCCTCCTCCGTGATAACACCTACCCACGCGGCCTATTCTCTAATATAGGTAGCGCCAGCGAAATTGACAGTGAGCTTGACTTCTTAAGGGGAGGTTTCTAGTTTGTTCCTAGATATCCATCAAGCTTATAATTACACCCCCTAGACCCCCTTTCAAGATAAATTTGTACATTTTTCGGTAGAAAAATGTCCCGGCCTAAGGCCGGTTCCTCTTAAATTACAGGCTCGCTATCGCTCGCCAGGAAAAAATTGACACGTAAATGGCACGAAAGGTCTTAAAATTGAAAAAAATGGGGCGAAAGTTCCAAAAATCGCCAAACTAATGGAGCGAACGTCTTAAAATCTCAAAAGCAATGGGGCTAAACATGAGAGAGAAAGAGGTCCAAAAAAATATCCCTCAGGTGGAAATCTCCCCTTAACTTCTTATAATTCGAAATTAATTAAAACAATCGGGCTGACGTTTCTATCATTTGTGAAGAGTCCATCAGGAAATAGGTGTGTATATTTACAGCCAGTTTGCTCTAGGCCCTTTTGAGTTACAGAGAGGTCAGGGATCAAGATTATTGTCAAGTTCGTTGGCACTACCTACAGTATAACCGCATATTTGTAGTCATATTGTAGTTTTTGTTAAAGACTCTCTAACCTCTGTCCTTAGGGTTTCAACAGAGACTTACAGTATATTATGCTGCTTTGACTGCCTAGATTACGAACTTACGGAAACACTGATATCGTCTCTTACATTTGGAATCC
Organism: Paralithodes platypus; assembly: GCA_032716605.1. NCBI lineage: Eukaryota > Metazoa > Arthropoda > Malacostraca > Decapoda > Lithodidae > Paralithodes > Paralithodes platypus. The sequence continues at coordinate 54,029,242 of CM064575.1, read as the reverse complement.
CATTACGCCATCAGACAGTACACTAGGATCATACGGCTGGGAAATTGTATATAGCAGAGAAGAGGTGTAGCTTAACCCTTTCTGTACCGGCGACGTCTTGTAATCATATTCTAGATAATTTATATTAACACCATTTTGTGCAGTTTTGGATGGATCTGTGTTAGCACTAATTGCATTACGCGAAATGATACACATATGTTATCACTCTGATTTAACCCACAATAATCGCTTCTACATTTAATGTATTATACATCCAAGAAAGAACAAGAATCATACTATTATATAACTGAGAAAAAAAAACAATCCTATATGATCAAATTTTCACATTGAAATTCGATTAATAATCAATATTTCAGAGTCCAGTGGAAAAAATGGATGATTTTCATGGAACCTTGCTTTGAAATATAGACAATGTTTTATTGCTGTATTTGGTGCATAGTGGTGCATAGTTCACTAATCAACTGCTGACCACATTGGCACGCTTGAAGAAATTATTATACAGATATAAATCCAATATGGTCGCCATCTCACCTTTAGAAATGCAAATTTTCATCATAGCATTGTTCATACTTCACAGAGAAACACATATTTAGTGCCAAAACAAATGTTTTGCAGTGGTAGCGTGCTTACAGTGAACGTTTAACGGCAACAATAATTAAATCTGATATCGATGTCTCTTGTCCTTGGGAACAGCGGGCTGGTCTGTCTGTTTGTCTGTCTACAGGTAGGTGGTACTTATCAGGGGCCTGGTGGTGAGTGGCTTGCTCCTCCGCCAGCCAATCACAGGGCCTCTCTGGTCAAGTTGTGAGCTGTCACTTGGGGGCAGGGAACCTCTCTTGCATCATTTCTTAATGCGTCCTTTCTCACTGCCCCAGGTTCTTCCTTCTTCTTCCTCTTTAGGCCAGCCAATCAGGTGAGTGCCCGGGCGAGCATTTTTGCCAATCCGACGGTCCGTCCGTTGTGACGTCATCCATTGTATGGCTTTCGCTCGCCCAATGGGGGGAGCGTGGGGGTGGGGACAGCTCCCCCCATTTTCTTGTGAAGGGCTTGCGCTCCAGCTGGATCAATGGTGAAGGGGGCTCGGGGATATGGAGTGTCATGAGGTTGGGGATTTCAGCTGCTTTGCTCTGTAGTTGTTCCCCCCAAGGCTTCTCCCTTGACTTTAAATTTTCAGGCTGGTCCAACTACAGCGGTTGATTATTTGTGGCCCACAAGCACTCGACTCTCATTTAAAATATAACACTAAAATGGTATGGTACATGAGGTCTTCATACATTTGTGAAGTCTCTCTCTCTCTCTCCCTCTCTCTTCTGACCCGAATGTGAACCGTTACTACTTGTCTAATTCCCGTTAATTCTCTCTCTCTCTCTCTCTCCTGCTCCGAACGAACGTGATACGTTACTTACTACGTGTTCATTTCCTGTTAATTCTCTCTCGTTCTCACTCTTGGACAGCCCAGTGTTGCAGATTTATCAATTTCTCGCAAGATCTTGAGAAATGTGACTTAGCATTAATTACTGTTACTGTATCTAACAACAGAAATCCTAAATATATTCTGGATTCTGAATATTTTATATTTGTGTATCTACTTATTGTATTAGTTTCCCAGCAACATCAACGAACATAATACACAAAGTAACCTTGAATCTTTGAAAGAAAAACCCCAAACAATGGCAACCCTGACAGAAGGCCCAGTCTGAGTCACCAGACTCACCACCCGTCAGTTTGCCTCCGTTTTGCATCCTAGTAAGTGCCGCACATATATTTCCAACCACCTCTCTAAATGAATTGATGTGTGTGGCCCACGGCATTAAAGGTATATGCTGAAGTGGCCCATAGTTTTCTAGAAGTTGGACCAGCCTGACTTAAATTATCTCCCAAAAATATTTAAATTCTAATATATGCTGCACATTGAGAAACAAGCATTATCTATGCAAAATAAGGGAGATTGTAGGCACCAATCGAACAGGACTAGACCCAGGAGTGGTTATAGGCATGTGATAAGGATTTGCTGGAACTCCTGTTTCATTTGCTTGGCCTCTCTTACTGATTTTCTTGGTGCCTCACTTGCACTGAGAGTAATCCAGCTAGCTCTCACAAACAATATCTCTCTCTTTAAAACTACACCACACAAGCACACTTTACTTCTTTCCAATACACCAAAACTTATAAAAAGATCAATGAAGACACAACACAGGCCAGCATCGGAGTCCGCAGAGGAGGGGGACCATAATTATATACCCCCAAAACACAGGCTAGACACCCACCCAATCACCCATCAAAATGTCTTGGACCACGGCCTGACACTCTCACTATCAACTTTTGCAACATTCATGGCCTTTCCTCTAACTTCTACTCTGTTGAACACCACCTCTCCTTTGCCAGCCCTGATCTTCTCTTTCTCACCGAAACTCAGTTGTCTGGGACTACTGACAGCAAACCATTCTCTGTACCCTCCTACTATATCTATCCTATTTTCAAAGCCATATGTGGTTGCTGTGTATACGTACACAACAAACTCACTTGCTCTCGTGTTCCCGACTTCGACTCTCCTGAATTCTCAACTTTATTGCTCAAACTATCCTGTCATTGTACTAAATATTTATGTGCTGTCTATCTTTCCCCTAACTCTACTGACTTTCCCAAATTCTTTGACTATCTAATCTCTAAAGTAGAACACATCCTATCCATTTCTCCTTTCTCAGAAATCTCCATCTTAGGAGATTTCAACGTTCACCACCGCCAATGGCTTTCCTCTCATTCTACTGACCAACATGGTGAACAAGCCTACATCTTTTCTATCCTAAATGACATAAACCAGCTGGTTCAGCCACCCACTCGTATCCCGGATCACTTCGGAGGTTGGCCGTACATTCTCAACTTGCTTCTATCTTCTAACCCTTTCGCTTATACTGTCGATCTTTTCTCTCCTTTGGGCACCTCCGACCATAAACTTATCTCTGTCACCTGTCCTATATCTCCAGTACGGCCACCCAATCCTCCCAGCTGCTAGCGCTTGTGTCACATTGGTGCTGCAGAGTGTGAGGCTCTTCGGCAGTACTTCTTTGACTTCCCATGGAATGATTATTGCTTCAGTGGCTGGGGACCCTCGGAGAGTTTTGAACGCATTACTAAGTTAATCTTCTCGGACATGGAGGCATACATTCCATTTCTTTCTCTCAGACTAATGCAAACAAATCTTGGTTTACTCACGCTTGCTCTACTGCTGTCCACAATAAGGAGGAAGCATTCAAACGGTAACATCGCCTTCAAACTAAAGAATCTTATTTTTCCTATGTTTCTGCCCGGAATCAAGCCAAATCTGTTCTTCGACTCGCCAAACACTCTTTCATCAATAATAAATGCATTGAACTATCCAACTCTAGCTCATTCCAAGCTTTCTGGCATCTAGCCAAAAACCTCTCCAACATTTTTCTTCCTCGTCCTTCCTTCCCCTTTTCCACTCTGATGGCAAAACCATCACTTCTTCTGACAAAGCTGAACTCTTCGCCCAAACTTTTGCTAGAAACTCCACCTTGGATGATTCCGGTGCTATTCCTCCCTCTCCACCCCCCTTTCTCCTACTAATGCCAAATATCCAAGTCTCTTCTAAAGATGTACTTTCTACCCTCTCTGGGCTCATTCCTAAGGACTAAAATCCGGATGATGTTCCTCTTGTTGTACTAAAAAACTATGCTTCCGTGCTGACTCCCTGCCTAGGCAAACTCTTCCGTCTCTGTCTCTTCTCTAACGTCTTCTCTTCTTGCTGGAAGTTTGCTCTCATTCAACCTGTCCCAGAGAAGGGTGACCGCTCTCAACTCTCCAAATATCGTCCAATTGCTGTCATTTCTTGCATCTCTAAAGTTTTTGAAACTATTCTTACTTCATAATGTCTTAAGCATTTGTTACGACCGGGGCTACGAATAAAACAAGGGCACTTAATAATTGGACTAGTAATAGGGTACTCTGCAACAACGGTACGCTAGATCCAAACCCTCGAACTTATATGCCGGCGAACAAAAACACCTATACCCTCCAGAGTTAATCTGCGATAATGGGGTATCCTTAACTGGGCATAAATGTACTCTACTTCAGGCTAACCTACACTGGTATAGCCTGATAACAAACAGGATGCAAGTTACGTAAAAATGCATAAAAAGGAATCTATGGACAGATCAATTAAATCACTGCAAGATTTAGTACAATAAAAAGATGCTTCAATATAGTTTCTCTAAACAACAATAAACTCTTCACTCCTATCTGAAAGAATGTGAAGTATAGTCCTACAGCATAGACCTGGAAACTTCTGAAGAAAGTCTGATGCTCATAAGATGCTCGTATCTTAAATTATATAAAGGCAGGAGGCAGGACACCACATGTATAGACTGAATACACTAAAAGATAGGACATATAATGTTAACTGACACGAGAATACTATAAATGCGCAACGGTAGTAATGCTCGACACTAAAAGAAGTACTTCCTCATTAACGACACAGTCTGCTATGGTTGTGCAACTCAACAACAACCTAGATTAATAAATGCTGTGAATAATAATGCATACATAACAAAAAGAGCTTATGTCCTAACTAGTGTCTGCTAGGCGAATAAAGTCTAGCTGGGATATCAAGGTTAGGAAACTGTGGCTGAGCAAAACAGGCTCATAGCCTAGCGTTGTCCTCAAGGCGGTATGATTAAAGTTACGTTAATGACGGGGATGCTCTCTTGGTAGATCCAGATCTCAAGTATCTGGTTCTACCCTGGCGATCCCTCTAAAGTCAAGCAAAGAGGCAGCACTGTGTTATAAGGTAGTAGGCTAATGCCCTCTTACAACACGATGCTGCACTCGCAAAAGACACAACCAAAAAGACAACCTAGGCTACCACAGAAACCGTCGAAGTCGTGTAGGTATAAGCAAACCGTACACACATCGGTGACAACGACAACAGAAACCTCATCCCAGTCTAGCATTAAATAACCCAGCAGAGCACTAATGATAATGAGGGAGACACACACAAAGAGTCATCAAACCTCCATAAACTAAGGACACTGAGGGAGACACACACAGAGTCATCAAACCTCCATAGACTAAGAACCCTTATAGCCTATTCTAATACATGGAAATATATATGAGAGCGACGCACACAATACGATGGGCCGATATGAAATCGTGTACAGAACCAAAAGGGAGTGCTGTGACGTTAAAAGATTAGAGGAATGAAAGGAAGGAAGTTGAGTGAGAGAGACAGTATCAGAATGGTGGGCATATGGGGGACAGTTGTAAAAAGGATGTTAGTCGTGTGCGACCCTAGCCTGCTCTGAGGAGGGTAGCTCCTCGGAACCCTCAGGATCCCACAAAGGCATGGTGGTCGGCCAATCACAGGACGATACGTCACAAGGCAGCAGGCCCCTAGGACGCGCCAAGAACCACCAGCCAATCAGAGGCGAGAGAAAGCCCGCGCAGGCGGGAAAACTCCTCCGGGAGAGAGGAGGGAGGAGGGAAGCAACACTCACTACCCCTCGCTGCCCGCTCTCTCTCTCTCTCTCAACTTCATACTACAATGCATCTTATATTCTACTCCTGATATAAAATACTTCCCGTTGTCACAGACGAAAATAAAGACCACCACTGGACTGTCTGTAACAATGCGAGTACTATGAAAGAAAGAACAACATTCTCTGATAACTGTAGCCCATTTCACTGCCCTGGCGATCGCTAGTGGCTAACGAGAGGCGATTCTGCCAACGCTGGTAGGCGTCACACCCCGCCCAAGATATGGGACGCACAACATTGGGCGAGCACTATATCTGACAAGGAAGAATGCCGACAAGACCCGCCACAACCAGCCACTCCACGAGAAATGAAATGCAAAGCTCAATAATAAATAAAACAACATTTTAGCATAAATAAAATCTTATAACCCCTCCCAAACATAATTGTATAATTTTAGCCTGCTATGCTCCCTGAGCGAGCTTCACAGAGCCCAGCCTACTAAGTGAAAGACAGGTTCAACTTAGGACTTTAGCTATAACATTCGCAACTTACAATTAACTATAAAAAAGAAAGAGTTTTTATGTGATTTTTTTTTATTTAATTTTAATGTTGTTTTTGACGGCTGCTCTACAGGGGCAAGCCTGATTTTTCTCCACTCTCAACACACACTGACTGAACGGCGAGGGTTCTCCTGCAAACAAACCCTCCTGTGACAAACAGTCAGCCAAAACATTATCAGTGCCCTTAGCATGCCACACATCCAACTTGTGTTCCGGTAGCAAAACAACACCTGACACTGATAAACTGCCCAGTTCATCAAAAGACTGGCACTTCTCTTCGCTCTTTCCGGCAACGGGGCCTGCCAATAACCTTTCACTAGTTCTACCTTCGTGATGAGCGAGGCAGCCCCGATGCGGTCTATGGTGTCGTCAACTCTAGGTAATGGATAGGCGTCTGTCAGGGATAATGCTTCCACACTCTTGCAATCACCATACACACAGATCTTGCCACTCAACTCAGGTTGCAAACTTACTGGCAACGACCACTCACGATATCCTTTATCCCTCAGACCCTTTTTCCACATGTCGTCTAGCTCTGTTTTCACGACAGGCTGTTGAGCAGGATTTATACGGTAGGGAACTAACTTGAGCCTTGCACTGTCTCCAGCCTCCATGTCGGATTCTACCCCGTACATCAGGCCTGGAGAAGCAACAAACATGCGGATGTACTGCCACAGCCTAGTAAACAACTTATCTCGCAGAACAACATGCCTAGTGCCCTCCTACAACCCAGCCGAGACCGCAGCTTCTAAACTATTGTCTCCCTCCTTCTCCACCTTCGCCCCTAGAACAGCCAGGTCATGAGAGGGACAATCAGTACCATCTGTGCAGTCACTCCCATAGTTCATAATTGCTAAGGCATCCCCGCCGATACCGTGCATGCGCACCCCCGCATTCCTTACGACTAGATCTGCCTGCGCAGCATCACCGCCTTCAGCGATATGGCCAGATATAGCGGTCTATGGTAGGGCTGTTGCATTCGACTAGAGCAGCATTGGGAGGCTATGCGACGACCGGGCACATCCACTCCACAGCCCACCTCACCAATCTGCTCAATGTCCTCCTTCTGACCACCACTCTTGGCGACCGTGGGTCGACCTTGACCTGACAACCATGCCAAAGCCTCGTCGCCCACCTTGAACCACCGAAACAACGAGGCTAACGGTCTCCTAACATTCAAGTGACCTGCCAGCGGAACATCGTGCACCGCATAAGTTGTGAGGCTCGGGTGCCTGTAAAGTTTTTCATCAATGTCTGGGAAGCACCCGTATCACGCAAAAATTCTACTCCATGCTTGCAACCAGCCCAACTCACGCAGCCGCGCCCTCTATGGTCACAAAAAGTATCGCGGACAGGTGTCAAGCCTTCCGGACACTTCTTCACTGGCTGTGCTCCAGCCTCTGACCATTTACCCCGGGCAAACGCAGACGACTTCAAAGACACTCCAATGTTGCGAGCCAAAGACACGACTGCTGTAGGTAGCTTGCTAGGACAGGATCGTGCAAAATGCCCCTTCTTGTGACAATGAAAACACTCTAACTCCCCCTTGGGCTTCCCTTGAGGTGGGGAAGGGCCCGGACCCTTCTTAAACGGGACGGTATTAGGTTTATGGTCAGACTTAATATCATTGCTCTTGTTTTTATTGTTATATGGTGTATCACTGACTCGGGGGGGTGGAGTGTTGCACCCCTTGTTACCTGCATCGTTCCGTTGTGCAGACCCGCACCCACGAATCAGCGATAGCCTAAGGTCAGCCATCTCAGCTGCCTCCTGCAGAGTTTTAGGTTTTTTCTCTTTAAGGTTCAACGTCAGGTCGCTGCCCGTACACTTAAAGAACTGCCCGAGAAGTATCAACTGTTTTATCTCATCAAACGTCGTTGCCTTCTCCGATCTCAGCCAATTCCCAAAAGCGTCAGACAGTTCCCGGGCATGTTCAAGAAAGGTGCACGCATGACCCTTCGTAACACCCCGGAACTTCAACCTATAAGTCTCTGGTTGTAACTCGTACGCCCGCAGAACAGCTTCCTTCAGTACCTCATAATCGACGCAAGACTCCAAGGGCAACGCATCATAATATGCCTTGAGTCCTTTGCCAATCAACCTAGAGGAAACAAGGGCTGCCCACTTAACCTCGGGCCATTGGTGCTCCCGGCACTTCTTCTCAAAACGCAGGAAAAACTCGGTGACACCCGACTCGTCAAATGCAGGGATTAACTTAATAAGGTGCGATAAAGACTGATCAAGACCTCGATTCACAGAACCGAGACGCTGCCCTGTCGACTCCACCCGAGACTTCTCAAGCTCTATGTCTGCATGGTACCTGGCCTTTCTCTCCTCAGCCTCATTCTCTCGCTGCCGTTGCTCGAGCTCAGCCTTATGCCTTCGTTGCTCAAGCTCAGCCTCATGCCTTCGTTGCTCAGCCTAATGCCTTCGTTGCTCAGCCTGCTGGTTAAGTTTAGCCATCTCAAGCTGGAAGATCATATCTGCAGTTAAACCTTGAGGAGGAGGAGATGCAACAATTGGAGACCCACCCAGTGACAAACCACGCTGCCAGTGACTATCGGCCTGTGGGAACGTACCCGGCTCCGGAGCCTGAGGGGGCGCTATGGTAGGAGTCGAGTGGAATGGGGGCTGGGCCAAAGGTGCCCCAGCTCCCACTCAACCCGAAGCCCCACGCACCCCGCCGAGCACCCAGGCCACCAGGTCACCTCTCGACATGCTGCTAGTGCCCACATGCCCCATAACCGTGGCCAAACACTGGAGACCATACCGATCAATCCCCGACACCCGGTTAGCAGTAATAGGCATCTCCAGAAATTTCCTTGCATCCTCCTCACTAGTTACTACTCTAATGCCTTCTAACAAACCCAGCTGCTGCACCTCAGAGTCTGCTTCCCGTACTGTGTCCTCACTGTACATTGATCCGTCGTTTGACATAGTGTCCACCGAAAATTCTCAACGTTTATAAAAAAAAAAGTACCTAAACTCTCATGTAGCACTATTCACTCAAAAAAATGCTCGAAGACAATCAAGTGCTATACTACGTTGCTAAAAAAAAAATCCACGTGTCCAAAATATTCCTCAAAAAACAAATGTCCAACAATCCTGCAATTCTTTCTTAGATACCAGGCAAGGGCACTATTTATTATTACTGCAATAACAACAAATGGATCCTGGTTTCTACTAAAATAAGATACAGGCAAGGTCGCCATTTGTTACGACCGGGGCTACGAATAAAACAAGGGCACTTAATGATTGGACTAGTAATAGAGCACTATGCAACAACAGTACGCTAGATCCAAACCCTCGAACTTATATGCCGGCGAACAAAAACACCTATACCCTCCAGAGTTAATCTGCGATAACGGGGTATCCTTAACTGGGCATAAATGTACTCTACTTCAGGCTAACCTACACTGGTATAGCCTAATAACAAACAGGATGCAAGGTACGTAAAAATGCATAAAAAGGAATCTATGGAAAGATCAATTAAATCACTGCAAGATTTAATACAATAAAAAGATGCTTCAATATAGTGTTACGTCCTGGGATATATAAACACTGGGCTCTTTCTATTGGACTAGGTATGCGGCAACAAGAAACAACGGAAAACGCTAGATCCAACCCTTATCTATAAACCCAGGCAACAAACCACCCTAAACCGTCAAGAGTCCTGCCTGGACAACGAGGTATCCTATGACTCGGTTACAGGGTGCACGCACTATAGACTGCTGATAGTCAAGCAGGCTATATAAAAGATCACACACTTAAGTTGACTTAAAGCTTCAAGGAAAAGATAGATAACGGATTAAATTGCAGAAACAATTTTAATAACAAACTAGAAGAAAGTACATTTAACGTTACGTTAATTAATACAACTAATCACCCCTGCGTGAAAGAAGGTGAAAGCAAACAGTCCTCAAAACATCGTACAGGTAGACAAGATGCGGGTCTCTAAACTGCATGCGGCTACTGTAGGATCTGATGCTTAGCAAAGAAAGTACGTTACGGATTTAGAGAACTCTTAACTCATAATAATAATAATAATAATAATAATAGTTCTTAAAGCTAGCGCATGCTAAGCTAGCTAAGGATAGCTCAATAAGGCCGATTAGGCATATTTCCATTGGGGTCCTGTACTACTATCCCATCCCTTTGCTCATGAGGGATGGTAACGACTCAGTGCTTGTGAAAAATCTTTAATGCGCCGAGCGTTGGCACGAGCCCGGGCCTTCTGGGTGGAAGTCCGAGACGCTAGTCACTACACCAAGCGAGCCGCTTGGAGCAGGAATAAATACTAGTGATAGGACATACAGTGTATAATGGCATAGGTATAATTAAATAAAGGCAGCAACTCGCAACATAACCACATACAGGTGTGCTTCTCACTCATAGTCAGGCAAGCCTGCTCGGACAGAGTCTCTAAGCCACACCCTGACTCACAATGCTCACAAAAACGGTAAACTGTGGCACAATAACAAGCATACAGAGATAATAAACCCCTAGCTGTTAATCTGCCAGGTGGCAGAGGTCTAGCCGGAAGGATATAGGCTTCGGATACCCGGGCTGAGTCACCTGCTCTAGCCTAGGGACGTTCCCAGGTCTGTGCGCCAAATTACTCTAATTGAAAGGGTGCTCTCTTGAGATACTCAGATCCCAAGTATCTGACTCTCTCCTGGCGACCCTAAAACAAAAGCAAGACGTGCTAGCGCAGTGCTGAGTGGACTAGGCAAGGGCCCTCACACAACACAACACTAGACACACAGGGACACAGACAAGAAAATGCCCCCAGACTCCCACGGGTATCCTAGTAAAGTCGTGCCTGTCCACGGGACTCGCACCAGCAGACTTTACTTAAAGGATCACAAAAAGCCTCCCCTCCGGTCTAGCCCCTGCTAACCTGACACAAGAACACACTAGCAAGCATGAAACCACCAAATATGAGACAACAAAAAAGCTTCCTAGGTCTCATTAACAATTACATCCCTGCATAAGGCCAAAGATCCTATCTAGTTATCTGAGAGCTCGTCGTTAATACAATAATAGATATAAGGTCTATCAAGGGGATGGGATAATTAAATAGATTGGTGAATTTGTGGAAAGAAGGTATACAAAGTAAGAGAGAACGTTTCTAAGTGGGGTTGAGAGGGATAGATATCAAGGGGGTCCGAAGGGTACGACAATGAGGTGAGCTCTGAGTCTTGAATCTGTCTGGACCCCACCCTAGGCATGCAAAATACATCCCAGGCTTGGCAACACTCAACACTGTTGCCTGGTCAAAATCGTCTACCCCGTGCGTGAGTCGAAACTAAGCCTAACGTTGCAATCAAATGCATGTGGCAACGCTTCAGGCTCATCCCAAGCTGGACTCTCCGCGCGAAGCAACGTCCCCAAGCCGGTCTCTCTCTCCCGCTCATGTCCTCCCACTCTCACTAGACTTACATCTTATATATTATAATGAAACAATCAACTATCGAGAATAAAATATACTAAGATGCGTTGGTTAAGAATAAGGGCAGCTTCAAGCTGTGAAACAACATAAGAATATCCCAGACATTAGTTACATTGTCGTAGGATATATACTAAGGGAAAGCCTACCGGCCGGCTACTACCAGCCGGTTTCTAAACGGCCGGGCAGCCGACGCGCGCGCATGTCCACACGTGGTTACTATGCAGAAGCGTCACAATAGTTACTCTAAACAACAATAAACTCTTCACTCCTATCTGAAAGAAAGTGAAGTATAGTCCTACAGCATAGACCTGGAAACTTCTGAAGAAAGTCGGATGCTCATAAGATGCTCGTATCTTAAATTATATAAAGGCTGGAGGCAGGACACCACACGTATAGACTGAATACACTAAAAGATAGGACATATAATGTTAACTGACACGAGAATACTATAAATGCGCAACGGTAGTAATGCTCGACACTAAAAGAAGTACTTCCTCATTAACGAAACAGTCTGCTATGGTTGTGCAACTCAACAACAACCTAGACTAATAAATGCTGTGAATAATAATGCATACATAACAAAAAGAGCTTATGTCCTAACTAGTGTCTGCTAGGTGAATAAAGTCTAGCTGGGATATCAAGCTTAGGAAACTGTGGCTGAGCAAAACAGGCTCATAGCCTAGCGTTGTCCTTAAGGCGGTATGATTAAAGTTACATTAATGATGGGGATGCTCTCTTGGTAGATCCAGATCTCAAGTATCTGGTTCTACCCTGGCGATCCCTCTAAAGTCAAGCAAAGAGGCAGCACTGTGTTATAAGGTAGTAGGCTAATGCCCTCTTACAACACGATGCTGCACTCGCAAAAGACACAACCAAAAAGACAACCTAGGCTACCACAGAAACCGTCGAAGTCGTGTAGGTATAAGCAAACCGTACACACATCGGTGACAACGACAACAGAAACCTCATCCCAGTCTAGCATTAAATAACCCAGCAGAGCACTAATGATAATGAGGGAGACACACACAAAGAGTCATCAAACCTCCATAAACTAAGGACACTGAGGGAGACACACACAGAGTCATCAAACCTCCATAGACTAAGAACCCTTATAGCCTATTCTAATACATGGAAATATATATGAGAGCGACGCACACAATACGATAGGCCGATATGAAATCGTGTACAGAACTCAAAGGGAGTGCTGTGACGTTAAAAGATTAGAGGAATGAAAGAAAGGAAGTTGAGTGAGAGAGACAGTATCAGAATGGTGGGGATATGGGGGACAGTTGTAAAAAGGATGTTAGTCGTGTGCGACCCTAGCCTGCTCTGAGGAGGGTAGCTCCTTGGGACCCTCAGGATCCCACAAAGGCATGGTGGTCGGCCAATCACAGGCCAATACGTCACAAGGCAGCAGGCCCCTAGGACGCGCCAAGAACCACCAGCCAATCAGAGGCGAGAGAAAGCCCACGGGGGCTGGAAAACTCCTCCGGGAGGGAGGAGGGAGGAGGGAAGCTGGACTGTCTGTAACACTGCGAGTACTATGAAAGAAAGAACAACATTCTCTGATAACTGTAGCCCATTTCACTGCCCTGGCGAGCGCTAGTGGCTAACGAGAGGCGATTCTGCCAACGCTGGTAGGCGTCACACATTTCTCTTCTCATAATCTACTCTCAGATCGCCTGTATGGCTTCCTTAGTGGTCGCTCTACAGGTGATCTTCTTTCATGTCTTAATAACTCTTGATCATCCTCCTTTCCGGACTTCGGAGTAACCTTTTCTATTGCACAAGGCATATCGAAGGCCTTCGATAGAGTCTGGCACAAATATCTAATTTCTAAACTACCCTCCTTCAGTTTCTATCCCTCCATCTGTGCCTTTATCTCTAATTTCCTTTCTAGCCATTCCATAGCTGCGGTTATGGACGGCCATCATTCACTTCCTCGTCCTATCAACTCCCGTGTTCCTCAGGGTTTTTGTCTTATCTCCAATTATCTTTCTAATATTCATAAATGATCTTCTCAACTGTACCTCCAGTCCTATCCATGCTTATGCTGACGACTCTACCTTACACTAGTCAACTAGTTTTCCAGAACGCCCCAGTAAGCAGGCACTTAAAAACTCACATGATGAAGCCATAAATCACTTATTTTCTAAAAAAATACACACATTTTCAATTCGGCAGAGACAATCTTGTTGCTTTCAGTGCTTCTAAAACCTAATTTATCCATTTATCTACCCGTCAAGAACTCCCAGAGGACTACCCCTTATACTTCAACAATACAAATATCAACCCTTCATCTTCTTTCCTCACATTTTCCCTACGTGACCCTTTCCCAATGGTAGAAATATTAGCTCAATTACTTTAGTCGTTTCTGAGTTATAGAGGTTAATGTTAACCCTTGTCTATCGGGGCCCGACTTAAGTCCGTATCAAAAAATTTGGACTATGTGGCGGGGCCCGACTTAAGTCCGAGTGCAATTTTGGCGCAATATTGGCTCTGAGAGAGAGACGAGTGACGGGAGGAGCATGGGTTACCTCATGACTGCTCGCCACGGCCGCCGTGGACCAACTGAGATGTACTCCACTTACATCCACCCTCACTCCCTCGCTACATACGTAATTATATAAAGAAATTACCGTATTTTAGCGATTTTGCACTTCGGTTGCACGATCGTTGCAAGACAACCAGTGATCGTAGAAGGATGGTTCGGGTGTCATTGGAAAGCTCAATTTACGCCCTTTCAGGGATACATACCTGTATTACACTCTGGTTCTTGTTTATGCATGAAAAAGAGCACGGAAACAACCCCTTTAAGGTAAAAAAAAAAACGCTAAGCGGCACAGTGAAATATACTCCACCACCCGCTCTTTGAACGTTAAAGAGTTTTGGACTAATTATTTGGAACAAGATATAGTACCTGTAACTAGTTTGTAAAATAAAATCATAGGTAGATATTGACATTCAGTTTCACGCCCTAGCGTTTATTATATATCAATCGATAACTGTATAACTCCGACATTGTGTAGACTCCACCCGAGAGTCAGTTATGCTATGGTCATAATTTCTCCTCGTGAAAAATATGAACACTTGTTTTTATTCTGCCGTGTCGTGCTTCATGTTTCCTGACTATATTCTTATTTGTATCCTTAAGCCTCTGAGGATTTTGACACGTTTTAGCAGTTTATTCTGGCTATTATTTGACAATTTTATACAGCTTAGGAAAGACCTCTAGCAATCAAAGGGGTAAAGTCGATCTCAATTAACCTTTTGACTCCCGCATATCTCTATTTTACTTAATTTAATTGTCTAGTAATAGCCATCCTCATCCTATCAACTCCGGTGTTCCTCAGAGCTCTCTCCTATCTCCCATTCTCTTTCTAATTTTCATAAAATATGATCTTCTCAACTGTATCTCCAATCCCATCCATTCATACGCAGACGACTCCACCTTACACTACTCAATTAGTTTTCCTGAACGCCCCAGCCAGTTATTCCTCAAAGACAAACGTAATGAAGCAATGTAATTCTTATCTTCTGATCTAACTACTATTTCCAATTGGGGCAGGAAAACATTGTTACCTTTAATGCTTCAAAACCCCAATTTCTTCATCTTACTACCCGTTCAGAACTCCCAGAGGACTATCCCTTACACTTCAACAATACAAAAATTTATCCTTCATCTTCTCTCAATATTCTCGGTGTCTCTTTTTCTTCTGCTCTCACTTGGAAGGGCCATATTATCAGTCTTGCTAAGGCAGCCTCCCAGAAGCTGGGTGTGCTCAACCGCTTCAAAGGGTTCTTAATCCCTTCACAGCTTCTTACTCTGTACAGGGGCTCAGTGCGTCCTTGTATTGAGTATTGTTTACATGTCTGCAGGGAGGATCCTCTCACACCGCACTCCTAGATAATGTAGAAAGGAAAGCCTTTCGTATCATTAACTCCCGCCCACTCACCAACTCTCTGCAATCTCTCTCTCTTTGCCGCAATGTTGCATTTCTCTCACTATTCTATGGCTACTATAATAATCAATGTTCCTCAGAGCTTTCCCAGTATATACCACCTCCTCTATGTAGAGTAGGTAGTACTTGTCTTGCAACACAATCCCACCCCTACTCTGTGCAACTCTCCAACCCAAGAATGAAACGTTATTCTCAGACTTTCTTCTATTCAACTGCTGAGCTCTGGAGCTCTCTCCCAGAATCAGTCTTTCCTACTTCCTATGACGTAAATTGCTTCAAACTCCGTGTGTCCAGGCATTTTGGTTCGAACGTCCCTTGATTTTGGCCCTCCCACTCTTTCTACTCTGGGGGAGGCACGCAATACAGGCAGTTCTGCCTTTTGTCTCCCTCACTCACATAGAAAGAAAAAAAAAATAATAATAAAGTGTGATCCTTACGGGGTTGATATACTGTCTCTCTTCTATGTCTTGGTTTGAGAGTTATATTGTAGTAGGAGGTATAGTCTATGTCTTGGTTTGAGAGTTATATTGTAGTAGGAGGTATAGTCTATGTCTTGGTTTGAGAGTTATATTGTAGTAGGAGGTATAGTCTATGTCTTGGTTTGAGAGTTATATTGTAGTAGGAGGTATAGTCTATGTCTTGGTTTGAGAGTTATATTGTAGTAGGAGGTATAGTCTATGTCTTGGTTTGAGAGTTATATTGTAGTAGGAGGTATAGTCTATGTCTTGGTTTGAGAGTTATATTGTAGTAGGAGGTATAGTCTATGTCTTGGTTTGAGAGTTATATTGTAGTAGGAGGTATAGTCAGGCAATACCTCATGAAAGGTGTACGTATATTATGTTCGGCTTCATACAGTTTTGTCTCATTCTAATCCTTCACTTGGTATGTTTTAGGTTATATTTGTTTGAAGGAAATAAGGCTATATAAACTTTAGGGAGAACTTTGTGATTGAGGCACTAAGAAAGTAAATGGTGACATAATATAACTTTTCGAAAGAACAATGTTATCCCAAAAACAATATGCAAACTGTCTATGTGTCAAGAACAAATACATACAGTATATGCAGTACATAATTCGTGTGTTGTATTACTGAAAGAAGAACATTATTATTTACATTAGTGGAGCAACATGTTCGGAAGAGAATGCGGACAGCGAAGGTAATTATTGCGTTTGTTTTTTTGTTGTTGGTGTGGCATTTATTTCAATGTGTATTATTTTTGTTGATTCTTTTATATCAATAATATGTATAGCACTATAGTCGGTCATAGTTCACCTGACGGTAATTCTAATAACAAGTAATTTCTCGATACTTGAGGGAAAAATAATATTAAATACCAAGTTTTCATAATTAAGAAAATATTTCACTACAAAATCTTCGTTATAGCCGAGTAATCAAAATGGAAACATGTCAATTTACCGTCAGCTGGAAATAAACTGACCATAGTGAATATTAATTAGAATGGATTGTGTTTTGGACAAACAAACATCAAATTAATGTCATTAGATCGTGTAATCGATGGCTTCTCCTTATTGTATGTGTCACTTATTGTTCTCCATCTGGAGGCCTTCATTGTGGGCAATGTATTTTGTTGATGTGTCGATAAAAAGTGGGTAAGGAGGAGAATAGTGAGGGAAGGAAAAGAAGAGTAGATGAGGAATTTTGAAGGAACTTTATCCCTCTGACGCGTTTTCGCTGTTTTTTCTTGACATCATTAGACGCTTTCATGCAATTTATGATGGGTTTGCAGGAATTGTAAGGGTAAAAACTATCTCAATTAACCCTCTGACTTCCATATACCCTTCCTTATCTGAATAACATCGTCTAATAATAGCCAGAAAACAGAAACAAAATGCTTCGTAGGATCCTCTAAGGCTTAAGTACAAAGTGGAGAGAGTGACTGAACTGTTATGTAAAGAGGCCAAGAAAGTTAGAGAGAGTGATTAACCCTCCAATTACGGTGGCATCTTCTTCATTTGTATTCTAACTAACAGTATACAATATTTTTCAACTTAGGAAGGACCTCAAGGAACTTTCTTACTCAAAAAAGGTCCTTCCTAATCAAATAGAATCGTTGAAATATAGCCACAATAATATAAAAAATGTGTCATCCATATTGAAAAGGTTAAGGAAGCAGTAAGGATGTGAAAGATAAAGACGGGTGAGTACTAGTAGAGAAGCAAGAGAAAGTCGAGAAATGGAGAGAGAACTCTAATTAATTATTTAGTCAAGATAATGACAAACCTGCAAACATAATGGGAGGGAGAAGAAGATAAGCATGGTAGACAAGGGAATCAGAAGGTCAGAAAGGTGTGAGGCTTCGAAGTGGGTGAAGGTGTTCACAGCATCCAGAAGAGATGGAGTGTGCGGCGATATACTGAAGTATGGAGATTTGTTAGTGATTGACTGGATCTGGAAAATGTGTTTACTAGCATAGGAAAAGGGTAAGTGCCGGAAGACAGGACATTAGGTATAATAGTCCCCCTGTATAAGGGAACGGGGAGAGAGGAGTGTGTGGTATCCACAGGGACATCTGTTTTATTACTACAATAGGGAAGATGTACTGTACGATAGTGATTGCGAGAGCGAGAGAGAAAACAGCAATTGGTTGATGAGGAGAAGGGTGGGCGTAGGAAAGGAAATTAATGTATAGATCAGGAATTCTTGAGGTGTGTTATAAGAACAACATAAAGAAATGGGAGTCTACAGAAAGCCGATTGGCCCACACAAGGCAGATCCCTTTCACAAAACATAATTGAAGTATGGAGAAGTAACTGGAGAAGGGAACTGTCAGAGTTACGGTACACACCCCCGACAGCTGCTCCAGTGACCACCAAGACCACGGCTATCTTTAACACCTACTGTCCCAGCGACGTACGTTGGCCGGCAGCAAAAAAGTAACTCGTCAGTACCAGCGACGAACGACGTTCGTCCAAAATATGCGGTCCTTTTAACAGCCTATATCGATCGGTGCTTGGTACCACAACGTTTGAACACTGCTCTAAAACCTTGGCAACACTTCTCAGCTTATATCAAAGCCCCCACAGGCTAGGAGAGGCAGTATTCCTCCATCTTTTGGGGTGGAAGGATGATCTCTCTCGACTCTGAAGCCATTTTGGCTAAATTGCTTGGTACTGGAGGGTACATTTATGGTAATACTCTCTGGTACAGTAGGGGTTAACTGTGAATCACAGTACTGTAAAGTACTTCTGTTCTCTAGTTTATTTTAAGTTTCATTGTCATTATTATTTTTTAACATTTCGTCCTCTTTTCTTAGTTGTCAGATTACTGTTACAGAGTGTTCATGTTTCGTGCTTTAGTTTACATTATTTTCTTCCAGTTATAATTTTCGAGTTCAATGACAAGTCATTATATTCCCAGTGTCTTTTTCAAAGTCTCTAAACAGTTTTCAGTGCCTCTTTTAACCTTCTCCGACATATGACGCAATTTTGAGCCGATTAGGGATACTTTAAAGCCTTTGTTACCATCAGGGGTATTTAGAAACCTTTAGTTTAGTTAACTTCAACCTCTGCAGTTGTCTTTGAGTTAGCTGTGGGCAGAAAACTAATTTTGGAGAGGTACCGGTAATTATAAGAGTGAGAGAACTCTATTTCTTATTGCTAATCTGAAAACCTCTGTATCATATAAGTCTGAAGGGGTTAATACTCCTTATTATATCAGTTATAATGTTCAGTGCTCTATCGTATATATCTGTGTAAGCATCGAACATTTTACAAAGTATTTTCCTGGGTAAATACTGTACAGATTTGTTTTCAAACGTGACAATCAATTCTTTCATATATATATATATATATATATATATATATATATATATTTGGAGGTAAAATCACAAATACGTGTGATCAAATTATGTAGTAAAACTTGCTAGGAAAATTGAAACAATTGAAACAATATATTTATATTATTGTGTGTAATATTGTGTTTATGTTTTTCTTTCCAGAAATAAATAATAAACAACCCTCCTACTAAAATTTCACAATTTCCAAAGGATTCAAGAACTTTCTAAATACGCTAAGACAATTGTTAAGCCCCTTTCCCACTTGTACGAATTGACACCATTTTCCGTCGCCAACTGCTTATCGTATGTCTTTTGCAAAAAATTGGAACGATTTGGACTATTTGGACCGTTACAATAAGAATGCTGCCGATACTCGGCAACATAATTGGCGATACTTGGCAACATCGTCTGCAACATAAGCGATTGCTCGCCGATGACCTCGGCAAGAATATACAACAACTGTCAAATTTGAATGTCATGCAGCTGTTAAAGAACTAATTCATGCGATATATGAATGATTCCTCGGCAAATATTTGCCGACACCGTTGCCGATGTGTCCGAAAATGAACGAATGTAATGCGAGACTTCTTAATTGCACCCAGGTAAATATGTCCCCTCACCCCCCCAACCTTGTTTGCTGATAATATACACAGCATTAACGAGTCCCACACACCATTCACACCTCTACCTTCCCACGTACTTGTCAAGTCCCAACCATGTCTATGCAGGAAGAACTTGATATAGATTTACTGCGGCTGCAGTTTGATCTAATAAATCAGCGGCAGTGTATGTTAGCTGTTTTATATGATCATCAAGTCAAGGAGGAGGAGATTGAGAAGAAAAGGACAAAGCGGAAGCATCGATCAGTGTGAACGAAGCCATGGCTTCTACGGCAAAAAAAATTGGGTGTTATGAGAACCTAATGAAAGAAATAGAAGCACAGGACCCAGTAAATATAAAAAACTTTATGAGAATGGACCCTACGACTCCACCTTACACTACTCAATTAGTTTTCCAGAACGCCCCAGCCAGCAATCCCTCAAAAAACAAAAGTAAAGAAGCCATACAACACTTATCTTCTGATTTAACTACTATTTCCAATTGGGGCAGAGAAAATCTTGTTGCCTTTAATGCTTCCAAAACCCAATTTCTCCATCTATCTACCCGTCCGGAACTCACAGAGAACTATCCTTTATTCTTCAACAATACAAAAATAAATTGTTCAACTTCTCTCATTATTCTTGGTGTCTCTTTTTCTTCTGCTCTCAATTGGAAGGACCATATTACCAGTCTTGCAGAAGCTGGGTGTGCTCAACTGCCTCAGGGGGTTCTTTACCCCTGCATAACTTCTTGCTCTGTACAGGGGCACAGTGCATCCTTGTATTGAGTATTGTTCACATGTGTGGGGAGGATCCTCTCATACTGCACTCCTAGACAAAGCAGAAAGGAAAGCCTTTCCTATCATCAATTCCCGCCCACTCACCAACTCTCTGAAAACTCTCTCTCTTTGCCGCAATGTTGCATCTCTCTCGCTATTCTATCGCTACTACAATAATCAGTGCTCCTCAGAGCTCTCCCAGTGTATACCACCTCCTCTACATAGGGTACGTAGTACCCGTCTTGCAACACAATCCCACTCCTACTCTGTGAAACTCTCCAACCCAAGAGTGAAACATTACTCGCAGTCTTTCTTCTATTCAACAGCTGAGCTCTGGAACTCTCTCCCACAATCAGTCTTTCCCTCCTCCTATGACTAATTTGCTTCAAACTCCGTGTGTCCAGTCATTTTGGCTCGAACGTCTCTTGATTTTGGCCCTGTCACTCTTTCAAGTATGGCGGAGGCACTCACTACAGGCAGTTCTGCCTTTTGTCTCCCTCACTCACATAGAAAAGAAAAAAAAGTGGCAGGGCAGACAAAGTGGCAAGCGAATCTTGGAGTTCTGCCTTCCTCGTCTGCCTCGTCATAGCGAACGCCTTTTCCATGACGAATTTCATGAATATTTCAAGGCGCTCGATATCCATTTTTTGCATGTGATATTCCTGCCACTGAATAAATGTCCGGATATGTGCCTCATGGTGGTCTTTGGGCTTATTCAGCTTTGCTTGTAGGTCCTCCATCATCTGCTGTGATCTCTGCAACTGTTTCAACATCTGTGGTAATGGAAAAATAGAACATTAATTTCACGAAGCAACAGTTGAAATTGGTAATAAAATAATTAAAAAATATATTCTTTACCAAAAAAAAAAAAAAAAACAATTGTGGTACACATGACTTTGCTTATGTCCAGCAGGACAGTATCAATGTATGTTGGTCATTATGTAAGGAAATTGTTCATTCGAATTAAGACATAAGAGGAAATGCTTACCTTAACCCCTACTGTACCAGAGGGTATTACTATAAATGTACCCTCCAGTACCAGGCATTGTGGCCAAAATGGCTTCAGAGTCAAGAGAGAACACCCTCTCACCCCAAACGTTGGTGGAATACTGACCCAGCTAGCCTGTGGGAGCTTAGATCCAAACTGAGAAGTGTTGCCAATGTCTCAGAGCAGTGCATATTATAAGACATGGTACCAGGTACCGCTCTATACGGGCAGTTTCAAGGACCGCATATTACTGACGGACGTCCTCCGTTGCTGGTACTGATGAGTTACATTTTTACTGACGGCAAACAACCATCGCTGGTACAATAAGGGTTTACAATGGTTGTGTCAGAGGCAGAGTCACGCAAGACCCTCCCCCTCTTGGACTCATTACCCCTCCTGCGGGTGGAGTGAAGGACAGGATCACTGTCGTGGTCCATCTCGTCCTCCATCTGCTAGCCCATGACGTTGTGGTCCTCTTCCTTCACCTTCACTTCGGACGCATCCGTTTCTCGATCTGCAATGAAGACATTATTATTATTATATTTTTAACTTAACCCTCTCAGATCTGAATAAGTTATTTAAGTTTCCATGAACAGGTGAAACACGGTCTGGGACTGCTAACGTTCATTTAATTGTTCCCGTTCACCCAGCTATGAATTTTTGCCAGATACCTCCATATATGGACTAGTAGAGCAGATATATCGAGTCCTAAATGGACGCCATGGTGTCTTTCGTGTGATTTTACCGAATTTCATGCAGGGTTTAAGGACGCCATGGCATCCATACATGTGCAACAGGGTTAAGTATTATGTACCATTTTTCATAAAATATATCCATGACTTTCAAGAAGTATTATCAAGGGTTACCTTCACGTAATTATCAAATTATTGCTATGTTAAAATATCTATTCATGTAGGGATGTTGTCTCAAACCTTCTCGCTGCTAATACGCATTACGTTTTGGGAAACATTGTCTTTTAAAATGCCAAATGTTTTCCAAATCCATTTGTCTCTCGACGTTATTAACTTGGCTCCTGTTCCGCTCTTTCTGTTAAGGAGCTTCATGTAGAGGGTTCTCATGTTCGTGTAGAAGTTACGAATCGTTGTTGCTGAAAAGAGAAAGAGAAATGGCATAGATTTGTATCACAAACACTTAAATTTTCAACATTAGTTAGTCAATAAATTTGTTTAGCACAAAATATTACAACAGTACCTATAACACGGAAAAATACGTAACAAGGTCAAATTCATGAATAGTAGACATCTTAAACAAAGCTTACCAGGTATCTTAAGTTCTTCAACCTTCTTCTGGTAAAGGTGGTCCTAATGATTATGGTCGCTGTGCCGGGAGTCAGCTTTGTTCCAAATAGGAGGGTTCCTTTGGAGCCACTCTGCCAGTTCCTCCTACATTTTGGCCGTAATCATCCCGCCAGCCTCATCCTTGAAAGTTGAAGGTTGTGGGTCTTCTTTATGGGACAATGCTAAAGTGGGGCTTCTGTGGCCGCTGTGTGCATCCCGATGCACCTCGGCAATGACTTGTTGGGTTCGATGCACCTCGGCAATGACATGTTGGGTTTGGGTGGGGAACAGGCCAATGCTCCCATCCGTCCTGCGACCAGGGTCTTCCTCTTCTTGTGTTTCTTCCACCATCACATCAGAGACAGGGGAGGCATGGATTGTCTCCATTGTTGGTGGCACAGGGCTCGTCGTCATTGCCTTCTTGGACTTCAGGCCCTTGCTACCTTTCGAGGACTTGCGAGGCATGGTGATAGTTGGTGGTTGAGTGGAGGTAGTGTAGGGTGTTGACAGGGGTCACTGGAGGTTGCAGAATGACCTTTCAGACTCCTTATATGGGCCGGCGACCTGACATCAGCGCTGTGTGACGTATGTATGCTAATCCAAACGCAAGTAGGGAAGGGTTCACAGGTCACACACCCATTGTTCCTCACATCACCGAAGTACAAGGGCAATCGCGAGCATTCTTGAGCATTCCTACACATCGGCAACACCCTCGTGCTGAGCATACCAATGGGAGGTATACTTTCGGCGAGTCATAAGATGCACGTCTTATTACGTCGCCGATTATTTGCCGATGAATTTGGCGACAATTCTTGTGCATCGCCAAATCCTCGTACGACGGTTCTCATCATCATAACGAATTTCCTAGTGAGAAAACCTCGCCGATGAACAAAAGGACATGAGAATGCCTCGCCGGTGCGTCAGCAAATATATGCCGACGATTGCTACTAGTCTTGCACATCGTCACCCCTCGTGCCAAATTTTTAACAATTCAAAGTTGCTCACAAGTCTAGCGATGCCAGTTAAGACTCAAGCAACCCGCCGCTGAAATAATGATATGATTTGAAATTTATTTTAGACATGATCCGACAACGGCCAAAAAGCGACAATCATGCGGAAATGAAAATCGTGAAAGTGGGAAAGGGGCTTTAGTACCAGAAACTGACCATCTAAAACTTCTCATCATCTGCCCATCACCTTAACACTCTCCGTCTCATATGACGCTAGAGCGTCATATGAACTTATCTTAATATCTCTCTAATAAGTTATATGACGCTCTAGCGTCATATTGAGCTCAGTAAGTTAGGTAAGTTAGATCAAAATCTGTCGAATGGTGGCAACCCCAAAATTCCTCCGACTTCTAACGGTCCCTCAGTAAGACTTTGACAGTTGTGGGGATAGTACCGTGTCGTCCGCCTCGGTCCCTCAGGGAGATTTTGACAGTTGTGGGGATAGTACCGTGTCGTCCGCCTCCTCGTCAGTAAGTTAACTATTTCTGTCTGGGGGGGTTAATCTGCCTTATATCCTTACCTTTTTGCTTACCTTTATACTCAAATACTACGTGTTAAATCTCCCTCCTTCATTTACCATGTGCTCAATATCCCTCCTTCATTTGCCACGTGTTCAATATCCCTCCTTCATTTGCCAAATGTTCAATATCCATCCTTCATTTGCATTTGCCACGTGTTCAATCTCCCTCCTTCATTTACCATGTGTTCAATCTCCAAAAAAGATTTTGCATCCCAGGAGCTGGACTGGACGACATTGTGGAAGCCTTCGAAGATACCACAAAGGATGTAAATGAAAATTCCCTTTTTGTCATCCATGCTGGTTCAAATGACGTCATGCGCACCAGATCCGAAGAGTTGATGGAGAAATATCGCAAGATGATCCAGCACTACAAAAACAAGTCAAGGAATATCATCATCTCAGGCATTCTCCCCAAGATCGACGCACCTGACAAATTCTACGACAAGGCCTTCAGCACAAATAGCCGACTAAAATATTTGTGTCTGAGGGAAGAAGTTGAATTCATCAACCTCTGGGACAACTTCTACAACCAGCCTACTCTGTTCCGCAAGGATGGCACTCATCTAAACCCTGTGGGTTCAGCACGCATGGGTCGTCTCCTACACGAAGCAGTCCGCAGCCATGGATCAAAAAACGCCATCCGAGAAGAAGCAGCAGTGACATAAATCATCCAACGCCAAGCAAAAAACAGAGGCAACCGAGGACCACCAGCGATAAGGACCGAAGACAGCGAGGACCGAGGACAGCCATGAACATAAATGTAGATCCGACAAAAACCAAAAATATTATTAAAGTGCGTTCCGTGAGTTCTAAAATAAAAAATTTAAAGGTTTTCTATGCAAACGCTCGTAGCATACGCAATAAATTTTCAGATTTAGAGGAGCTAGTGTTTACAGAAAATTATGATGTGATTGGCATAACAGAATCTTGGCTCAATACAGAAGATAGAGACTTTTTAGCAGAGTATTCACATCCCGGTTATGTAATGTTTGAGAAAAGCCGAATAAATCGAAATGGAGGTGGCGTTTTACTTTATATCAAAGAAAGTCTTAACCCTACCCTCTTGTCAAAACCTCAAATTGTGAACGTCGACACATCTTTTGTGCTAATAAAGAATAATAAAGGTACAAAAATAATACTTGCGTTAATATACAGACCTCCAGCTCAATCAGTGCAAACTGACCGAGAAATTTACGAACAAATTGCAGATGTAAGTAACTTACAAGATACCGTAATTTTTGGCAACTTTAATTTACCCGTGACCAAGTGGGGCGATACTCTTACTTCACACTCCGGACATGACTTGTATACGAACTTGCAAGAGAGTTCGCTTAATCAATTTGTTCGAACGCCGACCCGTGGTAATAACGTTCTTGACATTGTACTTGCAACAAAAGAAGAATTGGTAGAGAATTTGAATGTTGGTGATGAATTCAGTAACAGCGACCATCGTACGATAACTTTCACATTAAAGTTTACTAGTAACGAACCAAATAGTAGCATCGAACAAGTCCCTAATTTCAAGAAAGCAAACTTCCATAAACTTAGAGCTATGTTTAAAGAAACTGACTGGAGCTTTTTAATTAACAATAACGACATAAATACATCGTGGAAGTTATTCGAAACCACTTACCTAAAAGCAGTGCAAGACTGCATACCATCGAAAATACGGCGTCCAGGCCATAATAATAAGCCCAAATGGTGGAATAAAGATATTTCAAACTGCCTGCTTGCTAAAAAATTTGCTAATGATAAATTAAAATCCTCACAAAATGACGAAGAACGGGTGAAATTTGTAGAGCTACGACGCAAAGCCAAAAAGTTAATTAAGCAAAGTAAAAAGACCTTAGAGTTTCATATTGCGAATCAAAGTAAAACAAACCCGAAAGAATTCTATAGTTATATCAGAAAGAAAAAAAGTAGTTACTTCAACTGTTGGACCGTTAGTCGATGAAAATGGAGAATACACCAAAGACGAAGTACAAATGAGTAATGCCCTCAATACCTTCTTTGCATCAGTTTTTACAACAGAAGACCTCAGTGATATCCCTACACCATCGCCGATTCAGATTGATAATTCAGATGTTCTAAGCAATATCACCGTTACAGAGAGAGAAGTATTAAATTGTTTAGATAAACTCAAGGTAAATAAAACGCCTGGACCGGATACAATCTCGCCTAGAGTTCTAAAGGAAGCTAAGGATGAGCTCTCCAAACCACTGACATTACTATTCAATAAATCCTTGCAGTCTGGAACTATGCCTGATCAGTGGAAGCTAGCCAACGTAACACCGATATTCAAAAAAGGAAGCAAATCCCTACCCAGTAACTATCGTCCAATTAGCTTAACCTCAGTTGTATGTAAAATGCTAGAAACGGTCATACGAGACAGACTCGTAAATCACTTAGAGGAAAATAACATACTTAAAGATACTCAACACGGCTTTCGTAAAAAATGTTCCTGTTTAACAAACCTCTTAGACTTCTTCCACGATATTCTCAACCTCTACGATGAGAGTAAAGCGGTAGATATTATATACCTTGATTTTCAAAAGGCCTTTGACAAAGTTCCCCACAAACGTTTACTGCTAAAACTAAAAGCACATGGAATACAAGACGGTGTGTTGAAATGGATAGAAAATTGGCTCAGCAACAGAAAGCAAAGAGTAAACGGTAAGGCATCTAAATGGACCAATGTAAGTAGCGGGGTACCCCAGGGATCGGTACTAGGACCAATTCTCTTTCTAATTTACATCAACGACATAGATGAGGGTCTCACCTGTTCAATCTCAAAATTTGCTGACGATACAAAAATTGCAAATAGCGTACTCTTAAAAGAACAAGTTGACGATATGCAACACAATCTAGATAAATTGTCATGTTGGGCCCAAATTTGGCAAATGAGTTTCAATGCGGATAAATGTAAAGTACTACATATCGGATACCTAAATGAGAAAGCAAACTATTCGATGAATGGCACTCAGCTTAAGAATGTAAACAGAGAAACCGATCTGGGAGTAACAATATCGAGTAACCTAAAACCGAGTCAACAATGTTCAGAAGTTGTTAAGAAGGCAAACAAAATAATTGGCTTTATAGGCAGGTCATTTGAGCATAAATCCAAAGAAGTTATCCTAACCCTTTACAATTCCTTAGTCCGCCCTCTTCTGGAATACTGCGTTCAATCCTGGTGCCCTTATTACCAAAAAGATATAAACAAGCTAGAATGAGTTCAACGTAGAGTTACCAAAATGATACCTAGCCTAAAGAACAAACCCTACGAAGAGCGTCTTAGAGAATTAAATCTATTTCCTTTAACCCAGCGCAGATTAAGAGGTGACTTAATTCAAGTGTTCAAAATCATCAAAGGCATCGACAATATGAACTGTAGTAAGTACTTCACTATCGACCAATCTAATTACACGCGGGGAAACGGTTGCAAAATTATTGGTAAATCTTTTAACTCGCACGAATCTAAGAATTTCTTCTTCAATCGAGTTGTCAACTTGTGGAATGGGCTTCCCCGAAACGTTATAGACTGCATCACCGTTGATTCATTTAAACTCCGCCTAGACAAATATCTCGCATCAAACCCGCGACTGACTGCGTTTGTAAATGAATAACTTTATTTTATCCCCCCCTCAGTTACTAACCCCTCTGTCCTCTACTAACTTCCTAATCCTGCCACAGACATTAGTTCCAGGGCAGTAATTCCCTTTCCAATGTTCCTTTACCCACTCTAAACCACTGTTTGGAGACTTGATCCTCAGTGTTTTGGAGGACAAGCAACCTAGAAGGGTCACTAGATCTGTTGTTGCTTGATTTCCTTTGTACTCCTTTGTACTCCTTCATTTGCCACGTATTCAGTATCCCTCCTTCATTTGTGTGTTCCTACTCACACCTGTTCATAATCACACACACACCTGTTCATAATCACACTCACACTTGTTCTTACTCATACATTATATATTCCATTCTACCTCCTACTCACATACTCCCTCTCTTACTCACACTCACTCATTCTCGCGCTCACCAGTCCTCCCCTCTCACTCTCTATCTATCTATGTATATCTCTCTCCTCCCCCCCCCCCCACTCAATCTCACACTTCCGCCTTCTGTCTCTCTCTCGACCCCCTACCCTCTTTTCGCAGCTACCCGCCCCTATCTCTCTCTCTACTATCTATACCGGTATATCTATATATACAATCTGTCTACAGTATATATCTCCTCTCCGGTATTGTATTATTCCTGTCCATATGGTTAACATACTTACCTGTAACACATGTGCTGGTAGATATGGTACTGCAATTTTTCCAAATGAATCTTCAGTTTGCAGATTCTGCATTCAACGGTCGTCGGAAATGGAGTACAAGCTGAGGAATGCAACACAACTAATCGATACATTAACCTGTAGGGTAGATGTGCTAGAAGAGTTTGTGACTGCCCATACTGGCCACAAAACTCCCCTTATAGATGCCAAAGTACCTGCTAGCGAACCAAGAATAGATCCTTCTGCTTCAAGGATTGTTATCATCCCCTCCTAGAACACGATTTATGTTGCTACCACTCCCCCAATTGATAATAGTTTGTCTTGAGATGACGGGGTTTGGCCAAGAAATGCCAAAACCAACTAACAACCTGTTCCCTTCTTCAAGCAGCAACTCCAACAACACCTGCCGAATTGCCACCATAAGGACTCAACCACTGCAACCCGGACCCTCCAGGATCCAGGACCAACATCAACAACAGAGTAGAAAATGGGATCTGAGCAAGCCAGAACACGCACCCTCAACTAGAGAATGGGATATGAGCAAGCCAGAAAATGCACCCTCAACTCTCACAGAATACAAATTCCCCATCAACACCCCCAATACCCTCCCATCGAGTATCAACCCAATTCTCCCAGCCAGATTAGCTATGCTATACAACAAGCCATTTGAACCTCCAGTTCTTCCCTCAGTCTTACTAGTAAAGACAGTTCAAATTCTCTACAAAGCCTCCAACCTCATAACCCCCTGCTAATTCCTCACCAGATCATGCCTAGAGATAACCCACTGACCAAAAACTCCCACATCTCCTCCTCCTCTAATAACCACCCTCTAAATAATTTTAGTGCAACTTCCCACCCCTCTAAAATCAAAATAGAACTTTCCCACACGCCCCTACTACCCCTAGCCCCTTGATGCTGACACATAAAGGGTTACTACCTGCATGACCCAGAGGAAAGTTAAGCAACATTGGGATCCCTAGGTTGAAAGGGGATCAGGGCAATTTATCCGCTAGTGAGGAACTTCCACAGGAAGAACCAATACCACTGGGAGTAACCTTGATAGTGATTTAGATTTCCATTCAATATCTCTACCTCAGCCCAATTGTCCTGCTAAAGTGAAACGACCGAGTGCAGAGTGTGACCAAGTGCAACGAGAGAGAAGAAAGAAGAAAGAAGATTAAGCTAGGCATTTACAACTATTTGGATATGGACCTACCAAGAGTGTGTGAGCTCACCAAGTCCCTGCAGTCAACCGGGGGACAACTACACCAGTGACAATGGTGTCACAGCCGTGGATCAAAAAACGACATCCGAGAAGAAGCAGCAGTGACATAAATCATCCAACGCCAAGAAAAAAACAGAGGCAACCGAGGACCACCAGCGATAAGGACTGAAGACAGCGAGGACCGAGGACAGCCATGAACATAAATGTAGATCCGACAAGAACCAAAAATATTATTAAAGAGCGTTCTGTGAGTTCTAAAATAACAAATTTAAAGGTTTTCTATGCAAACGCTCGTAGCATACGCAATAAATTTTCAGATTTAGAGGAGCTAGTGTTTACAGAAAATTATGATGTGATTGGCATAACAGAATCTTGGCTCAATACAGAAGATAGAGACTTTTTAGCAGAGTATTCACTTCCCGGTTATGTAATGTTTGAGAAAAGCCGAATAAATCGAAATGGAGGTGGCGTTTTACTTTATATCAAAGAAAGTCTTAACCCTACCCTCTTGTCAAAACCTCAAATTGTGAACGTCGACGCATCTTTTGTGCTAATAAAGAATAATAAAGGTACAAAAATAATACTTGCATTAATATACAGACCTCCAGCTCAATCAGTGCAAACTGACCGAGAAATTTACGAACAAATTGCAGATGTAAGTAACTCACAAGATACCGTAATTTTTGGCGACTTTAATTTACCCGTGACCAAGTGGGGCGATACTCTTACTTCACACTCCGGACATGACTTGTATACTGTTATGCCCTGTTTTTCTACAGGTTTAACTTGGGTAATGTGAGTTCTAAATTGACTGGGTATATAAGGCTGCATGCACAATACAAGATATGAGGAATAGAGAACACAAAGAAACACATGGTAGCAAGTTACATGATCACGTTTATTGATATACCACTGCAGAATACTTGTGTAAGACAATATAATAGAATTGAACAACACTAGCATAAGTGGATCTGGATGGAGCCTAGTCTCCCACTTCCAACGTTCAGGTATTAATCTTCTGATCACTGGCTTTGATTTCACAGGTTTATATACCGAAGACCATCAATGTTACTTATAGATTCATATTCACTGTTAGATTTATTACTGGTAGCTCTGGTGCACAAGTAGTAGTTCACAGACTAGATTAGACACGCATTTTTAGAGCACGGGAATTGTAGTAACCTCAGGGGGTACTGATCTAAGTTTTATATCCTTGTCTCAGAAATACATAGAACGCAAATCAGTGGGCGAACGTTAGATATCACTAGAGTTTTAATATCTGAATAAGGTAATTACGAGAGTCAAGGTCGCCTGTTAATTAAAGAGCACTGATCGCTTAGTACGTCCCAAATGGAATGGTTAAGTATGAATTACACTGGGCAAGGTCTTAGCCACTTCGTAGAAATATTAATTAGTGAATCTAAAACAGCACAGGAATATGTAGTACTGCTAAAGGGAATCTTGGGTAGTATCTGATGGGTCTGGTCCTGGTTATCTTGCGTCCATGATGTTGGGGGCTAACGACTGGTTCCGCGGCCGTCCAGGGGGGCCATATGTGTGAAGTTCTTCAATACGTGGGCAGGTCCTTCTATCCAAATCTGCCACGGAGTCTGCCGGTTCTGGGATCTCACTCCGGAACAACACAAGGGCAGAGCTAGAAATTAACTGCAGGGTAGTGACCCCTGGTTGGTGTCTAGCTTTCAACTGATTTGACTGGGGGCGGGAGTTAGATTTATAGGCTCGGTTCTGGACCCTGTAGACAGTAGGGATCTCGAGTCTTATGGACTTAATTGAGCTCTCAATAGATATGGGGACTAGGTAAGATGGTATTTACTGTTGTGGCACAGGGCGATAGGAAGCCTTTATATTTTCATATAACTGAGCCTTAGTAAGAGGTACTATTTTGGCTATACTGGACGTATTTAGGGGAGAGAGACTGGATCTACTTTGCGAGGAGGATGGGGACAGCTGTGATAGGAGCGTCTCTCTAGATTGTTCAATCTTCATTCTATGGTATAGCTGAGGTGCTAATTTAGTGATCAGAGCATGCAAGAAAGGTAAATGGTTTATTGTGAGTTAATAGAGGTTAGTAAAGGTGTTAGTCATTCATGGTTAGTTCATTGATAGGAAGAATTCCTGTGCTACCTGGCAATGACTCGAAAGTCAAAACAGGGGCCAGGTATACCTCCGCGGGGGTGGGGGTCTCCCTCCTCGGGTGGGCAAAAAGGGGGAGCTGGGCGCCCTCTCTCTGATATAGTCGTCCGGCGGCTGTGGCTAGGGGCTTGCCATATCACCAGTGTTTGTAATAACCCTCTGTGTATGAGACAGATGGGAGTGTCTTTAATACCAAAACCGAAGGTGCCTTAGCTAGCTGGTTTTACTCGGCTGGTTGTTAATTGTAGGGTTTGCTGGATATGGTGGAGACTGGGTTGCTAACTCTGCCACATTTATCTGGAAGTATGGCAATAGAAGTTAGTTACTGGCGGGGCGGCTAGCCTCGCACCGACGACCATTGGGTGCAGGGTTGTGAATGTGTTGTAAGAGAATAGATGGCATGCAAGGGGCTAGTAAAGTTCTAATGTTGTTCTGGCCTACTAAGTGAAGGTAGGCTGGATAGGAGTATATATATAAAAGGTTGGAGAGCGTTAGTAATGGACAATTCAAGGATCTTCAAGAGGTATGAGAGAGAGGCTAGGTCGGACAAGAGTCGAGAAGCGCGGGTGTCTTAATGAGAGGGGGGGGGGGAGTTCAAGGGCTACAGGGAAATTTTGCCCCTAAGGTCCCTGGGCGTGGGGGTGGCATTAGGCTACAATTGATATGGAAGTTTGAAAAGGCAGTAGAATACGTTAGCCAAATGCTACCGGGGAATGCAACTATGGGGTGGTATATGAGTCTGGAAAAGATAGAGTTATGTGATCAGTCAGAGGGTTATGGATACTATTAGTTGGCCCTGGGAACTGCGTTTTCTATTAAATATAAAATACCACCCACAGCGGCAGTTCGTAGGGGTACTTAGTTATTGTTTCGGGGTACTTATGACAGATACTGGTAACCAGGTTATCTTATACAATCTCTGGTTGGGGTAAGAGGTGTAAGACACGAAATAAATTGGCGTAGTGTGGGCTGTGGATACGAAGGAGGCAAGGGGAAGACGTATGACAATTGTGGAAAGTAAATGGAAAAAGGTGAACACAATGGCGGATAAAAATACTTAACCTAAGGATTGCATACATAGATTTATGGGGCGATGGGTCTTCAGAAGCTTAGTCTGGCAAGACAAGATGTTAGGGAATGTTAATATTAATACTTAGTTACTAGAGGAGCAATGCAAGGGGCGACTGAGCACGGGTTACATATATCTATACTCGTCATGGAAAATGATATAAGAGGTCTAGGGACAAGCGTGGGTGTTTGAACTTCTAAGATATATAACATCTACTTCTCGGATGTAAGAACATACATAGATATATTTATGGCTGTCTGATGTGTTGGCATTGGCTCAACGTCGGGACAGGCATGGGTGTTTTTCATATGAATGTATATTCCTGTTCATCATCTTTGTAGTTAGGAGTGTAGGACACGAGGGGGTTAGTGTACGTGAGGTGTGGAAAATGGTCAGTTTTAGAAAAGGTAAATGGGTGTGTCCTGGAGCTGTTTAGCCCTGCGGGCTTGGGCCTGTCTGAAATGGCTGGCTCGGTCAGCTGGTCCTTTCGTTCTGTGGACCTTTCCTTTGGTGTTTCTGTGTGGTGTTCGTTCATGGCTTCTGTGGTGGGCTTCTCGTTCTGGGGCATTTTATATACGAACTTGCAAGAGAGTTCGCTTTATCAATTTGTTCGAACGCCGACCCGTGGTAATAACGTTCTTGACATTGTACTTGCAACAAAAAAGAAGAATAGAGAATTTGAATGTTGGTGATGAATTCAGTAACAGCGACCATCGTACGATAACTTTCACTTTAAAGTTTACTAGTAACGAACCAAATAGTAGCATCGAAAAAGTCCCTAATTTCAAGAAAGCAAACTTCCATAAACTTAGAGCTATGTTTAAAGAAACTGACTGGAGCTTTTTAATTAACAATAACGACATAAATACATCTTGGAAGTTATTTGAAACCACTTACCTAAAACCAGTGCAAGACTGCATACCATCGAAAATACGGCGTCCAGGCCATAATAATCAGCCCAAATGGTGGAATAAAGATATTTCAAACTGCCTGCTTGCTAAAAAATTTGCTAATGATAGATTAAAATCCTCACAAAATGACGAAGAACGGGTGAAATTTGTAGAGCTACGACGCAAAGCCAAAAAGTTAATTAAGCAAAGTAAAAAGACCTTAGAGTTACATATTGCGAATCAAAGTAAAACAAACCCGAAAGAATTCTATAGTTATATCAGAAAGAAAATAGTAGTTACTTCAACTGTTGGACCGTTAGTTGATGAAAATGGAGAATACACCAAAGACGAAGTACAAATGAGTAATGCTCTCAATACCTTCTTTGCATCAGTTTTTACAACAGAAAACCTCAGTGATATCCCTACACCATCGCCAATTCAGATTGATAATTCAGATGTTCTAAGCAATATCACCGTTACAGAGAGAGAAGTATTGAAATATTTAGATAAACTCAAGGTAAATAAAACGCCTGGACCGGATACAATCTCGCCTAGAGTTCTAAAGGAAGATGAGCTCTCCAAACCACTGACATTACTATTCAATAAATCCTTGCAGTCTGGAACTATGCCTGATCAGTGGAAGCTAGCCAACGTAACACCGATATTCAAAAAAGCAGCAAATCCCTACCCAGTAACTATCGTCCAATTAGCTTAACCTCAGTTGTATGTAAAATGCTAGAAACGGTCATACGAGACAGACTCGTAAATCACTTAGAGGAAAATAACATACTTAAAGATACTCAACACGGCTTTCGTAAAAACGTTCCTGTTTAACAAACCTCTTAGACTTCTTCCACGATATCCTCACCTCTACGATGAGAGTAAAGCTGTAGATATTATATACCTTGATTTTCAAAAGGCCTTTGACAAAGTTCCCCACAAACGTTTACTGCTAAAACTAAAAGCGCATGGAATACAAACGGTGTGTTGAAATGGATAGAAAATTGGTTCAGCGACAGAAAGCAAAGAGTAGTCATAAACGGTAAGGCATCTAAATGGACCAATGTAAGTAGCGGGGTACTCCAGGGATCGGTATTAGGACCAATTCTCTTTCTAATTTACATCAACGACATAGATGAGGGTCTCACCTGTACAATCTCAAAATTTGCTGACGATACAAAAATTGCAAATAGCGTACTCTCAAAAGAACAAGTTGACGATATGGCACAATCTAGATAAATTGTCATGTGGCCCAAATTTGGCAAATGAGTTTCAATGCGGATAAATGTAAAGTACTACATATCGGATACCTAAACGAGAAAGCAAACTATTCGATGAATGGCACTCAGCTTAAGAATGTAAACAGAGAAACCGATCTGGGTAACAATGAGTAACAATATCGAGTAACCTAAAACCGAGTCAACAATGTTCAGAAGTTGTTAAGAAGGCAAACAAAATAATTGGCTTTATAGGCAGGTCATTTGAGCATAAATCCAAAGAAGTTATCCTAACCCTTTACAATTCCTTAGTCCGCCCTCTTCTGGAATACTGCGTTCAATCCTGGTGCCCTTATTACCAAAAAGATATAAACAAGCTAGAACGAGTTCAACGTAGAGTTACCAAAATGATACCTAGCCTAAAGAACAAACCATACGAAGAGCGTCTTAGAGAATTAAATCTATTTCCTTTAACCCAGCGCAGATTAAGAGGTGACTTAATTCAAGTGTTCAAAATCATCAAAGGCATCGACAATATGAACTGTAGTAAGTACTTCACTATCGACCAATCTAATTACACGCGGGGAAACGGTTGCAAAATTATTGGTAAATCTTTAACTCACACGAATCTAAGAATTTCTTCTTCAATCGAGTTGTCAACTTGTGGAATGGGTTTCCCCGAAACGTTATAGACTGCATCACCGTTGATTCATTTAAACTCCGCCTAGACAAATATCTCGCATCAAACCCGCGACTGACTGCGTTTGTAAATGAATAACTTTATTTTATCCCCCGCTCAGTTACTAACCCATCTGTCCCCTACTAACTTCCTAATCCTGCCACGGATATTAGTTCCAGGGCAGTAATTCCCTTTCCAATGTTCCCTTACCCACTCTAAACCACTGTTTGGACACTTGATCCTCAGTGTTTTGGAGGACAAGCAACCTAGAAGGGTCACTAGATCTGTTGTTGCTTGATTTCCTTTGTACTCCTTTGTACAATGTGCTCGACAGACTCTCTACCAGTGCTTCTGTTCTTCCTAAAACCTTTAAGTGTTCTCTTGTTCTGTAATGGTAACGATGATTTTACCTAGGGTTAACTTGGTTTGTTGAGATTCATAATTAACGTAAATATTGAAGTTTGTCCATTCTTCCCTTTTATTCTTTATCCGTTGCTCTGATAAGGGAGAACAATTAAACATCTATCGAGGGATTTATATACAGTATATATACTTCTCGAATACAGTCGCCCTGTATTCTTCATGGGAAATATACATAATGTTCATCCGGGAATAAAAACATACACTTTTTTTTTTTTTTTTTTCTGTGTGATTGGGGGAGGCAAAAGGCAGAAGTGCCTATAGCGAGTGCCTCCCCCATAGTTGAAAGAGTGACAGGGCAAAATCAAGGGACGCTCGAGCCAAAATGCCTGGACACACAGAGTTTGAAGCAATTTAAGTCGTAAGAAGAGGGAAAGACTGATTCTGGGAGAAAGTTCCAGACTTCAGCTGTTGTGTAGAAGAAAGACTGAGAGTAACGTTTCACTCTCGGGTTGGAGAGTTGCACAGAGTAGGGGTGGGATTGAGTTGCAAGACGGGTACCACGTGCCCTACGTAAAGGAGGTGGTATACACTGGGAAAGCTCTGAGGAACACTGATTATTATAGTAGCGATAGAATAGCGAGAGAGATGCAACATTGCGGCGGAGAGAGAGAGATTGCAGAGAGTTGGTGAGTGGACGGGAGTTAATGATACGAAAGGCCTTCCTTTCAACTTTGTCTAGGAGAGCGGTGTGAGAGGAACCTCCCCACACATTTGAACAATACTCAATACAAGGATGCACTATGCCCCTGTACAGAGCAAGAAGCTGTGCAGGGGAAAAGAACCCCCTAAGGCGGTTGAGCACACCCAGCTTCTGGGAGGCTGCCTTAGCAAGACTGGTAATATGGTCCTTCCAACTGAGAGCAGAAGAAAAAGAGACACCAAGAATATTGAGAGAAGATGAAGGATTGATTTTTGTATTGTTGAAGAATAAGGGATAGTCCGCTGGGAGTTCCTTACGGGTAGATAGATGAAGAAATTTGGTTTTGGAAGCATTAAAGGTAACAAGGTTTTCTCTGCCCCAATTGGAGATAGTATTTAGATCAGAATTTAAGAGTTCTATGGCTTCATTACGTTTTTCGTTGAGGGATTGCTGGCTGGGGCGTTCTGAAAAACTAATGGAGTAGTGTAACGTTGAGTTGTCTGCGTATGAATGGATGGGAATTGAGGTACAGTTGAGGAGATCATTTATAAAAGTTAGAAAGAGAATAGGAGATAGGACAGAGCCCTGAGGAACACCGGAGTTTATAGGGTGAGGAAGTGAACAATGGCTGTCCACAACCGCGGCTATGGAACGGCCGGAGAGGAAATTAGAGACAAAGGCACAGATGGAGGGATAGAAACCGAAGGAGGGTAGTTTAGAAATTAAAGATTTGTGCCAGACTCTATCGAAGGCTTTCGATATGTCTAGTGCAATATAAAAAGTCTCACCGAAGTCCCGAAAAGAGGATGACCAAGAGTTAGTAAGATATGAAAGAAGATCACCAGTAGAGCGACCCTTAACCCGGCAAGCGCGATAGGCCTCACGGAAGGCTTCCTATAGGGAACGCGATAGGCCTCACGGAAGCAAGACCATAAAAAAAGCCTTCCAAAAAAAAAGGGCCTATCAAAACAAAGGAATTTGTCTCTAGGTGAGATAATTCCCCTCTAGTACTCATCCATGTGTTTCTCACCCCTCCCCCTCCCCTCCTTCCCTACCTTATTCCCCCCTCCTCAATTATCACCTATTTTTCCTCTTATTATCATCATTTATCGGTATTTTTCTCTCCCGCGATAATGTAGCACAAGTGGGTTGCATAAAAGATCGTTATGCAACACCCAGACACCGGCACACACCGCCCCGCTCGTCTCAGTTGACTCACAGACACCGAGGGGGGAGGGTTGCCTGTGGCTCTCTCTTGCCTGAGATTATGACCGGGTGGCCAATATCTTCGTTTTTCACCACCCAAATGCTTTTCCAACTTATTTTAGCACTCTTGAAGGTTCATATATACATCATATATGTAAAATAAAAGCATACCGAAAACAAATAATGGTCTATATTACGAATTCTGTCAGAATCCAAGGCTAGAAATGCACAAATAACTACCCTAGCCCCTAGGTCTATATCGCGCTTGTCAGGTTAAGGAAGCCATACTGGCGATCTGAGAGCAGATTATGAGAAGAGAAATGCTTAAGAAATTTGGAAGCAAGAATAGTTTCAAAAACTTTAGAAAGACATGAGATGAGAGCAATTGGACGATAGTTGGAGGGTTGCAAGCGGTCACCCTTCTTTGGGACAGGTTGAATGTGAGCAAACTTCCAGCATGAAGGGAAGACGTTAGAGGATAGACAGAGACGAAAGAGTTTGCCTAGTCAGGGAGTCAGCATGGAAGCACAGTTTTTGAGAACAACAGGAGGAACACCGTCCGGACCGTACGTCTCATTAGTATTAAGCCCAGAGAGGGTAGAAAGTACATCTTTAGAAGAGATTAGGATATTAGGCATAAGTACAAAGGAGTACAAAGGAGTACAAAGGAAATCAAGCAACAACAGATCTAGTGACCCTTCTAGGCTGCTTGTCCTCCAAAACACTGAGGATCAAGTGTCCAAACAGTGGTTTAGAGCGGGTAAGGGAACATTGGAAAGGGAACTACTGCCCTAGAACTAATGTCCGTGGAAGGATTAGGAAGTTAGTAGGGGACAGATGGGTTAGTAACTGAGGGGGGGATAAAATAAAGTTATTCATTTACAAACGCAGTCAGTCGCGGGTTTGATGCGAGATATTTGTCTAAGCGGAGTTTAAATTAATCAACGGTGATGCAGTCTATAACGTCTCGGGGAAGCCCATTCCACAAGTTGACAACTCGATTGAAGAAGAAATTCATAGATTCGTGGGAGTTAAAAGATTTACCAATAATTTTGCAACCGTTTCCCCGCGTGTAATTAGATTGGTCGATACTGAAGTACTCACTACAGTTCATGTTGTCGATGCCTTTGATGATTTTGAACACTTGAATTAAGTCA
This sequence comes from Paralithodes platypus, assembly GCA_032716605.1. Lineage (NCBI taxonomy): Eukaryota > Metazoa > Arthropoda > Malacostraca > Decapoda > Lithodidae > Paralithodes > Paralithodes platypus. Next base: position 53,989,854 of record CM064575.1, on the reverse strand, counting down.
CCTCTTAATCTGCGCTGGGTTAAAGGAAATAGATTTAATTCTAACATTTTGGTAACTCTACGTTGAACTCGTTCTAGCTTGTTTATATCTTTTTGGTAATAAGGGCACCAGGATTGAACGCAGTATTCCAGAAGAGGGCGGACTAAGGAATTGTAAAGGGTTAGGATAACTTCTTTGGATTTATGCTCAAATGACCTGCCTATAAAGCCAATTATTTTGTTTGCCTTCTTAACAACTTCTGAACATTGTTGACTCGGTTTTAGGTTACTCGATATTGTTACTCCCAGATCGGTTTCTCTGTTTACATTCTTAAGCTGAGTGCCATTCATCGAATAGTTTGCTTTCTCATTTAGGTATCCGATATGTAGTACTTTACATTTATCCGCATTGAAACTCATTTGCCAAATTTGGGCCCAACATGACAATTTATCTAGATTGTGTTGCATATCGTCAACTCATCTATGTCGTTGATGTAAATTAGAAAGAGAATTGGTCCTAGTACCGATCCCTGGGGTACCCCGCTACTTACATTGGTCCATTTAGATGCCTTACCGTTTATGACTACTCTTTGCTTTCTGTCGCTGAGCCAATTTTCTATCCATTTCAACACACGTCTTGTATTCCATGCGCTTTTAGTTTTAGCAGTAAACGTTTGTGGGGAACTTTGTCAAAGGCCTTTTGAAAATCAAGGTATATAATATCTACAGCTTTACTCTCATCGTAGAGGTTAAGGATATCGTGGAAGAAGTCTAAGAGGTTTGTTAAACAGGAACGTTTTTTACGAAAGCCGTGTTGAGTATCTTTAAGTAAGTTATTTGCCTCTAAGTGATTTACTAGTCTGTCTCTTATGACCGTTTCTAACATTTTACATACAATTGAGGTTAAGCTAATTGGACGATAGTTACTGGGTAGGGATTTGCTGCCTTTTTTGAATATCGATGTTACGTTGGCTAGCTTCCACTGATCAGGCATAGTCCCAGACTGCAAGGATTCAATGAATAGCAATGTCAGTGGTTTGGAGAGCTCATCCTTAGCTTCCTTTAGAACTCTAGGCGAGATTGTATCAGGTCCAGGCGTTTTATTTACCTTGAGTTTATCTAAACAATTCAATACTTCTCTCTCTGTAACGGTGATATTGTTTAGAACATCTGAATTATCAATCTGAATCGGCGATGGTGTAGGGATATCACTGAGGTCTTCGGTTGTAAAAACTGATGCAAAGAAGGTATTGAGGGCATTACTCATTTGTACTTCGTCTTTGGTATATTCTCCATTTTCATCGACTAAAGGTCCAACAGTTGAAGTAACTACTTTTTTCTTTCTGATATAACTATAGAATTCTTTCGGGTTTGTTTTACTTTGATTCGCAACATGTAACTCCAGGGTCTTTTTACTTTGCTTAATTAACTTTTTGGCTTTGCGTCGTAGCTCTACAAATTTCAGTAAGAGAGAGGAGAGTGGAGAGGGAGGAATAGCACCGGAATCATCCAAGGTGGAGTTTCTAGCAAAAGTTTGAGCGAAGAGTTTAGCTTTGTCAGAGGAAGAAGTGATGGTTGTGCCATCAGAATGGGAGAGGGGAGGGAAAGACGAGGAAGAGAAATTGTTGGAGAGGTTTTTGGCTAGATGCCAGAAAGCTTGGAAAGAGCTAGAGTTGGATAGTTCAGTGCATTTATTATTGATGAAAGAGTGTTTGGCAAGTCGAAGAACAGATTCGGCTTGATTCCGGGCAGAAACATAGGAAGAATGAGAGTCTAGAGTTTTAAGGCGTCGGTACCGTTTGAATGCTTCCTCCTTATTGCGGACAGCAGTAGAACACGCGTGAGTAAACCAAGATTTGTTAGCATTAGTCTGAGAGAAAGAGAATGGAATGTATGCTTCCATGCCCGATAGGATTACCTCGGTAATGCGTTCAGCACTCTCCGAGGGTCCCCGGCCACGGAAGCAGAAATCATTCCATGGGAAATCAAAGAAGTACTGCCGGAGAGCCTCCCAGTCGGCAGCGCCAAAGTGCCACAAGCGCCGCCGGCTAGGAGGATCGGGTGGCCGTACTGGAGAGATAGGACAGTTGACAGAGATAAGTTTATGGTCGGAGGAGCCCAAAGGAGAGAAAAGATCGACAGTATAAGAAGAAGGGTTAGAAATTAGAAACAAGTCAAGAATGTTGGGCCTATCTCCGATGCGATCCGGGATACAGGTGGGTTGCTGAACTAACTGCTCTAGGTCATTTATGATAGAAAAGACGTAGGCTTGTTCACCAGCTGGGTCAGTAGTGTGAGAGGAGAGCCATTGGCAGTGGTGAACGTTGAAATCTCCTAAGATGGAGATTTCTGAGAAAGGAGAAATGGATAGAATGTGTTCCACTGTAGAGTTTAGATAGTCAAAGAATTTGGAAAAGTTGGCAGAGTTAGGGGAAAGATAGACAGCACAGAAATATTTAGTAAGAGAATGACAGGAAAGTTTGAGCCATAAAGTAGAGAATTCAGAGGAGTCGAAATCGGGAACACGAGAGCAAGTGAGTTTGTTGTGCACATATGCACAACATCCGCCTTTGGCTTTGAAACTAGGATAGAGAAAGTAGGAGGATACAGAGAAGGGGTTGCTGGATGTTGCTACAGACACCTGAGTTTCGGTGAGGAAGAGAAGATCAGGTTTGTAGGAGGAGAGATGGTGTTCAACAGAGTGAAAGTTAGAGGAAAGTCCGCGAATGTTGCAGAAATCAATAGAAAGAGTAACAGGCCGAGGTCTAGGTAATTTTGTGGCTTACACGTCAAATTCCGTGAATACTTATTCAGACCTAGTTCATATGCTAATTCATCATCTCATCTGGGTACATAAATCATAGATAAGTTTATTCATAGTGTATTTCTCAATCAGTCGTTTATTTATGACTACTATTAATTATCACGCTATATGAAGTTTAATTAATTTGTGTATTATTCGAGTTGTCCCAACTCTATCTATTCAAGTTGCATCAACTTATTGTTCGTTCTGAAACTCAGTCACGCATACATGACTATTATCCAAATATAACCTATTAATAAATGTATATTCATAATTAACTCTTTGAGTTATTAGAGATTTATCTCCTGTTCAAGTTGTTGTTGTTGTTGTTGTTGCTGTTCCCCAGGCTGCCTGGCCGAACAGCCCCAAGGCACCGAGCAAAGCCAAGGCCATAACCGAGTGCCCCGAAAGAACCATTCCTACCTACCACAAAAAAGCCTGAGTGACCGAAGCTGCTCACAGGCAAGGAGCCGAGGAAGGCGCAGAAACACCCGAGATACCGAAGCCTGACCCAAGGCCCTGTGCCCCTCAGCATTTACAAAGGGAAAGCTGAGGGGCAAAGGAGAAAATGTGACGCTTTGGCCCCCAATCTACCAACCTCGAGAGTTGCTGTAGGAAGGTCAATCCACGGAAGAGACACCGCCATTTGAGATTTAGGAAATATGTAAGTAAAAGGAACAGTTAGAGTAAACTATGGGTATGGCAAAGAATGCTTAACTCTCATTCTGATAGACCAGCCCATCACCACATGACTAGAACCCAATCCTCTTAGCATTAGCTAGGAAAGGCCCTAGAAAGCAGCCGTTGGCGGTACCTTCAGTACCACGTGTATGCTAAGCACAGTAACTATTATTTACTTCGAGTGAAGCCATATTTAAAGCTTTTCATTATTTTATTCAGGACACTATTTATTGTGATTGAGATTTAACATCTCTGTGTATTATTATTTGTATGTTGATTCAGTAGCATACTTATTATTTATATGTTCATTTGATAACATTATTATTGCTTATGTTCTTTTAGTAACATAGTTATTATTTATATGTTCATCTAGGAACATTGTTACATCTTATATGTTTCATCAATAACCCGGGTCCTGCTTTTCCTTAACCATAACTATATTTATGTGTTACTGATAACTTATCTTCCAATATCATCTTGAGTATTTACCCTAGCTATTAAGGAATAAACTTGTGAACCTTTACTGTGTATTTTGTGTCCATTGATTATTATTGAGTGTAATTGTCAAGCTAAGGCTCGTTGCTTCCCAGCGGAGAGGAACCCAAGTTGTTGATTGACGCTATTTTCTAAGGTGGAAACCGCAATCAGATTATATCACATTTTATTATAACGTGGTATAGCATGTCTAATGATAATGTCGGACTGATTGTGAGAGAAGTATCCTGGCCAGGATTCAAACCCACTCACTTCAATTATATTTGGGAGAGTTAGGCACGACATCCACTCGACCATGAGCGGAAAAAAGGGAAGCAACCTTAGTTCTTATTTGAAGAACCAGGTTATAGTCTCATGGAGGACTATGTCTTCGTACATGTGGCGAGTTAATAAACCTTCAACCATGTCTACTTTACACATTCCCCCCCCCCACCCCCCGCCAACTTGGCCAAGTGATACAATGTTAATCATCCTGTTACTATTATAAAACCGCCCCCTTGACAAATAGTCCTCCACGAAACTATAACCTGGTTTTTCAAATAAGAACTAAGACCCCTTTCCATTTTTCTGCTCTTGGCCGAGTGGATACGGTGCCCAACTCTCCCAAATATATCTGGAGTGAGTGGGCAAGATACCTCTCTCCCTATAGTTTTCTATTCCGTAGAATACTTTTCAAAGAGTGAACAATAGAGTCTGCCAACTAAATAAAACGGTTATTGGGCGGGTGCCCAACCCGAAAGGGGTTGAAATAGGAGAGCTATCCCCCTGCCAAAGGTGGCTTTCTAGGGCCTTTCCTAGCTGATGCTGAGAGGATTGGGTTCTAGTCATGTGGTGATGGGCTGGTCTATCAGAGTGAGAACTGAGCAATCTCTGCCATACCCATAGCTTACTCTGACTGTTCCTTTTACTTATATATTTTCTAGATCTCAAGTGACGGCATCTCTTCCGTGGATTGACCTCCCAATCTACCAAGATTGGAAGCCAAAGCATCACATTTTTCATTTGCCCCTCAACTTTCTCTTCATAATTGCTGAGGGGCACAGGGCCCTGGGTGGGCTTTGGTTTCCCGGGTGTTTCGGCACCCTCCTCAGCTCCCCGCCATGGAGTGGCTTCGGTCACCCAGGCTTTGTTGTGGTCGGCAGGGAGGGTTCTGTGGGTCGCTCAGTTATGGCCTTGGCCTTGCTCAGAGCCTTTAATATTAAGTGTTGTAGTTCAGAATTTTCTTTCAAAGGACGCAGCTGGTCTGGCACAGTCAGGAGTCATACACTACTAACCAAAGAAATTGTGCAACTCGGCATAGCAACAAATGCTCTCAGTGTATCAAAGTCTTTTTTTGCAAATGCTCGTAATATAAGTAACACATTCTCAGATCTGTTCGTTCGTTTTTCGTTTTTCGATTTTTTTTTTAGACCGAATGAGAGGTGGAAGGATGGAGTGAGGAAGTACATGAACGAAGGCGGTGCTGGTTGGAGGGAGGGGCGTCGACTGACTGGGGACAGAGGTGCATGGGGGCTGTTCGTTCGTGGCCACCCCTTCGGGGATCACGGCGTCAGGCAATGGATAGATAGATAGATTCTCAGATCTAGCAGAAATAACTTTGACTGACATTTTTTACATAATTGGGATAATTGAGTCTTGGCTAAACATTGACCAAAGAAATATCCTGCTCAACCCTTCCTGAAGTCTCATCAAACCAACCCCGCCTCTACAAGGAGCTTGAAAGCCTCATCCAACCAACTCTACCTCTACATGGAGCTTCAAAGCATCACACCAGCTCCATGAACCTTTGTTATAATCTTCAATGATTGTTAACTCGCCCCCACACCACTAGGGAGCGAGTTTCTTTTCTTAGTGACCAGCTCTTTCCCGAGTCGACGAGTAGGCCTAGTCTTATTTTTAGACTGACTTCAGTGTTACTTGGACTATAGCTCGGGGTGGTGTCTCTGTGATAACCCGGAGTACAGTCGGGTTGTTACTTGCCTTCTCTTCAACCTACCAACTAGAGTGTGACGGCTAGGCTAACAATCCTCATTAACCGGGATTGCGCACGTGACTATATTTCAATGTCATAATTTCATGTCTTTAGTTTAGAATATTTGTTTATGTATTTATATATATTTTTTTTTTTTACTATTTTTAAGAGATATAACTAATATTTTACTTTTAATATTTAATTACTCTTTGTAAATAATTTTGTGGTAAACTATCAATGGAAGTTAAATATTACTAAGCTATAATGAATCAAATAAAATCAATCTAAATGAAAACTACTCCATATCTAAATTGAATTCAATCTGAAACAAGCTAATTTATATCCAAAGGTCTCACATAATAAATTTATATATAGGGTAAGGTTATATGGGTTAATATACTAGCCAGGAATTAACTCACCAATAGTTCCACGTGGCAATGAGGCAAGGGAGAACGTTTTACCCAATATGGCGGTGGAGAATGGGGAACGAGACTTCGGTCCCGAGACACGAGTCAAGTTAAAGATAGAATAAATGATTACATGGGAATGGACATGAATATTATGCTTATCTGTCAGTCAGTCATGGTGTCGATGAGAGCGTCGTGATGGTGTAGCTGTTTGTATTGCTGACAGTGTATTGTGATTAGAGGCTCAAAAGCACGATCAACTGAGGGCGGAAAATAGATGTTAACTGGTTGGTGTTCGTGAAGGCTCTGATGTTTCTCAAAGGCACACCTTGCTGCCTTGGCAAACGCCAGGAGCCCAAATTATCGTACCGCATCTAGGTTGCTCTATACAATAAATGATATTAATATATACGATAAATTCATATATACTACATAAGACCATGGCAATATTGCTTAATAGCATATTAGGCCTTTTACAACTTAACTTATTTACAATCTTATAATATACAATCTACTCGTCCTACGCCGGGCTGTAGGAACGTCCGTGACGTTACAGAGACATACGGGATCACAAATGAGCATATTCTATCGTATTTATATGATACACTCCCCCCACAAAAAAAGACCTTAACCCCACCTTAAACTTAAAGTTGCCCAGAGGCTATATTCTGACGCCACAAGTCGACGGCGCCAGCAGCAGCGCGTCTGGGACGCGTCCCGGTCCGAGAATGATCACCATCAGTAAGAGGTGAGTCGTTCCTTTGAGAATCCTCGGACCCAGCAAGAACAGGTGGAGCATCAGATTGCAATGCGGAATCGAGCTCCAAAGCGTACAAACGTGCGATAGGACGAACAGTAGTTCCAGTGGCTGTCTTCAATAGCGCCACCCGCTCTACAGAGTCTGCCCCCTTGTATACCTCCAACACGCGGCCCAATTTCCAGTATAAACGAGGACTATCTTCTTTAATTAAAACAACTTCACCAACTGTAGCTGCTGTTGGTCTACCAGAGGGAGAAACACTCCTTTCCCTCAATGCTAGCAGATATTCACTATTCCACCATTTCCTAAAATCCTCGATTATCCTGGATATATACTGGTATCTCTTACACACCGCTACCTCAGAGTACAACGAGGGATCCTCTAACTCTACTATGGATTGGAAATCTGATGGAAATGCAGTCAATGGTTTTCCATATAGCAAGTGAGCTGGCGTTAATGGTAGTGGTTCTTGCAGGTTGGTGTACACAAATGTAAGCGGGCGATCATTCACGATTGCCTCTATCTCTGTGAGGACTGTCGTCAACTCACTCTTCTTTAATAGAGCACGTCCTACTACCGCTCTTAGTCCTGATTTTACTATGCTGACAAATCGTTCCCACATTCCACCAAACCAAGGTGCCTTAACTGGAATGAACCTCCATTCACACTTCTTCTCTCCCAAAAGAGTGATGATAGTAGGATCACTACTCATATTCTTTAGATATTTTGATGCTTGGACATAAGTGGGAGCATTGTCGCTAAGAATGAGTAGAGGGAATGAACGACGGGCACAAAACCGTCTAAACGCCAGCATAAATTCTTCGCTAGACATATTATCACATAGTTCTAGGTGTACCGCTCGAGACGTTGCACAGGTAAACAATAATATATAAACCTTCTCATGCTCTCTCGTCTTCAATGCCCCTGTGTATTCTAACCCTACAGCTTGGAAAGGTTCTACGTGCTTTACACGGCATTCAGGTAGAGGTGGAGCTGGTCCAGTTGCATATGGTTTACCTTTTAGTATCTGGCATATTGCACACTTTCTTACTACGCGTCGAGCTACTTGTCGAACTCTGGGAATTCACCATGTGAGACGTAAATTTGATATAATATGACATACTCCGTAGTGTTTTACTTCCCTATGTGCACGTATGATCAATAGATCAGTAACGTGATGTCTTGTTGGCATAAGTATAGGGCGGTTTGTGCTGTCTGGTACACCCGACCACTTCAGGCGACCCTCACACCTGATGAGGCCATTGTCTAGGTGCAACCTTAGTTGACGCACTATATTAGGCATTAATGTCTTATTCGAGCTTTTCAAGGATTCTAATTCATTGGAAAAGGTTTCTACTTGAACTCATTTGATCAAAGTTACTTCAGCTGCTTTAACCCGTTGAGCCCCGGCTAGTTATAATATTTTGTTCACCCCAGTCCCAAGCCATTTTCACTTCTTTTTTTTGTTTGCTAAAATGGAAGACAAGGATGAGAAATGAAAAAAAAAAAAAAAAAAAAAAATCACCTCGGACATTTTTTTTGGTGGGGGGGGGGCCGGTGGGGGGAGTCTTAAAAAAATTTGTTGAGCCAAAATGGAAGAGAATGGTGAGAAAAGAAGACAAAAATAAAAAAAAACTCATTTCGGTCATTTGGGGGGCGGGGGGGGGGGGTTCGAAAGTTCGTCTCCCCCGCATGACCACCCACCCGGGAGCACTAGGGTAAAAACTGAGTATGGCATTGTACGGCATACATTCTAAGGAGTGTCTCACATAAATCTCAAGCCTCTAGCTCCCATACGACCGGAGTAATGAAGGTTCAAAGTGGCGGTGAACTAAGGGTGTAAAGTATCCCCACTAAGCCCACCACCACCAGCCGCGCGGCTGTCTCGGCCCGCTCACACCTACTGGCCCGGCTCCCACACACACTACGGTACCTCCCCCTCCTATTCTCCCGCCATTTCCTACCTTACGAGCCACGTAAGTCTTTTTTATATGTCGGACGCACGTGATGCGTCGCTGGGAGTTGGTGATCAAACACTGCCGACGCAACACGTGCGACGCTGGGTCTCATCGGGTTAAATTCACGAGCATCAATGTTGTGACCCCTGTTGCAGAGTTGACCCGTTACTTTAAGCTTGAGATTGGATACATATCGCAATAACCAAGCTACAACTCTGACTAGTTTATTATAGTCACCGAATCTTGCCCACTCTATGATTGGATCCGGTGGTTCATTTGGTTGGGCTGTAACTGCCACTGTTTCCAGTGGCAGAAGTCCCTCACCAACAGCATGCCAAATCGTCCATTCACTTTCATGGAGCAGCCACTTTGGACCATGCCACCACAATTCGGACTTCATTAACAGGCTAGCCGTTATACCCCTAGTTATGAGATCACTAGGGTTTTCTTTTCTTTTTACATAATGATAAGCAACGTCTGGCAAAAGGGCTCTAATCTCATCTACCCTATTCCGCACATAAACTGGCAGAGACTTCTTGCTATGTATCCAGTTGAGTGCGACCTGACTATCGCACCATACGTGAACGATTTCAATATTTAATTCGCTCTCGTATGCTGCGCGTACATGTTGCACCAGACGTGCTAATAGCAGCATGGCAGTCAATTCCATTTTAGGGATAGTTACCTTTTTAACCGGGGCTACCTTGGCCCGGGCTGTAACTAAATGTGCCCCAAATGAAGTAACGACATATATGGCTACCCCGTATGCCGTGGCGCTAGCATCGCAAAACGTGTGTAACGTAACGTCACCGAACGCCGCCACTTTACGAGGTATAGGTTTAGTACATAGGATGGCATACTCATTCAACAACAATGTCCCTTGGTCATTCAGGTCCTCGGGCAAACTGTCATCTCATCTTATTTTACGTCTCCAAACTTCCTGCATTAGAATCCTATACTCCGTTCAGCATAAACAGTCCGTTGGTAGGTCAGAACTTGACAACACTGTTTTACCCTCGCTATCAGCTGATAAGTTGATAATGGGGGCGAGAAATTGCCCTCGCTCTCTCTCTCTCTCTGGGAGATGAAATTGTACTAACTTAATTATTAACGTGATTTTTATATACCCTAAATCTATATATATAATGTCTTAAATGATAAAATAAACTATTGGTCAAAATATTCTGTGTGGCAGACTTTAAAATGTTTGCTTTTATTGTACGGTTTTCTGTAATCATAATGAATGGGATACTTCTCTATAGTAGAAAATTGTCCAGTGTTTCTGATGTTATGACTTTTTTTCCCACACCACCATTGAGGTAAAAGTCTAGGTGCGTTTATTTATATAGACGTTTCCCCAGTAGGCCTAATCCTCTCTCCGATTATTAGTCAGAATTGTCTTCATCAGAACTATCTGAGAGGTGAACTACCAATGAATCCACATAATGTTCCACTGTCATATCTAGCTCAGCATCATGTTCTTGCAGCCGTTCTGCATGTTTCACTGCCTGCATCCAGTTGTTTTGTGTAACATGCTGCAAAGCCTCTTTGATGAGAAGCTTGAGGTCTGACATCTTGAAAGTGTTTTTCTTGGCGATATATGTTTTCACTTGAGCCCAGATGAGCTCAATAGGGTTGTACTGGCAATGGTATGGCGGTAGCCTTACAACCCTATGCACTGCTTCTGCTGCAATTGTGTCAATCACATACTTTTTGCCTTTTGTAATATTTCTTTGCAAGGTCAAGCAGGTTTATTTTAAACAGATCATCACTGGGCTGAGCTCCCTTCTTAATTAGCCAATCCTTTATATCAGCTTTTTTCCAGGAGTAGTTGGGACATTTTCAATGAGCATCGAATGGTACGAAGCATTGTCCATCACAATCACAGAGTTGGGTGGTATGTTTGGTAGCAACTGATTTATAAACCAGTGTTCAAACACTGCAGCATTCATCTGATTGTGGTAGTCTCCATCATTTTTAGCTCGAAATATTAACTCTGCATTATTGACAAAACCAGATTTTCCTCCTGCATGAAGAATTATGAAGCGACTTCCTTTCCCAGTAGGCGTCTTTATTCCTGTGGCTTTTGGAGATGCGGTATTAGTCCAACACTTTAAAACACTGTAATTTTGGTTCACCCACGTTTCGTCCAGGTACACAATATTTGGGTGGGATTGTTTGAGCGTTTGCATTTCGTACAAGAATCTGTTCCTGGCTGAAACAACATCTCTTCTCTCCATGAGGAATATGCGGCCATCAACCTTTGCAAATTTAAAACCAATTTGCAATATAACTTTGCGAAGAGACGCTCTGGACCCTTTGTAGGAATTTTTTTCTCTGAGTTCTTCCATCACTTTGTACAATGTAGGAATTTCTTTTCTCTCATAGAATTCCAAGATAGTTCTTCTGAGGACACACTTATCAAAATCGTCAAAGTTCGTCACAGAGGAAGGGCGATTTCTTTTGGAAGGCGAGGAGAATACTGGCTTTTCTGGTTCATTTTCTGTATTACATGATTTCTTTGCCTCAGAACAAATTCGTAGCACTGTCTTTTCAGAAACTTTGGCAGTACGAGCAACAGCTTGTGAAGGTTTTAACAGGGGTCCTTGGTTTTTGTTCTCTTGTATGAAATATTGATTAACATTGTAAATCATCTCCTTTGCTTGACTGTGGAGATGAGAGTGAGTAGGAGACGGAGGACTACCTTCCATGGTGAAGTATAAATAAAGAGTGAATCATTAACCTGGACACCTGGTCACCAGACACACACAGGTGACATTCCTGGACTAGTTCAAAGGTCACCACTATGTTTATATGGCGCTGATGGTAGCCCCCCCCCCCCCCTATCCTCCCACCCCACCCCCACACATCCTAATGATTTTTAAATTGGTTCATTTGATCCCACAGGTTTAACACCTTAACCTTTCCACCCATGACTCGACTATTGTATATGTATTCATATACAGTACTGGGGAAACCTCTATAAAAATAAACGCACCTAGACTTTTACCTCAATGGTGGTGTGGAAAAAAAGTCATAACATCAGAAACACTGGATAATTTTCTACTATAGAGAAGTATCCCATTCATTATGATTACAGAAAACCGTACAATAAAAGCAAACACTTTAAAGTCTGCCACACAGAATATTTTGACCAATAGTTTATTTTATCATTTAAGACATTATATATATAGATTTAGGTTATATAAAAATCACGTTAATAATTAAGTTAGTACAATTTCATCTCCCAGAGAGAGAGAGAGAGATAGGGCAAATGGTTTCTCGCCCCCATTATCAACTTATCAGCTGATAGCGAGGGTAAAACAGTGTTGTCAAGTTCTGCCCTACCAACGGACTGTTTATGCTGAACGGAGTATAGCTCTTATGGTAACGGGTAATGCTAGACCCAAAGGATCAAAAAATTGCGCAACTTTGCTCAACAGACTTCTTTTGGTGTGCGCTCCTGTCTGCTGAGCAAAAGACCTTGTTTGAAAAGTTAGTATGTCATGTTTAGGTTGCCAGATCATCCCCAAATTTCTGGACTTTTCCTGGTTAAGAGATGCCGTACCGTCCACTTTTTTTTTTTTTTTTTTTGTCTATGTGATTGAGGGAGGCAAAAGGCATATGTTATGCCCTGTTTTTCTACAGGTTTAACTTGGGTAATGTGAGTTCTAAATTGACTGGGTATATAAGGCTGCATGCACAATACAAGATATGAGGAATAGAGAACACAAAGAAACACATGGTAGCAAGTTACATGATCACGTTTATTGATATACCACTGCAGAATACTTGTGTAAGACAATATAATAGAATTGAACAACACTAGCATAAGTGGATCTGGTCTCCCACTTCCAACGTTCAGGTATTAATCTTCTGATCACTGGCTTTGATTTCACAGGTTTATATACCGAAGACCATCAATGTTACTTATAGATTCATATTCACTGTTAGATTTATTACTGGTAGCTCTGGTGCACAAGTAGTAGTTCACAGACTAGATTAGACACACGTATTTTTAGAGCACGGGAAATCTAGTAACCTCAGGGGGTACTGATCTAAGTTTTATATCCTTGTCTCAGAAATACATAGAACGCAAATCAGTGGGCGAACGTTAGATATCACTAGAGTTTTAATATCTGAATAAAGTAATTACGAGAGTCAAGGTCGCCTGTTAATTAAAGAGCACTGATCGCTTAGTACGTCCCAAATGGAATGGTTAAGTATGAATTACACTGGGCAAGGTCTTAGCCACTTCGTAGAAATATTAATTAGTGAATCTAAAACAGCACAGTAATATGTAGTACTGCTAAAGGGAATCTTGGGTAGTATCTGATGGGTCTGGTCCTGGTTATCTTGCGTCCATGATGTTGGGGGCTAACGACTGGTTCCACGGCCGTCCAGGGGGGCCATATGTGTGAAGTTCTTCAATACGTGGGCAGGTCCTTCTATCCAAATCTGCCACGGAGTCTGCCGGTTCTGGGATCTCACTCCGGAACAACACAAGGGCAGAGCTAGAAATTAACTGCAGGGTAGTGACCCCTGGTTGGTGTCTAGCTTTCAACTGATTTGACTGGGGGCGGGAGTTAGATTTATAGGCTCGGTTCTGGACCCTGTAGACAGTAGGGATCTCGAGTCTTATGGACTTAATTGAGCTCTCAATAGATATGGGGACTAGGTAAGATGGTATTTACTGTTGTGGCACAGGGCGATAGGAAGCCTTTATATTTCATATAACTGAGCCTTAGTAAGAGGTACTATTTTGGCTATACTGGACGTATTTAGGGGAGAGAGACTGGATCTACTTTGCGAGGAGGATGGGGACAGCTGTGATAGGAGCGTCTCTCTAGATTGTTCAATCTTCATTCTATGGTATAGCTGAGGTGCTAATTTAGTGATCAGAGCATGCAAGAAAGGTAAATGGTTTATTGTGAGTTAATAGAGGTTAGTAAAGGTGTTAGTCATTCATGGTTAGTTCATTGATAGGAAGAATTCCTGTGCTACCTGGCAATGACTCGAAAGTCAAAACAGGGGCCAGGTATACCTCCGCGGGGGTGGGGGTCTCCCTCCTCGGGTGGGCAAAAAGGGGGAGCTGGGCGCCCTCTCTCTGATATAGTCGTCCGGCGGCTGTGGCTAGGGGCTTGCCATATCACCAGTGTTTGTAATAACCCTCTGTGTATGAGACAGATGTGAGTGTCTTTAATACCAAAACCGAAGGTGCCTTAGCTAGCTGGTTTTACTCGGCTGGTTGTTAATTGTAGGGTTTGCTGGATATGGTGGAGAGTGGGTTGCTAACTCTGCCACATTTATCTGGAAGTATGGCAATAGAAGTTAGTTACTGGCGGGGCGGCTAGCCTCGCACCGACGACCATTGGGTGCAGGGTTGTGAATGTGTTGTAAGAGAATAGATGGCATGCAAGGGGCTAGTAAAGTTCTAAAGTTGTTCTGGCCTACTAAGTGAAGGTAGGCTGGATAGGAGTATATATATAAAAGGTTGGAGAGCGTTAGTAACGGACAATTCAAGGATCTTCAAGAGGTATGAGAGAGAGGCTAGGTCGGACAAGAGTCGAGAAGCGCGGGTGTCTTAATGAGAGGGGGGGGGGGGAGTTCAAGGGCTACAGGGAAATTTTGCCCCTAAGGTCCCTGGGCGTGGGGGTGGCATTAGGCTACAATTGATATGGAAGTTTGAAAAGGCAGTAGAATACGTTAGCCAAATGCTACCGGGGAATGCAACTATGGGGTGGTATATGAGTCTGGAAAAGATAGAGTTATGTGATCAGTCAGAGGGTTATGGATACTATTAGTTGGCCCTGGGAACTGCGTTTTCTATTAAATATAAAATACCAACCACAGCGGCAGTTCGTAGGGGTACTTAGTTATTGTTTCGGGGTACTTATGACAGATACTGGTAACCAGGTTATCTTATACAATCTCTGGTTGGGGTAAGAGGTGTAAGACACGAAATAAATTGGCGTAGTGTGGGCTGTGGATACGAAGGAGGCAAGGGACGTATGACAATTGTGGAAAGTAAATGGAAAAAGGTGAACACAATGGCGGATAAAAATACTTAACCTAAGGATTGCATACATAGATTTATGGGGCGATGGGTCTTCAGAAGCTTAGTCTGGCAAGACAAGATGTTAGGGAATGTTAATATTAATACTTAGTTACTAGAGGAGCAATGCAAGGGGCGACTGAGCACGGGTTACATATATCTATACTCGTCATGGAAAATGATATACGAGGTCTAGGGACAGCGTGGGTGTTTTAACTTCTAAGATATATAACATCTACTTCTCGGATGCAAGAACATACATAGATATAATTATGGCTGTCTGATGTGTTGGCATTGGCTCAACGTCGGGACAGGCATGGGTGTTTTTAATATGAATGTATATTCCTGTTCATCATCTTTGTAGTTAGGAGTGTAGGACACGAGGGGGTTAGTGTACGTGAGGTGTGGAAAATGGTCAGTTTTAGAAAAGGTAAATGGGTGTGTCCTGGAGCTGTTTAGCCCTGCGGGCTTGGTCCTGTCTGAAATGGCTGGCTCGGTCAGCTGGTCCTTTCGTTCTGTGGACCTTTCCTTTGGTGTTTCTGTGTGGTGTTCGTTCATGGCTTCTGTGGTGGGCTTCTCGTTCTGGGGCATTTTAGCATAACTGCCTATAGCGAGTGCCTCCCCCATAGTTGAAAGAGTGACAGGGCCAAAATCAAGGGACGTTCGAGCCAAAATGCCTGGACACACGGAGTTTGAAGCAATTTAAGTCATAGGAAGAGGGAAAGACTGATTCTGGGAGAGAGTTCCAGAGCTCAGCTGTTGAGTAGAAGAAAGTTTGAGAGTAACGTTTCACTCTTGGGTTGGAGAGTTGCACAGAGTAGGGGTGGGATTGGGACCTGTATCAAACTCTGAAGATCTTCACTATTAGTAACCCACTCGCGGAGAAATAGATGTGCATCCGCAAACAATCTGCGTGCTTGCCAGTATGTATATAACAAATCATCCTGACTATCGCTAGAACCCTGCAAATTGTCTATATGTAATCCACGAGATAGTTTACTTGTGTCCTCATGAGTGTCAGCTAGATGTTTTCTGATTGTGGCATTTAACCCGTACAGCCCCAGCGACGCGCCTGACGTGTCGGCGATGTATGTAACGCACAGCCCCAGAGACGCGCCTGGCGTTTCACCCTAATTGCGCCGACCGTAACCTCAGGTGTAGCCACTCAAGAGGGCTCAGATTTGTATTGGAACTGTGTACGTATCCCACGCAACCGTGCCGATGGTTGAAAACTCTCAAAGTCCACGTGCGTGCGCGTGAGCGCGCAATAACCTGGTTTTTTGGGGTAATTGCCTTCAATTTTTTACTCTTGTAAAATACGTTTTCGGGGGCTCTGTAGGACCATTCTTTAAGCTTTTTGAGCGGTTTTTCATGGTTTTTCCTTCATTCCTAACCCATTCGCTATTGTTTATGGAATAAAACCATTTTTTGAAAACCAGCCGGGTTCTGGTGAACAAACATTACAAAACTAGCCGGGGCTGGACGGGTTAACAAAAACTGTGAACACGTGGCCCCAAAGAGTACAACCCGAAAACGGTATATTATGACCGGACTTTCAGAGTCGCTAATGTCGCTGAACCAAAGAAAGCGGGTAACATCTCTATCTTCCTCCTTTAGCTTGACCATCAAGAATGCTTTCTCGATGTCACTGGTATATGCGTACTTCCCCAGCCTAAACCGCAATAGATGTTGGGACAGGTCCGACACCATGGACGGACCTGTCAACAGGCAGTCATTTAGACTGGGTAGTTGACCTTGGTGGGCAGAGCAGTCATACACCACCCGTATTGGTGTGGTGATGCTGTCTTTCCTTACCCCATGATGGGCCAGATAGTGAACCCTACCCTTCTTAATCGGTTCCGTGACATCGACTCTCTCAATAAATCCCCTATCTTCATAACTCCGAAATACATCGTCATACGCCTGGCGCGTGCTCGGTTCGTTAGACAATTTACGCTGTAATGCGCGCAAGCGACCTAATGCCAAACCATAGTTGGTAGGCAGGCTTATCTCACTGTTCTTCCAGGGTAAACTAACTTTATATTGCTTGTCTGAGGCACAGTAGCTCACAGACTCGTCAAACCTTTGTAGCACAACTTCCGAGTCATAATCAGTCTCCATAGGATTAATGCCTATGTGATCCAATCTCCACAGTCGTTCCAGGTTGAACTCGGCAGCCATCTTAGGGTCACTAGGTTGGGAATCCTCCTTCCCAACTCCTCTGCCGCGGTTACATTGACTCTATATATCGAGACCGTGTCGATCAGGACCTTTGACTGTGTAGTATGCACCTTTCCGCTCATGCAATATCCAAATTTAGTGGGGATTAAAATTACACCACACATCTTTTTAAATCCAGGGTATACTACTTCATAATAATGATCCACACCAAGTAGAACATGCACCTCACTCTGATTTCCCATGGGATCTGACAAGTTAACCCCCTTGCTACGTAATGCGTGTTCCACCTTCTTCACTCCTACAGATTCATATTCTGGTAGGGTGTCTACTACGATACAAGTCATAAAGTACCGGTTTTTACGGTAGAAATATGAAATCTCCGCTATCTCGTAGTCTTGTTTATTAGTAACCCCTGTGAAGCCCTGTAATCGAAGAGTCTCAGCCCCTGCGATTCGGTGCTTCAGTCCCACTAGTACGGACCTCTTTATAAAGGAACGTTGAGACCCTTGATCTAGAAGTACCTGACAAACTTTGTTACTGTCTTTACCTTCCATGGGAATCTGTATTGTGGGCAATATAGTGGTGTCTTGCGTGCTACCTAGTGTCACAGTTGTAGTACCCTCTGTTTTGACGTCTTTGACTTTATCTGCTGTAGGACACAACTTATCAAAGTTATGTCCTTTGCAGTGGTGACAGGGCCTTAAGTATGTAGCAGTACATTGTCCCTGCTTACCATGTTCCTTACTTAGACAACCTACACATAGCTTCAATCTTTTCGCCTGTGCTAGTTTTGTCTCATTTGTTGGATATTTTATGCGGAAACTCCATTTATGTTGTTATTTGTTACGACCGGGGCTCGTATAAAACAAGGGCTCTTAATCATTGGACTAGAAAGGCACACAGCTACAACGGTAACACTAGATCCAACCCTCAAACTTATAATGCCGGCGCACAAAAAACACCTATACCCTCCAGAGTTAAATCTGCAATAACGGGGTATCCTATAACTCTGTATAAATGCACTACTACTACAGGCTGATGATCTCTGATACAGCCTGATCACAACAACATACAATTACGTTAATAAGGTATACAAGGAAAAGATAGAGATCTTAATTAAATCACTGCAATGATTTAATGCAAACTAGAAGAAGGTATATTTAAAGTTACTCTAAACAATAATGAACTGTCACTCCTATACTAAAGAAAGTGAACGAAAGTCCCAAAGCATCGAGCAGGAATCTTCTGAAGAAAGTCTGATGCTGGGGTAAGATGATCGTATCGGATTTTGAACTGTTATATAAAGCAGGGACAATATAGGACAAGTGTAGAGACAGACAGTGTTAACTGACACGGGAATAACGATAAATGCACACTAGTATTATCTCCAACAACAAAAGAAGTACTTCGTCAGGCAACTCAAAAAGCCTGCTCAGGTTGTGCAACTCAACAACAACCAAGGCTTACAGTCAACGTGAATAAGAATGCTGCATACATAACATAAGAGTTTATAATTCTAAACGGGTGTCTGCTAGGCTAATAAAGTCTAGCTGGGATGTCGTAGGCTAGGAAACAATGGCTGAGCAAGCGGCTCGTAGCCTAGCGAGGTCCTTAAGACTGTGCGGCCAAATTACGTTAATTGACGGGGTGCTCTCTTGAGAGATCCAGATCGCTAGTATCTGGTTCTCTCCTGGCAACCCTCTCAAAGTCAAAACAAAACGAGTTAGCACAGTGCTGGGTGGCAGAGGCAAAAGCCCTCACTCGCAGCACAGTGCTAAACTCACAAGGTACACAGTCAGAAAGACCACCTAGGCTTCCCACTTCTCCGTTGCGATTGTACAGGTTCAACAAAACCTGTTACACATCGGAAATCACAACACAAGTAGCCTTACCCCAGTCTAGCATTAAATAGCCCAGCAGACAGCCAAGGAATAGGTAGGGAGACACCGTGAGTGTGTCGAACCTCTACAGACAAAATGGTAACCCCTCCAAAATGCCTAACTAAACATATAATATCTGAGAGCTTCAGCATATAATACGATGGCCGATATATGAAATCGTGCAGAACCAAAGGGGAGTTATGATATTAAATAGAGAGGAAGAATGAGAGGTAAGAAGTTGAGAGAGAGAAAGTGCTCTATAGGTAGAAGTCGGGGACAGGTGGCAAGGGATATGTTAAGGGTATGCTGGTCAAGCAAGCCCTGAAGAGAGTAGCTCCTCGGGACCCCTCCAGGATCACACACAAAGGCATGGTGGTCAGCCAATCACAGGCCGCTACGTCACCAGACAGCAGGCCTGCAGAAGGCGCCAGGAACCACCAGCCAATCAAAACCGAGAGAAAGCCACGCGGGCGAGGGACTCCTCCGGGAGGGAGGAAG
Organism: Paralithodes platypus; assembly: GCA_032716605.1. Classification (NCBI taxonomy): domain Eukaryota; kingdom Metazoa; phylum Arthropoda; class Malacostraca; order Decapoda; family Lithodidae; genus Paralithodes; species Paralithodes platypus. Next base: position 53,970,186 of record CM064575.1, on the reverse strand, counting down.
GAGGAGGGAAAACAACACTCTCCTCCCACGCTGCTCGCTCGCTCTCTCTCCTTCACTACAATGCATCTTATGTTCAACTCATGATATAAAATATAATGCATTGTCACAGGCAAAAATAAAGACCACTTCTGTACTGCCTGTGACATGACGATTCACAAGAAAGAAAGTACAACATTGTAGATAGACTGTAGCCCATTTCACTGCCCTGGCGAGCGCTAGTGGCCACCGGGAGGCGATTCTGCCAACGCTGGCAGGCATCACACCCCGCCCAAGATATAGGACGCTCAACATTAGGCGAATACGATATCTGACAAGGCAGAATGCCGACAAGACCCGTCACACATAGCCACTCCGCCAGAAATGAAATGCAAAGCTCAATCTTACATAAAACAACATATCAACATAAAGAAAATCTTATAACCCCTCCCAAACATAATAGTATAATTTTAGCCTGCTATGCTCCCTGAGCGAGCTTCACAGAGCCCAGCCTCCTAAGTGAAAGACAGGTTCAACTTAGGACTTTAGCTATAACATTGGCAACTTACAATTAACTATCAAAAGAAAGTTTTTATGCGATTTTTTATTTAATTTTAATGTTGTTTTTGGCGGCTGTTCTACAGGGGCAAGCCTAGTTTTTCTCCACTCTCAACACACACTGACTGAACAGCGAGGGTTCTCCTGCAAACAAACCCACCCGTGACAAACAATCAGCCAAAACATTATCAGTGCCCTTAGCATGCCACACATCCAACTTGTGTTCCGGCAGCACAACAACACCTGACACTGATAAACTGCCCAGTTCAACACAAGACTGGCATTTCTCTTCGCTCTTTCCGGCAACGGGGCCTGCCAATAACCTTTCACTAGTTTTACCTTCGTGATTAGCGATGCAGCCCCGATGCGGTCTATGGTATCGTCAACTCTCGATAAGGTATAGGCGTCTGTCAGGGATAATGCACACACACTCTCGCAATCAACACACACACTGATCTTGCCACTTAACACAGGTTGTAAAGTTACAGGCAACGACCACTCACGACATTCCTTATCCCTCAGACCCTTCGTCAACACGTAATCCAGCTCTGCTTGCACCACAGGCTGTCGAGCAGGATGTATACGGTAGGGAATTAAACTGAGCCTTCCACTGTCTCCAGCCTCCATGTCGGATTCTACCCCATACATCAGGCCTGGAGAAGCAACAAACATGTGGATGCACTGCCACAGCCTAGTAAACAACTTATCTCGCAGAACAACATGCCTAGTGCCCTCCCACAACCCAGCCGAGACCGCAGCTTCTACCCTGTAGTCTCCCTCCTTCTCCACCTTCGTCCCTAGAACAGCCAGGTCATGAGAGGGACAATCAGTACCACCTGTGCAGTCACTCCCATAGTTCATTATTGCTAAGGCTTCCCCGCCGATACCGTACATGCGCACCCCCGCATTCCTTGCAACTACATCTGCCTGCGCAGCATCACCGCTTTTAGCGACATGGCCAGATACAGTCGGTCTATGTAGGGCTGTTGCATTCGACTAGAGCAGCATTGGGAGGCTATACGACGACCGGGCACATCCACTCCACAGCCAATCTCACCAATCTGCTCAATGTCCTCCTTCTGACTACCACCCTTGGCAGCCATGGGTCAACCCTGACCTGACAACCATGCCCAAGCCTCGTCGCCCACCTTGAACCACCGAAACAACGAGGCTAACGGTCTTTCAACATTCACGTGACCTGCCCGCGGAACATCTTGCACCGCCTGAGTTGTGAGGCTCGGGTGCCCGGCACGACCAGTGGGGTATGAACCGAGGAGCTGGTGCTGGAGCGCTGCACACTGCTGCTCAGGCAGGTGCTCTAGCGCTTCCACAGCTACCAGACTCGTGTCCCGCACCCACTGCTCCGCCGAGACATGACAATCCCTACTATCCTCCACCTGTGCCCTACTGCCCCCCTCTCCTTCTCCACCTTGGCCGCTGCAGACCAACGCAGGGACAGTAAGCTGCTCAGGTGGTTGCCTCACAAACTCCTCCAACAGGTTCACATGACATGTTTCCCCGTCCTCGTGTTTGATCTCGACAGCACCATTACCACACTTCTGAACTTCCGGATCCTCCAACTGCAGTTTACAAATATCTGAGGGAACCAACCTGTCTGAATGCTTCCGAAGCAACCCAAGTCCTCCCCCAATATCAAACTGAGCAACCCTTTTTCCTCTCCGTGTGTAACGTTGCTGCCTCTGAGTCTCTTCCTGCCCTACCTCCTCACTAGCTGTGACAGGTCCTGGGGCTTCTCCAGACTCCAACAATGGTGCCAATACTGAGTCGCCAAGAAGCGCTGCTGGTACTAAACTCTCCAAACTTTTACCAACATCAGCCGTCTTCTTCCAACCGTTCCTCCGTTGATCAGAAGACTGAGGAATAGGCTGTGACACTTTGGATGCAAGAGGTCTTGTAACAACGCACACCATAGGTTGTACTTGACACTTCTCTACCCACTCCTTTTTCTCCCTACTCATGTCGGCCGGCTTCTCGGCAACGGCTAAGGGGGAAACCTCAGAACTAGGCACCGCAAAGTCGTTGCCGAGAAGGAGGTCGACGCCCCCAACAGGCAAGTTCTCCACAATTCCCACATCTAACTCTTGTGTCACACCATCTACCTCCAGTTCCATCCTGACCAACGGGTATGACCTGATAGCATTGATACCTTGCACCACAACCACCCGTGCCGCGTTTATTGGTCTACCAGTAAAGTTCTTCATTAAAGTCTGAGAGGCACCCGTGTCTCGCAACAGCTCAACTCCATGCTTCTTACCAGCCCACTTCACGCAGCCATGCCCTCGATGGTCACAATAGACATCGCGGACAGGGTTCGAGCCTTCCGGATTCTTCTCCACTGGCTGTGTCCCAGCCTCTGACGTTATACCCCGGGCAAACTCAGACGACTTCGGGAACACCCCAATGTTGCGAGCCAAAGACACAACTTCATTAGCTAGCTTGCTTGGACAGGCTCTTGAAAAATGCCCCTTCTCATGACAATGAAAACACTCTAACTCTCCCTTGGGCTTCCCATGAGGTGGGGAAGGGCACTGATCCTTCTTAAACGGGACGGTACTAGGTTTATGGTCAGTTTTGGTGTTGTTGCTCTTGTTCTTAGTGTAATTATGTGTATCAGTGTTTCGGGGAGGGGGAGGGTTACGCTCCTTATTGCCTGCATCACTTCTCTGTGCAAGACCTCACCCACGAATCAAAGATAACCGAAGGTCAGCCATCTCAGCTGCCTCCTGAAGAGTTTTCGGGTTTTTCTCTTTAACCCGTCCAGCACCAGCGACGCGTCTGGCGCATCGGCGATGTATGTAACGCACAGCCCCAGCGACGCGTCTGACGAGTCACCCTAATTGCTCCGACCGTAACCTCAGGTGTAGCCACTCGAGAGGGCTCAGATTTGTATGGGAACTGTGTACGTATCCCACGCAACCGTGCCGATGGTTGAAAACTCTCAAAGTCCATGTGCGTGCGCGTTATCACGCAATAACCTGTTTTTTGGGGGTAATTGCCTTCAATTTTTTACTCTTGTAAAATACGTTTTCGGGGGCTCTGTAGGACCATTCTTTAAGCTTTTTGAGCGGTTTTTCGTGGTTTTTCCTTCATTCCTAACCCATTCGCTATTGTTTCTGGAATAAAACCATTTTTTGAAAACCGGCCGGGTTCTGGTGAACAAACAATGCAAAACTAGCCGGGGCTCCACGGGTTAATATTCAACGTCAGATCGCCGCCCGTACACTTGAAAAATTGTTCTAGAAGCATCAGCTGTTTCAACTCCTCAAACGTCGTGCCTTCTCAGAACGCAGCCAGTTTCTAAATGCATCGGACAGATCCCGGGCATGCTCAAGAAAGGTGCACTCACGACCCTTCGTTACACCCCGGAACTTCAATCTGTACGTCTCTGGTTGTAACTCATATGCCCGCAGGACAGCCTCCTTCAATACCTCATAATCGATGCACGACTTCAAAGGCAACGCATCATATGCCTTGAGTCCTTTGCCAACCAACCTAGAGGAAACAAGGGCTGCCCACTTAACCTCGGGCCATTGGTGCTCCCGGCACTTCTTCTCAAAACGCATGAAAAATTCAGTGACACCCGACTCATCAAATACAGGGACCAACTTGAGCAGGTGCGATAAAGACTGATCAAGACCTCGATTCCCAGAACCGAGACGCTGCCCTGTCGACTCCACCCGAGACTTCTCAAGATCTATGTCTGCACAGTACTTCGCTTTTCTCTCCTCAGACTCATTCTCTTGCTGCCGTTGCTCGAGCTCATATCTGGCCCTTCTCTCCTCGGCCTGAATCTTAGCCATCTCAAACTGCCGCTGCTGGTTAGCCATCTCAAGCTGGAAGAGCATATCTGGAGTCAAACCTTGAGGAGGAGATGCAACAATTGAAGACCTACCCATGTACAAACCACGCTGCCAGTGACTATCAGCCTGCGGGAACGTACCCGGCTCCGGAGCCCGAGGGGGCGCCATGGTTGGAGTCGAGTGGAATGGGGGCTGGGCCGAAGGTGCCCCAGCTCCCGCTCCACCCGAAGCCCCACGTACCCCGCCGAGTACCCAGGCCACCAGGTCACCTCTCGACATGCTGCTAGTGCCCACATGCCCCATGACCGTGGCCAAACACTGGAGACCATACCGATCAATCCCCGACACCCGGTCAGCAGTAATAGGTATCTCCAGAAACTTCTTTGCATCCTCCTCACTAGTTATAACTCTAATGCCTTCGGACAAACCCCGCTGCTGCACCTCAGAGTCTGTTTCCCGTACTGTATCCCCACTGTACACTGATCCGTCTTCCGGAATATTGTCTACCGAAAATGCTCAACGTTTATAAAAAAAAAAAAAAAAACTAAACTCTTATGTAGCACTATTAACTCAAAAAATATACAATGCTTGAAGACTCTTAAGTGTTATACTACTTACCAAAAACAAATCCATGTGTCCACTATATTCCTTTAAACAAAAAAAATGACCACAACACTCCTGCAATATTTCTCTAAGTTCACAAAATCCTAAGCAAGGTCGCCATTTGTTACGACCGGGGCTCGTATAAAACAAGGGCTCTTAATCATTGGACTAGAAAGGCACACAGCTACAATGGTAACACTAGATCCAACCCTCAAACTTATAATGCCGGCGCACAAAAAACACCTATACCCTCCAGAGTTAAATCTGCGATAACGGGGTATCCTGTAACTCGGTATAAATGCACTACTACTACAGGCTGATGATCTCTGATACAGCCTGATCACAACAACATACAATTACGTTAATAAGGTATACAAGGAAAAGATAGAGATCTTAATTAAATCACTGCAATGATTTAATGCAAACTAGAAGGTATATTTAAAGTTACTCTAAACAATAATGAACTGTCACTCCTATACTAAAGAAAGTGAACGAAAGTCCCAAAGCATCGAGCAGGAATCTTCTGAAGAAAGTCTGATGCTGGGGTAAGATGATCGTATCGGATTTTGAACTGTTATATAAAGCAGGGACAATATAGGACAAGTGTAGAGACAGACAGTGTTAACTGACACGGGAATAACGATAAATACACACTAGTATTATCTCCAACAACAAAAGAAGTACTTCGTCAGGCAACTCAAAAAGCCTGCTCAGGTTGTGCAACTCAACAACAACCAAGGCTTACAGTCAACGTGAATAAGAATGCTGCATACATAACATAAGAGTTTATAATTCTAAACGGGTGTCTGCTAGGCTAATAAAGTCTAGCTGGGATGTCGTAGGCTAGGAAACAATGGCTGAGCAAGCGGCTCGTAGCCTAGCGAGGTCCTTAAGACTGTGCGGCCAAATTACGTTAATTGACGGGGTGCTCTCTTGAGAGATCCAGATCGCTAGTATCTGGTTCTCTCCTGGCGACCCTCTCAAAGTCAAAACAAAACGAGTTAGCACAGTGCTGGGTGGCAGAGGCAAAAGCCCTCACTCGCAGCACAGTGCTAAACTCACAAGGTACACAGTCAGAAAGACCACCTAGGCTTCCCACTTCTCCGTTGCGATTGTACAGGTTCAACAAAACCTGTTACACATCGGAAATCACAACACAAGTAGCCTTACCCCAGTCTAGCATTAAATAGCCCAGCAGACAGCCAAGGAATAGGTAGGGAGACACCGTGAGTGTGTCGAACCTCTACAGACAAAATGGTAACCCCTCCAAAATGCCTAACTAAACATATAATATCTGAGAGCTTCAGCATATAATACGATGGCCGATATATGAAATCGTGCAGAACCAAAGGGGAGTTATGATATTAAATAGAGAGGAAGAATGAGAGGTAAGAAGTTGAGAGAGAGAGAATGTGCTCTATAGGTAGAAGTCGGGGACAGGTGGCAAGGGATATGTTAAGGATATGCTGGTCAAGCAAGCTCTGAAGAGAGTAGCTCCTCGGGACCCCTCCAGGATCACACACAAAGGCATGGTGGTCAGCCAATCACAGGCCGCTACGTCACCAGACAGCAGGCCTGCAGAAGGCGCCAGGAACCACCAGCCAATCAAAACCGAGAGAAAGCCACGCGGGCGAGGGACTCCTCCGAGAGGGAGGAAGGAGGAGGGAAAACAACACTCTCCTCCCACGCTGCTCGCTCGCTCTCTCTCCTTCACTACAATGCATCTTATGTTCAACTCATGATATAAAATATAATGCATTGTCACAGGCGAAAATAAAGACCACTTCTGTACTGCCTGTGACATAACGATTCACAAGAAAGAAAGTACAACATTGTAGATAGACTGTAGCCCATTTCACTGCCCTGGCAAGCGCTAGTGGCCACCGGGAGGCGATTCTGCCAACGCTGGCAGGCGTCACATATTACAGTCTATTAGCTTACATAGAATCTGAGCAGGTTTCTTATACGTACCCTCTTTCTTTTCTTTAGTCCACACTGTCATGCTTACTGTTCCCTCTTCTCCACATTCTCACTCCCTCCCGACACATACATTCTCCCTTTGTTCAACTGTAGATTATTGATTTCCTTACTGAACTGAGTTTTGAACTCCCCCAGATCAAATGATCTAACCTTGTCAAGTATTGCCATAGGAAGCTTTTGACGCAAGATAATGACTATCATTTCCTGTGTGGTAAGCCCTAGGGTGTCTAGCGATCGAGTATGGCACTCCATATTTGCCCTGAAATTTGTTAACTCCTCAACCTTATACTGTGGTTCTGCGAGCCTTAACAAGGCAACGAAATGGGCCATCTTCAACTGCTCTTGATCCCCGTATGTGGACTTTAATAATTGTACTGCCTCAAGACAACTATCACCCACTACTGCAAAACCCTCTATTAAATGTAAGGCCTCTCCTTCCATTTGTCCCTTCAGATAGTGAAACTTGCGGACATTATCCAAAGAGGATTCATGAACTGTAGACCAAAATACGTCCCAAAAAGCTAACCACTCAGTCAACTTGCCCCCAAATGTAGGAAGATTGAGCTTTGGGAGGTGTACAGTATGTTTTGGGTCAGCCCTTCTATGGGCCTCATTCTCGCCTCCCTTCTTACTCGAGACGGCACGCTGTAATATGTGCTTCACTCTAAAGACAGGTTCATCATAGAGGGCGCGATTATCACACTCTGTAACTATCTCTTTCTCCTCTGTCATGTCTGCCACAATCACCTCAATCAGAGCCATAATACGACCGTGGGTAGCCTGGACGTTTTCTAATCTAGCTTCCAATTCCTCTAGGTCAGCAGTAGTGATGAAAGTGTTGACGTCCACAATTAGCCTATTTAATACTCCCCGAAGTCCCGCTCTTTGACTTTTAGGGGCCTTGATCAGCACCCCACTAGACGGCGTCTCTTTATTGTCTTTATTCATTCTGCATGTAAGCCTATAGGCTATGTATCCAAATGTTACAAAAACAACGGCAAAATAGTAGTCTAGTTAAGAGACGCCGACCGGCGGGCTTCTATGTTATGGAGAAAAAATAGTACACAAAATAGCAATACCTACTAAAGGGTCATATTGAACAAGAAAAAATGTTAGGTCAGGTCATATGTCACAGGAAGTCCGAAATGGAAAAGAAATTTATTGGGGAAAGATGATGGGTGGGTGGAAGGACTTAGGCAGGTGCAACGATGTGACCCTGCATTCCGGCTCTAACCATCGCTTGGCTAGCCTTGCCAGTATATCATAGAGTTGTTCCTGCATCCTGTTAATGTCCCCTTGTTCATTGCCTTAAAAATCCCTTACTGGTAGCTAATTCCCGGGTCTGGGCACCAATGTGGTAAACTATCAATGGAAGTTAAATATTACTAAGCTATAATGAATCAAATAAAATCAATCTAAATGAAAACTACTCCATATCTAAATTGAATTCAATCTGAAACAAGCTAATTTATATCCAAAGGTCTCACATAATAAATGTATATATAGGGTAAGGTTATAAGGGTTAATATACTAGCCAGGAATTAACTCACCAATAGTTCCACGTGGCAATGAGGCAAGGGAGAACGTTTTACCCAATATGGCGGTGGACAATGGGGAAGAGACTTGGGTCCCGAGACACAGTCAAGTGAAAGAAAGAATAAATTATTACATGGGAATGGACATGAATATTATGCTTATCTGTCAGTCAGTCATGGTGTCGATGAGAGCGTCGTGATGGTGTAGCTGTTTTTATTGCTGACAGTGTATTGTGATTAGAGGCTCAAAAGCACGATCAACTGAGGGCGGAAAATAGATGTTAACTGGTTTGTGTTCGTGAAGGCTCTGGTGTTTCTCAAAGGCACACCTTGCTGCCTTGGCAAACGCCAGGAGCCCAAATTATCGTACCGCATCTAGGTTGCTCTATACGATAAATGATATTAATATATACGATAAATTCATATATTTACAATCTTATAATATACGATCTACTCGTCCTACGCCGGGCTGTAGGAACGTCCGTGACGTCACAGAGACATACGGGATCACAAATGAGTCATATTCTATCGTATTTATACGATAAATTCAATTAGTTAATCAAATTCCTTTATATGATTTAATTTATAATTTCTTGTAATTATATTAATCTTTAACTTTAATTTACTTTAATAATTAAATTATTTATTGGTTTTGAAATCCTATTAGAATAGGCATTAATGAAACTTGGTTGGTTAACCATTGAACATAAACTATATAATTAGCTAAGAACTGGAATATTAATGAAGTAACAATTTAAGAATAATATCCCTATAAGAAACCAACCCATACCAAATCTACTGAATACCTACCTATCAAATTCAGTCTCTTGTACGGTTTGAAGTTCCCATACCTCTAGAGGCCAAAATATCTTAAGATTACAATATCTGTTGATCAGTACTTCGAATTGTTACAGTATGCCATTTCTGGTTATGTGATCTTAGAATGCAGTCGAACCAACCAACATGGGGGAGGCACATTGTTAGACATTAAAGATTTGTATCCAGTTCAAATGACAAAAACATCAATTGATAATATAGATACTCTTTATGTTCAACTAAAAAATAAGCTCCAAGAAAAAATAGCCCTTGGTATAGTTTATCAACCCCCAGCACAATCCTTGAACACTGATAGAAAAGTATGTGATCAAATTGCAGAAATAAGCGATAACCAAGAACTGCTACTTATTGGAGTCTTCAATCTGCCAGTACCGAAATGAGGCCATCCCTTGATATCACACAGGAACTGAGTTGTACACTAATTTGCTAGAAAGTTCATTATTTCAATGTGTCTCATGTCCTACACGAGACAATAATGGTCTTTATTATTTTAATCTTTGCAACTAAAGATGATTTAGTTAACCAAGTTAAGCCAGGTGACAAGTTTAGTACAAGTAATCATCGCTCGATCACATTCAACGTTAAATTCCTTAACAAAAAATAAAGTGAGTCATGAAAACTACCAAATTACAAGAAAACTAATTTTCCAAAACTCTGTAATCTATTTGATAACATAGATTGGAACGTTATGCAATGTTTGACATCAGGAATAACAATGATATTTAGAATGTATTAAATAAAAAATATACGATAATGCCATAGATTCATAGAAGAACGAACAGACAGATTAAACTATCAATAATCTCTGGCGAAAAGCAAAGCAACGCATTAAACTCAGTCTCTCAAACTTTTGCTAGAAACTCCACCTTGGACGATTCCGGTGCTATTCTTTCCTCTCCACCCTCCTTTCTCCTACTTATGCCTAATATCCTAATCTCTTCTAAAGATGTACTATCTGCCATCTCTGGGCTTAATACTAAGAAGTCATACGGTCGGGACGGTGTTCCTCCTGTTGTACTAAAAAACTGTGCTTCCGTGCTGACTCCCTGCCTAGGCAAACACTTTCGTCTCTGTCTCTCCTCTAACGTCTTCCCTTCATGCTGGAAGTTTGCTCTCATTCAACCTGTCCCAAAGAAGGGTGACCACTTTCAATCATCCAACTATCCTCCAATCACTCTCATCTCTTGTATTTCTAAAGTTTTTGAAACTATTCTTGCTTCAAAAATCCTTAAGCATTTCTCTTATAATCTGCTCTCAGATCGCCAGTATGGCTTCCTTAAGGGTCACTCTACTGGTGATCTTCTTTCATATCTTACTAACTCTTGGTCATCCTCCTTTCGGGACTTCGGTGAAACTTTTTCTATTGCACTAGAGTCTAGACATATCGAAGGCCTTCGATAGCTTCTGACACAAATCTTGAATTTCTAAACTAACCTCCTTCGGTTTCTATCCCTCCATCTGTGCCTTTGTCTCTAATTTCCTTTCCGGCCGTTCCATAGCTGCGGTTGTGGATGGCCATCGCTCACTTCCTCACCCTATCAACTTCGGTGTTCCTCAGGGCTCTGTCCTATTCTTAAATGATCTTCTCAACTGTACCTCAAGTCCCATCCATTCATACGCAGACAACTCAACCTTACACTACTCAATTAGATTTCCAGAACGCCTCAGCCAGCAATCCCTCAAAGACAAACGTAATGAAGCCATAGAACACTTATCTTCTGATCTAGCTACTATTTCCAATTGGGGCAGAGAAAATCTTGTTACCTTTAACCTAACAAGTGCGCATGGGGGTAATTGGAAACGTCCCCCTGTGCTGACGTATTTGAGGTGTTTCCGTCACTAAAATATTAATTGTGCCATTAATAGCATTAATACTTATCCATATGCGCCTATTATGGGTTGATTATAAAGGTATTAACCTGAAACAACAATAAAACGAGTGAAAACAGCGTTTGGATGGTCAAAATCGGAGATATAGCCCGCAAGTTGTATAATGTATGGGTGAGGCAAGCTGCTTTCCCGCCAATTTCCCCCAAGGCCACTGAGACACAGTCGATCGATACTCTCTCTCTCTCTCTCTTGCACTCGCTTGCCATCAGTCATGACAACACCCTGCTTGCAACTCGCTAATGTTAGCACAAAAATATACCTCAGAATAAGGGAATAACAGGGAAAATAGGTGATAACTGAAGGAGAGGAGGAAAGTGGGGAAGGAGGGGAGGTAGAGGACTGAGATTTTGCATGGCCCAGGGGCCAAAACAAAATAAAGATGTCAAAAGTTGATTTTTTTTTTCACTCACTCTTAAGAGTCTCCCCGCAGTCCGCCGGGGGAACTCTTAAGAGTCTCCCCGCAGTTCCCGGGTTAATGCTTCCAAAACCCAATTTCTCCATCTATCTACCCGTACGGAACTCCCAGCGGACTATCCCTTATTCTTCAACAATACAAAAATTAATCCTTCATCTTCTCTCAATATTCTTGGTGTCTCTTTTTCTTCTGCTCACTTGGAAGGACCATATTACCAGTCTTGCAGAAGCTGGGTGTGCTCAACCACCTCAAGGGGTTCTTTACCCCTGCACAGCTTCTTGCTCTGTACAGGGGCACAGTGTGTCCTTGTATTGAGTATTGTTCACATGTGTGGGGAGGTTCCTCTCACACCGCTCTCCTAGACAAAGTTGAAAGGAAAGCCTTTCGTATTATTAACTCCCGTCCACTCACCAACTCTCTGCAATCTCTCTCTCTCCTCCGTAATGTTGCATCTCTCTCGCTATTCTATCGCTACTATAATAATCCGTGTTCCTCAGAGTATTCCCAGTGTATACCACCTCCTCTTCGTAGGGCACGTGGTTCCCGTCTTGCAACACAATCCCATCCCTACTCTGTATAACTCTGCAACTAAAGAGTGAAACGTTACTCTCAAACTTTCTTCTAAGCTCTGGAACTCTCTCCCAGAATCAGTCTTTCCCTCTTCCTATGACTTAAATTGCTTCAAAATTCTTGTGTCCAGGCATTTTGGCTCGAACGTCCCTTGATTTTGGCCCTGTCACTCTTTCAACTAGGGGGGGGGGGGGGGGGGCACTCGCTAAGGACAGTTCTGCCTTTTGCCTCCCTCACTCACATAAAAAAAACCCACACACAACAACAACAAAAACACACACACACCTTGAATTACTGTATGTATTGCGAACTTGAGCAAATCAAACCCAAAGGGATTCTATGGGTTTATCAAAAGTAAACAGGGTATTACCTCTCAAATCGGACAACTAAGTTATGAAAGAGAGTTCTTGTTGATGACGAAATGAAGATGAGTAATATTCCCAATTTCTTTTTCGTTTCTCTATTTTCCAATTGATGATCTGAATTCGATGCCATCTACCATATCAAATGCAATAAGCAATAACGATGTTCTGAATAACAGCATTATCACGGAGAGAGATGTACTAAACAGTATTAACAAACTTAAGTCTAACAAAACCCCTGGTCCCAATAAAACAGTTCCAAGAGATTAGAAAGAAATAGAACAAAATTATATCAAAACCATTAGCCATACTGTTTAACAATAGTGCGAACTGAATGTATAGCCAATGAATGGATATTAGCAAATATAACACCTATGTTCTAAATAAGGAAACAAATCACTACCTTGTAACTATGAATTAATTAGTTTGACCTAAGTCATTATGTAAATGGCTTAGAACAATCATAAGAGACAAACTTGTAAACCCCTTATGCCCCTTTCCCACTGATGCGACTTCTCACGATTTTCATCGCCGACACCAATAAATTGGCACATTCGTGACATGTCTTAAACCCTCTCATGAAAAATCGTTTGACTCACAAGGCCTCTCAAGGCCTCGCAAGGGCCCTTGCGGGTCGTCGCAAATGTTCGGACTGTTCAAAATTTTGGACGAGGACTCACGAGGGTTCGTTGCTCTCGCAAGCATCGTCTAGCATCGCCGAGGGATCTGCGAGGGCTTCTGCGATCATCTGTGACATCGGCGAGACATCGCGGAGGGTTTCGCATAAAAAAAACTTTGCAACGCTGCATGGATGCTCACCGATGCTCTCAGATGCTCTGCTCGCTGATGCTCTCAGATGTTCCGAGAACATCGACGATGCCAAAGAGCACCTTCGGCGAGGTGGGTAAAAAAAATGTATTAGGACTATAGTGAACCTGTCAACCCTTTTTTCTATGCACCTCTCTTGGGGGGTTCACCTGTTTTTTTTTTCTCTTTCTCTCCTTTTCTCACTTTCTCTGGTTTGTATCCATTCAGCCCCATTCAGCCAACTGTTTTAAGACGTTTATCCCCATCCAAGTATCGATATCTTCCTGGCAAGCGATAGCGAACCAGCATTATATGGAGAAATCTGGCTTTGCCGGAGACATTTTTCTATCGAAAAATGTACAACTTTAGTTTGCTCTCAACAACAAAATTTATATACGTTGGCTCGCTACCGCTCACCAGGAAAATGTTGAAACCTGGATTTATTTATTTTTTTTTTTCTATGTGATTGAGGGAGGCAAAAGGCATAACTGCCTATAGCGAGTGCCTCCCCCATAGTTGAAAGAGTGACAGGGCCAAAATCAAGGGACGTTCGAGCCAAAATGCCTGGACACACGGAGTTTGAAGCAATTTAAGTCATAGGAAGAGGGAAAGACTGATTCTGGGAGAGAGTTCCAGAGCTCAGCTGTTGAGTAGAAGAAAGTTTGAGAGTAACGTTTCACTCTTGGGTTGGAGAGTTGCACAGAGTAGGGGTGGGATTGAGTTGCAAGACGGGTACCACGTGCCCTACGTAAAGGAGGTGGTATGCACTGGGATAGCTCTGAGGAACACTGATTATTATAGTAGCGATAGAATAGCGAGAGAGATGCAACATTGCGGCGGAGAGAGAGAGATTGCAGAGAGTTGGTGAGTGGACGGGAGTTAATGATACGAAAGGCCTTCCTTTCAACTTTGTCTAGGAGAGCGGTGTGAGAGAAACCTCCCCACACATGTGAACAATACTCAATACAAGGGCGCACTATGCCCCTGTACAGAGCAAGAAGCTGTGCAGGGGAAAAGAACCCCCTAAGGCGGTTGAGCACACCCAGCTTCTGGGAAGCTGCCTTAGCAAGACTGGTAATATGGTCCTTCCAAATGAGAGCAGAAGAAAAAGAGACACCAAGAATTGAGAGAAGATGAAGGGTTGATTTTTGTATTGTTGAAGAATAAGGGATAGTCCGCTGGGAGATCCTGACGGGTAGATAGAGAAATTGGGTTTTGGAAGCATTAAAGTTAACAAGGTTTTCTCTGCCCCAATTGGAAATAGTATTTAGATCAGAATTTAAGAGTTCTATGGCTTCATTACGTTTGTCGTTGAGGGATTGCTGGCTGGGGCGTTCTGAAAAACTAATGGAGTAGTGTAAGGTTGAGTCGTCTGCGTATGAATGGATGGGAATTAAGGTACAGTTAAGGAGATCATTTATAAAAATTAGAAAGAGAATAGGAGATAGGACAGAGCCCTGAGGAACACCGGAGTTTATAGGGTGAGGAAGTGAACAATGGCCGTCCACAACCGCGGCTATGGAATGGCCGGAAAGGAAATTAGAGACAAAGGCACAGATGGAGGGATAGAAACCGAAGGAGGGTAGTTTAGAAATTAAAGATTTATACCAGACTCTATCGAAGGCTTTCGATATGTCTAGTGCAATAGAAAAAGTCTCACCGAAGTCCCGAAAGGAGGATGACCAAGAGTTAGTAAGATATGAAAGAAGATCACCAGTAGAGCGACCCTTAAGGAAGCCATACTGGCGATCTGAGAGCAGATTATGAGAAGAGAAATGCTTTAAGAAATTTCAAAAACTTTAGAAAGACAAGAGATAAGAGCAATTGGACGATAGTTGGAGGGTTGAGAGCGGTCACCCTTCTTTGGGACAGGTTGAATGTGAGCAAACTTCCAGCATGAAGGGAAGACGTTAGAGGATAGACAGAGACGAAAGAGTTTGCCTAGGCAGGGAGTCAGCACGGAAGCACAGTTTTTGAGAACAACAGGAGGAACACCGTCCGGACCGTACGCCTTATTAGTGTTAAGCCCAGAGAGGGTAGAAAGTACATCTTTAGAAGAGATTAGGATATTAGGCATAAGTAAGAGAGAGGAGGGCGGAGAGGGAGGAATAGCACCGGAATCACCATGGGGGTAAACGTCTTAAAACAGTAGGCTGAACGGGGCCGAACGGATACAAAGCAAAGAGAGAGGGAGAGAAAGAGAAAAAAAAAAAAGGCGAGGTGGGCTCAGTTAAGCCGTAACGCAAACATTGAGCCCACCTCGCTGTTTTTGTTTTCTCTTTCTCTCCCTCTCTCCTCGTTTTTTTTTTTTTTTTCTCTTTCTCTCCCTCTCTCTTTGCCTTTTATCCGTTCGGCCCCATTCAGCCTACTGTTTTAAGACGTTTACCCCCATCCAGGTTTCAATATTTTCCTGGTGAGCGGTAGCGAGCCAACATATATATTTTTTGTTTTGAGAGCAAGCTAAATTTGTACATTATTTGATAGAAAAATGTCTCCGGCAAAGCCGGACATTGCCAATCTCCGAATTAAGAGGAGATGGGTCGTTTTTCTGGTCCCCTTTCTTCCTCATGGTTAACCCCATTAGTTTTCATATTTTATGACGTTCGGCCCATTAGTTTGGCGATTTTAAGACATTTCACCCCATTTCGTTGTCAATATTAAGACTTTCGTGTCATTTAGGTGTCGAATTTTTCCTGGCTAGCGATAGCGAGCCTGTACTTTTTGAGGAACCGGCCTTCGGCCAGGGTATTTTTCTATCGAAAAATTTACAAATTGATCTTGAAGGAGGGTGTTGGGGGGTGCTTTATATGCTTGATGGAGGTCTAGGGATGAAACTAAATAATCTCGCCGAGGTATTCGCCGAACCATCCCTCAATTTGCCGATATGATGACTTCGCATAATGTCGCCGATTAAGTCTTACTCATCGGCGACATCGTCGCCGAGTGTAAACTTGTCAACGTTTTTTAACAGTCAAAATCGTTGACGTCGCAGATATTCGTTGCGAATTGACAAGACTATGTCCTCGGCGACGAAAATCGTATGAAATCGCATCAGTGGGAAAGGGGCATTAGAAGAAAAGAAATTAATAAATGATTCTCAGCATGGTTTTTAAAACAAGCGGTCATTCTTAACAAATCTCCTCGACTTCTTTCATGATATTTTTTAGAAGTATGGTGAAATTAAAGATATTGATATTGTCTATCTTGATTTCCAGAAAGCTTTCAACAAAGTCTCCCATAAATGTATAAAGTTTGCGTACTTCTGTAGAAATAAAATTGGCAAAACTGAGTGCAAGCAAAGAACAATTCGTAACCTAGCCAAAAATGTTACTGAGTAATATTATTTTTATTAATCTCACCACCACACCCCCAATGAAATTAATTAAAGTATATATGATCCACCGGAATTCGAACCCGGGTTATCACACACATATTTTTGCCACATTAACCATTACACCACCAGGACGGTTAAAGGTTTATGCACATGCCTACGACTTATTATCCATTCTCGAATACTGGATATTAATCTAATCATGTTCATATTCCCAACCGAATTAAGAAATAAAATATAATTATTAGCTTCATTGGTGGATTATTTAAATACAAAACCAAAGAGGTCATTCTCACCTCATACAATTCAATGGTTCGTCCCGTTCTTGAATATAATTGTGGTGCCCATATTATATATATGACTTCGATAAACTGGAGAGATTACAGAGGAGAGTAACTTTAATGATCCCTACAGTAGACTTAATAGTAAGCCATGCAAAGAGTGTAAACAAAATATATATATTTTTAGTTTAACGAAGTGCAGGCTGAGAGGGGACTTAATTTAAGTATCTCAAATTATTAAAAATCGTGACAATATGGATGTAAACAAATACCTCACAATTGACCAATCGAATTACACTATAGGAAATGGTTGCAAGATCGTTGGAAAGTCTTTTCACTCACATGAGGCAAAGCATTTATTTTTCAATCGAGTAGTAAGCTTGTGGAATGACTATTTAGAAAAGTGCTCCTTCATGGACTTGGGGAAACCTATGACAGAGTAAATAGAAAAGATCTATGGAAAGAACTGAAAATATACAGAATAATTGGTAAGTTGCTGGAAGCGTTGACGAGCTTGCATGAGGATGTGTGGCAGTGTGTCTAGCGGATAAACAGAGCAGGTTCTGTGATCTGAATATTGTGTTACAAAAGTGTTGTGTGATGTCCCCATGGCTGTTCAGTATCTATACTGTATATTGATGGAGTCATGAACAAAATTATAGGTTTGAGTCCCGGAGGGAAGAAGGAAAACCTAATATTTAGTAGTGGCCCCGGAATCATTGACGATATGCCATATAACATAATGGCTCCCTCATACCCTTTGCGTTAGCTGTTTGAAACACCCGCCACAGGGAGAGAGAGAGGCCATACATCGTAAGGGTACGCTAATTCTCTTACGGAATCGTCCTTATGATTGGGTACTCACTACGAAAATTTGTTGTGGAAAATAATAAAAGAAAATTAAAATAAGAACTGATATAACCAAGCTTCCCAACTTGTGGATGTTTTCCCGTGCGGAGTATTCCCCCGAGACTCTGATCCGCCCAGCGTCATATCGTCCTTCAATGATATATCAAGATTAACTTAAAAACATCAACGAATGGGAAGGGGATGGAAGGAAGGGCCTGCATCGTCAATTATTTCGGGGCCACTACTAAATATTAGGTTTTCCTTCTTCCCTCCGGGACTCAAACCTATAATTTATTAGTGGCCCCTTCATCATTGACGATATGCCTGATATCTCAAGACTGGAGGGGGACATTCGTGCCAATAAATAAAAACACTAACAAATAAAAAATAGGTTGAGAAAAAACACCAAAAACTAGCATTCTTAAATTTATTTTGTTCATACAAAATTGGTATATACAAAATGGAAAAGAAAAGCAGGCAGCGCACTTCTAAGAAGACCTGCTTGTACATCACCTCACAGGTACATGTAGGTATCGATTACAAATGTGTTCAACATTTCAAAATCAATTACAATCTTGTTAACGAATTACTTATTTTTAGACAAAATTAGGATACTGCTGACTCTGACTAGTCTGTGAGTAGTGTAAGGTACAAACATTATTTGGTCGTGGATCACATACAAAAATTTCTTCTTATAACTACCAAATTACAAGAAAACTAATTTCCCAAAACTCTGTAATCTATTTGATAACATAGATTGGAACGTTATGCAATGTATGACATCAGGAATAACAATGATATTTGGAATTTATTAAATAAAATAGATACTATAATGCCATAATTCCATACTGTATATGCTGTACAATATGTCTATGCCTTTTCAAAATAAAATTAAAAAACATTCTTGGACTGTAAAACCAGTCAGTAATTGTCAGTATATCACATATATCTTTGTATACTATTTATGTATTTTCAAAAATGAAAACAAAAATCTGGAACTTGTGTAACCAGTGCATTAATATTAAGTATATCACATAGCTTTGTATACTCATCACATTAATCGGCAGGGGGCTGAAGGTCTTAGCTCTCCAGTAACACCCCCCCCCCCCCCCTCCTTTCTTTTTACTCTTAAAATTATCCTTAATTCTAACAGCACTAGACCGATCAGACCCGTTGTCGTAATGCTACACAGGTGAGATTTGGCCTATCCAAGGCAACAGACAGATAGCACGTTACCCCTTCACCACCATTACGTAATTTTCATCATATTCTGGTTATCATTAGACAATTTTCTCATGTTTGTAAGCTACCTAAACGACTCAAATGGGTACATATGATCTCAGTAAACCCTCCTAATAGCATAGGTCCTATTTAAATAGCATACTCGTCTAATTTTAGCCAAAATTAAAGGTAAAAAGACGTCATGGTGCTGAAGGGGTTAAGAAAGTATGGTTAGACGCCCATAGCTGCGTGTTAGACAATATCTTCTACCGAGAAATTCTTTAAGGATCTTAAAGATACTGCCTATTTTCTAATGGCATGTGCTCGCCGGGGTTGCTCTCTTTAATGACTTCTACAAGCAAAGATGCCAACTTTCTTTTCATAACGTGCTTGCCTGTGCTATTAACCCAGAGTGCTCCTGGTTGATTAGGCCGGGACACACTTATTAACTTAATCAGAGATTGCACTGGACATAGCTTATGATGCATATCCCCTCTTTTTAGAGCTGGGATCGTAAATGCAGAAAAAACATGATCACTATGTTCATTTTGGGCAATAAAAGTGGGAGACGGCGCAATTTGTACATCTACATTGCATCGTCCAAACCTAAGACAATTCGGTTTGTTGCTCATCGCCGCCAGTTCTGATACCCGGTTTCCTGTAGCCAAAGCCATAAGGAACACTGCCTTCTTTAAAATTAAATCAAAATTTGGATTGTGACTATATTTCCGAGAATGTAGTAAAGACAAGGCTTTGTTCAGCGACCAGGTAGGCATGAGCTGACGGGGTGGTGGGCGAAGCTTAAAACATGCTCTCATGAAACCTTTTTCCTCCGCCTGCGGTACAGAGAGCCCCGTTAAATCATAAAATGGAACTGATTGCTGTTAAATGGTTCTTAAGTGTTACTACTAAAAATTGTTTATGTTCAAATAGGTAGTCAAGGTATTTGAAAATTAAAGATACTGATGCGTCAGTTTGAGCAGTTTCCACTATCCAAGTCATAAATGATTTCCAATGTGACTGGTATTGATGCCTGGTCGAAAGAGTATACTGAGTCATAAATTTATTAGTTACACTTTCACCATAATGAGTTAACCATTTGGCCTTTTGAATATCCATAATGCAAAAGTCAGCGAGGTCTTGAGGTTGCCAATTATCTCTAAGTGGAAGTACGAGATCGGGAGTGACACCGGGTTCTCGCACCACGTCTTCAATTGGGAGTACCACACCTGAGCCGGCCAAAGGGGCACGATTATCGAGACTGCCCCGATAATCCCGTAGTTTGCGAACTACTTGACACATGAGTGAAGCGTCTGGAGGCGGAAACAGATAGATGGAATTCCACCTGTTCAATCCTCCAACAATGCGTCGGGACCCCCCCGCCAGAGTAATCGCCCAGCGGGTTATGTAGAGAGGAAGTTTGTGGTTTTCCTCGGACGCGAATAAGTCCACTTGTGGACGGTAGGGGTCTGCAATCATGTGGCTGAAGATGGTTTGCTTGAGAGACCATTCTACTATTGTGCTGTCTCCGTGATAGAGCGTCTGCCCAGACATTGGCCACGCCCGGCAAATATGATGCGTGAAGATGAATGTTCAGCGTTTCGGCTGGGACAAAAATCTTTTCCGACAACTCTAGCAACGTGCGAGACCTCGTTGACCCTTGCTTCTGAATGCATGACACCGCATTCAGATTGTCCATTCGAAAGGCTATTGATGCGTGCGTTGATGCAAAGTGTAACCGTGAGCCTGAAGGAAAATTTAGGGAACTATTAACTCTTTTGCATTTATGTGAAACTCCTTGGATTGGGACCAAAGCCCTTGACCCTGATGACCGAGGCTTGACTGATAAACCCAGCCGATTGTCCCTGAAGCATCCGTATCTACCCATACCGTTGGTGGAGGAGATATCCACGTCATGATTGAATGCAATATTTCCGGCCTCGCCCAGACCGCTAGTAAGTTGTGGATTAATGTTGGGATTTTCCAAGACTTTTCCGCCGGCAATAGCGGAAAATGTTTGTTTCCTTCCAAGATTAACCTCTTGACTTTCAACCGGCCCAACTTCACAGTAAGTTGAATCCAGTTGAGAGACCCGACTAGGATCTCCCACGTCTTTCTCGTGGTAGTGAGGCTATGGAGAAAACAAAACAATTTCCTGCAAAATCTGTTCCGGTTGTCCACACTCTGACTGAGAGTTAGATGTGTTGTGTCCCAAATTAGACCTATCCACTGAATTACCCTTGTTGGGACAAGATTCGACTTTTCCAAGTTGATCTTGTACCCCAGGGATTTGACATGATCTAGAATTTGATTTACATGATTGAGGCATTGAATCTCAAACTCCGCCACCACTAGCCAGTCGTCTAGGTACCACATTACCTTGATCCCTTGTCTTAATAGTGATTGCAAAGCTTGTCGGACTAATTTGATAAATATTCTCGGTGCTAGGTTCAAACCGAAGGGCATCCGTTGAAAGACATAAGTCTGATGCTCGATCCTCAAAGCAAGGAATTTTTGGAACCGTTTGTTTACTGGGATACGCCAATAGGCTTCTGTCAGATCTAACGAACACATCCAACCTTGCCGCGGAAGTGTTAACCTGATTTGATTCACAGTGAGCATCCTGAACGATGAGTTGTGAATGTAGTGGTTCAGACGAGACAGGTCTACGACTGGCCTCATCTGAGCACTGTCCATCTTTGGCACGAGAAAAAGTTTGGACGTGTAAACAGGACAAGTTGGATTGACCGGGACAATGATACGCTTGGTGATCATCTCCTGGACTAGTGACTCCACCTCTGATGAAACGAGTGATTTCTAGTGGTTGCTGTAAACGAGGTCGTCGGAGCCACTGCCAGGTTATGCCCTTGCGTACCACTGTCCGTGCCCAAGTTCGTCGGGGCCAAGCCCGGTGACACGTCCGGAATGACCCAGTTCCCTGACT
This sequence comes from Paralithodes platypus, assembly GCA_032716605.1. Classification (NCBI taxonomy): domain Eukaryota; kingdom Metazoa; phylum Arthropoda; class Malacostraca; order Decapoda; family Lithodidae; genus Paralithodes; species Paralithodes platypus. The sequence continues at coordinate 53,948,206 of CM064575.1, read as the reverse complement.
GGGCTTGTCCGGCAGAACTACACTCTGATCCAACTCGCCTACGATAGGTCCCAGGAGTGAGGGAGTTGTTAATGTGACTAGTTTTTTTACTTTGGTGAGGTAGAGGTAGACGGATGGCTAGTCTTGGCAGTTGTCGACCCCTGACTTGGTTTACAGAGGTGGGCAGGTGCACGCCATTTGGCGCTCTGCGCTCTGCGATCCGGTGCGCATTACCAATATAGAGGAGCGCGGAGCGAGGAGCGGCAAAATTCTGAAATCGGAGTGCAGGCGGGGAGCGCAGCTAGAAATTTGCGCTCCTTTCTGGCGCTCCGGAGGCGATTTTTCCTGTCAACAACAGGTACAAGAACGTCATTATCGTGTACAGTCATCGTACCGTTCGTACGGTGTTACCCACGGTGTTAGTGAACTGTGATACAGTGATACTATGATAGTGACAGACTGACAGTGTTACAGTTGTTAACTTGTTATTATTTTTTGTTTTGGCTTTTGCTAACGCAAAGTAAACCTTACGGGCAAGTTACAGCTTACGAAGGGGCCTAAGGGTAAGTCTGGCAGTGGTATAGCCCGAGCCTGTCTGACTGTCTGAGTGTCTGTGGACAGCTTGGGCGGGTCCAATAATCATAATATAATCAATTAATCATATCATATTAAATTATTAATGATATTATGATATTAAATTATTATTCATTTAATCATGTAATCAACTAAATAGTAAATACTAATCAATGTAATCATGTTGTATTGTTGTTATTGTATTTTTAGGCTTGTTAGAATGTTAGCTTGATAAGTTTAACTGTTTAAGTTTCTCAGTTTGGACAGTTTCTGTAATTCTTTATGTCATATCATAGATATCAATGGACAGTCACAATGTCACAAACTCACAATGATATCAATCATATCATATCATTGACATTTGCAATGATATCAATCATATCATATCATTGACATTTGATTCATTGATATGACATAAAGAATAACAGAAACTGAGAAAGTGAGAAACTTAAACAGTTAAACTTCAGAAAGACACCATGACTTGAGTTTTTTTTAATGTTTTGAATTCATGGAATTTAGTGAAGTGAAAGACAAAGGACAAAGTGAAGGACAAAGGTAAATAATTAAATAACTTCTAGAAGCTGTTTTGTTTGTTTTGTTTTTTATATACCTATTTTTGGGAGCGCGGAGCGGGAAGCGCATCGGGTCTGCTGACAAAAGGAGCGCGTGAGCGCTGCCGCATTACCTTATGTCTGATGAGCGCGGAGCGCTGCCGCATTACCGGTCCCACCGGAGCGCGCCCACCTCTGTTGGTTTATTCCTAGGTTGACCTTTAAACCATTTACCTGAGCTCTTTCCCTGTTTGCTTCTACCCGGACTGCCTCCCGGCACTGAAGGAGATTTGAAGCTCTGAAAAAAATTAGCCCCACTAGTGTGAGCCTTCTGACTTACTTTTGGTTTTGCATAAGGTTTAGCAAATCTGTGATGCTCCTTGCGCGCTGGTGAGGCAGTCGGTCTACCATATTAAACACCGTTCTCCAAGTATTAGGACAGTCTAAAATGGGAGTGAGGACGACTGGTGACAAAATTACCCGGCGACCTATGTCCTCCGGTATTTTCTCTACCAAATGAACCCGTAGGTCCTGACGTGCTCGGACTGCCTGTAAGAAGGCGACTCGGACGTCACCTAGTGACTGATTTGAATTTTGCAAAGTCAAACGGCGGGATAAATTAAGCACCTTATTGGCGTCTGAGTCAGTAATTGCCTGAGTAGTTCGTACTAGGGACTGGGCTATCTGACGACTCATTAAGAATTGTGATACTAGCCTTAGGGCTTTCTGTCGTAATTTGAAATCTTTGTCTAACTGAGCCGGAGGTGGGGTTGAGAATGGTTACTGCATTTTCCACAGTGACAATTTTGGAGCAGTTAGAAAGTCTAGTAAGGCCTTAGGGACATCCCCGGCAGAGGCTTCAGGTAAAAAAAAACAACTGTGTGTTTCCTGTGGAATCTGGTGAGAAGACTTACTAGTAATAGTGGAGGCGAATTGTTGTGCCTCCGCCTCCCAATCTAACAATGGACCTGTACCCAGGTCCCCTATCTGCAGGACTGGGTTGCCGGACTGGTCCCTGACCGAGATTATATCCAATTCCGGTGTTAGTAAAGCAAGAGCTTTGATGTCGTTAGAACCATCCACCTTTGACCAGTCCGCATAAAGCCGTGCAGATGAGGGAGGTGCTAAAGCTGGAGAGGAAGTGTACATGAAATAATTAGGGGCATACACGCTCGGAATGGCTTTGATGGAAACATCTATAGTGTCTCCCGAAACATCCTTAGCTATGAGCTTCCTGTGCTCATTCATTAGAATTTGCAAATAACTTGGTACCGGAATCTCTCCCGAGATTGTCTGTTGTGCAATGGAGGGATTTTGAGCCATAACGTTGACCCATGTTAAGTCCGGGCCGTAAAGCAATGGCATAGAGCCTTTCTTGATGGGAGTTTTCTCCAAAGGAGGAGGAATTACATCAGTTATTACTCTAACATTAGTATTTGTCAACGTCGACGTTGACGGAGCATTACTAGAATAAGTAAGAGGGGAGGGTAAGTTAGTTTTAGTGGCAATCTTGGCTGATTCCAATGGTCATACAACTAACATGGTCGGCGGAGCTTCCGGTATCCTTGTTTCCCTCTGAAAAGAATGCATCATATCCTTTATCATATCCTACAAATCTTCCCTAGTTATAAATTATACTCTTTACTGGATTCTCTAGAAGCTACTGACTCTACATCAGAAGGACTTGACGATTGTAATGGCTGAGCAGACGGTACCTGATCCACTTCCTCCTGCCCATCGTCAATATATTCCATCTCTTCAACCTGTTCATGCTGTACTTCGGGTAGTAAATGTCTTTGTTCAAATGCCTCCCAACTCAAGTTCAAGTTCGGGATTGAGGATGGCACAGGTTCGGGGTGTTGCCGCACACTATTACTGTCCGAGGCCTCAGACGCACCCGATAGATGGCTCACACTTTCACTTTCTCTAACATCCGCCGGGTATCCTCGGGACTCATTCACTGGTACTGGTTCGGGGTGTCGCCAAACACTATTATTGTCTGAGGCTTCCGAGGCAATTGAGCGATGGCTAGCACTTTCACATTCTACTCTACCCGCTGGGTATCCCCGATACTTATCCGCTAAGACCTTTGATGGAACCCGAACCTGAGCATGACTATGTTGAATATCCACACGTGGTATAGCAAAGTCTGGCCTAAATGAATGAGACAACAGTGTTAATTTCACTAGCACTATCCCTGGGAGACGTCTCTGCTACCTCCGTTCCCACCTCCGAACTGCCAGATTGGACGTGAGGCTTGGCGGAGGGAGGAGGACGAGGACCCGGTGATTGCCGGTGCCTTGAGCTCGACGACTCCTTACGGGATTTCTCTTTATGACCCGAACTCTTCCTGCCTGAAGAAGACGTGACAGATGCTGCCGCTTCAGGCGTAGTCCTCTGTTTCTTGGTGGCCTGAGGTGGCGACGGACCCGATGACCGTGAGGACTGCTTCAATGGCGATCTTGACCTTGATCTGGTCCTTTCCTCATGGGAACACTCTAACCGCGCCCTCTTGGGCCGGCCGGGAGGGGGGGGGGGGGGGGGGGGGGGGGGGGGTTTGCCTTCGTATTATCCGAATCATCACTAGTACTAATAATTTCCTTTGAAAGAATTTTAGCTTTAGGTTTAGATTTAATAATGGACCGGGATGATTTAGAGTTTAGTGCTGGTGATTTTACGATAAGAAATTCCCATAGTGCCTCATCGTCACATTGAAGAGCTTTATGTGCGATGTCCTTTGTGGAAGCAGTAAAAGTCGCTTTTATTTCAGTTAAGGCCACCTGACATGATGGTTCATGGTGTTTCAATAAACCACTCCTTAGTTCTGAACAAACCCCGCACTTTTTGGATATCCAAATTCCTCTGGATCGGTCCAAACATGTGACACACTTTACGCACTGCGATTTTCATACACGTCGGAGTCAAATACAAGGTTACGAAAGGCATGATGGCAAAATACCCCCCGCCCCCCTCACCGGGATCGGCCCCCCTACCTGGAGCCCGTGCCGAGGTGGATGTGTGGTATCTGGAAAGAAATTTCCAAGAATCAATGCCCATAAGGATAATCTAAGACATCCACACATGTATATACCTCGAATACGCCGGAAAACTAGGCCTAGCACCACTTGCTACTCTAATTTTCCTTCGTATCCTTCTGGGAAAACCCACTTTCCGGTTATTTCCTTTGAAGGTAATATGACTACTTATCTATGACACTCTGTATCACTGACCTATACTGATTCATTCCAATAGAATGTTCCTTGGTAATTATCCTATCGCCTCACTTGACGGATGATAGTTTTAACACCAAACTAGGCCTTTCCGCCGCAACGACGGATTCTAAGTCCTTCCCCGCCGCTTGAGGATATCTTAAACGTATAGGCGAGTCATTCCGGCTGAGCCGAAAACCCCTTTAGGAAGTCTTCTCTTCCGCCGGGAATTGTAGTGGTACTCCGACCACGATCGGGTTTATTGGATCGTACCTCCCGCCAGCCGAGGCGAACCTCCAACAAAAAGTTTCGGCTAATTTCCGCCGGAGGAGTTGAACCAAACCCTTTGTATTTACTAACTCGTCTGCCCGAGATAGATTCACACAAACTTACATAATTATAAAAGCCAGGACGTCTCCTGACACCTTCCCTTCATGCATAATATCACCACATGAAAGAAAAGGTCACATCTTATGGTTACCATTATGAATCAACCAAATAATAGTAATAATGCCTCCTAGCCATAAAAATTACCCCTACACTGAGGCTAGCCACGAGGCCTAGGGCAAGTACCACGACGACACGCGATACGCTTACCTCCAGCGACGAACAGCAGCGAACTCCACACGTCGCCCCGCGCATGAGGGGAAAAACACGCAGCTCATTGTAGAAAGTTTTTCACCACGTGAAGCAACTCTTGAACTAAAGCGTTTGCAAAAGCAAAAAATACGCTACCCCCACCTTAATGGTAGCTGTCGGGAATAGTGTATGATGATCCCGACAGTTTTGAGACCAAATGGGTATTTGAATTTGGCGGTATTGTATAGTAGGTACGATTTTGGCTAGTACCTTATGTACTGTAGTTTATTATTAATTGTAGGTTAAATATTAACTAAGGTATAAATATATACATCAGCTCTAGATGTATCATGAAACTATATCATAGGTTAGAAATATTATGAGCCGGCAGTCATATGTAATCTCCTTAAGCGATATAGTGCCGGCCCTTAGTCTCGTCAAATCAGCCGTAACAATCACTCCTCTCTCCGGCCCGGACTCAACATAGAATTCCCCATGTGCTACCACGATTAATATATATCTTCAGTCCTACTTTAGTACACCACCAGTCCTCTAAGCTAAGTTTATAATGTATTGATATTGTACTATGTGAACATCCTACATGTCATTCATATGAATTAGCCGTGTGTAAGAGGACAGGAAGCCACCCATAAAAATCTTCATATTGGTAATTATATTATTTAACTTATTGTCAGGATTAATTCATGTACCAGTGATTTAATAATTTAACCTATATATCTAGATTCCCCACATTAGCAAAGTAGCAGGGCCCCGCACAAAAAGCCTCCTAATTAGCTAGTAAGGCTAAGCTATGAGCAGAACAAACAATAAAATAACAATGGCGAGCGCGACCACAGGGACACATAGACGCCAACACACAGTACCCTATATTAACACACTCCTGTGGACATGCCAATGGGGACGCCCGACCTACCTAGTCTAAACCTATTCTAGAACATCTCAGATAATACAAATGAGCAAATGACTCGCTAGGAGACCAGTAGAATGCAGAATGAAGACAGGTTGGAACACGCGTCCGCTTGGCACGGCCACAGGGAGAGGAAGGACGATATGACACTGAGCGTCTCAGGGTATACTCCGCACAGGAAAACATCCACAAGTTGGGAAGCTTGGTTATAGCAGTTCTTATTTAATTTTCTTTTATTATTTTTTACAAAGTTTTTTCGTAGTGAGTGCCCAATCATAAGGACGATTCCGTAAGAGAATTAGCGTACCCTTATGATGTGTGGCCTCTCTCTCTCCCTGTGGAGGGTGTTTCAAACAGCTAACGCAAGTGTTTAAGGGAGCCATTATGTTATAAGGCATATCGTCAATGATGAAGAGGCCACTAATAAATACAATGAATAGCACTGGATGTTTCAGTATTCCTGGTAAAGGAAGGGAGTGGGTGGAAGTTACCTGTGCTACTGTTTACTGATGATACAGTTCTACTGAGTGATGATGAATGGAGTTTCAGTGTTTGGTGAATATATTTTGGTACTGTGTGTGAGAAACAGAAGCTAAAGGTAAATGTCTTCAAAGTTAAGGTTATGGTATTTGAGAAGAATACAATCGTAGAGTGTAAGTAAGGTTGAATAGTCAGCTAATGAAAAATGTTAGCTCGGAGTGTGAACAGTATAGATGTGTAATAAGTTTGGAGGATAAAGTGTGAGGGAGGGTTCATCAGGGGAGGAATGTGGGTATTCTAAAAACATACTATACTCGGTTTCATTTCATCTGACGGTAAATTGAATCCTTGAGCAACTGATGTTTCGATAACTAACGGAAAACAAATAAACTAATATGTATCTGCTTCATATGAGTGATAAGTCGTCACATTTAACAACATATTTCGCTGCAAAACCTCCATAAAAGCGTAGTAATCAAGCTGAAGACATACCAATGTACCGTCAGTTGGAAAAATCAGTGTATAGAGTGGTGAGAATTGAAGTAAAAGAGTTGCTGCATGGCAGTGAGCTGATCACGTCATTGATATACATCAGTGAAGCATGGACGTTATTGGGAGAGATGTAAATCAAGAGTGAGAATTGTCAATATAGGTTACTTGAGCAGTATATGTGGAGTTACATGGAGAAATAGGCAGACATATGAGGAATTACGAAAGCAATCTGATAACTCAGAAGGGCTGGATGGTGCCCACATCGCAGCCTAGCCAGGTTATTCTTACCTGGTGGGCTTCCCGACCCTCAGCGAAAAAGGGGCGGGGGGGGGGGAAGCCACACTCTGCTGATGCGCCAGCTCATTAGTTTCAGATAGACTTGATGATATAGCTATTGCAAGGTTAATAAGCTGGATGGTGGATCATAAGCAACAAGTTATAAGACTGATAGCAGCGATGTAGATAATGTAATGAGAACATTACTGCATCAAAACCAAAAAGCTTAGTACTCAGTCAATATATGATTGTCTTGGCAAGTATTAGATGGTGGACGGTAAGCTGTAATTCAAAGTCTGAAAGATAAATAACCACAGTATTAGGAACATCAGTGCATATGTCTCTATAATTGATGCTGGAATATACATATATACACACGCCATGCTTAGGAATGGTACCCCTAACATCATTTCTTACTACACTATAGCCAGGTACATCAACAAAAGAGTCAGGCACAGAGGGAAGTAGCCAGGTCTCGCTAACTCCCAAAACAAATACATTATAATCATGTAAAAAGCTGTAAATGTAATTAATCTTATTGATCACAGAGTTAGTATTGGTGTGTGCTATATACATGGACTCTGTCCTCATGGGAAAGGAGGGTTTCTGAGGGATGGACTTCAGGGAGCCGTGAATGTAGCTGAGTGGTGTCTTAGAGTGACTGGATGGATCGGTGGGTGATTTGAATACGGATATGCTTCTGGAGGCTGGCTTGGGGTGTGCTGGTAATGACAGCACACAGCACATGCTGGTAATGACAGCTGGGTGAAGACAGTATTTGTATATGATAACGAGTGCTAAGTGTTGTTTTGATGTTTCATGGTGTGAGTGGATCTTCTGCCATGTAGTGTAGTGGGTGGTGTTGGTTTGTGGAGGTTGCAGCTAAAAATTGTGTGGCTCTCATATCAAGGTGATCATTGATTATGAGGACTTTGGTTTCCTAGTGTAGGTGGTCTGTAGGTGTGGTAGCTGTGCAGCCAGTGATTATTTTGAGGGCTTTATTCTGTATGGCTTTCAGGGTGTTGCGATGTGTTTCAGAGAAGTTAGAGGCCCAAGCAGTGAGGCCCAAGCAGGGCTAGCATATTCCATCACTGAACATATATATTGTCTGTATACTGTGGTGGTAGTTTCTTTGGTATGTCCAAATGTTGTGTGGGCAAGTGACTTGAGCTCGTTTAGTCTTGGTGTATTTTTTTTTCTTTTATGGTTGTAAATATTATGTTGTTTAAATTACATTGATGTATCGTATGTTACACCAAGGATTTGGGTGTGTGTGCATGTGTTATGGGTATGTTGTTTAAGGTGAGGTGAGGGATATGATTATGTTCTACTGTCCAGTTTGTGAGAAGGGTCACTGTAGATTTGGCTGGGGCTATTTTGAGTCTGTTTGCGATGAACCAGTTGTATAGTGTGTTGAGGTACGGTTGGAGGAGTTGTGCGGCTGTGGTTGCGTCTCGATGTGTACATGTAAGTGTTATGTCGTCCGCTTAAGAGATTATGTGTATCTGGGGTGTGTGGGGTATGGGTAGGTCGTGCATGTATAGATTGAAAGGTGTTGGTGACAAGAAGGATCCCTGAGGGACTCAGTTTGTGAAATTTCTGATGTTCGATGCATGGCCAGTAAGTCTTACATGGGCACATGTGCCTGGTAGATTGTTGGCCAGCCATCTTTTTGTGTTATTTTGCATGTTTGTGTTGATAATTTTGTTTGTAAGGTTGTGGCGGGGAATGGCATCAAAAGCTTTACTAATGTCAATTGTAACAAAAAGTGTTCTGTGTGGTGGCCTAGCTGAATTGATGCCATCAAAAACGTTTTGTGTTAGGTCTGTAAGAAGGGTGTTTGTGCAGTGTAGTGGCCTAGAGACGTGTTGTGATGTAGCTAGGGAAATGTGAAGTGTGGTTAGTTGAAATATGAGGCATTCGGTAACTTTGAGGGGATGATAAGGAGAGTGATGGGGTGGTGAGGAGACGGTTGAGCACACTTGACTTCTGGGAAACAATTTTAGCAAGAGTGGTATTATGAAATTGTTGGAGAAGTTCTTGGCTAGATGGCACACAGCTTGAGAAGCACTAGAGTTGGAAAACTCAGAATATACAGTAGATTATTGATGAAAGAGATCTCTTTTGACGAACAGATCCCGGGCAGAAGCCAAAAAAGTATGAGATTCTTGATTCTGAAGGTGTTGGTATCATTTGAATGTTTCCTCCTTATTGTGGACAGCAGTAGAGCAAGCGTGAGTAAACCAAGATTTTTTGCATTAGTCTGAGAGAAAGAAAATGGAATGTATACCTACATGCCCGAGAGGATTATCTCGGTAATGCGTTCAGCACTCTCCGAGGGTCCCCGGCCACGGAAGCAAAAATCATTGCATGGGAAGTCAAAGAAGTACTGCCGAAGAGCCTCCCAGTCGACAGCGCTAAAGTGCCACAAGCGCCACCTACTGGGAGGATCGAGTGGCCGTACTGGAGAGATAGGACAGGTGACAGAGATAAGTTGTGGTCGGAGGAGCCTTAAGGAGAGAAAAGATTGACAGTACAAGGGGAAGGGTTAGAAGTTAGAAACAAGTCGAGAATGTTGGGCCTATCTCCGAAGCGATCCGGAATACGGGTGGGTTGCTAAACCAACTGCTCTAGGTCATTTAGGATAGAAAAGATGTAGGCTTGTTCACCAGGTTGGTCAGTGGAATGAGAGAAATGCCATTGGCGCTGGTGAACGTTAAAATCTCCTAAGATGAAGATTTCTGAGAAAGGAGAGAAGGATAGGATGTGTTCCACTTTAGAGTTTAGATAGTCAAAGAATTTGGGGAAGTCAGTAGAGTTAGGGAAAAGTTGGACAACACAGAAATATTTAGTATGAGAGCGACAAGATAGTTTGAGCTATAAAGTTGAGAATTCAGAGGTAATTAGAGGAAAGGCCACGAATGTTGTAAAAGTGATAGTGAAAGTTGATAACAGTGAAATACATTTTGATGGGGCGTTGGGTGGGTGTCCAGCCCGTGTTTTGGGGGCATTTATGCTTCCCCCCCCCCACACACACACACGGGGATTTCAAGGCTGGGCCTTTTTGTGTCATCATTGTTCATTTAAATTTTGGAGTATTGGAAAGAAGAATAGTGTGCTTATGTGGTGTTAAAGAGAGAGAGTGTTTGTGAGATCTAGCTGGATTACACTCAGTGTAAGTTAGGCACAAATAAAATTAGTAAGAGAGGCCAAGCATGTGAAACGAGTTCCAGCGACTCCTTATCACATGCCTATAACTTCTGCATCTAGCCCTGTTCGACTGGGGCCTCCAAGATCCTCCTGGAGCCTAATCAGTCTTTGTTAGTGACCTGATGAAGCTATCTGCGAAACTTTGTCAATAAAGTGCTCTTTCTCAGATGGTGTTTTTTATCCACTAATTATAATAATAATAATAATAATAATAATAATAATAATAATAATAATACAGGCGCATAGAATCTATAACTGGCTTCATGCGCAAATTCATCTACAGTAATTTGGCACCAAATCTGGGCGACAAGGATGGTGCGATGGGTATTGCCACATGTATAGATGATATAGTCTGCGTATTTAGACCAGACAATGAGTTTACGAGCCTACATGGCAACACTGGGAGCCCGAATGTGGGAATATAGCCAAGTGGATGGGTCACGGTGTGGCTTCCCTCCTTGACTGTCTCCAGCCAACACCACTCACCCTAGGGTGTGCCCCCCCCCCCTTCCCCACCCACATCCCATCTGTCATCGCGCCAGTGCATGGAGAAGCTGGTCGTGTGAAAGTGGACCGAAATATTCTGCATGGCGCTAATGCTGAGAGGACGACTGCAGCAGGGGGAAGTATGCAGGAGAGAGACAGCGAAGTACAGCAGAGGCGAAAAGGCGGAGTAAGGGAATAGAGGAAGGAGCCATAAACCTCGCTGACCACAACACTCCCCCCCCCCCCTCTCTACCTCTCCTCCCCTCGCTTAACACTAGATTAGCGGGCTAGCGGTTTATTTATATGTACCGCCCAGCGGGGTGTTTTTAGCCAAAATAGGGCTGTTTACGTGATCATTTTCATGCCTAAATAAGACCCAGAGCATAAAACAAGTATCTATCCCTGAAAAGGCATAAACAGAGTTTTCCAATGACATCATAACGATCCTTTTATGATGGCTAGTTTTCTTGCAACAACCACGCAACGCGAGTGCAAAAAGCATGTAATTCGGCACTTTCCCCATACAATTCCGTATGTAGCGAGTGAGAGAGGGAGGGAGGAGGTGGGATTCGTGTCAGTAGGTTCGCCGCGGTGGTCTGGAGCAGTCATACGCTCGCTACTCTCCTGCCACCACTTGTCTCTCTCTCTCAGCAACATTACGTGCTGAAATTGCCACACGACCTATGTCGAGCGCCGCCAGATAGTCCAGATTTATTATACTCGACTTATGTTGCGCACCGCTAGTTAAGGGTTAAAGTAATATGATACCTGACAGTATAAAAGCAAAACAAAAGTGTATTTAAGTATGGTTCTTATCTAAATCCATGGGGGAGATTTGTATTGAAAACAAAATATCAGTGGTAGTTTTTGATGCAATGCAGCTTAAAAATAAATGTGTGTTTATGTAAGAGTAGTAGTAGCTACTGTATAATAGAGAGAGAGAAACACAGTGACAACAAGTATTCCCTATTAGGTTCCCTACTAACTCTGGCAGCAATCCCACCAGCACTTCAAGTTAAAAAGGAGGAGCTTCAACGTCTCGTGAGTCGCCTGATACACATCGATGCCCACTCACCTCTGGCCCTGCTCAAGAACTGTTTCTCCATCCCAAAACTCCAATACCTCCTGCTCACATCGATGACTTACACGAACAATGGTGGCCTCCAAGAATTAGACAGCATAATCCGAGAAGCAGTGACCAGCATCACCAACGTGGAATTTAAAGAACGGGCCTGGACACAAGCCTGTCCGCCTCGGGGGCTTGGGCATACGGAGAGCCTCGGATATTGCCTCCCCAGCCTTTATCTCTTCCCTCATCGCGACCAACGACCTTGTATTGTCCATCCTTTCTTCTCAACCCGGAATGACACTTAATGAGGACGTAACAGCAGCAATTAACACCTGGAAGGGAAGTACAGGAGTAGAGGAGGAGCCTCAGGGTACCTCCAGGGGCAAGCAGAAAGCGTGGGATACCATCTCGACGAAGAAAACTCAAGAAAATCTCCTAACCAATGCAGACCAGGTTGCAAAAGCACGCCTCCAGGCAGCCGCCCGTTCAGAGAGTGGCTTGTGGTTACACGCCATCCCCATCCCCCCTCTTGGAACTCACTTGGATGCTGAAGCGCTCCGGGTTGCCATCGCGCTCAGAGTGGGTGCGGCAGTTTGTCACCCACACACTTGCAAGTGTGGTGGGTGGATGAATGCTCAAGGTCACCATGCCTTGTCATGTAATTACAACGCAGGCCGCCTGCCAAGACACTCTGCACTAAATGATGTCATAAAACGGGCCCTGCAGAGTGCTAACCGTGCATCAATCCTCGAACCACATGGACTTCACAGAGAAGACGGCAAACGGCCAGATGGGATGACCACTTTCCCTTACAAGAATGGCCGGTGCCTCGTGTGGGATGCCACATGTGTTGACACTTTCTCCACAACCAACATCGCCAGAAACGCCGACGAAGCAGATGAAGCCGCCCGGATAGCAGAAAATAAAAAGCGAGAAAAATATTAAGCCATCGCCAGAAATCATCAGTTCGAGCCCCTGGCATTCGAAACTACAGGAGTCTTCGGCCCTACCACCCTTAAGATGGTGAATGAAATAGGCCGTAAAATCAGAGAAGTTTCAGGAGAACCCCGGGAAACCCTCTGGCTCAAGCAAAGACTAGGGATGGCTATCCTCCGGGGCAATGCCACCAGCGTCATGAGCTCAGTTCGACAGGACTGGGTCATGCCACTGTGTGAGGCCCGGGCAGGAGTGGTGTATCCGTAGTCTTTCCACAGTAGGGTAAAACAATACATAAACTTTATTTGTATGTAACATGTGTGATGCACATAAATAAAAGGGGATGTGTCGGATGGTTGAAAGCCACAGTAGCTCGCGCGTTTGGGGCTAGCAACACGTATTATGAAAAACATGCATCCTCCTTCATTCACTGTCCCCCCTTTCACTCACTCAACCCCACAATTTGCCGGAGGATAACAGGTTTTTCACAATACGTAGATGGAGGTCTTTTTAAATAAAAGTATTCAACCCTCCCTCCTCCACCCCCCCCCCCCCCCCATCCTTAAACACACATTCACTTCCCTCTCCTCTCCTTCCCTCATCCCTCCTTCCCTCTTCCTTCCACTTTCCTCAATGTCCCTCATGCTAATATTACATGAGTAACATGATGTAATATTTTGTACATATATTTTTGACTTGAAAATAATTAAATCTTAGGACATAATTGGCTGGTTTCCATTTAAAGTTAGGCATATTTAGAATGTAAAGCGGCTCAAATTGCCAAGGTTTCTTTAGCTTTGTATAGAGTCATTTAGCTTTGAGGAAACAGGCCGATTATATTAGGTAAGGTTATATATGATTTATGGCCGAGTCAGGAAATCAGACTTGAATTGGTATATTTCATGTGAGAGTTATCTCTAACGAACTAGTAACTAAGTATACTATTTAAAATAAGGTATAATTCGCTGATATATTATGTGCATACTGATAACCAGGACCTTTTTCTCAAACTAATAGTAGATTTCTAACATCCTTCTTTAATCCTTAGCACTATTTTGACACTTGTCTTTTTAATCATTTTACTCTCTTAATTAGTGTATTTCCTTTCTCACTACAATAATCGTTTTGTATTATATATATATATATATACAGTATATATATACCAAGTATATATTTTTTTTTTTTTTTTTTTTTTTTTCCCGTGTTTATTCTTTGTGCGTATTTTTAAACACTACTTTTATTTTACTTTATTTTTCTATTTTCTTTTGCACCCACTGTCTTATAATATAGCCTGATCTTCTGTAGCCTTGCATCATACTAGGTGAGTTAAATAACTTATCTTACTCTTTCTATCTCTAACGCTACTCATAGGATGTTTACATTTTCACCTTTATCGGGCAGAGGCTCGTCCCTTAGGAAGAAATTATAGATAGACTCAGTATTAGGGAATAGGTAGGAAGTTATGATAATAAGACAAGATGATATTAACTCGGTCCCAGTCGAGGAATAATCCTGATGACAGACAAAACGCAGTGAGAGATGCAGTACAAATGAACCGTGAAACAGACAATGAAGTTAATGGAGATGTACAAGCAAACCCTGTTAGAGAAAATGCAGAAAATAACAATCAACAACTGCAGCCCGCAGAGAAAACGCAGGAATCAATAATTCGCAAGACAACAGAGGTGTAGAACAAAATAATGAAAATAGTGTAGGCCTAAACGAAGATAATGAGAGAGAAATAATCGAAAATCGTGAACAGAACGAACGACCTCGTAACGTAAACATGAATGGTGGAGAATGGATGGGACATTCTGGTGACGGACTCACAACATTAGTGAATGAAATCTATACAGAAGTGATACAATGGCAACATAATAAGTTTGAACTACCGATTTGTGAAGCCGCAAAAGACATGCTGGGGGAACTCAGACGTATGATCCTAAAGTATGTTCAGGATGCCCCTTTGGCGCACGTGGCAATCAAGATAGCTTCTTTCATTCCTCAGTTGTTCCTTCAAAGAAAAAGACCAAAGGGAAAACTGAATGAGAACATTAAAGCGCTGAAACAGAGAATGGAGTGGTGGAAAAATGGGGAGCTAGACAAAATTCTTAGCCAAGTACGAGCAATCCAGCAAAGACTGAAAACAAAACAACGAAGAAAGAGGAAGCCAGATGATATGGCACGATCAGTGGGAAATAGCATGAGGATTGGTAAAGTGGCACAGGAAGTCAGAATGGTCACTGGGGAAGCCTCAAGTGGGGTGCACGAAGTGAATCGACGCATCTTGGACCAGATGAAGGAGAAACACCCAGAAGCAAAACCAGCAAGTGATGAGGCCAAACTAGACGGGGAATATGTTCCTCCAGACCCGGTGATATATGAGAATATAACTGGAGACCTCATATGGAGAAAGGCGCTGAAAACACAGGGAGGAGCAGGTCCATCAGGAGTAGATGCTAAGACTTGGAGGATCTTCCTAAGTCAAAACAAGTTTGGTTCATCCGCGGGTGACCTTTGTGAAGCAATAGCAATGCTGGCAAAGAAACTTGCATCATCACCATGCGTGAACATAGAAGCTCTGACAGCATGTCGCCTGATACCTTTAAATAAGAATCCAGGAGTTAGACCAGTAGGCGTTGGGGAAGTTCTTAGAAGGATTATAGGAAATGCAATCATATCTGTATTTGGAAAAGATGTACAAAGAGCAGTGGGCAACTTACAAGTATGTGCAGGACAGCAAGCCGGAGGAGAAGCAGCAATACATGCAATGGGGAAGGTGTATCATGAGCAAGATTGTGAAGCGGTACTGCTAGTGGATGCAACAAATGCCTTTAACACCATTAATAGGGAGGTAGCTATTCACAACATCAAGATCAAATGCCCGAGCATCGCAAAGTACATAGAAAATACTTATAAGGAGCCAGCTAACCTGTATATAGTTGGAAGCACAAAGAAGGAAGAAATGAAAATTCTCAAATCAAATGAAGGAACAACGCAAGGAGATTCAGTGGCAATGGCAATGTACGCACTGGCACTATCAATTCTGCAGCAGAAAATAAAACATGAGGTAACCCGAGTGAAACAAGTGGCGTATGCAGATGACCTCACAGGTGCAGGAAAAATAGGGGATCTCAAAGAATGGTGGCGGAGAGTACAATCGGTAGGCGAAGTCATTGGGTACCATCCGAATGCTAGTAAATCTGTACTAATAGTGAAAGAAAACAAGTATGAAAAAGCGGTGCGGACTTTTGATGGGACAGGAGTGAAGATTACAAAGGAGGGTCAACGCCATTTGGGAGCAGTAATAGGCACAGAAGAATGCAAGAGAGACTATGTGCGAAAAAAGGTAGCGGAGTGGGTAAAGGAAGTGAAAACCCTGGCAGACATTGCGAAATCTGAACCACATGCTGCATATACTGCCTTCACATATGGTGTTAAGCACAGATGGACCTTTCTTATGAGAACAGTGCCTGGCATTAGACAGATGCTCCAACCGCTTGAAGAAGCAATCAGAGGAACATTCATACCGGCCTTAACAGAGATGGAAGGCGTCACGCAAGAGCTAAGAGATCTATTAGCTCTTCCGCCAAGGTTCGGAGGTATGGGGATCATAAACCCAGTGGAGGCGGCACTACATGAGTACCAAAATTCCCTTAAACTTACTACGTCTCTGACAGAAAAAATACGGGAGCAAAATGAAAATGATGAGGTGGACGAAGAGGAACAACGAAATGCAAGACAGGAAATTACAAAGAGCATGAGAAGAGAGACAGAAACATAGCCTAGAACAAATTAAGACCAGATGTAGGGAAGAACTGAAAATGAGAGTTGAGATGGCACAAGACACGGGGGCTTCAAATTGGCTCACATCATTACCAATAAAGGAGAAAGGCTTCAGCTTAAATAAACAAGAATTCAATGATGCCGTAGCCTTGAGGTATGGGTAGCCAGTTTCGAACCTGCCGCTGAAATGTGCATGCGGTAAAATATACAACCCAGACCACTGTATGACCTGTAAGAAAGGAGGATTCATCTGTATCCGGCATGATGAAGTACGAGACATCACTGCACAAATGCTGGATGAGGTGTGCCATGATGTCAGAATCGAACCAGAACTTCTGCCTATGGACGGACAGCGTTTGGCCCACAATACTGCAAATACTTCAAATGAAGCAAGAGTGGACGTAAGTGCTCGAGGTTTTTGGACGAGGGGACAACGGGCTTTTTTCGACATCAGAATCTTCAACCCAAGAGCACAAACATATCGTGAGCGAGGACACAAGGCGGCATACTTGAGAAACGAAAGTGAGAAAAAATGCGCTTATGAAGAAAGAATTTTGAACAGGGATCAATGAAGCTTTACTCCTCTGGTCTTCTCATCGTTGGGAGATATGGGACCTTCTGCAAGTGTCTTCTATGCCAGATTAGCTGAACAAATATCGGAGAAAAAACGCCAGCATAGAAGCCAAGTCATAACTTGGATGAGATGCCGGCTCTCTTTCTCTCTTCTCAGGTCTGCACTCCTATGTCTCAGGGGTACAAGGTCCTGCCCGCTACAGAGGACAAGAGTGAGAGACTTGGACTTTGAAATGGTCGTGGCGGAGGGACGAATTGGGGAACAACTAGGTTGATTGTAGGGAGGTACTGGTACAATAAGATAAACTACAATGTAACTAGAATAAGATAGATTGTACACCACTTTGTAACTGTCACCTTAATAAAAAAAAAAAAAAAAAAAAAAAAAAGGAAACATGCTTACATTACTGAAATGTTTGTGGACATGCAGTAATGCAAGAAATGGTCACTCTTCTGTAAATCTAAAATGGCTTACTTAAGAATGGGAAAGGGGTGGGACCTTTTATTTTTTTTATTTTTATTTTTTTTTTTAATTAAAAAAAAATGGGGGTCAGGAGGAAGGAAGGATAGAGATGAAAACAATTAGGTGAAATAATAGAAGAATAGTAGGAGAGAAGAAGGGTTATGGAGAAGTGGGAGGAAGGATAGAGAGGAATACATGACAAATGGTGATTGGTAGGGGAGAGAGGACAAAATTATAGTGGTGTCTTCCAGAAGGTTGAATAAGGAAAATGAGGAGACAAAGATAAATGGAAATCAAAGAAAGAAGTAGAGAGATAGCACTGCACACATCCACACACACCACACACACATACACATACAGGACAAAGATATCAATACTCTGATCAGTTATGAATGGAGTGTGAGGAGTACAAAGGAAATCAAGCAACAACAGGTCTAGTGACCCTTCTAGGCTGCTTGTCCTCCAAAACACTGAGGATCAAGTGTTCAAACAGTGGTTTAGAGTGGGTAAAGGAACATTGGCAGGATTAGGAAGTTAGTAGGGGACAAGTGGGTTAGTAACTGACGGGGGGATAAAATAAAGTTATTCATTTACAAACGCAGTCAGTCGCGGGTTTGATGCGAGATATTTGTCTAGGCGAAGTTTAAATGAATCAACGGTGCTGCAGTCTATAACGTCTCGGGCAAGCCCATTCCACAAGTTGACAGCTCGATTGAAGAAGAAATTCTTAGATTCGTGTGAGTTAAAAGATTTACCAATAATTTTGCAACCGTTTCCCCGCGTGTAATTAGATTGGTCGATAGTGAAGTACTTACTACAGTTCATATTGTCGATGCCTGTGATGATTTTGAACACTTGAATTAAGTCGCCTCTTAATCTGCGCTGGGTTAAAGGAAATAGATTTAATTCTCTAAGACGCTCCTCGTATGGTTTGTTCTTTAGGCTAGGTATCATTTTGGTAACTCTACGTTGAACTCGTTCTAGCTTGTCTATATCTTTTTGGTAATAAGGGTACCAGGATTGAACGCAGTATTCCAGAAGAGGGCGGACTAAGGAATTGTAAAGGGTTAGGATAACGTCTTTGGATTTATGCTCAAATGACCTGCCTATAAAGCCAATTGTTGACTCGGTTTTAGGTTACTCGATATTGTTACTCCCAGATCGGTTTCTCTGTTTACATTCTTAAGCTGAGTGCCATTCATCGAATAGTTTGCTTTCTCATTTTGGTATCCGATATGTAGTACTTTACATTTATCCACATTGAAACTCATTTTCCAAATTTGGGCCCAACATACAATTATCTAGATTGTGTTGCATATCGTCAACTTGTTCTTTTGAGAGTACGCTATTTGCAATTTTTGTATAGTCAGCAAATTTTGAGATTGTACAGGTGAGACCCTCATCTATGTCATTGATGTAAATTAGAAAGAGAATTGGTCCTAGTACCTATCCCTGGGGTACCCCGCTACTTACATTGGTCCATTTAGATGCTTACCGTTTATTACTACTCTTTGCTTTCTGTCGCTAAGCCAATGTTCTATCCATTTCAACACACTGTCTTGTATTCCATGCGCTTTTAGTTTTAGCAGTAAATGTTTGTGGGGAACTTTGTCAAAGGCCTTTTGAAAATCAAGGTATATAATATCTACACCTTTACTCTCATTGTAGAGGTTAAGGATATCGTGAGAAGTCTAGGAGGTTTGTTAAACAGGAACGTTTTTTACGAAAGCCGTGTTGAGTATCTTTAAGAATGTTATTTTCCTCTAAGTGATTTACGAGTCTGTCTCTTATGAGTGTTTCTAGCACTTTACATACAACTGAGGTTAAGCTAATTGGACGATAGTTACTGGGTAGGGATTTGCTGCCTTTTTTAATATTGGTGTTATGTTGGCTAGCTTCCACTGATCATCAGGCATAGTTCAAGACTGCAAGGATTTATTGAATAGCAATGTCAGTGGTTTGGAGAGCTCATCCTTAGCTTCCTTTAGAACTCTAGGTGAGAATGTAGCAGGTCCAGGCGTTTTATCTAAACAATTCAATGCTTCTCTCTCTGTAACGGTGATATTGCTTAGAACATCTGAATTATCAATCTGAATCGGCGCTGGTGTAGGGATATCACTGAGGTCTTCTGTTGTAAAAACTGATGCAAAGAAGTTATTGAGGGCATTACTCATTTGTACTTCGTCTTTGGTGAATTCTCCATTTTCATCGACTAACGGTCCAACAGTTGAAGTAACTACTTCTGTCTTTCTGATATAACTATAGAATTCTTTCGGGTTTTTTTACTTTGATTCGCAACATGTAACTCCAGGTCTTTTTACTTTGCTTATTTAACTTTTTGGCTTTACGTCGTAGCTCTACAAATTTCACCCGTTCTTCGTCATTTTGTGAGGATTTTAATCTATCATTAGCAAACTGTTTAGCAAGCAGACAGTTTGAAGTATCTGCATTCCACCATTTGAGCTTATCATTATGGCCTGTACGCCATATTTTCGATGGTATGCAGTCTTGCACTGCTTTTAGGTAAGTGTTTGCGAATTATTCCCCATAATGTATTTATGTCGTTATTGTTAATTAAAAAGCTCCAGTCAGTTTCTTTAAACATTGCTCTAAGTTTACGAAAGTTTGCTTACTTGAAATTAGGGACTTTCTCGATGCTGCTATTTGGTTCGTTACTAGTAAACTTTAAACTGAAAGTTATCGTACGATGCTCGCTGTTACTCAATTCATCACCGACATTCAAATTCTCTATCAATTCTTCTTTTGTTGAAAGTGCAAGGTCAAGGACATTATTTCCACGGGTTGAAGATCTAACAAATTGATATAGCAAACTCTCTTGCAAGTTTGCATAAAGGTCTTGTCCAGAGTGTGAAGTAATACTATCTCCCCACTTGGTCACAGGTAAATTGAAGTCGCCAAAAATTACGGTATCTTGCGAGTAACTTAAGTCTGCAATTTGCTCATAAATTTCTCGGTCAGTTTGCACTGATTGAGCTGGAGGTCTGTATAGTAGTGCAAGTATTATTTTTGTACCTTCTATTGTTCTTTATTAGCACAAAGGATGTGTCGACATTCACAATTTGAGGTTTTGACAAGAGGGTCGGGTTAAGGCTTTCTTTGATAAAAAATAAAACACCTCCATTTCTATTAATTCGGCTTTTCTCAAACATTACATAACCGGGAAGTGAATACTCTGCTAAAATGTCTCTATCTTCTGTATTGAGCCAAGATTCTGTTATGCCAATAATATCGTAATTTTCTGTAAACACTAGTTCCTCTAAATCTGAAAATTTATTGCGTATGCTACGAGCGTTTGCATAGAAAACCTTTAAAGTTTTGGATTTGGAATTCATGGAACGCTCTTTATTCAAATTCTTGGTTCTGCTCGGATCTACATTTATGTACCTGTTTGCCCTCAGTCCTCGATCGTCGTCCCTGGTTGTCCTGGGTCCTCGGTGTCCTCGATCATTGTCCCTAGTGGTCCTCGGTCCTCGATCATTGTCTCGGGTGGTCCTCCGTTCTCGCTGTCCTCGATCGTCGTCCCTGGTAGTTCTTGGTCCTCGATCGTCACCCCTGTTTGTCCACGGTCCTCGATCCCTGTCCCTGGTGGACCTCGGGCATCGAACCTCGTCGCTGGGAGTCCTTGTTTGGCTCTGCTTTTTTCCGAAAATCCTTTACTGCGTCGTGAAGCAGGCGGCCAAATCTTGCTGCTCCCACCTGGTTCAGATGGACTCCATCCGCTACAAACAGATGATCTTCACGGTAGAAGTCATTCCAGGTTTTGATGAGGGTGAACGCATGCGTCTCTGTCTCATTGAGAGAGAGAGGAGCAAGTTTTATGGAGGACAGGGATATAAAGAAGGGAGGTAGGAAGAGGGGGAAAACTTGACTTGGGAAGGAGAGAGAGAATGAGGAGGCGTAGAGAGGAAATGAAAGGGGACAGGGGAAAGAAAAGAGGATATAGATGGAAGAAAGATGGATAGAGAGAATAAGTGAGTATAAACAGATGAATGAGATAGAGATAGGAAAATAAAGATAACAGAGAAGTGAGCATTAAAGGAAAAGAGAGGAGAATAGAGATGGCAGGAAATACAGAAAGGAAAAGGAGAATGAGGATAAATAAAGAGGAAGGAACGACAAATGACGAAAGAAAGTAGGACAGAGAGGATAGAGAAGGGTGAAGCATAGAGAAAGGATAAGAGAAGAACTTACAAGGTAGAGTGATGGAAATAGGATACAGTAAGAAGGGAATTGGTGAGGGGGGATACTTCGGGAGAGGTGAAGAATAGATAGACGACATAGAAATGGATGAGAGAGAGCATAAAGAATGAGGTCTGCCTCCCATAAGGTATGGTAATAGAAGTGAGAAAAGGAATATGAAGGCATATCTCTGCATTCCCGGTTCTGGGGAGTAAAATGTTTTCACTTTTCCAAGGTACATGTATGTTGCAAAAATTGATTTGTTTTATAAGTTAAAATGGCCCGACACCAGTAAAATCGCGGTTTAATAGAACCTGTGACACTGTTGAGGTTAAACTATAGCTAAGCCAAACCTTTCGTATCTTGACTTCTAATAGGTGACAAATTGTTTTTAACCCTCAACTCGCGGTGACCGTCATATGACGGGAGAGAGAATATTGGCCACCCATATGGCGCCCTTCATATAACGGGTGCCATTTTGAGGCCATTATGAGCGATGAGAGAGAGACCGAGCGTTGGGTGGACGATAGGCAGCCTTGGACCGCTTCGCCACAGCTTCGTGGCCGGCACTGGAGACTATTGTATCTCATCCCCGGCTCCCTACACTTCTCAACAAGGATAAAATTGGCAAAAATATCTCATTTTAGGGTATTTTCACCTTCGGTTGCACTATCGTTCCAAGAGAATCCGTGGTCGTACGTAGATGATTCAGGTGTCGTTGAAAAGCTCCATTATCGCCCTTTCACGGATATATAATTGTATTACGCTCTGGCTCTTGCTTATGCATGAAAAAGAGCATGGAATGAAGCTCATTTTCAGTAAATATACCCGCCAGGCGCTACGGTGATGAAAACAAGACAGCCCGCTCGTTGGAAGTTAAAGTTTACCATTATCTATTACCAACTTCAACAAATACATAATACATATTACATACCGTGGCACTGACAATATCAGGGTTGATTAAGTCACTGAGTGATATTACAACCTCAACTTCCTTTAATCCATCCGGCTGGCTCAGTTGATAGCGTCCCTGCCTCCCATCCAGCAGACTTGTGTCCATTCCCCGCTCGGGTGAAAAGTTTTTCTGAGATATAGCTGGAGGTTACTGTCTCCCCTTGTGCTAGGGAGATGAGTAATTGTCTCAGGCAATACATAACTGTTCGTAGCGCAATTGAATCTCCTTGAAGGGGGGAGAACAATGGTGTTTAACCAAAGCATTTTACAATTTATGTACCCCTCAATGCTAGCCATTTTCACAAATATTTAATTTTCTGCGGCGCGACGTGATGCTTCCCTTATAAAAGCTGCTTAGTAACTGATGCGTGATGGGTGAGAGCAGTAAGTCCTTCGAGTCATGTTAGTGGCTCTAGCTCACTAGTAGCAGAGGACAAGACTCAAGTACTAGTGACGAACTGTGTTCGACGCTCGTACTATTGTATAACTTTTATACTGACAGATTACATTCGACGCTGGTACGCAATGGATTATTATATTACCTGAGATAATAATTTATTACTATTATTACTCATTGTTTAATTGGGCGAATGCGACCTTCCTACCGGTATCTGAGATTTAGTATGAAGATATATATCCATCATTAATCATTATTGTGTGCCAAGACAAAGGCTAAACTTTAGAAAGCCATAAAACACAAAGTATCTTCAGATACTTTATATGGGTCTGGTTCTCAAAGAATGGGCACATTTACATTGGTGACATCACTAGATCACTTGATCAGGGATATTATAGCAGTATATACTGTACTTTCAAGATTAGATTAAATTGCTAGGTGTCACCAGAAAGCCTTTTGTGCTACTTTTATTTACAATATTATTCGTACTGAATGTTTACACAGTATAACAATGATAAATTGAAATTATAGGCTTAAATCATGAATATTGGGTTCGCAGGTACTTAGAGTGAGTTTCATTATGGAATCTGCAGATAAAATCAATAGTTATAACTTAGATTCCATTGGCGAACATATTGTTTAGTCTTTTAAATAGTGTATCATTGGTTTGGCTGTTAATATAAGTATGGGACAAACAAAGACAAAAATAACATACTATTATTCAAAAATTAAAATACTTTATTAGCCATCAATATGTAGGTGGGTCCCATCCAGAGTGAAGTTTGGCATCCTCTACACTATATTAGCTGTTTATGTCTGTCATAAACAGGAATGAATGGAGAATGCTTGTGAATAGATGAGTGAACACGTGGTCATTTGGGGGAAGAGGTCGGGCGCAAGTTGGACTAGATAATAGTCCATCAGGCGCCTGGCCCGGGGAGACGATTAATATGAAGGGTGCGCCTGGAAGTGTGGTGGGCGGGCTTGTGGCTTCAGCTCCGCTGCATGTCTGCCTGCCGAGACCGGAACCTCTCCGGGTGGTCGGGGGCCGGGTCCGAGGGGAGTGCTGGAGGGACCTTGGTTACCCTGTTGTCTGGGTCTTCTCCTGGATGACCTAAATGTATGTGAATTTGTATTTTGTCTTTGAGCGTTCGTTGTTTTGTGTTTGTGTTTTCCCTATCCTTACTCTGTCTTGAGTCGGCTACCCCCCCCCCCCCCCCCCAAAAGGAAAAAAAGAAAAAGAAACAATTTGAAAAATGGGGATTGGGCCTGACTAAATATATAGATAGATAGATGTCTGTCTCTTTTACTGTTCTACTTTTCCTTCTGCAGGCAGGGGGCTAGGAATCCTCCTCCTCTTGTATAATTCTCCTACTCGACGAGACAGAGAAATGGGCTAGAGAATGCGAAAGTGGTCCCGGACCCTGAGAATAGGAACTTTAAATGTTTCTGAATGGGCTCTGTCTCATGTCGGCCACTTTCAGCAATGGGGTATGTGGCTGAGTATATACTGTACATACATACATACATAAATTAGTGATGCAAATTATGAAAGTGCTCTTATTAGAGAATTTATAGAACAGTGGCCTCAACAAATATTATTATAAATAAGAACATCTAGTGTTTCACTAAGAAAGATAATAGCTTTATTAAATAATGGTGTTGGTCATGATGGTATACATTCTGAATTTCTAAAGAATGCTTCAGAGGATTCTTTGCACCATCTTGCCAAATTTTGCAATGCTTGTTTTTATTACTGCTATCTTCCTAGTGATCTTTCAAAGGGAACTATAAGCCCCATTCCGAAGGACAAGAAAAAAGTGACTGATTCTATTAATTATATACCAGTTATGCAATCCTCATGTCTCCTGATTTTGTTTTTATTTTCTATTTTAGATATCTTAAAAGAAAATATTTGTCTAAATCCAAGACAGTTTGGTTTTGAGAGAAGTTCTTTAACTACTGATGCAACTTTTTAGTAGAGGGAGTTATGATATTTTATACAACTAAAAGAAATTATCGTTTAGTGCTTTATGTCGACTTGAGCAAAGCCTTTGACAAACTTGATCATATGTTATTGGGGAAGAAATTACTATCTACTAATATTCCTATTGATATTGTACTACTTTTAATTATTTACCTTAGAAATCAAAGAACTAATATTAAGTGGCAGGAGTACTTTAGTGGCTATACCTATATTGAGAGAGGGGTCAGGCAGGGAGGTGTTCTCTCACCTTTTCTGTTTAACATAGTTATTAATGAAATAATCGAGAATGTAATGAAGTGCAATGGTGGTTGTAATTATGGAACTTTTAAGATTAATACATTAGCATATGCAGATGATATAGCACTCCCTGCTGGGTCAGTGACTGAAATGGAGAATCTTTATAGTGTATTGTGCTCCAGTTTAGAGTACCATAAATTATTGATTAATAAAGATAAAACTAAATGCATGTTTTTTTATTCATAAGCCAAACTACGAAAACAAAATGTTATATTAAATAATTATAATATTCAAGTGATTAAATGTTTCAAATATAAAATGTTATGCAATTTTAAAGATATTAATGATATAGATTTTAGATTAAATAATGTGTATTCTTCTGTTAACAGTATTTTTAAAGATTTTAAGGTTTTAGATATCCATTATTATTATTATATATATATATATATATATATATATATATATATATATATATATATATATATATATATTATTATTATTATTATTATTATTTTTGTTTTTTGTATTCAATTCTTATTGTGTCCCTAATTATGGTCTACCTCTCTGGAATGCCCAGGCAAGTTTAAAGCCAACAAATTGTAAATGTTTTGAAGTGGCATACAATAATGCTTTAAACCATTCCCTGCGGGTGACTTTCCGGAGCGCATAGACAATTTACAGCAATTTCCAGGCTCTAAAAGCCTGTAAAAGCTGTAGAAATAGAGTGGCAGTGGGCGGGAGTGTGAGGGACCCACCTCCGACCCTCATAGCAGCCAGCCGCTCACTGAGGGAGACTGTGTCTCGCGCGGGTGTCTCACAACAGTGTTGCCAAGCGAACGAGAGCTAATAATTAGCGAGTTTTCCCGAATGTCTATGGCAACGCTGCGGGTGAACCCCGCCACCTACGAAACTCGTTCTGGTCTCATTTTGAAGCTATTTTCGCCTAGTTTTCGGCAGAATACAGTTCATTTAATGCAGATGCTTGATTAATCATTCAGGAGTGCCTGAATATGCCCTAAATAGCGCAATTATACCCGCAGCATAAGTGTTAAAAAGAATGTCTGGTGTTGCTTGTTTTGCAAGCATCCACATTACCGCGAACAATTGTAATCAGTTAATATTTTAACATCATACTGCACTGATTCAATCAAGATATCTAAAAAGATTAATGACACTGCATAACCCACTCATCAGGTATAACACGAATTACTTAAAAGGTGGTTTTCTTATTAACAATATCGTTGCCTCTCACTTAAACATTAGGCTACCATAGTGCGGTGGGAATATGAACATGATTAGATTAATATCCAGTATTCAAGAATGGATGATAAGTTGTAGGCGTGTGCATAAACCTTTAACCGTCTTGGTGGTGTAATGGTTATAAGGTGTCTAAAAATCTGAGTGTGATAGCCCGGGTTCGAATCTTGGTGGATCACATATATGCTTTCATTAATTTCATTGGAGGTGTTTGGTGTTGTGGTGAAATTAATAAAACATAGATTAAAGCTCACTGTAACAAAAAAAATTCAAGAAGGTATAGATATCACAACCTCTTGAGTATCTTGGGTTCAGAGACATTGGGAAAGGCGTGGACCTTATATTTATTATGGCTTTTGAAATATCGTTAATTCTTAGTAATTTTATTGCTGTGTTGTACTCTTTTAATTAACATTTATGTTGTTTTTACACTGTTTAACTTCATGGGATATTACAATTTTATTGTTTGTTATTTTTACATTTTAATGTATTAAATATCTTAGTTTTCTTTACTATTTTGTTTGTTTTACATTACACATATTTAACCCTTCTTTGGCGGCGCACAACTTATGTCTTGTGAAAGAAATTTGGACTAAGTGGCGGTTCACAACTTATGTCTTGTGCCATTTTCAGCACGTAATGTTGCTGAGAGAGAGAGATAAGTGGTGGCAGGAGAGTAGCAAGCATATGACTGCTCCAGACCACCGCGGCGGACCTACTGACATGAATCCCACCCTCCCCCACCCTCACGCACTCGCTACACAGGGAATTATGTAGGGAAACTACCTAATTACATGGTTTTTGCACTCGTGTTGCGCGATCGTTGCACGAAAACTAGCGGTCGGTCGTACAAGGATGGTTGGGGTGTCATTGGAAAGCTCTGTTTATGCCCTTTCAGGGATAGATACTTGTTTTACAGTCTGGGTCTTATTTAGGCATGAAAATGATCACGTAAACAACCCTATTTAGGGTAAAAACACCCCGCTGGGCGGTACATATAAATTACTGCCTAAGCCGCTCGTTAGGTGTTAAAGCAAATGTTAAAATACACTTCTTTATCAGATTATATAAGTTTAAAATTGTTTGAATAAGTTAATTATTTTAAAAGTTGCCTTTGTTTTTATAATATGATATTATGTTTACTCATACTTTTCTGGCTTTTACATCTTAATTTCATATGATAAAACAAATTTCAAGAAACTATCTGTTGTTTATAGCTTCTTTATCTATTATCACATAATGAGTAATTAAGTAAATAGTCTGCAAATTACTAATAACAGTTTTAAAGAAAAGACCTTTATAAGAAAAGTACGTATGTAATTATTTATTATGTAATGTTAATTGTATATATTATTACTCTATTACTGTAAACACCTTAATTGTATCTATGTAAGAAATTACGAAATAAACTTAACGAATGAATGAACAAACATTAAGCACACTACTTTATAATTTTTAAATGAAACTATAAAATGTTTGGCTGAACCTTTTGAGGACAACAGTCCTCCTGAAAGGTTCTGAGTGAGCATGAGGAGATATTATACATGTTTTAGATATGCAACAGTGATTACAGTGGCTGTACCTTAACACCTTATTAGCGGGCTAGGCGGTCTAGCAGACCGTAGCGCCCAGCGGGGTGTTTTTACCCTAAATAGGGTTGTTTACATGATCATTTTCATGCCTAAATAAGACCCAGAGCGTAAAAAAAGTATCTATCCCTGAAAGGACGTAAACAGAGCTTTCCAATGACACCCGAACCATCCTTGTACGACCGCTGGTTCTCTGCAACGATCGTGCAACACGAGTGCAAAAACCCTGTAATTAGGTAATTTCCCTACATAATTCCCTGTGTAGCGAGTGAGAGAGGGGAGGGAAGGGTGGGAGGCACCTCAGTTGGTCCACCGCGGTGGTCGTGAGAGGTCATAGGGTTGCTAGGCTCCTCACACCGCTCAGCTCTCTCTCTCAGCAACATTACGTGCTAAAAATGGCGCACGACATAAGTTGTGAACCGCCACTTAGTCCAAATTTATTTCACACGACATAAGTTGCGCGCCGCCAATTAAGGGTTAACAATTATTGTATTATGACTTGATGCAACTATTCTACATACAACAGTTAATGTTAAGAAATCTAGAAAAGCAAGACAACTAAAGAAATAACTAAAGCTAAATACTAAAGAAAACACATTAATGAAATAACTTCAACATTAATTGAAATTATTGAATAAAGGGACAATTTAAGTAGCAATCATAAAAAAGGAAAAATATTGTGCTCATGACATCACCCCATCAATATACAGACAGTGATGTTACAACTATCGAACCTTTCTCTTAAATCTAGCGACAGTTGGTATGGATAGGAAATTTTGTGGTAACCTTTTTCATACCCTACTCCACAGTAGTGTATGGAAGATTGGCTCTGATGAGATATCATTAAGGGGATGTTGTTGTTACGTATTATATATCTAAGAATGCTTCTAATGTATTATTTTCGTTTCTACGTAGCCTATACGTTATATAACCTTTACATAATATTATATTAACCTAATAATGGAGTTATGCAGCGTTGCAGCGTTTATATGCATGCAATTAACCTTTTGGAGTATGTTAAACAAGTTTAATATTTTTCTCAACAGAATCCTGGTGCTACTGTTAATGTGGATCATTTTCCTGACCATGACTGTCCTCTATCCACATGTCAACCTTTCTTCAAAAATGGCTGCGGTCAACAGAGAGACGAGTGTTATTAAACGAATGCTCGACACAAGGATAGACACGCTCGACACTGAGAGAAATGTCACTATGAAGGTCATACTTGACTCGGAGAGTATTGTCACCAAATTGGCCACAACAAAGGAACCCATCGAAATCAAACCCTGCAAGTGTAACGCATTGTTCGTGTCTAGAGCAGCTTTTGTTAGGGCGAATCTAGACGCGCACCTGTCCTGGCTAAATCGGACGGTGAAGGAGGAGCTACGGCGACGTCACCCTAACCTGCCCGTGGACTTCCTCTACCAGGCCACCTATGGCAAAGTCTGCAACCTCATTCCTCAATTTCTAAAGTAAGTTACAAAACAACTGATACTGCAAATACTTTTGCATTTTGGTATACCAGAATTTAATTTAATATGTGACACCAAAATGTGAAATCACTTAGAAAAACTACACATTGATGCCGAGCTGGGGCACTAACAATTCAGCTGACAACAGGAACTGTAATGTGAAGCTGTAAATATACCTAGTTTTGTTAGTTTTATTAGTATTATTCATATGGAAACCAACAAAATTGTCAAGTTCAATTTGTTGGGCACCAACATGTAGAACTCTAACTTTGAGGTAGCATGATGTGCAGGGTGTGTGAGGGAAACATTAAGAGTGGATTGGGAGTTCTCTAACATCTAGTCAGTATCCTTATAACACCATATTTTTCCCATAATGTTCCCGTAATCAAATTGTTATATGCAAATAGTGTAAAATATTTACAACGTGTGATCTTCATAGACAAAAATAGCTTGATGTAAACAAAATCTGCTGTACTTGTGTACCCAAACCTTATCCATAATGGAAAATCTTTGTGATTATCGTATTTTATCTTCTTAGTATAAGGCAAGATGAATATATCTTACTAACTCTTGGTCATCCTCCTTTCGGGACTTCGGTGAGACTTTTTCTATTGCACTAGACATATCGAAAGCCTTCGATAGAGTCTGGCATAAATCTTTAATTTCTAAACTACCCTCCTTCGGTTTCTATCCCTCCATCTGTGCCTTTGTCTCTAATTTCCTTTCCGGCCGTTCCATAGCCGCGGTTGTGGACGGCCATTGTTCACTTCCTCACTCTATAAACTCCGGTGTTCCTCAGGGCTCTGTCCTATCTCCTATTCTCTTTCTAATTTTTATAAATGATCTCCTTAACTGTACCTTAATTCCCATCCATTCATACGCAGACGACTCAACCTTGCACTACTCCATTAGTTTTTCAGAACGCCCCAGCCAGCAATCCCTCAACGACAAACGTAATGAAGCCATAGAACTCTTAAATTCTGATCTAAATACTATTTCCAATTGGGGCAGAGAAAACCTTGTTAACTTTAATGCTTCCAAAACCCAATTTCTCCATCTATCTACCCGTCAGGATCTCCCAGCGGACTATCCCTTATTCTTCAACAATACAAAAATCAACCCTTCATCTTCTCTCAATATTCTTGGTGTCTCTTTTTCTTCTGCTCTCATTTGGAAGGACCATATTACCAGTCTTGCTAAGGCAGCATCCCAGAAGCTGGGTGTGCTCAACCGCCTTAGGGGGTTCTTTTCCCCTGCACAGCTTCTTGCTCTGTACAGGGGCATAGTGCGCCCTTGTATTGAGTATTGTTCACATGTGTGGGGAGGTTCCTCTCACACTGCTCTCCTAGACAAAGTTGAAAGGAAGGCCTTTCGTATCATTAACTCCCGTCCACTCACCAACTCTCTGCAATCTCTCTCTCTCCGCCGCAATGTTGCATCTCTCTCGCTATTCTATCGCTACTATAATAATCAGTGTTCCTCAGAGCTATCCCAGTGCATACCACCTCCTTTACGTAGGGCACGTGGTACCCGTCTTGCAACTCAATCCCACCCCTACTCTGTGCAACTCTCCAACCCAAGAGTGAAACATTACTCTCAAACTTTCTTCTACTCAACAGCTGAGCTCTGGAACTCTCTCCCAGAATCAGTCTTTCCCTCTTCCTATGACTTAAATTGCTTCAAACTCCGTGTGTCCAGGCATTTTGGCTCGAACGTCCCTTGATTTTGGCCCTGTCACTCTTTCAACTATGGGGGAGGCACTCGCTATAGGCAGTTATGCCTTTTGCTTCCCTCAATCACATAGAAAAAAAAAAAAAAAAGATATTGTTATGATGATCCACCATCGTAAGTTTAATTTTGTTAATTAATGTCCATAAATTATTATGTTGCCTTGGTAATATATTCACATGGCGAATATATCATACAGTCTTGTTGTAATTTCAATATGGCGTTAAGTAGTAGTGATCGACAATACGACGTGAAGCAGTGATCGATATTATCCGTATATTATCGTCTGTTTCAACTACATATTATTTCGTTCAATTACGTGGTCACTTTGATTTTCTCATTCTCGGTGTCTGTCGTTTGCAGATGGTTTATTTGTTTATTAGTTTATAGGGGTATATTAGTAATACATTGACGCAATGCATATATTTTATGTATTGCATACATTTTGTATTTAGTTGTTTGCCTGCGTTGGTCATACCTTTTGTTGGGTTGTTCCTGCCGGTCCATCTTGGGTTAATTAGGGCACAGGTGCGGGGGGGAGCTCTTGGAGTATTTGGGGTAGTCGCTCCTGGCCTCACGGTCACGGCGGTGATGCGGCTTGGATGAAGAATGGCGCATGGAGGCATGGTGTCTATGGAGCCTTTTCGTTGGCTGCCTTTCCTTGGCATCTTACCTTCTCCAGTGTGCATCAGGATTGTTGATGGTGATGGTCAGGTTTTTCCCGGGTGTTGGATGACGTGCAACATCAATAGCCGCTACTCGGGCACATCTTGGTGGGGTGATGGTTGTTTCCTTTTGTCTCGGAGGTGTGGTGGGAAATGCGGGAAAATTGGTTGGTGGTGGTGAAGGCATGGTGTTACTTTTCTCTTGTATTTTAGGTCCTACTTGTCATAGTTGCATTATTAAAGTAAGGATTACATTGTATGAAAGAACCATCAGCTATGTTGGTTACAAGTAGCTCCATCTGTTGCCGGCCTTAGTAAATTCTGGCTGTACGAACTAGGTCAGTCCAATTTCAGCCATCAAAGGAGAAACTACTATCTCTCACTTCTCTATTGCTTATTTAATTATTTCGTTATTGGCATTTTAACGTAACATCAGATGGTTTCTAAGGGCATGAGTGAGGCTTGTTTGTCCCTCGTATTGTTACTGCATAATCTGTGTTTTCCATATAATATTTTGCTTCTCTTCTGTGTTTAGCTAGACTGAGTAGAACCGCAACCTTGGCCTTGTTTTATTATTCCTGCAGTGGCGTGTGGTAATTCCCAGTCGATCATTATTTCTTTGATGTGCATTATTTTAGCTAGGGGTCCAGGCTATTGGGGATGATTGGTTCGAAGTAGAGGGTTGAGGACTTCAATAGTCTTTCAGTTACAGGGTGGATTACTTCGGTCCAGGCAAACTGATAATCTGGACAAAATAGACTTTGGTGACATATATTTGTGTTACAGTGCGCGGCGCAGGTAGGCTGTGTTTGCCTACCTGGGTATTATTTCTCCTTTAGCACGAGCCCTAGCACAATTATTATAATAACCCGTTGAGTTGAAGTTGACTTAGGACGCCTCAACGATTGTTAGGATAATCTTAGGTGGGTGGTGGTTGATCCTTGATTTATTTGTTTATGCTTGATACTTGCTTCATTATTTTGGCATTCATTGTTGGCCTGTATTTACCGTAATTTTATTAACGTAAATTAAATCAGAGCTTTCTCTTCTTTGTGCAGCTAAGAAAGGATACTCCTCAGTATTGCCATTCAGTATTGAGTGTTGATGATAGTTGTGGCTCAAGATATCTTTTCACCACAACTAGGGGTTCCAGTTTTTTGCATTGTTTATATAACGGAACCAGTTGGGAGATTGTCTGCATCTTTTGTCCCCAGAGAGCCTGGAAGTTGCGTATGAGCTCTGTTCTGTTGCGATAGGCTGTTACGAGTTGAAGTTACAGAGGTGCTGTGTATGCAATTGTCTGTGTTAGTCCAAGGGCTAGAAGCCTCTACTGACAGTCGTAACAATATTTATACTTACATATAGTTCACTTTTCGTAAAATCATCGACTATTGAGAACTTTATAGATATACACTGGGAGTCAAACTTTCATTTTATTGTAAATAGACAAAATTAATAGCTAGGACGACAGCCAGTTGTTTGTCACCATATCAGCATGCTATACAGTATACTGCAGTTTGCCTCTCAGTGTGCGTACAATTCTTCTCCATCGATTATCACTCAAGAAGTGATAGACTACCATTACACATGCGATTTTGATTGCTTGTAATCATCATTATCAACTTGTTTTATGCTTTATTATAGGGGGGAAATACAACACCGTGGTACATACCTGTTGTGACAAAACTGTTCTTTAATATGACAGTATAATCTTATCTTAATTCCTTGTTGACATTCCGATGGTTATTCTACGAAAATAACACTAGCCTACCTGTAATATAATTAGCCTATCCTAATTAAGCTTACTACATTTTCTTGATTACCCTAGCCTAACTCATATAACCAGTGAGTCATATGATGAACGAATATTGTGCTTGAATGTATAACATGAAAGGTGCTGATGAAACCACTAAATCACGATACCACTATATTCAGGTTTAGACAATTTCGCGGTGCAAGAGCCACCACATTCGGTATCGGAAATCTGGCAGGTTATTTTGTTAATTTTTATTCTGCAAACAACTTCGGTCTTAGCGCTCAATGTCGTGAAGGCAGTCATTTAGCAGGAGTAGTGTGCAAAGGTTCCGGAGACGACAACATGCAGCAAAAGTATCTACTTAGAGAGTGTAGTGGAAATCAAGCAGGTTCACTTTTTTTCATTTTGGCTCTGCGAACAACTTTGGTCTTAGTGTTCAATGTCGTGGAGGCAGCCGTTTACGGGGAGCAGTAGGCCTACGTCAAATATTCCGTAGGCGACAAAATTCAGTTCAACAAAATACAGCCCTCTTCTTAGCAGAATTGGGAATACATGTTTATATCCATTACAAAATACTTTTAGACATCAATTCATTTGTTGTTATATTATGCAGGAACATATCAATCCTCTTGCTAGATCTAACTAATCCTCTTCCTCTCTTACAAAGCTCAATTTATTAGTGGCCCCTTCATCATTGACGATATGCCTATAATATAATGGCACTCTCAAACCATTGCGTCAGCTGTTTGAAACACCCGCCACAGGGAGCAGAGAGGCCACACATCGTAAGGGTACGCTAATTCTCTTACGGAATCGTCCTTATGATTGGGTACTCACTACGAAAAAAAATTGTAAAAAATAATAAAAGAAAATTAAAATAAGAACTGCTATAACCGAGCTTCCCAACTTGTGGATGTTTTGCCATGCGGAGTATTCCCGAGACGCTGATCCACCCAGCGTCATAATGTCCTTCCTCTCCCTGTGGCCGTGCCGAGCGAATGCATGTTCCGACCTGTCTTCATTCGGCATTCTACTGGTCTCCTAGTGAGTAATTTGCTCATTTGTATTATCCGAGATGTTCTAGAATAGGTTTGGACTAGATAGGTCAGGCATCCCCATTGGCACGTCCACAGGAGTGTGATGGCGTCTACGCGTCCCTGTTGGTCGCTCTCGCCATTGTTATTTTTATTGTTTTTTGCTCGTAGCTTAGCCTTACTAGCTATTTAGGAGGCTTTTTGGTGCGGGGCACTGCTACTTTGCTACCATTAAGGTGGGGGTAGCGGGTATTATTTGCTTTGGCAGACGCTTTAGTTCATGAGTTGCTTCACGCGGTGAAGAACTTTCTAGAGTGTGCTGCCTTTTTCGCTCATGCTCAGGGCGACGTGTGGAGGTTGGTTGCTATTCGTCGCTGGAGGTAAGAGTGTCGTGTGTCTAGCGTCAGTGTAGGGGTGATTTTTATGGCTAGGATGCTTTATTATTATTATTGGGTTTTATAATAATTATAGCCATAAGATGTGACCTTCCTTTTCATGTGGTGTTATTATGCATGAAAGGAAAGTGTCAGGAAACGTCCTGGCAGTTAATTTGTGTACGTTGGTGTAACTCTATCTCGTGGCAGACGAGTTAGTAAACACAAAGTGTTTGGTTCTTCTCCTCCAGCGGAAAATTAGCTGAACATTTCTGCTGGTTGCTCGCCTCGGCGGGCAGGAGAAATGATCCAATAAACCCGATCGTGGTCGGAGTACCACTACAATTCCCGGCGGAAGAGAAGGCTTCCTACAGGGATATTTCAGCTCAGCCGGAATGACTCCCCTATACATATAAGATATCCTCACGCGGTATGGCTAATTTAGAGAAGTGGACTGTATATTTGATAATGAATAAGTATTAACCATATAGAATATAATTACCCTTAGATGAACTCAGCTGGTGATTGGAGGATGGCGGAAAATAGGCTAGATGACTGGAAGTGGTTAGTAAAGTAAACAAAGTATGAAAAGAGGCTACAATAGGCTAGGATAGGCTAGATATTTACGTTAAGTTTGTGCTAACTAACAAAGATGATGATGTAATGACTATATGGAATATGAGATGAAAGTGAAGCGAAAACACCTGATTATGAAACCATAGGAAGAAGGCTTAGCGTGTGTAGTTGGGACGGAGGTTGGTTGGAGAGTGGCGAGCGCGTTATGTTCGTCTCTGTCGTGACATACCGCGCACGCGCATAACATATGGAAAATGTATCCCATCTTCTTTACAATGAGATACTTATAAACAATCTTAAATAATACAAATATATATATATATGGGAATTATAATCCTACAATACTTTCCCATATACTACTATAGAATAATATATTCTACCCAATCATGGAACGTTCGACCAAGGTTATGGAAGCGTTCAACTTAAGACTACGGAATGATACGTAACGCTACATCAACCCAGATTACGTAACATCGAGACTGTTCATACTAGTTTGAGTACACTAAGTATGGACATATTCCCACCAACAGAAAATATACAAAATTTACATGATTAGATTTGTCCGGAGGCAATCTTATCCCGCCAAGCTTGGGAGGATATCTGGGCTGCCTGTCGACGTGGGCGTTCGCCAGACGCGTCAACAGGCTGCGCCGAAGTAGAAGCCAGAGAGGGGACTTCAATGGATAACTGATCCGAGGGGGTGTCCTTGCGATCGAGGTCACCCTCAAGAGGATATAGTCGGACTGTTGGCCGTGTGATTACTCCAGTCCTGGTGCGAACCTTTGCTACCCGAACCTCACCATCACGACCTGGTAATAACTCCTCTATCCGACCCAATTTCGAAAATGCGCGCGGGCCCTCTTCATGGATGGTTACCACGTCCCCTACCCTAGGCCAATGACCTTTTAATGGTGTTAGTTTATTCCTTTGTGCTTCCCTTAAAGTCACCAGATATTCTGTTGACCAGCGATGCCAAATATCTCGCGATAATTTACGAATGTATTTGTAGCGGGCCGATATCACTTCCTTACTTATGTAGTCTGGATCTTCCATAGTATCCTCGTCATGCTCTTCAGGAAGATCCCGCAGTCTGTATCCACGTACCAGTACTGAGGGTGTGATTGGGGTAAGGTCTTCCAAATCACCAGAAGCATAGTATAGAGGGCGATCATTTACGGTGGCTTCAATCTCCAAGAGTATGGTGTTGAGTTCCTCAATCGAGATGAGAGCTCTACCCAACACCTTCTTCAGACCTGCCTTCACGATGCCTATGGCTCTCTCCCATATGGCGCCAAACCAAGGCGCTCTGGCGGGAATGAAACGCCATTCGCATTTTACTTCCGCTAGGCAGGTCTGAATCTTAGGATTGTTGCTCACTTCTTTGAGATGTGTAGATGCCCCTATGAAAGTCTTTGCATTGTCACTCAGCATGATACGCGGATATCCCTGTCTACTGCAGAATCTTCGGAAGGCATGTAGGAAGCTATCACAAGTGAGGTTGGTGACCAGTTCC
The DNA here is from genome assembly GCA_032716605.1 of Paralithodes platypus. Classification (NCBI taxonomy): domain Eukaryota; kingdom Metazoa; phylum Arthropoda; class Malacostraca; order Decapoda; family Lithodidae; genus Paralithodes; species Paralithodes platypus. The sequence goes on along the minus strand of CM064575.1, from coordinate 53,910,877 downwards.
AGGTGAATTGCCCTGGTAACAGCACAAGTGAAAAGTATCATATACACCTTAAGATTGGGTGAATCTTTCACAGGGATTGCTCCACTGTAGTCAACCCCGGTAACTTTGTAAGGGTCACCTGGGGTAGTTCGCAGGTTTGGTAAGGGAGGAATTCCGACGGGATCATAAGGTGTTCCCTGTACTCTTCTACACTTTAAGCATTTGCGAAGGACTTTCTTGACCACCTGCCTGATTCTAGGCACCCACCATCGTTGTCTTACATAGGTGACTATATGACCAACCCCATAATGACAACAGAGTCGGTGACACCTATCGATGATAAGATGGGTGAAGGGATGATTGGGGGGCAGTAGTATTGGATACTTACTTGCCTCAGAGAGGGCTGCCAATCGTAATCTGCCTCCGCAATGTATCAAGTCCCCCTTTAAGTGTAAGCCCAACTGATTGATCAGGTTATTCCTAGACTTTGTTCCCTTAACCAGTATTTTATATTCCTGCGTATATATTTCTTGTTGACAGAGCTTATGTAATAATTGATCTGCAATTCTGATCTCCTTCACATTGAGGTAAGCACTACCTGAGGGCGGTGTGCCTTTAATTTTTGCTTTTACATTTTCTACAAATCGTAACACCCATGCTGTAACACGTTGTAACTTTTCATAGCTGCTAAATCTATCCCAGTCCCATAACCGTGTGTCTTCGTCAGGCACCGAGTCAATTACCGGTGCCACAATAGCAGTGTGTTGCTCGCTCAAATCTATATTCTCTGGCCATTCGTTGGGATCATTAAGCCAGCATGGGCCATTCCACCACAACGCAGAAGATTTGAGAAATTTAGCAGAGACACCACGAGTAATGCAATCACTTGGATTCTCTTTGGTAGACACATACCGGAACTGTGCGGTTGGGAGCAGGGTACGAATTTCGTCGACACGGTTGGTGACGTACACTGGCAGCTTCTTACGGCTATGTAACCAGTAGAGCGTAATTTGGCTGTCACTCCATATAACTGTCTCCGAGATATTTAGTAAATTATTAAAAGTTTCCTCTACAAAGTGAACGAGACTAGCAGCCAAGAGAACTGCAGTCAGCTCTAATTTTGGGATGGAAAGGGATTTGATCGGGGCGACTTTCGCCTTCGCTATGACGAGACGGCTGCCACTTGTGTCAACAAAGTATATGGCGGTGCCGTACGCGACCTTGCTAGCGTCTGAGAAGGCATGAATGGATACAGGATGGTCCATGACAACTCTCCGAGGAAAATTAAAACCCTTACAGAGACGAAGATCCGAAATAATGTCATCCCACTCCTGAACCAGATCGCCAGTCAAAACTTCATCCCATCCTAATTTTATCCTCCATAATTGCTGAAGGAATAATCTCGATTTGATCGACACCGGTAGAACTATCCCCAAGGGGTCAAAGAGTTTAGCTGTCATACTCAAGCAAATTCGTTTTGTAATCTGCGAATATTGCGCGTACTGAACGCCGAATGAGAGGGTATCGGTGTCCGTTTTCCAAAACAACCCTAGCATTCTAACATGTTCCTGCTGTACAGCCGCCACACCATCCCGTTGCAGTACAGTTCGCAAAACAGAATTATTAGTCGCCCATTCACGCAAATGTAGATGGGCGTCATTCATAATCTCTCGGAGATTAGGTATCAACCAGGAAATCTTCTTAATTTCCTGTACCCAATAAATTGTCTATGTACAACCCTGACCGAATCTGATGAATAATCTGCGAATCTGCACTGACATAAGACAAATGTTTCAAAATGGTGGCATTTAAAAGGAATTGGGAACAAGTCGCTCCAAATAAAACTGCCCGGAACCGGTAACAAATTAGGGGGGAATCCAGTTGCCTCGGATACTTGGGCCACATAAATCGCGTATAGTCCTGGTCGTCTTCATGGAGCCTTAACATTAGAAATGCCTTCTCAATATCAGACACCCAGGCATACTTACCGAGTCGAAACCGAAGCAAAACCTGCGCTAAATCTGGCACCAGTGAGGGTCCAGTGTACAGGCAGTCATTAAGACTAGGATGACGTTCACTCATCTTGGCGGAACAGTCGAAGACAATACGCACTGGCGTAGTTTTGCTCTCCTTGATTACACCATAATGAGCCAAGTAATGCCCGGTATCTGACTTATCAAAAGGCACCTCTTCTATAAAACCCTGGGACACCTGTTCCTTTATGACTTTTGAGTATTCCTCGCAAAAGTCAGGCTCCTTGAGGAATCTTTTCTGAAGTCCCCGAAGACGGCCTATGGCCAAACCCTTGTTAGATGGCAGCTGATCCTTGGAATTGTTCCAGGGCAGTCTCACTTTATACTGTTGGCTGTCGGGATCGTAGGTAACGGTATCCTCGTACGACGATAGTGCTTGACGCTCAACCAGTGAGTATTCCTTAGGGGTTATCCCGATATGATCTAATTCCCACAAAACATTTAAGTCATTTTTGCATGGTGGAATATTACCAGTGGACATGTATTCGTCCATTGGTGTTACTGCTACTTTCAATACAGTAATTACTTCTGTGCTGGAGCTTGTAGGCTGTGTCACATATGAACCACTGATGGCGTACCCGTACTTGGTAGGAAGCAGAATTAGACTACCTGACCTTTTATACCCAGGTCGCACTATATCGTAGTAGTGATCCCCACCGATGAGCAGCTCCAGCTGATCTGTGTCCGTTGCGTGAGGATCGGCTAATTTTATGCCTTTACTTTGTAAACTAACCAGTTTAGACTTTAGGTTAAGTTCACCTTTATGTTCTGGCAATTCATCAACCACTATTGCGTCTAGATGATGAAATTTACCTCTGTGTTTGTATTGCAGTGCCACAACATTATATTCCCTAGAGGCCTGTTTCCCGGTAAATCCGTGAAGACATAACTCCTCAGTTCCTTTAGAAATGTAGGAAAGGGAGGATAGAACAGAAGACTTCACAAAGGTCCTCTGAGAACATTGGTCAAGTAGCGATCTGATTTTAACACAATTATTATCCTTACCCTTTACCGGCAGCTGTACGGTGGGCAAGATTACTGTATTTTTACCTGTGGCAACGGACATTGTAGTTGAAGTAGCAGCAGTATGCTCTCTCTTGGTGTTATCCTCCGCTGGTCTACTTTCTTTCCCTTGTTTTTGTGTACACAGGGAATGAAAGTGTTTGCCCTTACAAAACTTGCAGCTTCTTACGTTAGGATTAGTACAACCCGAATGGCCATGGTCTTTTGACAAGCACCCAGTGCAGAGACGTAGTTGACGGGCTCTTTTAACTTTAAGAGGCCCTGTCTTATACTTCATACACTTGTACCATAAATGATTGGTGCCACTACACAGAACACAGTTGAATTTCCTGTACTCACTCTGGGCGGTAAATGTTGCCGTAGCCATTGGTGTACCCCCTACTCTGTCTTGACCCGCCATATTGTACACTTCAGCCTGGAGGCAATGAGTGAATTTCTTATAATCCAGGCTCGAGTCTCCCATTTCCTGTTTTATGGTTTCTTTTAGTGGTGATGGTAACTTATTGACAAGAGTCACCACACAAAATTCCTCCAAACAAATACCATGGCTAATGATTGACCTCATCACACTCTCTGTATTGGCATAGAAGTCCTTCAGGTCAGCTGTTTGGTGTTTGGGTGACACTAATTGATTGAATTTGGTAACATAAGCTGCCTTGATTCGATCTGGATGCCCATATGTCTCTTGCAGGAGCTCAATTGCTGGGGCATAGCTTGCACTTTCGATTATGAATCCTTCGACTAGCTTATGTGCATCACCCTGAAGCTGACCCTTTAGATAGGTGAAGCGTTGTATATCTGTGAGGTCGGGATTGTCATGGATGGTACACTTGAACATCTCCCAAAATCCCGACCACATGGTGGCATCACCTTCAAATTTTGAGAGAGTAAGATGTGGTAATTTGACTGTGGATTTCTTTGGCTCTTTCCTGACCTCCTTCTTGACCTCTGTAATCAGGATCCCCTTCAGTGTGGCAACGATTACTTGTATGCCCTCCATATATAGGGTATCCTCTCTGATCACCTCGATATACTCGGCGTCCTCGCAAGTGTCGGCCAGGTCCTCCTGTGTGACCTCATACTTGTCAAGTTGCTTTTTAATACTGAGCAACCTGGCCTCCACCTCCACTCTAGACGCCGAATCAAGGAATTCGTCAATATCAGAGGTCAAGACCGTCAAAGAGCCCTTAAGTCCAGCCCGACGCTTTTGTACACTTTTAGCCATGATTATACAGGAAGGAATTCTAATTACGTTAAATCAAACTATTAATGCCAGACCGAATAAGTTGCGGCCAACAATACAGTACTCCGAGAAATCAAATAAATCGCGAGCCGAAAATAAAACACCCTCACGAAATGCGGAATAAGAATTGTGCGCAATGTAGACTAGCAATCTGGAGCTTTTCAATTTAACTCCTTACATAATAGTTATGAAATTAAAGAATCATTACACCATAAGTTAAGAAAAGCCGGGAGGGAAATTTAGTACAATACAGTATAGGCCAAAAGTCTCCAGATGTCAAAAAGAGAAGTACCGTTTAAAGTTATAATAAAGTAAAGAAGAGAGTGAGCCTATAGGGTAATTGAAACAGGCTAAACTCAATGGGTACCGCTAATTTTATATTATTAAATTAATAAATGTGAAAATTGTACACAAGAAAAATTCATCTCAAGAAGTCACAAGGAAAAAAGTTTTGAGTTGGATTAACACACACTCAGCCTATCAGCTATCATATTACCCCGCCTCCAGGGCACACGACGAGAGAAGAATTTAGAATGACATGTGAATCAAATAAAGAAGTTATTGGACAGTATAAATTTGATATAGAATGAATAACCTTAACTTTTGAAATTATTATACAGTACAGTATGGATGATTTTAATCTTAGTGCCAATCAATTGTTATATAATTTGGGCCTAAAGGTTTTACAATCAAAATGTAATTAATATACTGTACCGATTTGAAGGCTTACTAATCTAGGCTATACTGATTTTGTTGATCAACTCTAACGTCATGGTGGGCAAACATCTCGTCGTATGACCTGGCGACCATGGCAAATTCGTCTTGCATAAAGCACCGACGACAGGTGGCCAGGATCTCCGAATAGAGACGCTTTGATGCCTCATGCGTGAGGTGTACCCCGTCGGGACTGAAGTCAGCCTCAGAGGTATTCATTGACTGATAGCGCTCCCGGGTGAATGGGATATGGCGCTTTAGCCATCGGTTAACCGCATTTCTAATGCGGTTAAACTCGTCCGTAGAGACCCCTCGTGGAGCCTGCCGCTTCTCTACCCCAATCACCCGGACTTCTCCTCCCGAGAGCCGCACCACCTCCTCAGCTAGGACCTCAATCCCCTCCGCAATCCCTCTCGGACTGACCCCGCTCCTTATCTCATTTCCTCCTATCACCAAGAAGGTCAAGTCAGGCTTCAGCTCTAAAAACTGACCCCAGGCTTCTGTTGATCTCAAGGTGCTGACACGGGCACCTGGGGCGGCCAGAGGTGTCACGGAAAAGAAAGGCCTGTGGACGGCTTGGTCCACGTACAAATCCCTGACGTAGGAGTGGCCCAAAATCGCCACCTTCCTAATTGGGCCTGGGTACGCAGGCCTATCAACCACCGCAGGATAATCTTCCCCTACCCCACCACCCGCGGCACCATGACGGCAAAAGCCCTGGGCCATGAGGGATAGACGAAATATGGCACAAAAAAAAATTAACCACGTAGGCTAGGCCACCACCAACCACAAAAAAAGGGGGGGGGGGGAAACAAGTGAAAGGTCGAAGGACCAATTATATGGCTAATTTAGAGAAGTGGACTGTATATTTGATAATGAATAAGTATTAACCATATAGAATATAATTACCCTTAGATGAACTCAGCTGGTGATTGGAGGATGGCGGAAAATAGGCTAGATGACTGGAAGTGGTTAGTAAAGTAAACAAAGTATGAAAAGAGGCTACAATAGGCTAGGATAGGCTAGATATTTACGTTAAGTTTGTGCTAACTAACAAAGATGATGATGTAATGACTATATGGAATATGAGATGAAAGTGAAGCGAAAACCCCTGATTATGAAACTATAGGAAGAAGGCTTAGCGTGTGTAGCTGGGACGGAGGTTGGTTGGAGAGTAGCGAGCGCGTTATGTTCGTCTCTGTCGTGACATACCGCGCACGCGCATAACATATGGAAAATGTATCCCATCTTCTTTACAATGAGATACTTATAAACAATCTTAAATAATACAAATATATATATATATATGGGAATTATAATCCTACAATACTTTCCCATATACACTGCAACCTCCATTCAACGGACAAATGCGTGCAAGCACCTGTCCGTTGCTGCTAAATGTCCGTTGCTGCTAAATAATGTCCAGTCCGGATGTAATCCGGAAATTCCTTGAGAAAAATCCGGTGTTGAGTACAGGTGTCCGGATCGTGACATTTAACTGTTATGCATCCTTTTTTTTTTACTGTACCTGAAATAAATCCTGGTAATATGTATTGTTTTTATTAGTATACAAATGAAAAGTTGGTGTTTCTTACCTTATATCTAATATATGTACACTATTTACATGATCAAGAATAGCTTGTTATTCTTGATCCATGGCATCAGCCTCACCACCAGACACCGGCACCGGCAGGGGATCATCGATGTCAAACATGTCTGGTGAGGGGGCCCTGGAGCTAGTACCTAGCCATGGCAGAGGGATGGCAGGGCCGGGTAGAGGTCTAACCTCAAACCCAGTGAAGTCATTGTGAGGTAGAGGGCTAGCGGGACCAGTTAGAGGGCTAGCAGGGCCAGGTAGAGGGATAGCAGGGCCAGGTAGAGGGATAGCAGGGCCAGGTAGAGGGATAGCTGGGCCAGGTAGAGGGCTAGCAGGGCCAGGTAGAGGGCTAGCAGGGCCAGGTAGAGGGCTAGCAGGGCCAGGTAGAGGGCTAGCAGGGCCAGGTAGAGGGCTAGCAGGGCTTGGCACTGTAACTCCAGAACACCCTGGCTGTGGGCTACCTGGACGAGTGGGAAGGGGGGCAAAGAAGCTGCTAACCTTGGTTTGGTGGCCCACTTTATATATATATACACGAGGTATATACATGTGTGGATGTCTTAGATTATACTTATGAGCAATGATTCTTGGAAATATCGTTCCAGATCCCACACATCAACCTCGGCATGGGCTCCAGGTAAGGGGGCCGATCCCGGCGGGGGGGGTTCGCGTTTGCCATCATGCCTTTGGTAACCTTGTGTTTAACTCCGACGTGTATGAACATCCCAGTTTTTAACCATCAGCTTTGCATTAAGTGTGTCACATGTTTGAACCGATCCCGGGGGATTTGGCTATCCAAAAAGTGCGGCATTTGTTCGGAACTTAGGAATGGCTTATTGAACCATCGTGAACCATTATGTCAAGTTGCGTTACTAGAAATAAAAGCGACTTTTAATACATGCACGAAGGACATCGCTCACAAAGCTCTTCAATGTGACGATGAGGCACTCTGGGAGTTTCTTATCGTAAAATATCCTGCGCATAAATCCAAATCATCCCAGTCCATTACTAAACCTAAACCTAAATCTAGAGTTCTTTCAAAGGAAATAATTAGGAGTATTGATGATTCGGATAATACGAAGGCAACCCCCCCCCCCCCCCCCCAGCCGGCCCAAGAGGGTGTGGTCAGAATCTTCGCAAGAGGAAAGGACCAGGTCAAGGTCAAGATCGCCATTGAAGCAGTCCTCACGATCGTCGGGTCCGTCGCGACCTCAGACCACCAAGAAAAGGAGGACCACACCTGAAGCAGCGACATCAGTCACGTCTTCTTTAGGCGGGAAGAGTTTGGGTCATAAACAGAAATCCCGTAAGGAGTCTTCGAGCTCGAGGCACCGGCAATCGCCGGGTCCTCGTCCTCCTCATGTCCAATCTGGCAGTTCGGAGGTGGGAACGGAGGTAGCAGAGACGTCTCCCAGGGATAGTGCTTGTGAAATAAACACTTTGTCTCATTCACTTAGGCCAGACTTCCTCTCTACCTAACCCGCCGGGAGATTACTCTGGCGTGGGGTCCAGACGCATTGATAGAGGACTGGAACAGGTGGAATTCCATTTATCTGTTTCCGCCTCCAGACGCTTCACTCATGTGTCAAGTAGTTCACAAACTACGGGATTATTGGGGCGTAGTCTCGCTAATCGCGCCCCTGTGGCCGGCTCAGGTGTGGTACTCCCAATTGAAGATGTGGTGCGAGAACCCTGTGTCACTCCCGATCTCGTACTTCCACTTAGAGACAATTGGCAACCTCAAGACCTCACTGACTTTTGCATTATGGACATTCATAAGGCCAAATGGTTAACTCCCTATGGTGAAAGAGTAACAAATAAATCTATGAATCTGTACACTCTTTCGACCAGGCGTCAATACCAATCGCATAGGAAATCATGTACGACTTGGATAGTGGAAACTGCCCAAACTGAAGCATCAGTAGCGTTAATCTTCAGATACCTTGACTACCTATTTGAACAAAAACGATTTTCAGTAGTAACACTTAAGAACCATTTGACAGCAATCAGAGTCCCATTTTATGATTTAACCGGGCTCTCTGTACCGCAGGCGGAGTAGAAAGGTTTCATGCATGCATGCTTTAAGCTTCGCCCACCACCTCATGCCTACCTGGTCGCTGGACAAAGCCTTGTCTTTATTACTTTCTCGGAAATATAGTCACAATCCAAATTTTGATTTAATCTTAAAGAAAGCGGTGTTCCTTATGGCTTTGGCTACAGGAAACTGGGTATCAGAGCTGGCGGCGATGAGCAACAAACCGAATTGTCTCAGGTTTGGACAACGCAATGTAGATGTACAAATTGCGCCGTCCCCAACTTTCATTGCAAAAGATGAGCATAGTGAACTTGTTTTTTCTGCATTTACGATCCCGGCTCTAAAAAGAGGGAATACGCATCATAAGTTATGTCCAGTACAATCTCTGATTAAGTTAATGAGTGTCTTCCGGCCTAATCAACCAGTAGCACTCTGGGTTAATAGCGCAGGTAAGCACGTTATGAAAGGAAAGTTGGCATCTTTGCTTGTCATTAAGGAAAGCAACCCGGCATAGTGGAGCGTGCACATGACATCAGAAAATGGGCAGTATCACTAAGATTCTTAAAGAATTTCTCAGTAGATGATATTGCTAACACGCAGCTATGGGCGTCTAACCATACCTTCTTGACGCGCTGTCTGTCTGTTGCCCTGAATAGGCCAAATATCACCTGTGTAGCATTACGACAACGGGTCTGATCGGTCTAGTGCTGTTAGAATTAAGGATAATTTTAAGAGTAAAAAGAAAGGGGGGGGGGGGTACTGGAGAGCTAAGACCTTCAGCCCCCCGCCGGATAATGTGATGAGTATACAAAGCTATGTGATATACTTAATATTAATGCACTGGTTCCACAAGTTCCAGATTTTTTTTTTTTTTTTTTTTTTTTTTTTAGTGAAAATACATAAATAGTATACAAAGATAATTATATGTGATATACTGAATATTACGGACTGGTTTTACAGTCCAAGAATGTTTTCATTTTATTTTTGAAATACAGACATATTGTACAGCATAATTATACAGTAAGTTATAAGGAGAAATTTTTGTATGTGATGCACGACCAAATAATGTTGTACCTTACACTACTCGCAGACTAGTCTGAGTCAGGAGTATCATAATTTTGTCTAAGAATAAGTGATTCATAAACAAGATTGTAATTAATTTAAAATGTTGAACACATTTTGTAATCGCTACCTACATGTACCTGTGATGTGATGTACAAGCAGGTCTTCTTAGAAGTGCGCTGCCTGCTTTTCTTTTCCAATTTGTATACCAATTTTGTATAATTAAAATAAATATAAGAATGTAGTTTTGGGTGTTTTTCTCAACCTATTGTTGATTTGTTAGTTGATTTTGATATTGTCACGAATATCCCCCTCCAGTCTTGAGATCTCAGGCATATCATCAATGATGAAGGGGCCACTATTAAATTATAGGTTTGAGTCCCGGAGGGAAGAAGGAAAACCTAATATTTAGTAGTGGCCCCGGAATCATTGACGATGCAGGCCCTTCCTTCCATCCCCTTCCCATTCGTTGATGTTTTGAAGTTAATCTTGATATATCATTGAAGGACGTTATGACGCTGGGCGGATCAGCGTCTCAGGGAATACTCCGCACGGGAAAACATCCACAAGTTGGGAAGCTTGGTTATAGCAGTTCTTATTTTGATTTTCTTTTATTATTTTTTACGATTTTTTTCGTAGTGAGTACCCAATCATAAGGACGATTCCGTAAGATAATTAGCGTACCCTTACGATGTGTGGCCTCTCTGCTCCCTGTGGCGGGTGTTTCAAACAGCTGATGCAAGGGTTTGAAAGAGTGCCATTATATTATAGGCATATCGTCAATGATTCCGGGGCCACTACTGTACATTAGGTTTTCCTTCTTCCCTCTGGGACTCAAACCTATAATTCAGAAAAATTACTGCGATCTTCAAACCAGTCCCCGTCGTTTTCCACGAGTGAATCTTTGAACAGGGGATTCAACTCGCCTGGTTTAGGTCCTTGTGAGGTCGTTTGTTTCAACTTGTATATTTAACCTTAATGATTTTATAGAGTCAGAAAGTGATCAGTACATAGTGATAAATACACTTGGAAGATAATTAAGTTGTTGTGGTTGTCGTGTCTGAGGTTACAAATTTAGTATTCATATCATGTTAAGGGGATATTTATAATGATTTGTTCATTTGTATATATATTTCTTACTATTTGTTAATTTCCTCTCGAAACCTCCATCATCCTTTAAAAAATACTCTCTTCGCGAAAAATATGTCCGGCCGATTCCTCCTATATTGTAGGCTCGCACTCGCTCATCAGAAAAACATCAACACCTAAATGGCATGAAAGGTTTTAAAATTGCCAACTAATGGGGATTCTAACGGTACCGACGCCTTAAGACTCAAGAATCTCATTCTTCCTATATTTCTGCCCGGAATCAAGCCAAATCTGTACTTCGACTTGCCAAACACTCTTTGAACAATAATATATGCACTGAAATATCCAACTCTAGCTCTTCCCAAGTTTGCTGGCATCTAACCAAAAACATCTCTAACAATTTGTCTTCCTTGTCTTTCCCTCCCCTTCTCCACTCTGATTTCATAACCATCACTTCTTCCTATGACAAAGCTGAACTCTTTGCTCAAACTTTCGCTAGAAACTCAACCTTGGATGATTCCGGTGCTGTTCCTCTCTCTCCACCCGCCTCTCTCCTACTTATGCCTAATATCCTAATCTCTTCAAAAGATGTACTTTCTACCCTCTCTGGACCTAATACTAAGAAGGCGTATGGTCCGAATGGTGTTCCCCCTGTTATACTAAAAAAAAATGTGCTTCCGTGCTGACTCCCTGCCTAGTCAAACTCTTTCGTCTCTCTCTCTCTCTCCTCTAATGTCTTCCCTTCTTGCTGGAAGTTTGCTCTTATTCAACCTGTCCCAAAGAAGGGTGACCATTCTCAACCCTATAACTATTGTCCAATTGCTCTCATCTCTTGTATCTCTATAGTTTTTTAAACTATTCTTACTTCCAAATTTCTTAAGCATTTCTCTTCTCATAATCTACTGTCAGATTGCCAGTATGGTTTCCTTAAAGTTTGCTCTACTGGTGATCTTCTTTCATATCTTCCTAACTTTAGACATATCGAAGGCCTTAGATAGAGTCTGGCACAAATATCAAATTTCTAAACTACCCTCCATCGGTTTCTATCCCTCCATCTGTGCCTTTGTCTCTAATTTCCTTTCCGGCCATTCCATAGCTGCAGTTGTGGGCGGCCGTCATTCATTTCCACATCATGTCAACTCCGGTGTTCCTCAGGGTTCTGTCCTATCTCCAATTTTCTTTCTAATTGTCATAAATGATATTCTCAACTGTACCTCCAGTCATATCCATTTATATGCAGACGACTCTACTTTACACTATTCAATTAGTTTTCCAGAACGCCCCAGCAAACAATCCCTCAAAGACAAACGTAATGAAGCCACACAACACTTATCTTTTGATCTAACTACCATTTCCAATTGGGACAGAGAATACCTTGTTGCCTTTAATGCTTCCAAAACCCAATTTCTCCATCTATCTACCCATCGTGAACTCCCAGAGGACTATCCCTTATATTTCAACAATACAAAAATCAAACCTTCATGTTCTATCAGTATGTTCGGTGCCTCTTTCTCTTCTGCTCTCTCTTGGAAGGACCATATTACCAGTCTTGTTAAGAAGGCCTCCCTGAAGCTGGGAGTGCTGAACCACCTCAAGGGGTTATATACTCCTCCACAGCTTCTTGTTCTGTACAGGGGCTCTGTGTGTCCTTGTATCCAGTATTGACGTTCACATGTGTGGGGAGCATCCTCTCACACAGCACTTCTAGACAAAGTAGCGAGGAAAGCCTTTTGTGTCATTAACTCACGTCCATTCACCGACTCTCTGCAATCTCTCTCTCTCTTCTCCGTAATGTTTATTCTATTATTTTTTCTTTTTCTATGTGAGTATAGGAGACAAAAGGCAGAACTGCTTGTATCGAGTGCCTCCCCCAGAGTTGAAAGAGTGACAGGGCCAAAATCAAGGGACGTTCGAGCCAAAATGCCTGGACACACAGAGTTTGAAGCAATTTAAGTCATAGGAAGAGGGAAAGACTGATTCTGGGAGAGAGTTCCAGAGCTCAGCAGTTGAATAGAAGAAAATCTGAGAATAACGTTTCACTCTTGGGTTGGAGAGTTGCACAGAGTAGGGGTGGGATTGTGTTGCAATATGGGTACTACTTACCCTACATAGAGGAGGTGGTATACACTGGGAAAGCTCTGAGGAACATTGATTATTATAGTAGCGATGCAACATTGCAGCGAAGAGAGAGAGATTGCAGAGTGTTGGTGAGTGGGCGGGAGTTAATGATACGAAAGGCTTTCCTTTCTACTTTGTCTGGGATTGTGGTGTGAGAGGATCCTACACATGTGAACAATTCTCAATACAAGGAGGCACTGCACCCCTGTACAGAGAAAGAAGCTGTGCATTGGTAAAGAACCCCTTGAGGCGGTTGAGCATACGCAGCTTCTGGGAGGCTGCCTTAGCAAGTAATATGGTCCTTCCAAGTGAGAGCAGAAGAAAAAGAGACACCGAGAATATTGAGAGAAGATGAAGGATTAATTTTTGTATTGTTGAAGTGTAAAGGATAGTCCTCTGAGAGTTCTGAATGGATAAGATGAAGAAATTGGGTTTTGGAAGCACTAAAGGTAACAAGGTTTTCTCTGCCCCAATTGGAAATATTAGTTAGATCAGAAGATAAGTATTGCATAGCTTTATTACGTTTGTCTTTGAGGGGGTTGCTGGCTGGGGCATTCAGGAAAACTAATTGAGTAGTGTAAGGTAGAGTCGTCTGCGTATGAATGGATGGGACTGGAGGTACAGTTGAGATCATTTATGAAAATTAGAAAGAAAATGGGAGATAGGACAGAGCCCTGAGGAACACCGGAGTTGATAGGATGATGAAGTGAGCGATGGCCGTCCACAACCGCAACTATGGAATGGCCTGAAACGAAATTAGAGACAAAGGCACAGATGGAGAGATAGAAACCGAAGGAGGGTAGTTTAGAAATTAAAAAAAATTGTGCCAGACTCTATCAAAGGCCTTAGATATATCTAGTGCAATAGAAAAGGTCTCACCGAAGTCCTGTAAGGAGAATGACCAAGAGTTAGTAAGATATGAAAGAAGATCACCAGTAGAGCGACCTTTAAGGAAGTCATACTGGCGATCTGAGAGTAGATTATGAGAAGAGAAATGCTAAAGAAATTTGGAAGCAAGAATAGTTTAAAAAACTTTAGATATACAAGATATGAGAGCAATTGGACAATAGTTGGAGGGTTGAGAGCGGTCACCCTTCTTTGGGACAGGTTGAATGAGAGCAAACTTACAGCAAGAAGGGAAGATGTTAGAGGAGAGACAGAGACGAAAGAGTTTTCCTATGCAGGGAGTCAGCACAGAAGCACAGTTTTTGAGTACAACAGGAGGACCACCGTCCGGACCGTACGCCTTCTTAGTATTAAGCCCAGAGAGGGTGGTAAATACATCCTTAGAAGAGATTAGAATATTAGGCATAAGTAGGGGAGAGGGGGGTCGAGAGGGAGGAATATCACCGGAATCATCAAAGGTGGAGTTGCTAGCAAAAGTTTGAGCGAAGAGTTCAGCTTTGTCAGAGGAAGAAGTGGTGGTTGTGCCATCAGATTGGAAAAAGGGAGGGAAAGACGAGGAAGACAAATTGTTGGAGAGGTTTTTGGCTATATGCCAGAAAGCTTGGGAAGAGCTAGAGTTGGATAATTTTGTGCATATTTTATTGATAAAAGAGTGTTTGGCAAGTCGAAGTACAGATTTGGCTTGATTCCGGGCAGAAACATAGGAAGAATGAGATTTTTGAGTCTTAAGGTGTCGGTACCGTTTGAATACTTCCTCCTTGTTGCGGACAGCAGTAGAACAAGCGTGAGTAAACCAAGATTTTGTTTGCATTAGACTGAGCAAAAGAAAATGGAATGTATGCTTCCATGCCCGATAGGATTACCTCAGTAATGCGTTCAGCACTCTCCGAGGGTCCCCGGCCACGGAAGCAAAAGTAATTCCATTGGAAATCAAAGAAATACTGCTGAAGAGCCTCCCAGTCGGCAGCGCCAAGGTACCCCAAGCGCCATTCGTTGGGAGGATCGGGTGGCCGTACTGGAGAAATAGGACAGGTGACAGATATTAGTTTATGGTCGGAGGAGCCCAAAGGAGAGAAAAGATTTACAGTATAAGCAGAAGGGTTAGAGGTTAGAAATAAGTCAAGAATGTTGGGCCGATCTCCGAAGTGATCCGGGATACGAGTGGGTTGCTGGACTAACTGCTCTAGGTCATTTAAGATAGAAAATATGTAGGCTTGTTCACCAGGTTGGCCAGTGGAAACAGAGGAGAGCCATTGGTGGTGGTGAACATTGAAATTTCCTAAGATGGAGATTTCTGCGAAAGGAGAGATGGATAGAATGTGTTTCACTTTAGAAGTTAGATAGTCAAAGAATTTTGGATAGTAACCTAACAGTAACCTAACCTAACAGTAACCTAACTTAACAGTAACCTAACCTAACAGTAACCTAACTTAACAGTAACCTAACCTAACAGTAACCTAACCTAAGAGTAACCTAACCTAACAGTAACCTAACTTAACAGTAACCTAACCTAACCTAAGAGTAACCTAACCTAACAGTAACCTAACTTAACAGTAACCTAACCTAACAGTAACCTAACTTAACAGTAACCTAACCTAACAGTAACCTAACTTAACAGTAACCTAACCTAAGAGTAACCTAACCTAACAGTAACCTAACTTAACAGTAACCTAACCTAACAGTAACCTAACCTAAGAGTAACCTAACCTAACAGTAGCCTAAACTAACTTAATCTAACCTAAAGTAACTGTAGCATAACCTAATCCACATTTAGCAATTTTTTTATGTCACTCGTTTGTAATGTTACTTTCAATGCCACCAAGACCCAATTTCTTCCTCTATCTACCCATCGCAATCCTCCACAAGGCTATACATTTATATTCAACAGCACACAAATCAACCCTTCATCTTCTCTAAATATTCATGGTGCATCTTTTTCATCCGACCTTTCTTGGAAAGATCATATTACCACTCTTGCTATAATAGCTTCCCAAAAGTTAGGTGTGCTCAACCGTCTCTGTGGGTTCTTCACTCCCACACAGCTTCTTGCGTTGTATAATGGGACCAATGCTCCCATGTATCGAGTATTGTTCGCGTGTGTGGAGAGGTTCCACCCATACCGCACTTCTCGAAAGAGTAGAGTCAAATGCATTTCGCCTCATCAACTCACTTCCTTTTACTAGTTCCCTACAATCTCTTTCTACAAGTCACAATATTGCATCTCTTACACTTTATTATCGCTATTACAACAATCAGTGTTCTTCTGAGCTCTCTCAGTGCATACCCCCTTTTGCAGCGAGTGTGAGGCTTCGAGCCGTGGGTGGGCAAATGGGCCCTGTACATCTTGCGAAGGCAAGATAGCTGGGGCTGGTTGCATCTCAAAGTGTTTCACATGTGTCACTCCCTAGACTGGAACGAGACCTCACGGGCTTCACCGTTGAATGTACGGTTGAATGTACAAGCTCTCAGACTATGCCCGAAAGGGAGTAGTTGGAATATATATTAAAACAAAAAAACTCTGAGGATCATGACGCATTTTGACAGTTTACTCTGGCTATCATTGGACGATTTATACAAATTAGGAAAGATCTGTGGGAATGAAAAGGGTAAAGACAATCTCCATTAACCCTTTGAGTTTCACATACCCTATCTAAAATCAATAAAATCGTCAAATAATAGCCAGAAAACAGAAATTATATAGCCTATGTCATAGTATCGTCTATGGGTTAACTATTATCGATGCTTACATTTGTAAAGTAAAGGAGATAAATAATAACGGTAATGCTATTTTGTATGCAAATCCTTATATAACGTAGACAATAATTTTAAAATCGTCTAAATGAAAGATAATCTTGATTAATGCAATGTTACTGGAGATGCCACTAATGCACTCAAAGCTCTTCAGTGTTCTGTAAGTACAGTGGTGTAATTGTCTGGAATTATTTGCTTGAACGCATAATAGATATACCGAATATAGTAACCTTTAGAAATCAACTCAAGAGACTTCTGTTATCAAAATAGGGAGAATATATATATACAGTATATACATATATATATAATATATATATATATATATATATATATATATATATATACTGTATATACTGTATATATATATATATATATATATTTATACTGTATATATACACTGTATATACTGTATATATATATATATATATATATATATATATATATACTTATATATACAGTATATACTGTATATATTGCATAATTATAATTTTATTTTATTAGTACAGGATTGTCCTACAATATTAATGATATAATCGTTTACTGTAGGTCTTTTTGCTTACAGGAACACTATTTGTGCTAAGAAACGGCTAGATCATTACGTGGAGTATTATGTAGACTCATTTTTAATTAGAGCATTGCTCTCAAAATTGTATCACTTGTTATAACACCATGTGTATAAGATTTATTTTACAGTATTTTTCTATAACTGTCAATTTCAATTTCAATTCCTTCTGTAAGGGTGAATGGATTCTCTCCTGTGGGAAATTAGGTGGAAATATACCAGAAATACAGTTGAATTAAATTATACATAAAAACACCTACCTACAATCAAGAAAATAAGTAAACATAATAAAATAACTATCTATCTATATATATTGTCAGATACCATGATCCCCCATGGAGTGGCCACGAATATATCATATTCGCCCCCAAGCACCTCTGTCCCCTGTCAGCAATACTGATTTCTTTCATATACCTCTTAACTCCATCCTTCCACCTCACTCTCGATATGCCTCTCCATCTCTGTCCCTCCACCTCACTACTGTACACTTTCTTAATTATTATCTCGCTTCCCATATGTTCCACATGGCCAAACCATCTCAAGGTGTTCCTTTTCTCACTTGCCAGCCCATCCACATCCACACCACACCACACCGCTCTCTTACTTCGTCATTCGTATGTCTATCCCTCCTTGGATCTTCACTTCATACACTTCTTAAGTAACTAATTTCCACCCGTCTCACTCTTGATTTGTGCCTCTCCACCACCGGCCATGCTTCACTCACGTAAGTCAATGTCGGGATTACCACACTGTCGCGCAATGACTTTTTTACTTCCAAGCTGACTACTCTATTCCTTGTTACTGCTTTCAGCATTCTTACAACCCTCTTCCCCTGTTGCACGCTCTCCTGCACTTCATCCTCCATACTCCCATTTTTACTCATCATACTGCCCAAATACTTAAATGAGCTGACATTATTCATAGCCTAACCATTCAACCTCACCTCACACTCTGCGACTGCACCCCTTTCAAAGACCATAACCTTACTCTTCCCCGCATTTATCTTCAGGTTGTTTTTCTCATACATGGTTCCAAACATATTTACCAGACCCTGTAACTCCCACTCATTATCACTCATCAGAACTGTATCATCAGCAAACAGCAGTACAGGCAACTTCCACTCATTTCCTTCCTTTATCAGGGGTACACCAACATCCACTGCTCTTCCTTGAATTTCTTTCCTGCCTCCATCCATATAGATACTGAATAACCATGGTGTTGTCATGCACTCTTGCTTTAACCCAACATTCAAATCAAAGAACTCTCTCTATTCATTCTCCACACGCACTATGCTGCCTTTGCACCCTCATACATACTCTTCACTGCTTTCAGCAATTTACCAGCTACTCGTATATTCTCAATATTCTCCACAGACCTTCTCTATCATCTTTGCCAAAGCTAAAATCTGATCGACACACCCTCTTCCCTTCCTGCAAAACTAAGGATATACTTGTTTTGCGTATAAATGATTTAATTCGACAGTGAATCTCTATTACTAGACACCCTGCCTTTCCGTAATTATAAATGGCCTTCGCTGTATTAAATCAGGTATTAGATTAAATAATGAAAATGAAAGTGTTTGGGTAGAGGTTACCGAAGGTAGTGAGACCTTAGTTATTGGAATTATGTATAGACCGCCAAATATGAGTAGAAATGACGGAACATCATTATGGGAGGAAATTAAAATACCATCAAGGTTTAGCAACGTGTGCATTATGGGGGATTTTAATTTCCCTAATATAGATTGGCAGCAACAAATAGGCGACTCTGATTCAAAGGAGTTTATTGAGGTAGTACAAGATAGTTTTTTATCTCAATTCATAGATACGCCGACTAGAGGTGATAATATTCTCGATTTAGTTTTCAGTAACAATGAACATATGATAAATAGTGTAGAAATCGGGGACCACCTAGGAAATAGTGATCACAATTCTGTGTATTTTAATATACAATGGAAAGGTAATACCAGAGAGAATACAACATTAATACCTGACTTCAGAAAAACCAATTATGGTGGGTTAAGAAGAGCCCTAGTAGCGGACCCTATGGTCAAAAAATTAAGTCGATCCAGGTGTCCAAAATATGAGTATATCCCTTCTCAGGCACCTGTCATCTTAAGTCAGGAAGAGACGTCAAACTTGGTAGATACATACGATAATTTTATCAAGTCAGTATTCAATGCGCAAAATAAATATATCCCCAAAAGAAAATTTAGATCAAAACAGAACCAACCCAAATGGATGAATAATAGACTATTAGATCTTCTAGGAAAAAAGAGAGGAATATATAGCAAAATTAAGAAAGGCGAAATTCACCTACTTGCTTACTATCTGAATCTATCACGACAGGTAAAAAAGGATATTAGGAAAGAAAAAAGAAATTATGAAATTAAGGTTGCCAATGACTCAAAAAATAATCCTAAAGCTTTTTACCAACTATATAAATCCAAGGTTAGAGATGTAATTGGTCCCCTTAAAACTTCGATAGGAGAAATGACAGAAAATGATTTAGAAATGTGCAGTACATTAAATAGTCAATTTCTTTCCGTTTTCACTAATGAAAATTTGGCACAGTTTCCAGAAGTCTGTAAGGTATATAGCGATAGTATAGAAAATAGGTTAAGTACGGTTACTATAAGTAGAAATGATGTGCTTAAGGAAATTGACAGACTGAAACCTCATAAATCACCTGGTCCTGATGAGGTATATGCTAGAGTATTAAAAGAATGCAGAGATGAGTTAAGTTACCCATTAACATTTCTATTTAACAAGTCATTAGAAACAGGTATAGTTCCAGAAGCTTGGAAGCTTGCAAATGTAGTTCCGATCTTCAAAAAAGGTGATAAATCAATAGCATCCAATTTCCATCCCATTAGTCTCACTTCAATCATAGGAAAGTGTGACGCCTACCAGCGTTGGCAGAATCGCCTCCCGTTAGCCACTAGCGCTCGCCAGGGCAGTGGAATGGGCTACAGTTATCAGAGAAGGTTGTTCTTTCTTTCATAGTACTTGCATTGTTACAGACAGTCCCGTGGTGGTCTTTATTTTCGTCTGTGACAACAGGAAGCATTTTATATCATGAGTAGAACATAAGATGCATTGTAGTGAAGTTGAGAGAGAAAGGGCGAGCGAGCAGCGTGGGGGCAGTGAGTGTAGATTTCCTCCTCCCTCCTCCCTCCCGGAGGAGTTTCTCGCCCACGTGGTCTTTCTCTCGGTTTTGATTGGCTGGTGGTTCCTGGCGCCTTCTGGAGGCCTGCTGCCTGGTGACGTAGCGGCCTGTGATTGGCTGACCACCATGCCTTTGCGAGATCCTGTGGGTCCCGAGGAGCTACACTCCTCAGGACAGGCTTGGCGTGCATGCGTCTAACATCCCTTGCATACTCTCTCCCGATCACCCTCTTTACCACTATCTCTCTCTCTGACCTTCTTCTTTTCCATTACTCCTCACCTTTATTCAATTACTTATCCCCTTGGGTTCTGCATACGGTTTCCATAGCCGGCCCATTGTATTGCATGCGCCGTCCTCTGAGATATTTACATGTACTTAGAATAGGTTTGAGGGTTCTTAGTTAGTAGAGGTTAAGAACTCTGTGTGTGTCTCCATTATTGATTTAGTGCTCTGTTGGGTTATTTAATGCTAGACTGGGATAAGGCTTCTGTTGTCGTTGTCAGCGATGTGTGTACGGTTCGCTTATACCTAAACGACTTCGACGGTTTCTGTGGTAGCCTAGGTTGTCTTTTTGGCTGTGCCTTTTGCGAGTGCAGCATCGTGTGGTGAGAGGGCATTAGCCTACTACCTTGTCACACAGTGCTGCCTCTTTGCTTGACTTTAGAGGGATCGCCCGGGTAGAACCAGATACTTGAGATCTGGATCTACCAAGAGAGCATCCCCGTCATTTAACGTAACTTTAATCATACCGCCTTAAGGACAACGCTAGGCTATGAGCCAGTCTTGCTCAGCCACAGATTCCTAACTTTGATATCCCAGCTAGACTTTATTCACCTAGCAGACATTAGTTAGGATATGAGCTCTTATGTTATGTATGCAGCATTTTTATTCACGTTGATTGTAAGCCTTGGTTGTTGTTGGGGTGCACAACCTGAGCAGGCTTTTGCGTTGCCTAAGGAAGTACTTCTTTTGTTGTTGGAGATAATACTATTGCGCATTTATCGTTATTCCCGTGCCAGTTAACACAGTATGTCCCTACACTTGTCATATCTTGTTCCTGCTTTATATAACAGTTCAAAATCCGATTCGATCATCTTAGCCGCATCAGACTTTCTTCAGAAGATTCCTGTTCGATGCTTTAGGACTTTCATTCACTTTCTTTAATATAGGAGTGACAGTTTATTATTGTTTAGAGTAACTTTAATTATACCTTCTTCTTGTTTGCATTAAATCATTCCAGTGATTTAATTAAGCTCTCTATCTTTTTCCTTGTATACATTATTAACGTAATTGTATGTTGTTGTGATCAGGCTGTATCAGAGATCATCAGCCTGTAGTAGTAGTGCATTTATACCGAGGTAGAGGATACCCCGCTATCGCAGATTTAACTCTGGAGGGTATAGGTGTTTTTGTACACCGGCATTATAAGTTCGAGGGTTGGATCTAGTGTTACCGTTGTGGCTGTGTGCCTTTCTAGTCCAATGATTAAGAGCCCTTGTTTTATACGAGTCCCGGTCGTAACAAATGGCGACCTTGCTCAGGATTTTGTGAACTTAGAGAAATATTGCAGGAGTGTTGTGGTCATTTGTTTTTGTTTGAAGGAATATAGTGGACACGGATTTTTTTTTTTGGAAAGTAGTATAACACTTAAGAGTCTTCAAGCATTTTTGAGTGAATAGTGCTACATGAGAGTTTAGGTACTCCTTTTTTTTTATAAACGTTGAGAATTTTCGGTGGACACTATGTCGGACGACGGATCAGTGTACAGTGAGGACACAGTACGGGAAGCAGGCTCTGAGGTGCAGAGGCTGGGTTTGTTAGATGAAATGAGAGTAATAACTAGTGAGGAGGATGCAAGGAAATTTCTGGAAATGCCTATTACTGTTAACCGGGTGGCGGGGATTGATCGGTATGGTCTCCAGTGTTTGGCCACGGTCATGGGGCATGTTGGCACTAGCAGCATGACGAGAAGTGACCTGGTGGCATGTGTGCTGGGCGGGGTTTGTGGTGCACAGGGTGGAGCGGGTGCTTTGGCACCTTCGGCCAAGCCCCCCCTCCACTCTACTCCCATCGTGCTCTCTAGAACACCGGATCCGACGTTCCCGCAGGCCGATAGTCACTGGAAGCGTGGTTTGCCCCTGGGTGGATCACAGGGGGGGTCTCCAATTGTTGCATCTCCTCCTCCTCAAGGTTTAACACCAGATATGCTCTTCCAGTTTGAGATGGCTAAGATTCAGGCTGAGGAGAGAAAGGCCATACGTGAGGCTGAGATTCAGTCTGAGGAGAGAAAGGCCATGTACTGTGCAGACATAGATCTTGAAAAGTCTCGGGTGGAGTCAACAGGGCAGCGTCTCGGTTCTGGGAATCGAGGTCTTGATCCGTCTTTATCGTACCTTCTTAAGTTAGTCCCTGTATTTGACGAGTCGGGTGTCACCGAATTTTGTATGCGTTTTGAGAAGAAGTGCCGGGAGCACCAGTGGCCCGAGGTTAAGTGGGCAGCCCTTGTTTCCTCTAGGTTGATTGGCAAAGGACTCAAGGCGTATGATGTGTTGCCCTTGGAGTCTTGCATCGATTATGAGGTATTGAAGGAGGCTGTCCTGCAGGCATATGAGTTACAACCAGAGACTTATAGGTTGAAGTTCCGGGATGTTACGAAGGGTCGTGAGTGCACCTTTCTTGAACATGCCCGGGAACTGTCTGACGCTTTTGGGAATTGGCTGAGATCGGAGAAGGCAACGACGTTTGATGAGATAAAACAGTTGATGCTTCTCGAGCAGTTCTTAAGTGTACGGGCAGCGACCTGACGTTGAACCTCAAAGAGAAAAATCCTAAAACTCTACAGGAGGCAGCTGAGATGGCTGACCGTAGGCTATCGCTGATTCGTGGGTGCGGGTCTGCACACCGGAACGATGCAGGTAACAAGGGGCGCAACACTCCACCCCCCGAGTCAGTGATACACCATATAACCATAACAACAAGAGCAATGATATTAAGTCTGACCATAAACCTAATACCGTCCCGTTTAAGAATGGTCCGGGCCCTTCCCCACCTCAAGGGAAGCCCAAGGGGGAGTTAGAGTGTTTTAATTGTCATGAGAAGGGGCATTTTGCAAGATCCTGTCCTAGCAAGCTACCTACAGCAATCGTGTCTTTGGCTCGCAACATTGGAGTGTCTTTGAAGTCGTCTGCATTTGCCTGGGGTAAATGTTCAGAGTCTGGAGCACTGCCAGTGAAGAAGTATCCGGAAGGCTTGACACCTGTCCGGGATACATTTTGTGACCATAGAGGGTGCGGCTGCGTGAGTTGGGCTGGTTGCAAGCATGGAGTAGAATTTTTGCGTGATACGGGTGCTTCCTTGACATTGATGAAAAACTTTACAGGCAAACCTATGAACACGGCACGGGTAGTTGTGGTGCAGGGTATCAATGCTACAAAGTCATACCCGTTGGTCCGAGTGGAGCTGGAGGTAGAAGGTGTGACACGAGAGTTGGATGTCGGAATCGTGGAGAAACTGCCAGTAGAGGGCGTCGACCTTCTTCTCGGCAACGACTTTGCGGTACCTGCTTCTGAGGTTCCACCCTTAGTCGGGGCCGAGAGGGCGGCCGACATGAGTAGGGAGGGGCAGGAGTTGGTCGAGAGGTGTCAACGACAGCAGAGGGCGTGTGTTGTCACCCGATCTCGTGCATCCAAAGTGTCACAGCCTATTCCTCAGTCTCTAGACCAGCGGAGGAACGGTCGGAAGGAGCAAGCTAAAGTTGGGAGTTTTGCGAGTTTTGCTCCAGCGTCTCTCCTTAGCGACTTAGTACTTGACCCAGAGGTGAGCACCGGAGTGGCCCCAGAACCTGTCACCCCTAGTGACATGGTTGGGCGTGATGGCACTCCGCGACTTAGTAGTTCCCAGTTCGAGGAGAGTTGTGGGAACGGGGCTATCGAACACGAGGACGGGGAAACATGTCAGGTGAACCTGTTGGAGGAGTTTGTGAGGCAACCACCTGAGCAGCCTACTGTCCCTGCGTTGGTTTGCAGCGGCCAAGGTGGAGAAGGAGAGGGGGGCAGTAGGGCACAGTGGAGGAGAGTTGGGATTGTCATGTCTCGGTGGAGCAGTGGGTGGGGGACATGAGTCTGGTGACTGTGGAAGCGCTAGAGCACCTGCCTGAGCAGCAGTGTGCAGCGCTCCAGCACCAGCTCGGTTCATACCCCACTGGTCGTGCCGAGCACCCGAGCCTCACAACTCAGGCGGTGCAAGATGTTCCGCGGGCAGGTCACTTGAATGTTGGTAGACCGTTAGCCTCGTTGTTTCGGTGGTTCAAGGTGGGCGATGAGGCATGGACATGGTTGTCAGGTCAGGGTCGACCCATGGCTGCCAAAGGTGGTGGTCAGAAGGAGGACATTGAGCAGATTGGTGAGGTTGGCTGTGGAGTGGATGTGCCCGGTCGTCGCATAGCCTCCCAATGCTGCTCTAGTCAAATGCAACAGCCCTACCATAGACCGACTGTATCTGGCCATGTCGCTAAAAGCAGTGATGCTGCGCAGGCAGATGTAGTCGCAAGGAATGCGGGGGTGCGCATGTACGGTATCGGTGGGGAAGCCTTAGCAATTATGAACTATGGGAGTGACTGCACAGGTGGTACTGATTGTCTCTCTCATGACCTGGCTGTTCTAGGGACGAAGGTGGAGAAGGAGGGAGACTACAGGTTAGAAGCTGCAGTCTCGGCTGGGTTGTGGGAGGGCGGTCTGGGGCAGGTATAATTGGTTTGACATTAATAATAATAATATTAATAATAATAATAATAATATTTATTCAGTTAGCAATTTACAGAGTTGGTACCACATAGTATGTTATAAATATGACATGTACCAGCCTTGCATAATTCCAACTAAGGATAGCCCAATAAGGCCATTAGGCGTATTTCCATTGGGGTCCTTGTATATAAAACCCGGCGGTTGTACCTTCGGGTGGTTATATTAACGGATTTGCGATTCGAGATAATTTGCCAAACAATTGATTGATACAATAGGGTATCACGGCCTTCAAGACGGCGATCTATGAGGGCTTCTGGGAGAAGCCGGATTAGAGATTAAGATAGGCTTAGACTTTTTATGGGATAAAAAGATGCCTGAATCTTACTAGTGTTTCAAGTGTAAAGGGTTAATTGAAAGACTTCATCTTTAATAAAGATATGCTTCATCTTTATGAGGATTAAGAAGTTATGCTTAATTCTTTTGGGCAGATAAAAGATATGCTGAAATCTTTAATAAGCCATTGAAACAATGCCGTTTGTTTGTTTAGTCTTTCCCTCCCGGCGACCTTTTTACAAAGAGGTCTGGGTCAGGTACAATTGGTTTGACATTGCATATAAAACCCGGCGGTTGTACCTTTGGGTGGTTATATTAACTGATTTGCAATTCGCGATAATTTGCCAAACAATTGATTGATACAATAGGATATCACGGCCTTCAAGACGGCGATCTATGAGGGCTTCTGGGTGATGCCAGATTAGAGATTAAGATAGGCTTAGACTTTTTATGGGATAAAAAGATGCCGGACTCTTACTAGTGTTTCAAGTGTAAAGGGATACTTGAAAGACTTCATCTTTCATAAAGATATGCTTCATCTTTATGAGGATTCAGAAGATATGCTTAAATCTTCTGGACAGGTAAAGATATGCTGAAATCTTTAATATGATACTAAAGGACAACGAAAAGTAGTGGTGGAGTGCTACGGTTTGTTGACCGGCGGTTTTGAAGCACATATTTTGGTACCGTTTTTTGGATGTAACCCTATGAGCTTTAATCCCCGGAAAATTCTCTTTCCAGGGCGGATTACCGGTGTTGCACCAGGTGACCAGGTAGTTCCCGGGGGCGGGGTAGTTTTCCCCCAGTCTCTGTCGTGTCGGCACTTGAACCTCTCATGGCTGTATGTTCAACGCCGTTAAGCTCAGGTAGCCCTATCTTATTTTTATTTGTTAATGAAATAATTTAATAGCTGAATCATAATAAACATATATATTTTCTATGATTATATTATGATAATATTGTGTTTATTTATAGTAATTTATTTTAATACAATTAAATATAAATTAAATTAATTAGTATACTTTATGATTTTGCTCACCAGCTCTGCTTTCAATGTGTTAATGAGCTATGGGAGCTTTTAATTATCATAAACCTTTACGGGACTCGGACGAGGGCTCCCCGTTCAGGGAGTATACCGAGCTCACAAGCGTGGGATAGCCACAACCAAGGTGTATGGCGATACTCACAGTCGTACCTCACCCGCCGGACGATAACGCCGGCGGGCAGACCTGACGCTCTGATGACAGACGAGACCAGGTTGAGTTCCATTTATCTCTTTTCCGCCGCCAGACGCGTCTCTAATGTGCCACGTAGTCAACAAACTACAGGATTAGCGAGGCATAGTCTCGCTAATCGCGCCCCTGTGGCCGGCGCAGTGTGGTACCGGCATTTGAACACGTGGTGCCCGCACCCAGTGTCCCTCCTGGTCGGGTTGTTCCACTTAGAACACAATTGGCAACCTAGAAACCTCGCGGACTTGTTCATTTTGGACATTCGGGAGGCCAAGTGGCTAGCACCTTATGGTAGCGACGTGACCAAGATATTCACGAATCAATATACCCAGTCTACAAAGCGACAGTTTCAATCGCATGGGAAAGCTTTTACGTCTCTGATTCTTAGAACAAAACAAACTGTGCCCTCGGTGGCGTTGGTTGTTTATTATTTAATTTATCTGTTCATGCAGAAACATTTATCTGAAAGTGATTTATGTGGGCAGGTTTTAAACTCCGCCCATCTCCCCGTCAGCTCAGGCCTACATGGTCTCTGGACAAAGCATCGTCGTTATTCTCGTTCCCGTATGTACCAAAGACTGCAGCTTTTACAAAAGGGCAGTATTCCTTATGGCTTTGGCTACCGGGAACAGAGTATCTGAGCTGGCGGCGATGAGCAACGCACCTAATTGCCTCAGGTTTGATAGGCTTCATGAGTGTATTCACATTGCACCTTCCCCAGGATTCATAGCCGAGATTGAGCACAGTGAACATGTGTTTTCAGAGTTCACGGTGCCGGCGTTAAACAGGGGAAAGGTGCACCATCTTTTTTGCCCAGTGCAAGCTCTAACCAAATATTTAAGAGTGGCACCTCTAAATCACCAGGGTGCTTTATGGGTCGCAAGTCCGGGTGAACGATTGATGGAGCGTACACTGGCTTCTCTCTTGGTCGAGGACTTTCAAGAGAAGTATCCCGGCGTTGTGGGTAAGACCCACGATATACGCAAGGGGACAGCCTCTTTACGTTTCCTTAATAATCTTTCGGTGAAAGTTATTACGTCCACACAGTTGTGGGCCTCTAATCAGGAGTTTTTGCCTCGATACCTTTCAGTAGCTCTGGACAACCCTTCCTTGCCATGTATAGCTTTACGGCAGAGGGTCTAGGTGGCCCTTTTAGTCACGTTTTGTTTAATTTCAAGAAAAAGGGGGGGGGGGGGAGGGTGCAGTCAGTGTGACATAGGACACCCTAGAACCCTCCGGAGTATGTGTTCGGAACATACGAGCTGTGATACTGGTTGTAGGCATTGTATTATAAAATTTCTCTGTAGTATTCATTGCAGGAAATTGTGTTAAAAGCCAATAGTAGTGTTACGACAATTCTTGTTGTAAGTAGCTTTGGCTGTGAAGCAATAGATTTTTGAGAAATCTCGGTAGTGGCAACTACGACTTTTACTTTTGCAGTAATTACTTCTGCATAAGTACACGAGTTCAGTACTTCTACGAATGTACAAGAATTCATTTATGTTTGGTTATATTTTTAGGAATATATCCACTAGTTAATGGGGTTTATATGTGCACATGTAAACTTATAAGTTTTTAGTTTTCACCACTTACTTTAAGTGGGGTGCCTTCTTAACTAGCAGATCTGTGCACAGAGTCTCAGAGTTAACCCTTTTTCAAGCAGGCTTCTTTGAAGCACGCTCCTGCTTGTACCCCTTTTTGAAGATTTAGGCTGTATAAAGTTTAGGCACCCGAATATCTCTTGTTTACAAAAGTAAGAATACTATGTGGTTGTTTGATTATCTGCTTTTCTAGAGTTATGA
The DNA here is from genome assembly GCA_032716605.1 of Paralithodes platypus. Classification (NCBI taxonomy): domain Eukaryota; kingdom Metazoa; phylum Arthropoda; class Malacostraca; order Decapoda; family Lithodidae; genus Paralithodes; species Paralithodes platypus. The sequence continues at coordinate 53,882,491 of CM064575.1, read as the reverse complement.
TATGATTACGAATGTCCCCCTCCAGTCTTAGAAATCAGGCATGTTCGTCAATGATGGAGGGGCCACTAATAAATTATAGGTTTGACTCCTGTAAGGAGATAAAGAAAACCTAATATTTAGTAGTGGCCCCGTAATCATTGACGACTGGGGCCCTCCCGACCATCCCCTTCCCATTCGTTGATGTATTAAGGATTTTGGTTTACTTGATATGTCAGTGAAGGAAGAATGACGCCTGAATCAGCATCTGGTCAAAGATCCACACAAGTACATCTACGATATGATGGAAAGCTTATTGGATAGTTATTCTTATTTTCTTTCTGTTTTTTATTTTTTACGAAGTTTTTTTGTAGTGAGAACCCAATTCATAATGATTGAAGCCATGAGTGAGGTCGCGTGCGCTCATGATGAAGGCTCCTCAAAATTTAAATGCTCTGCGCGGTAGATTCAAACTACGGCGGATTAGTGTTTGAAGAGGATGCCTTATGTAATAGGCATGTTCGTCAATGATGGAGGGGCCACTACTAAATATTAGGTTTTCTTTATCTCCTTACAGGAGTCAAACCTATAGTTGTTCTGCGAGATATAAGTTGTTTACTAGGTTGTGGCAGTGCATCCGTATGTTTGTTGCTTCTCCAGGCCTGATGTACGGGGTAGAATCCGACATGGAGGCTGAAGACAGTGCTAGGCTCAGTTTAATTCCCTACCGTATAAATCCTGCTCAACAGCCTGTCGTGAAAACAGAGCTAGACGACATGTGGAAAAAGGGTCTGAGGGATAAAGGATATCGTGAGTGGTTGTTGCCAGTGAGTTTGCAACCGGAGTTGAGTGGCAAGATCCGTGTGTATGGTGATTGCAAGAGTGTGGAAGCATTATCCCTGACAGACACCTATCCATTACCCAAGGGTCTGAGGGATAAGGGATATCGTGAGTGGTCGTTGCCAGTGAGTTTGCAACCTGAGTTGAGTGGCAAGATCCGTGTGTATGGTGATTGCAAGAGTGTGGAAGCATTATCCCTGACAGACGCCTATCCCTTACCTAGAGTTGACGATACCATAGACCGCATCGGGGCTGCATCGCTAATCACGAAGGTAGAACTAGTGAAAGGTTATTGGCAGGCCCCGTTGCCGGAAAGAGCGAAGAGAAGTGCCAGTCTTGTGATGAACTGGGCAGTTTATCAGTGCCAGGTGTTGTTTTGCTGCCCGAACACAAGTTGGATGTGTGGCATGCTAAGGGCACTGATAATGTTTTGGCTGATTGTTTGTCACGGGAGGGTTTGTTTGCAGGAGAACCCTCGCCGTTCAGTCAGTGTGTGTTGATAGTGGAGAAAAATCAGGCTTGCTCCTGTAGAGCAGCCGTCAAAAACAACATTAAAATTAAATAAAAAAAAAATCACATAAAAACTCTTTCTTTTGATAGTTAATTGTAAGGTGCCAATGTTATAGCTAAAGTCCTAAGTTGAACCTGTCTTTCACTTAGTAGGCTGGGCTCTGTGAAGCTCGCTCTGGGAGCATAACAGGCTAAAATTATACTATTATGTTTGGGAGGGGTTATAAGATTTTATTTATGCTAAAAAAAAAATTTGTTTATGATTGAGCTTTGCGTTTCATTTCTGGCGGAGTGGCTGGTTGTGGCGGGTCTTGTCGGAATTCTGTCTTGTCAGATATGGTGCTCGCCTAATGTTGAGCGTCCCATATCTTGGGCGGGGTGTGACGCCTACCAGCGTTGGCAGAATCGCTTCCCGTTAGCCACTAGCACTCGCCAGGGCAGTGGAATTGGCTACAGTTATCAGAGAAGGTTGTTCTTTCTTTCATAGTACTTGCATTGTTACAGACAGTCCCGTGGTGGTCTTTATTTTCGTCTGTGACAACGGGAAGCATTTTATATCATGAGTAGAACATAAGATGCATTGTAGTGAAGTTGAGAGAGAAAGAGCGAGCGAGCAGCGTGGGGGCAGTGAGTGTAGATTTCCTCCTCCCTCCTCCCTCCCGGAGGAGTTTCTCGCCCGCGTGGTCTCTCTCTCGGTTTTGATTGGCTGGTGGTTCCTGGCACCTTCTGGAGGCCTGCTGCCTGGTGACGTAGCGGCCTGTGATTGGCTGACCACCATACCTTTGTGAGATCCTGTGGGTCCCGAGGAGCTACACTCCTCAGGACAGGCTTGGCGTGCATGCGTCTAACATCCCTTGCATACTCTCTCCCGATCACCCTCTTTACCACTATCTCTCTCTCTGACCTTCTTCTTTTCCATTGCTCCTCACCTTTATTCAATTACTTATCCCCTTGGGTTCTGCATACGGTTTCCATAGCCGGCCCATTGTATTGCATGCGCCGTCCTCTGAGATATTTACATGTACTTAGAATAGGTTTTGAGGGTTCTTAGTTAGTAGAGGTTAAGAACTCTGTGTGTGTCTCCATTATTGATTTAGTGCTCTGTTGGGTTATTTAATGCTAGACTGGGATAAGGCTTCTGTTGTCGTTGTCAGCGATGTGTGTACGGTTCGCTTATACCTACACGACTTCGACGGTTTCTGTGGTAGCCTAGGTTGTCTTTTTGGCTGTGCCTTTTGCGAGTGCAGCATCGTGTGGTGAGAGGGCATTAGCCTACTACCTTGTCACACAGTGCTGCCTCTTTGCTTGACTTTAGAGGGATCGCCCGGGTAGAACCAGATACTTGAGATCTGGATCTACCAAGAGAGCATCCCCGTCATTTAACGTAACTTTAATCATACCGCTTTAAGGACAATGCTAGGCTATGAGCCAGTCTTGCTCAGCCACAGATTCCTAACCTTGATATCCCAGCTAGACTTTATTCACCTAGCAGACATTAGTTAGGATATGAGCTCTTATGTTATGTATGCAGCATTTTTATTCACGTTGATTGTAAGCCTTGGTTGTTGTTGGGGTGCACAACCTGAGCAGGCTTTTGCGTTGCCTGAGGAAGTACTTCTTTTGTTGTTGGAGATAATACTATTGCGCATTTATCGTTATTCCCGTGCCAGTTAACACAGTATGTCCCTACACTTGTCATATCTTGTTCCTGCTTTATATAACAGTTCAAAATCCGATTCGATCATCTTAGCCGCATCAGACTTTCTTCAGAAGATTCCTGTTCGATGCTTTAGGACTTTCATTCACTTTCTTTAATATAGGAGTGACAGTTTATTATTGTTTAGAGTAACTTTAATTATACCTTCTTCTTGTTTGCATTAAATCATTCCAGTGATTTAATTAAGCTCTCTATCATTTTCCTTGTATACATTATTAACGTAAATTGTATGTTGTTGTGATCAGGCTGTATCAGAGAACATCAGCCTGTAGTAGTAGTGCATTTATACCGAGTTAGAGGATACCCCGCTATCGCAGATTTAACTCTGGAGGGTATAAGTGTTTTTGTGCACCGGCATTATAAGTTCGAGGGTTGGATCTAGTGTTACCGTTGTGGCTGTGTGCCTTTCTAGTCCAATGATTAAGAGCCCTTGTTTTATACGAGTCCCGGTCGTAACAAAAGCTACTAGAGTCAATTATTGCTAGGGACATGAGAAACCACTTAGAAACATTTAACTTAATCAATTCTTCTCAGCATGGATTCACTAAGGGACGGTCTTGCCTTTCGAATTTGCTTAGTTTTTTTCTCAGAGGTATATGAAGCAGTAGATAATGACAAGTCATATGATATTATATATTTTGATTTCAGTACAGCTTTCGACAGAGTCCCTCATGAGAGATTGATGAGAAAGGTTGAGGCACATGGAATAGGTGGGGCGTTGTTAGGATGGATTAGGTCATGGCTAATTGGTAGGAAGCAGAGAGTCAGTATAAATGGTACCAAGTCAGAATGGGGAGCAGTCAAAAGTGGTGTCCCCCAGGGATTTGTATTAGGTCCTCTGTTGTTTATTATATACATAAATGACCTTGATTTAGGTATAACTAGTAGGATAAGTAAATTTGCAGACGATACCAAAATGGGGAGAAAAATTGATTCAGATAGAGATATAGAGTGTCTGCAAAGGGATCTAGATACCTTACACGAATGGTCAGTAAATTGACAGATGAAGTTTAACATTGATAAATGCAAGGTATTAAAGATAGGGAAGATGCATACAAATGTTAAATATAAACTAGCTAATATGGAATTACAAAACTCAGACTGTGAGAAAGATCTACGTGTGTTTGTTAGCAATGATTTGAAGCCTAGAAAACAATGTATAAGCGTTCGTAACAAGGCAAACAGGATGCTCGGGTTCATATCTAGGAGTGTGAGTAACAGAACTGCTGATGTTATCTTAAAACTTTACTTGTCATTAGTGAGACCCCATATGGATTATGCTGTTCAATTTTGGTGTCCTTATTACAGAATGGACATAGATTCATTGGAGAGAGTACAACGTAGAATGACAAAAATTATCCATAATATTAGAAATTTTCCGTATGAAGAAAGGTTGAAGAAATTAGGCTTACATTCGTTAGAGAGACGCAGAGTTAGAGGGGATATGATAGAAGTATTCAAGTGGGTTAGTGGGATTAATAAAGGGGACATGAAAAATGTACTAAAGCTCAGTGATAGCGAAAAAACTCGTACAAATGGTTTCAAATTAGATAAATTTCGTTTCAGAAAAGATATAGGCAAATATTGGTTTGGTAACAGAGTTGTAGATGGGTGGAATAGGCTACCAAGTGATATAGTGGGATCAAGAACGATAGGGAGCTTTAAGATAAAATTAGATAGGCATATGGACGAGATGGGTTGGGTGTGAGGGGGATCTACCAGGTGTGGGCCAATCGGCGTTCATCAGACCCGCGTAATCTTGTGTTAATCCCTGACCATTTTGGTGGGGGCAGTACTCAAGGTATTAGTGAGTTGGGCCTATAATTGGGCCTTGTAATTGGCGTTGGGTGTGACAGGGATCTGCCTTGTATTGGCCGATCGGCTTTTTGCAGACTCCCATTTTCTTATGTTCTTATGTTCTATAAATATCTGGGTCCTAGTAAATGTTGAGGGAAGATCTTTGGCTTCGATGAGTTATAACTCGGATCAGATATTTGTATTGATGAGTCAAGCACTGGGGAATAAGTGTTGAATGTCCAAGTTTAACTTAGTGCCTATCTTCAATTATAAAGGCGCTTTAATGTATAAATCATTTAACTAAGAATATTGTATCCAAGGGATAATATGATCTTCAATTACTCAAATGAATTATACAATGGATTATTGACATTTAAGTCAAGTTTTAAGTCAAGGTCAATGGCTGCACACAATCTGGGATTTAACGATTAACTTTCTTAAACTAGAACATTCAATAATACTTTACATCTGAACTAAATATTTATTTAATCAATAAACAGTATATACACCAAGCTACCGGATTCGGGGAAAGAGCAGGTTAATGAAACGATTTGTGTTCATATTTTGAGGAGTTTTGAGCCACTCTCAAATCACCAGCCTGGATAGCTTAAATACTTTTTATGTCATCTGTGTCCAAAAATGTTCTTCAAAATACAATACCATTGTAGATAAAGAAGAGAGAGAGTTACATAGATAGAGTTGTTGTTGTTGTTGTTGTTCCCCAAGCTGCCTGGCCGAACAGCCCCAAGGCCCCGAGCAATTCCAAGGCCACAACCGAGCGCCCCAACAGAACCCTCCCTGCCGACCACAACAAAGCCTGGGTGACCGAAGCCACTCCATGGCGGGGAGCTGAGGAGGGCGCAGAAACGCCCGGGAAACCAAAGCCCCACCCAGGGCCCTGTGCCCCTCAGCAATTATGAAGAGAAAGTTGAGGGGCAAGGGAAAAATGTGACGCCCCGGCTTCCAATCTTGGCAGATTGGGAGGTCAATCCACGGAAAAGACGCCGTCACCTGAGATCTAGAAAATATGTAAGTCAAAGGAACAGCCAGAGTAAGCTATGGGTATGGCAGAGATCGCTCAGCTCTCACTCCGATAGACCAGCCCATCACCACCTGACTAGAACCCAATCCTCTCAGCATCAGCTAGGAAAGGCCCTAGAAAGCCGCCTTTGGCGGGGGGATAGCTCCCCTATTTCAACCCCTTTCGGGGTCGGGCACCCGCCCACATAGATAGAGTTACATAGATACACAGACTACACAGACCTTGAGGTCCCTAGTAGGTAGTCCGGACTTAATGCTAAAATAGAATTTGCTACAAAGTGGAAGGCAAGGATAGCAAAGAAGAAGGCTCTCTCCCCACCCACCTCTCCTTCCGACCGTTGGTCGGCATGAAATTAAGTTGGAGAAAGAAGTCCCCCAGCAGAATGAGAACAAATTCTACTGGGAAATTTATAGTAAAGAACGAAGATGCGAAGTATTATAAAGTATACTACTGATGCTTAACCTATGTTTTTTCTTTTTTCTTTTTCTCTTTTTTTTTTACCTATATTATTTCCACCTCAAAATGAATGTCTAGACTTCTTTTGAATGTGTCAATTGTCTTACTGATTGTACCTCTTTATCAGGCAATTTGTTGCACTCGGTGACCACACTGTAGGTGAAGAAGTGCTTTGTGACATCGTGATTCGCCCTCCAGGTTTTTAATTTCATTCCATTATCCCGAGTTAATGAACTATTATCTATTTTGAAAAGTGAATCTACATCAATTTTGTGAAATCCCTTTAGTATCTTGAAACACTCGATTAATTGACGTCGCAATCTTCTTTTTTTAAGTGAAAATTAATTTAACTTTTTTAGTCTTTCATGATAAGATTTATTTCTTAGTGACGGAATCAACTTTGTCGCTCTACGCTGCACCGACTCGAGCTTCCCAATGTCCTTGCTCAGATAAGGAGACTAAAATTGCACACCATATTCAAGATGGGGCCTCACTATGCTTTTAAATAAAGGTACTATAATGTTGTCATTTTTATAAGTAAAATTTATCTTAATATATCCCAAAGCTCGATTGGCGTTATTCGCAGCTGCTGCACATTGATCTGAGGTCTTTAGGTTTTCAGATATAAGAACCCCCAGGTCTTTAACTAATGCACTTGTTTTGATTGGTGGCCTTTCATCTTGTATTCATATTTGTTTGTATTATTACCTATTTGCAAGACCTGGCATTTGTCAACATTGAATGACATCTGCCATTTTTCTGACCACTCTACTATTTTATTTAAATCAGATTGCAGTTTATTTTTGCCTTCTTCGGTTAATACTGATTTTCCTATCTTTGTGTCATCAGCGAACTTTGAGATAGCATTATTTAGTTCAACATCGATGTCATTTATATAGATTAGAAACAAAACTGGCCCCAGGACCGATCCCTGAGAGAGAGAGAGCGAGAGATGTTTCACAGGATAATATCACTGTTTCAGAATCAAATGGATTAACCAGTACTGGCAGGAGACTCAACTTAGTGACGAATCTACCTTCTACGCCTACTCAGCTTTCATTGATCCAAATATAGGTAAGTTACGTATGTGTAGAGAGAGATAACAATTAAGTTGACTGAGTAAATCAACAATCGGGTATATATTTTGTTTCGACGTATCATGAGAACTTTCTTGTTGTTTCCAATAACAGTGCTGAATAGTGCATGACCCAAACTTCATAAATACCGAAGGCAACAGTACATACTTTAGTCAAAAATGTGATTAATGTGTGTGTTGTGTGTGTGTGTACGTTTATGTGCATACTGAATATGTGTGCAATAGCACATAATATTCTTCAGATGTTACCTCTTCTAATCCATCTAACTACAGACCAATAGCTATAACTTCCACCCTTGGTAAAATCTTCGAAACAATAATAAATATTCACCTAATCAAACATCTAGAGACTAGTAAATTAATCAGTGATAGACAGTATGGCTTTAGACATTAACAAACAACTGCAGACATTCTTTGCCTTCTTATGCCCCTTTCCCACTGATGCAATTTCATACGATTTTCATCGCAGACACCAAGAAATGGGCACATTCGTGACATGTCGCAACAAAATCTTGAACCCTCGCATGATAATCGTTTGACTCGCAAGGCCTTGCAAGGGCCCTCTCGGGTCATCGCAAATGTTCGGATTGTTCAAAATTTGGGACGAGGACTTGCGAGGGGTCCGAACCCCGCAAGCACCGTTGAACATTGCCGAGGGATCGGCGAGGCCCTCGGAGATCCTCGGCAACATCAGCGAGACATCGACGAGGGTGTCGCACGAAAAAAAAGCGTCGCCGAGAGTATACCCGCCACGGGTATACTTTGCAGAGGCGTGCAAAGGGCTGTGCAACGACGTAGATGAATGCTCGGAAAACACCTCGCCGAGGCCAAAGAGCACCTTCGGTGAGGTAGGTAAAAAAAAAGGATTAGGCTTATAGTGAACCTGTCAACCCTTTTTTCTATGCACTTCTCGTAAGGGGGTTCACCTGGTTTTTTTTCTCTTTCTCTCCTTCTCTGTCTTTCTCTGGCTTGTATTCATTCGGCCACATTCAGCCAACTGTTTTAAGACGTTTTTCCCCATCCAAGTTTCGATATCTTCCTGGCGAGCGATAACGAGCCAGCATTGTATGGAGAAATCCGGCTTAGGAGAAATTTTTATATCAAAAAATTTACAAATTTAGCTTGCTCTCAAAACAAAAATATATATATGTTGGCTCGCTACCGCTCACCAGGAAAATATTGAAACCTGGATGGGGGTAAACGTCTTAAAACTGTAGGCTGAATGGGGCCGAACGGATACAAGGCAAAGAGAGAGGGAAAGAAAGAGAAAACAAAAAAAGCGAGGAGAGAGGGAGAGAAAGAGAAAACAAAAAAAGCGAGGTGGGCTCAAGTTAAGCCGTAACGTAAACATACGGCGAGGACATTGCCAATCTCCGAATCAAGGGGAGATGGGTCGTTTTTCTGGTCCCCTTTCTTCCTCATGGTTAACCCCATTAGTTTTCATATTTTATGACGTTCGGCCCATTAGTTTGGCGTTTTTAAGACATTTCACCCCATTTCGTTGTCAATATTAAGACTTTTTGTGTCATTTAGGCGTTGAGTTTTTCCTGGCTAGCGATACCGAGCCTGTACTTTTTGAGAAACCGGCCTTCGGCCAGGATATTTTTATATCGAAAAATGTACAAATTGATCTTGAAGGAGGGTGTTGGGGGGGTGCTTTATATGCTTGATGGAGGTCTAGGGATGAAACTAAATAAATCATTAACAAATATATAAATGAGCAAATATTACGCCCATCCCCCCTTAACCTAGTAAGTGCGCATGTATGTAGTGAACACCATAGAACTGTGCGACCTATTTCACTGTTTCCTGTCACTAAAATCGTTATCTTTCCATAAATATCATTAATACTTATCCATATGCGCCTATTTTACGTTTATTATGAAGATATTAACCTGTTACAACAATAAAACAAGTGGAAACAGTGTTTGGATGGTCAAAATTGCGAAATGAGACCGAGAGTTACATAAATCAATTGTGAGCCAGACTGCTCCACACCCTCCCCTCTCAAGGCTTGGAGAGACACTGAGGCCTCTCTCTGTAACTCCCGATATTTCCCACGCTTGGTAACACATATGACCACACCCTGCTAGCAACTCGCTATTGTTAGCACAAAAATATACCTAAGAATAAGGGAATAACAGGGAAAATAGGTGATAATTGAAGGGGGGTGTGAAAGGGGGGAAGGATGGGATGTGGAGGAGTGATATTTGGCATGGCCAAAGGGCAAAAATAAAAATACAAAAATAAAACAACAAAAAATCAATTGATACTGGGGTGGGTTAAATGTTTTTTTTAGGCCTAGGATTATAAGTCTTCCCGCAGTGGAACGGCAAAACTTTTAAGAGTCTACCCGCACTTGATGGGTTAAGGGGAAATGGATCGGACCGTTTGTTTGGTCATTCATTCCTTTATTTCTTAGTTTCCTCACTAGACCTCCATCAAACTTAAAACAAAAAACTCTAGACCCCCCTTCAAGACAAATTTGTACATTTTCGACGAGATGGGTTGGGTATCGCTTAATTCGCCGAAGACATCGCAGAACATACGCCGAGGATTCGTTCATCCTTCGCATTATTTCGCAATATTTTATTCAAATGTGACAGTTCTCGCCGAGGCCATCGGCAAACCATCGCTCAATTTGCCGATGACGTCGCATAATGTCGCCGATTACGTCGTATCCCTCGGCGACGAATCGCCGAGTGTAAACTTGTCAACAGTTTTTAACAGTCAAAATCGTTGACGTCGCACAAATTTGTTGCGAATTGACAAAACTACGTCCTCGGCGACGAAAATCGTATGAAATCGCATCAGTGGGAAAGGGGCATTACACATCATAATAACCAAACTATAGACCAACATGGTGAACCGCATACTATAGCACTTGGTATTTCAAAGACCTTTCATAGAGTCTGGCATCAATCCTTAGTACACTACGGTCTTGCATCACTAATTCCACTAATTTCTTCATATCTTCATAACAGAAAAATATGTGTAATGGTAGATGGCCGTTATTCTCAATTTCACTCCATAAATGCTGGCATTCCTCAGGATCAGTTTTGGCCCTAACTATGTTACTTATTCATATCAATGATCTCGTTTTTTTTTTTTTTTTTTTTTTTTTTTCTATATTCCAACTTACTTCCTCTCGGGCATAGGCTGAGAGCCTTAACATTCACTGCTTTACAATGAACAGTGAAGCCTGTGAGGTCTTGTTCCAGTCTAGGGAGTGAGACATGTGAAGCACGTAGAGTACAACGAGCACCTGCCATCTTGCCTTCACATGAGGCACGGTGCTCACTCATGGCCCGAAACGACCCCATCTCTGAAGCCACCTCGTTCCCGTGCTTCACTGTCTCACCCCCTACACTCGGACTCTCACACTTACACACACACAACGCCACCTGTTGAGCAGATAACTCACCAGGCATTGCACCCCTATAGCATATTTTGAATATGGGAATATTCATACAGTGCTATTTAATCAGGGAACAATGAGGGTATTTTATTGACGTTTCGGTGGGCTTGTGGTAATGCACTGATACCAGGTACAGCACAAATTCCATCCCAATAATATCTTCCCATTGATACATCGGGATTTGAACCCGGGACCTTTGGATTACCAGGCCAGTGGCAAGACCACTCCACCACACCTCCCATCATTACCACTCATAACCCAATACATTCCTACGATGATGACTCAACACTCCACAGTTCCTTTAGATTTAGCAGTTCTTTCATGCAGCTTGATATTATAAATACAAAAATATACACTGCAATTTCTCTGAACCAGAATCTTTCTAAAACTAGAGAATGGGGCAAAAAAATAGTTTCCTTTAATGCACAGAAAACCGATTACATACAATTTTCTAACAGACAGAATCTTTCTGACTCCCACATAATTTGTAATGGTGTGAATATTTCCACCTTCTCTAATATTGATATCCTTGGTGTAACATTGAATGCCAGCCTGAGCTGGACACCTCATTAAAAAAAATCAAATTCAAATTAAAATTAAAATAGTTTTATTGTTATATGACAAATATACATAATACAAGAATAAGTTATGTTAAAAGGTTATCACATAACAAAGAGGACTTGATACCTATTGGTATATATATGTCCTGAAATACTACTATACTAAATACAACATTGGAAGTAGTGGCGAATGAAGAAAAAAAGAGATATGCACCCAAACCCAAGTATAAAGAAAAATATTATAATTTGAACTAGCAGAAGTATCTGCGGTATAAGTAAATAGTATACTTACATAAATCCAAAAATACCTAAACATACACACACATCTACATATCCGCATCCCACACACATTCACACATTCAAACTATCACACACATGTACACATAGTACATACTTAATTGCATGCAGATCAGACCATAAACAGACACTAAACTTATATAAATATAACACTGCACATTTACAATCATACGCACTCACTCACATATTTATTAATTCATACAAACTCACAAATAACATTCATAGTTACACACGTATCCATTTACTGAATAAAATACATCACCACATACACACAACAGCTATAAAAGCAAATGAACGCAAAACCTTATACATTCCTTGCGCTCACTAATAATAGTTAGATAATAACCCAAACCTTATACATTATTTGTGCTCACTAATAATAGTTAGATGATAACCCAAACCTTATACATTATTTGCGCTCACTAATAATAGTTAGATGATAACCCAAACCTTATACATTATTTGTGCTCACTAATAATAGTTAGATGATAACCCAAAACCTTATACATTATTTGTGCTCACTAATAATAGTTAGATGATAACCCAAACCTTATACATTATTTGTGCTCACTAATAATAGTTAGATGATAACCCAAACCTTATACATTATTTGTGCTCACTAATAATAGTTAGATGATAACCCAAACCTTATACATTATTTGCGCTCACTAATAATAGTTAGATGATAACCCAAACCTTATACATTATTTGCGCTCACTAATAATAGTTAGATGATAACCCAAACAATATGCCGCTGAAATCCATGCCTCCTGCCCCACACTCCCCCGTCAATACCAGCACGCTCCAGGACACAAATCCAGGCCCTCGAATTAAATAGAGCAATTTCATCAGTTCTTTACATAGTACTTGCTTTTCCTTGTTACGTTTTATTGTTCAAGAGTTCACATCAGGCCAAGACCAATGTCTCAGGGCGCACACATATATGACATTCACAATATACAGTCGTGCCCACGATTCCCGTACAATTCCTTTCTAAACTAACAAACAATATATCATTTAATTAGGGAAGTCTATCAACTCGCCTATAATGCATGTTCAGTATACAATTAAAATGGTTCAAGTGTTTCAAAAATGTTTGTATAAATGGCTAAAAAGGTCCCGCCCACGACTGTACATGCACAGCTGTAGTCGGGAACAACTGAACACCATCAACCGATAAAAAAAGACAGTGAGCGTTAACTAGTGAATCAAGTATTCTGATTATGAGACACAAACACCTCTTCAAACAGTTCACCACAGCAACCCCATTACAATACCAAAGACCTCTCAGAAACTCTCGGCCACGACTGTACATCGTATTATACAACACGTAGGCATATATGCATAATCATGATATTTAATTAACTTTAAAGGATTTACAGATCATTATTTAATAAATATAATTTTAATTTATTTCTGTAGTCATTAAATGACTATGCATCAATTGAATCCGTTAGGCTGTTCCAAATACATGATCCTTTATATCGAAAAGTTTTCTGGAACAATGATAATCTACCTCGTGGCACTTGGAGTTTATTACAATGTCTTGTCGGATATGCATGCACTCCTCGTTTTTTATAAACATTTCTTTTATTATTGCTGGCAGTTGATTATGCATACACTTGTACATTAACTTGGATATACAAAATACTTATAACTTGTTATGTGAAAGAATATTCAATGACACAAATAATGGACCTGAATGGGATCGGTATGGCGCATTTGATGCAATTCTAATAGCTCTCTTCTGTAGCTTGTATAGTGAATCTACATAACATTTGCTAGTTGCGCCCCATACCTCTATTCCATAAGTTAGGTAAGGATATATAAAGCCATAATATAGTGTAACTAAAGTAGTTGTGTTTAGCAGTTGTCTGGCTTTGCAAATGACACCGATTCCCTTAGAAACTTTATTCCTAACATCCTTTATATGGTCTGACCAAGTTAATTCAGGATCGATAGTAATTCCCAAAAATTTAGTTATATAATTATACTCTCTTAATATCTTCATTATTTATTCGAATATGATCATTATTACTGACCTTTCTACCCTTTGTATGAAATACCATATAATTGGTTTTACTAATATTCAATGATAATTTATTTGCATTAATCCAGTCCACTATGTGAATCAATTCTTCATTCATTCTATTAACAACAATATTTATATATTTTCCCTCCAAGAATATATTTGTGTCATCGGCAAAAAGGATTGGCAACAAAGTTTGTGATGCATTAGTAATGTCATTGACATAAATTAAAAGCAAAAGAGGCCCTAAAATTGATCCCTGTGGTACTCCGCACTTAATATATTGAGAGGAAGATGTTATTCCATTATATTTTACACATTGCGACCTATTTGATAAATAACTTACAAACCATTGCTGTGCAATACCACGTATTCCATATGAATATAATTTATCTAGTAAAATCAAATGGTTAGCGGTGTCGAACGCTTTACTAAAATCTAGGAACAATCCCAACACAATACTACCACTATCTAGTGCATTAACTATTTTATCAATCAGTGTAATTAAAGCTAAATTTGTTCCATAACCAGACCTAAACCCAAACTGGAGATTATACAAAACATTATTTTTATTAAGAAATGAAACTACCCTTTTATACATTATCCTTTCAAAACCCTTTGAAAATACAGGCAAAATTGATATTGGTCTATAATTATTCAATAACGTTTCATTACCTCCTTTATGAAGAGGTATAACTGAAGCAATTTTTAATTCTTTGGGAAAGGTTCCTTGAGTTATCAAATTATTCATTATTCATTCACATAATCATCCATATTATCATTCACATTCTCACCAACCCACCAATTAACTTACAAATAAACCTAATTGATGAAATCAATGAAATATAATCACGTTAGATCAATTGCTAGCAATGCCTCTAAGAAAGTGGGACTTGTGTACAGAGTTCGAGTATTCTTCACTGACGAGCAGCTAGCCATTATATATAAATGTCATGTGCGTTCTCATATGAATTAGTGTTCACCATCCTTGTTGGTGGTGGGCTGACCCTTTGTCAGAGTGAGGGTTGGTGTCTCTACTTCCCATAGCCCCTTCTATCTTTTTCTCCTTCTGCATCTCTATTTTTTTTTCAAATGGCGTAGGGATGCGGCGACCCCAACGTCCGCCACTTTTTGGTGCAGGTAGCCTCCTCTGTGGTGGAGGGGTGAGAAATTTCCACCACCGCTTTTCTCCGGCGAGACGTAGAAGCCGGCTAAAGGGGATCGGGGGCGGGGGGCCTGGTATCCTTCTCCCCTTAAATAAATCTACCAAAAAAACGAGACAGAGATAGGGGCGAGGGAACGCGTTCGTGGTCCCGGACCCTAAGAATAGGAGCTTTGAATGTGCGTGGATGTAGTACGAATGAGAAGCGAGAGGATATTGGAAGGTTATTTGAAAGAAGGATGTATGATGTCCTTGCACTGAATTAAACAAAGATGAAAGGAGAGGGAGAAGTGGATTTTGGAAACGTGATAGGTAGAAAGTCTGGAGTAGACAAGGGAGTCAGGGGGAAAGAAGGAGTGGCTATTATTGTGAAGGAGGAGTTGAGAGAGTTTATAAAAGAGTGGAAAGAGGTGTCATCAAGGCTAATGTGGGTGAGAATGCGGTTTAAGGGTGAAAGGTGGGTTTTTGTAAGTGCGTATGGACCAGGAAGTGAAAGAGAGTTAGACAAGGTAAAGGGTTTCTGGGAGGATTTGAGAGATTGTCTACAAGGGTTTGATGAAAATTAAAATGTTATAGTTTTAGGGGACCTAAATGCTAGGGTAGGAAATGAGCCTGTTGAGGGAGTCATCGGTAGTTTTGGTGTGGATGGTGTATAACGAGAGTGGAGAAAGACTGAAAAATGTATGTGAAGAGTGTAGATTGAGTGTAGGTAATACGTTCTTCAAAAAAGGCGTATACACAAGTACACCTGGCATAGACTTGTGAGGGGAGAGATTGTAGAGAGGGCATTGATGGATTATGTGCTGGTGACAAGGGAAAGATTGTGTAGACTGCTGGATGTGAATGTGATGAGAGGTGAGGCAGATCATTGCCTGGTGGAGGGAAAGCTAAGAGTTAAGAGTTACAGGAGAATAAGAGACAAGCGTGAAGTAAGAGAGGTAATAAAAGTTAGTGAGTTAGAGAAGAGTGAAAAAGAGAGGGAGTACAAGGAAAGACTAAATTAAAAGTGGATGGAAGTGAGAGAGATGGAAGAGAGAGAAGTAGAGGTTGAATGGCAACAGTTTAAGGAAGGAGTGAAAGCAAGTGCAGAGGTAGTAGGAGGCAGAGGTATCAGGAAGGGAAGCGAGTGGTGGAATGATACGGTGAGAAAGGCAGTTGAGGAGAAGAGACAGTGTTTTGAGAGGGTTTTACAGGATGGTAGTGTTCAGGTATGGGAGAGGTACAAGGAGAAAAGGAGAGAGGCAAAACGGAAAATTAGAGAAGCGAAAAAAGATGCAAACGAAAGGTGGGGTCAAAGGCTGAGTGAGAATTTTGAAGAACGAAAGAAGATGTTCTGGAAGGAGGTAAATAAAGTAAGGAAAGGAGGACAAAAGAGGGATGAGTCAGTGAAAGATGAAAATGGAGAATTACTAGTGGAACCAGTTGAAGTGAGGAAAAGCTATGCCGAGTATTTTGAATCTTTGTTAAATACAAAGAGATGGAAGAGAAGCAGTGATTGATTGAAGCAGAGGTGGATGGAGATAGGTTACCCAGGCCACCCAGGTGGCAGGGAATGAATGAAAGGATTGAGGAAAATGAGGTGAAAGAAGCAGTGAAACAAATGAGAGCGGGAAAAGCAGAAGGTTTGGATGGTATTGCTGTGGAGTGTATAAAGAAGGGTGGAGATGTGATAATAGATTGGTTGGTGAGACTTTTCAATGTGTGCTTTGCTGTGTCAATGGTACCAATAGACTGGAAGAGTGCATGTATTGTGCCGTTGTACAAGGGGAAGGGAGATCGGCAGGAGTGTTCAAGTTATAGAGGTATTAGTTTATTGTCAGTGGTTGGAAAGCTGTATGGCAGGGTGTTGATAGAGAGGATAATAAAATGTACGGAAGTTGCAATAGGAGAAGAACAGTGCGGTTTTAGGAGGGGAAGAGGGTGCGTGGATCAGATGTTTGCAGTAAGACAGTTATGCAAGAAGTATTTAGAGAAGCATAAGGATATATTTTGGGCTTTTATGGACTTGGAAAAAGCATATGATCGTGTGGACCGTGAAGCAATGTGGAAGGTGTTAAGGATTTATGAAATAGGAGGGAATTTGTTAGAAGCAGTTAAGAGTTTTTATGAAGGGAGCAGAGCATGTGTGAGAGTAGGAAATGGTGAGTTGAGTGAATTGAGTGAGTTTGAGGTAAAGGTAGGTTTGCGACAGGGTTGTGTAATGTCACCATGGCTGTTTAATATGTTTATGGATGGTGTGGTGAGGGAGGTGAAAAGGAGAACTATGGGAAGAGGATTGGGTTTAGTAGGAAAGAATGGTAGAGATTGGGAGTTGAATCAGTTGCTGTTCACTGATGACACATCATTGGTGGCGGATTCTGATGAGAAACTGCAGCGGGTAGTCAAAGAGTTTGGTGTGGTTTGTGGAAGGAGGAAACTGAAGGTGAACGTCAATAAAAGTAAAGTAATGGTGTGTAATAGGGGAGAGCATAGGATGAATCTAGATGTGAGGCTGGATGGGGAAATATTGGAACAAGTAGAGTGTTTTAAATATCTAGGAGGAACGATAAGCAGGAGTGGAGGTATGGAAGTGGAGGTAAAACAGAGAGTGTATGAAGGAAGGAAGGTTTTCGGAGCAATGGGAAGTATGTGGAAGACGAGAAATCTCGGAGTGAAAGTAAAAAGTGCACTGTATCAAGGAATTGTTGTGCCAACAGTGATGTATGGGGCTGAGACATGCGCTCTGAAGAAAAAGGAGAAAATAGGGCTGGATGTGATGGAGATGAGCTGCTTGAGGAGTATGTGTGGAGTTACTCATAGAGACAGATTGAGGAATGAAGAGATACAGAGTGGGGCAGCAGGAACATTTGTCCAACCAGAGTGGACAGAAGGGTGCTGAGCTGGTATGGTCATGTTGAATGAATGGGAGATGAAAGGCTTACAAAGAGAATATGTGAGTCAGGTACAAGGGGAGATAGAAGGGCAGGAAGGCCCCCATTGAGATGGAGAAACTGTGTAAGAAAGGCTTTGGATGATAGAGGAATGACTATAGATCAGGCAGGGGAAGTGGTGGTGGACAGGAGTGAATGGAGAATGCTTGTGAATAGTTGAGTGAACACGTGGTCATTTGGAGTAAGGGGTCGGGTGCAAGTTGGACTAGATAATAGTCCATCAGGCGCCTGGCCCGGGGAGACGATTAATATGAAGGGTGCGCCTGGAAGTGTGGTGGGAGGGCTTGTGGCTTTGGCTCCGCTGCATGTCTGCCTGCCGAGACCGGAACCTCTCCGGGTGGTCGGGGGCCGGGGGAGTGCTGGAGCGACCTTGGTGACCCTGGTCTCTGAGTCTTCTGGGTGACCTGGATGTATGTGAGTTTGTGCTTTTTATCTGTGTTTATTTGTTGTTTTATGTTGTTTTTGTGTTTTCCCTGTTCTAGCTCTGTCTTGAGTCGGCTACTCCCAAAATGGGGATTGGGCCTGAGCATATAGATAGATAGATAGATCCTTGTGTTTTTGATGTGGGGTGGTTGCATTGAGGTCGTTGGACAAAATTCATAATAAAGCTATTACATTAATCAATAACCCTGTAATCACGCAAGATCTTCCTCTGTTACTCATACAAAGATATGTTGCATCCCTTGCATTACTCTACAGATATTTCCATGAGAAATGTTCTGAAGAACATGCCTCAATTATGCCACCTCTCCACATCTTTCCCCGCAGAACTATGGCAGCTGGATATGCTCACGAATGTACACTCTCTCCTCCACAATGTAGAACTTCTATATATCAACATTAATTTATCTCCAGAACTTCTAATTTCTGGAATTCATTTAATTGGAGTTGCTTTCCACAAATTTACAACCTACAACAATTTAAATCCAATTGTATATATCAGTCTCGCATTTTCTATAAACCTTCATATTCATTTATTTCAACATTCAGCCTTGCCAATGGCTCTCCTCTTATTTACTGGCCAACTACGTTAACTTGCCTTCATCTGCTTTATCCTTAACCCTTACAGAACAGGTGCCGTCCTTTCAACTTTATTCTGGCTACTATTTCTCGATTGTAATTAGTATAAAAGGGCCTCCAGCAATTAACAGGCTTTGAACTATCTCACTTATCCCCTTATAATACCACGTATCCTTCTTAAACTGCACAAAATCGTCTAAATATAGCTAGAATTAAGTTAAGAAGACGTCGTCGGTACAGAAGGGGTTAACACCTAAAGGACAGCTATATTGGAATTGTCAGGCCTTCTTGAGCGGCCCTTCCACAATGTTTCGCCTTTTCAACTCGTTCTAGCTCTGTGAAACAAAAATAAAAGGAAGAAGACCACAAGATAGTTTTAGATAGGTTGTATGAATAGGCCACAAGATAGTTTTAGATAGGTTGTCTATATCATAAAGGAAGAAGACCACAAGATAGTTTTAGATAGGTTGTATGAATATCATAAAAGGAAGAAGACCACAAGATAGTTTTAGATAGGTTGTATGAATATCATAAAAGGAAGAAGACAACAAGATAGTTTTAGATAGGTTGTATGAATATCATGAAAGGAAGAAGACCACAAGATAGTTTTAGATAGGTTGTATGAATATCATAAAAGGAAGAAGACAACAAGATAGTTTTAGATAGGTTGTATGAATATCATAAAAGGAAGAAGACAACAAGATAGTTTTAGAACTAGTTGTATGAATCTCATAAAAGGAAGAAGAACAACAAGATAGTTTTAGATAGGTTGTTATAATATCATGAAAGGAAGAAGACCAGCCCAAGATAGTTTTAGATAGGTTGTATGAATATCATAAAGGAAGAAGACCAACAAGATAGTTTTAGACAGGTTGTATCATTATCATAAAAGGAAGAAGACCAGATAGTTTTAGATAGGTTGTATGAATATCATAAAGGAAGAAGACACAAGATAGTTTTAGATAGTTGTATGAATATCATAAAAGGAAGACCACAAGATAGTTTTAGATAGGTTGTATGAATATCATAAAAGGAAGAAGACCACAAGATAGTTTTAGATAGGTTGTATGAATATCATAAAAGGAAGAAGACAACAAGATAGTTTTAGATAGGTTGTATGAATATCATAAAAGGACACTTTATTATTTTGTGATTTCCTTTCTTACCTTAATAATTCTTGATCATCTTTCTTTGGGAACTTAAGTGTGACCTACATTGTGGCATTAGACGTATCAAAAGCCTTTGATAAGAGTTGTAACAAAACTCTTATTTCTAAACTACCCTCCTTCGGTTTCCATCTCTTTATCTGTACCTTTATCTCCAAGTTCCATCTTAATGATGCCATAGCTACTCTTAATTGTTCAGGATTCCTTTTAATTTCCAGTTCTGTGTTTAATATTTATCAATGATTTGATCTGCTGTACTTCAAGTCCCATCCACTCATATGCTGATGACTCTACACTGTTAAAAGACACTGGGCATGAATAAGGTAGAGTAAGGGAAAGCAAAGTTCCTAACAAACCTACTCTTTACAGAATCGCTGTATATTTATTGGGCAAATTCATAACAAAGTTCAAACTATTTCTTAATATCTAAGAGCGTCTGATAAATTATATATTTATATTATAGAGATGATTAAGATTATATATAACAGTAATTTTATAATAGCTGTTTATATTTAGAAGATAGCTTTCACACAACTTAATTATTATTTTGTGTCATGCCCCAGCCAGGGTTCGAACCCAGGCTAGTAGTGCAGCACTCCAGCACCTAAGCCACTAGACCACCGAGGTTGTTAAAAGTAGTGGCTTCATTTGGAATTATATCACATCCACCACCATAATACATACATAAACTGATACACTACATGCGTATATAACCTGACACACCTCTTGTTGACCATCATAGCGATTTATCAATAGTATTTTATGTGATATGATTTAGTCTGAATATATAATAGGTCTAATGTTATTAATCTTAATAAATAAAGGTCAATGTTTGTCTGTCTGTTTGTCAGTTACCCGACATTTGTTACTAAACTCCTCCCACAGTTTTGGTGCCAGGTGGGAGTGTGGGGCACCGTTGGAAAGCCCAGGATTTGGATATGGTTTTAGGCGAGTTTAGTAGAAATCAGAGACGATCGGAGGTCGTTTCGAGGCCGAAATTGAAAAAAACAAAAACAAATGCCGTTTGGGGCAGAAGGAGGCCTCCGATCGAAAAGGTGTAAGGAGGTCAGATCCAAAATCGGAGGTCATTTAGCGGCCGAAATCGAGGTCGCCGTTTAATGAGGCACAGTGAGGTCGAGGCTGGTGATTATGGTAGTAGTAGTATTGTGATGATTGTAGTAGCAGTGATTGATGATGGTGATTATGGTAGTAGTAGTGGTGGTAGTAGTGATGGTGATTATGGTGGTACAGTATCTATCTATCTACAGTATATCTATCTATATATATTATTAAATCAGTTCGTGTGTCTGTTTGTCTGCCTGTGTGTTCTTCATAGGCGGCCGCAGTTTTGGACATGGGGAGCTGAAACTTTGCATGTGGGTGTTAATTGACCTGGGTCAGGTCATAGAGGGGGCGAGGCCACGATCGGAGGTCGTTTCGAGGCCGAAATTGAAAAACACTTGAAAAAAATGGCCGTATGGGGCAGAAGGAGGCCTCCGATCAAAAAGGTGTATGGAACGAAATTTGTTCGCAGCCCTCCAAAATGGGGGTACGGATGAGGTCAGATCCAAAATCGGAAGTCATTTAGCGGCCGAAATCGAAGTCGCCGTTTAATGAGGCACAGGGAGGTCGAGGCCGGTGATTATGGTAGTAGTAGTATTGTGATGATTGTGGTAGTAGTGATTGACGATGGTGATTATGGTAGTAGTAGTGGTGGTAGTAGTGATTTTAAACCCGGGCAACGCCGGGTACCCCTGCTAGTTGTATAACAGGAAGGGTAAAATAAGCCAGGCACTAAATTTACCTTTCTCTTAACCCTATTTTTTTGTAGAGTACCCAGCACTATTAAGGGGGCCCACCTCACTGTTTTCTGTTTCTCTCCCTCTCTCTTTGGCTTGTATCCATTCGGCCCCATTCAGCCTACTGTTTTAAGACGCTTACCCCCATCCAGGTGTTCATATTTTCCTGGCGAGCGGCAGCGAGCCAGCATATATATTTCTCCGGCGAAACCGGATTTCTTCATACAATGCTGGCTCGCTATCGCTCGCCAGGAAGAAATCGACACCTGGATGGGGATAAACTTCTTTAATCAGTTGGCTGAATGGGGCCGAATGGATACAAGCCAGAGAGAGAGAGAAAAGGAGAGAAAGATAAAAAAAGCAGATGACCCCCCTTAAACAAGCTTCCTCCTTGGTGAGGCCATAACGCACCTCCATCCATTATATCTAAATGGGGCATTATTTAATGCTTCCAAATATCAGTTTTCATATATCTGTTCGCCACAATATGTTACTACACTATCCCATATCCTTCAACAACAAACGTAATTATCGATTTTTATTTTTATTTGTTTTCAATGTCTGCCGAAACAAATGTTGTCTGAACTTTCGTTGAAGAATCATATTACCCCTCATACTAAATCAGCTTCCCTAAGTTCAATAATTAATGTTCTTCAAAGTTATCTTAGCATATAACTCCTATTTTAGAGAGTAAGTGGCAATTACCTTTCATCACATTCTTAACCATATTCTTTCCAACTCACTAACCCAAGAATGAACCAGTTTTCACGCTCATTCTCTTATTCAATTGGTAAACTCTAGAATTATCTTTATCAGTCAATATATCCTTCATCCTTTGACTAAAACTCCTTCAAGATCTATGTGTCCAGGCATCTTGACTTCAACGTTCCTTGAATTTTACTCTTCTCTGAAATCTCCATCTTGGGCGTTTTTAATGCTTACCACCACTAATGGCTCCCATTTCATTTCACTGACCATCCTGGTGAACAAGCCTACATCTTGTTCTATCCCAAATGACCTGGAGCAGTTAGTTCAGCACCCAACTCGCATTCCTGACCACCTTGGAGATCTACCCCACATTCTTGACCTCTAATCCTTTTGCTTACACTGTAAATCTATTCTCTCTGTTGGGCTCCTTTGATTATAAGCTAATCTCTCTTACCTGTCCTATCTCTCCCATGTGGCCAATTGATCCTCCCGGCCGGCGGTGCTTCTGTCATTTTGGCACTGCCGATTGGGAAGCTCTTCGGCAATACTTATATGATTTCCCTTAGAATGAGTCTTGTTTCCGTGACCAGGGACCCTCGGAGGAGTGCTGAGCCCATTACTGAGGTGATTATCTCGGGCATCGAGGCATACATTCCATTTTCTTTCTCCCAATCTTAAGCAAAACAAAACAAAATCTATCCCAACCTGTCCGACATATCATTAGATATTTCTCATTCAGAGAGGTTCTATGATAGTACCAGGACGATTAAAAATCGTATCACTTAGCCGACTTGGCGGGGGGAAAGTGTAAAATAGGCTTGTTGAAGTTGAAAAAACTCACCACGTGTTCGAAGTCATAGTCCTCCACGAGACTATAACCTGGTTCTTCAAATAAGAACTAAGGTTGCTTTCCTTATATCCGCTCATGGCAGAGTGGTTACGGTGCCCAGCTCTCCCAACTATACCTGGGGTGAGTGGGTTCGAATCCTGGTCAGGATACCTCTCTTCCAAAAAAAAACTTGTTTGACTGCTGTCTGCAATATGGAGGAAGCATACAAACAGTACCTACGCCTTCAAACTTACAAATTTCGAAGTCTTTGTTTCTGCCCGGAATCACGCCAAATCTGTTCTTCGACTTGCCAAAACCTCTTTCATTAATAACAAATATAATTAATTCTAGTTCTTCCCAAGCTTTCTGACATCAAGCCAAAAACCTCTCAAACAATTTTACTGCCTCGTCTTTCCCTCCTCTTTTCCACTACGACAGCATCACCGTCACTTCATCCTCTGACATAGCAGAACTCTTCACTTAAATTTTCGGTAAAAACTCAATTTTGGGTGATTCCGATGCTATTCTTCCCACTCCACGGTCTACCCCCCACTCTATTATTTATGCCTAATACCTTAATCTCCTCCAAAGATATACTTTCTACCCTCTATGGGTTTAATACTAAGGAAGCATATGAACCGGATGGAGTTCCTCCTGTTGTACTCAAAAACTGTGCTTCCGTGCTGACTCCCTACCTAGACAAATTTTTCTATCTCTGTCTTTCCTAAAAAAACATCTTCCCTTTTTGCTGGAAATTTGCTCACACTCAACCTGTCCCAAAGAAGGGTGATCGCTCTCAACCCTCCAACTATCGTCTAATTGCTCTCATTTCTTGCATATCTTAAGATTCAGAATCTATTCTTAATTCAAAAGTTCTTAGACATTTGTCTTCCCATAATCTTCTTTCAGATCACCAGTACCGTTTCCTTAACATCTACTAAGGCTCTACTGATAATCTCCTGTCTTACTTGACTAACGTTTGGTCATCCTCCTTTCAGGAGTTCGATGAAACCTTTTCTATTGTGCGAGACATATCAAAAGCCTTCAATAGAGTCTGGGACAAATGACTTATTTCCATACTACCATCCTTTGGCTTTTATCCCTCTACTCTATCTGTGTCTTATCTCTATTTTCCTTTCTGGCTGTTCCAATGCTGAGGTTGTTGATGGCCATCATTTACTTCCTCAACCTATCATCTCCGATGTTGCTCAGGGTTCTGTCCTGTCTCCAGTTCTATTTAATATATTTATTTATGATCTTCTCAACTGTACCTCTGCTCATATCCACTCATATGCGGATTATTACTTGAACTATTCGATTATTATTCTACAACATCCCACCATGCAATCACACCAAAACACACGTGATGAGGCCATAGCACACCTATTATGGCGGATTTAAGGAAGATAAGTTTACTCTAGGCTACCTAAGACTGAAAAGGTCCGCTCATATAATGTAAATAAATAATAATACCGGGAGTGTAACTCACTTATTAAAATCACCATAGAATACAGCTAGGCAAGGTGGAAATGCTGATGAAGGTGCTGATAGATGGTAGGCAAATGGCTATTATTCGAACACCATTGGATGTTTACCTTAAGGTGACCGCATGGATGCACCTGAACTAATAAAGAATGAATAAGTAAGGTTGAAGAAAGTTAAATCAGGATAATAAGGCTTAGCTGTCAGTCGGTCTGTCTGTAGGATGTAGTTGAGTTTAAGTTAATGATGAGAGCTAGGTGAAACCGGAACCAGGATCGCGGCGAACTAAAGAGTGGAGTTATTGCTTGGATGAAGTATAAAAGTGCTCTGCCGCGGTGCGCCATAATCCAAGACGTCATCGTCTTACGCTACGAATCTAGCGGCCACTGCTAAGCTAGTAGCGGATATCTAGCGGTAAATATCGCACCGCTTTCATAATATTACAGCATGGTTTATATGATAAATCATATATGCATTCCTAAAGACACTTAAATACTATACTTTCGTATAATAGGCCTTATCTAACTTATTAAGCTTACATACTGTACAAACTGTATCTAGGGTATGATACATAGAAAATGTAGGTTATACCACTAACTATCGTGAATCCACGATACACTCCCCCCCCAAACACAATACCTGAACCCCACCTTATATCTAGAGTTGCCCAGAAGCAATCTTGTGTCGCCACATATCAACGGCGCCACGAGCTGCGCGTCTGGGTCTAGTCCCGATCCAAGGCGGATCCCCAACGGGTTGTGGTGGATCGGCTAAGGCAGCCTCCTCGGATCCAGCATCATCAGGTGGAGCTTCTTGTGTAGAAGAGCCAAGCTCCATAGCGTACAGTCGTGCGACCGGACGAACAGTAGTCCCAGTAGCTGTCTTGAGCAGCGCTACTCGCCCTACCGAGCCTTCGCCCTCGTACACCTTCACTACGCGGCCCAACCTCCAGTACAATCTAGGACTATCATCATGGATGAACACTATCTCGCCTACAGAGGGTGCCGATGGTTGACCAGCAGTCTTAGTTGCCCTCTCACGTAGTGCCAATAAGTAGTCATTCATCCATCTCTTTTTAAAATCACCTATAACCCTAGAAATATACTGGTAACGTCGTGAGACCGCAGCCTCGGTGAACATCGAAGGGTCCTCTAACTGCAGATCAGTAGGAAAGGCAGTCATTGGCTTGCCGTAGAGCAAATGCGCTGGTGTTAGTGGCAGTGGTTCATGCAGGTCGGTATATACGTAAGTGAAAGGACGATCGTTAACAACCGCCTCGACTTCAGTGAGCACAGTTACTAGTTCGCTCCTTTTTAACAAGGCGCGTCCTGCAACCGCCCGTAAGCCTGACTTCACGATGCCTACACAACGTTCCCACATTCCACCAAACCACGGCGCTTTGACTGGTATAAACTTCCACTCGCACCTTCGCTCTCCCAAGTAAGCAACAACCGTTGGATCGTCGCTCATATCTATCAAGTACCTGGAAGCTTGAAGAAAAGTGGGAGCATTGTCGCTAAGAATCAAATGAGGGAAGGAACGACATGCACAAAATCTCCTGAATGCCAGCATAAACTCTTCACAAGACATATTGTCACAGAGTTCTAAATGTATTGCACATGAAGTGGCACAAGTAAATAGCAACACATAAACCTTGTCCAGTTCCCTAGTTCTCAGTGCGCCGGTATAGTCTAGCCCTGTAACTCTGAAGGGTTCTAGATGATTAACGCGACACTCTGGCAAGGGTGGAGCAGGTCCAGTCGTAAATGGTCTTCCTTTTAGTCTACGGCACACCACACATCTTTTGACTACTCGTCGAACTACCTGCCGAACTCTGGGTATCCACCAGTTGAGGCGCAATTTAGAAATAACGTGGTGGACCCCGTAGTGCATTACTTCCTCATGTGTGCGTTGTACCAGTAGATCGGTGACATGGTGTGTTGCAAGCATCAGGATAGGATTGTTGGCACAGTCGTCTACACCTGACCACTTTAGACGTCCCTCACATCTAATTAAGTCATTCTTCAGTGTAGCCTTAGTTGACGCACAATGTTAGGCATTTTAATCTTACCAGAACTTCTTATAGATTCTAATTCCTGACTGAAGGATTCCCTTTGAACCCATCTAATTAGTGTTACCTCAGCTGCTTTTACTCTACTGCATTTAAGCTTTGACCCAGATTGCAGAGTCGTCCTTGTAGCCTGGCCTTTATGTTGGTGATATAACGCAACACCCAAGCTACGACCCTGACTAATTTATTGTACCCACCGATCCTTACCCACTCTAATATAGGATTCTGTGTTGATGTCGGTTGAATGACAGCTGTCACCGTTTCTAATGGCAAAGCTAACTCAACCTCGGCATTCCATATAGCCCAATCCCCTTCGTGGAGCAGACATTTTGGGCCTTGCCACCACAGGTCGGACTTAATCAGTTTGGACGCCATTACTCCCTACTTATTAGGTCACTGGGGTTGTCTTTGGTTGGTACATAATGATAGAAAGCATTTGGTAGTAGGGATCGTATTTCATCCACCCTATTGCGCACATAGACGGGCAATGTCCTTTGACTATGCACCCAGCTTAGTGCAATTTGGCTATCGCACCATACGTGTACCGCCCTTAATTGCAGTTCCTTATCGTATGAAATGCGTACATGATTAACCAAACGTCCCAATAGCAGCGTGGCAGTTAGTTCCAATTTGGGAATCATGACCCCCTTTACCGGTGCAACTTTAGCCCGGGCGGTGAGTAAATTAATCCCAAACGAGGTAACACAATAAATAGCTACTCCATACGCTGTAGCACTCGCATCACAGAATGCATGTATAGACATGGGTCCAAATGCGGCCACTTGGCACGGTAACTCTAATGTACATAGGGTGTTATAATCTTCTAGTAAGGATCTACCCTGTTCACTAAGATCATCGGGTAAATTTTCGTCCCACCCTACGTTGCGTCTCCATATTTCTTGTATTAGAATCCTAGCTCTGATGGTAACAGGTAATGCTAAACCTAATGGATCAAAAAATTACGCGACCTTACTCAACAGACTACGTTTTGTGTGCGTCCCTGCCTTTTCAGTATAATCTTTGTTCCGGTACATCAGTATGTCTTTCCCTGGTTGCCATATCATCCCCAAGATTCTGGCATAATCTGGGTTATCAGAAACTACCCAACGCTAAACCATAATTAGTGGGTAAACTGATATTTTCATGTTTCCAGGGTAGACAAACTTCGTATTGCTTTTCCGTGGTCAAGTAACGCACAGATTCCGAGA
Source organism: Paralithodes platypus (assembly GCA_032716605.1). NCBI lineage: Eukaryota > Metazoa > Arthropoda > Malacostraca > Decapoda > Lithodidae > Paralithodes > Paralithodes platypus. The sequence goes on along the minus strand of CM064575.1, from coordinate 53,854,378 downwards.
ACTTCTCGATCGTGAAATTTGATTCCTGGTCATTCTCCACAGGTTGAATTCCTATGTGGTCTAGTTTCCACAGTCTTTCTAGATTGAACTCGGCAGCTAACTTTGGGTCCTCAATGTGAGTATCATCTTCGGTGAACTCTTCTGCCGCGGTCGTGCTCATCCTCAACACGGATACCGTGTCAACCAGAACATTTGACTGGGTAGTTTGGACTGTACCGCTCATGCAGTAGCCAAACTTAGTGGGGATCAAGATCACTCCACTCTCTTTTAAAACCCGGGTGTACTACATCATAAAAATAATCTGCTCCTAACAGTATGTGCACCTCCTTCAAGTCACCTACGGGGTCAGACAGGTAAATACCTTTCCTACGAAGTGCATGCTCTACTTTGTTAATTCCTACAGATTGATAGTCTGGGAGTTCATCTACCACTATACACTGTAAGAAGTGTTTCTTCTTACGGTAGATGTAAGCAACTTCAACAACTTCGTAGTCTCTACTGTCGGTCACTCCTGTAAAACCTTGCAACCTAAGGGTCTCGCTACCTACTACACGGTATTTTAGACCGTCCAGCACCGATCTCTTTATAAAGGATCGTTGTGAGCCCTGGTCTAGGAGTAGCCGACAGACTTGTGTCCTGCCATAACCCTCTATAGGTATCTTGATTGGGGGTAAAATGGTGGTGTCCTTCCTACTGCCTAGCATTAATGTTGCAGTACCCCCTACTTTTTCCTCCTTGACTGGACTACCTGTGGGGCATAACTTGTCAAAGTGATGACCCTCACAGTTGCGACAGGGCCTCAAATAGGAAGCAGTACATTTACCCTGCATACCATGGTCCTTACTCAGACAACCCTTGCACAATTTTAGCTTCCTTGCTTGAGCTAATTTGGCTTCATTGGTTTGATATTTGGTACAGCTTAGCCATTTATGCTTGGGATTGTTGCATAGCCTACATGACATTTGTGGTTTCTTTCGTGATTCTTCAACCTTCCCTTTAGAACCTACCATCATATTAATTGAACCCCTTGCTGTTGTCCCTTCTGACCCTCCCACCGTCCTACCATTGTTCAATTGTATGTTGCTAATCTCCTTGCTAAATTCCTCTTTGAACTCCTCCAAGTTAAAGGTACGAACCTTATCTAGAATAGCTAGAGGTAATTTCTGTCTTAAAATTATGACCAGCATTTCTTGTGAGGTTACCCCCAACGCATCTAATGATCCATATCTGCCCTGAACTTTGTCAGTTCATCAACCCTCTACTTAGGCTGTTCTAGGTTCAACAGGGCGTTCACGTGGGCTACTTTGAGCTGGTCAGTGTCTCCATACGTCGCCTGTAATAACCTCACAACACTATCATAATTTTCACCTACAATGGAAAACCTTCTACCAAATGTAAAGCTTTATCCTCGAGTTGGCCTTTCAGATAATGGAACTTTCGTACATCGTCAAGTTTTGAATCATGCACTGTGGATTTAAAGACGCCCCAAAATGCTAACCACTCGGTCAAGTTTCCCCTGAACTTCGGTAAATTTAATTTGGGCAAGTTGACTTCACGACGGGGGTCTGTCTGCCTGGCATCGCTGCTAGTCGAGGTTATCTCTACCTTCTTCACCGCCCTTCGCAGTAAATGTATTGCCTCTAAATGGGCGATATCATGGATAGCGCGCTGCTCGTACTCCGCCTGAATATCTGACTCTTCCTCCAAACCTGATACTGTACTTTCATTCAGGGTAGCTATCCGATCATAGGTAGTTTGTAGGTATTCCAACTTAGCCTCTAGTTGTGCAGGAGTTGCACTAGCTACAAAGTCTTCCAAATTGGATGTTAGCCTAGTGATGAAACCCCTCAAACCCCCTCTCTGGTTTTTCAAGACTGTGATAGACATAATTATGGTTTTTTGATCCTCTGGTTTACTAGCCATTAAATTAATTACACGAATTAGCCTAACCCTTCGTCAGCCAATACGGACCTCTATAATAAGTCTCGATCGTGAAATATAGGCCTACCCCTTTGTTAATTGTCATATGAAATTACATTTTAGTCCTCATACGCAATATTGTTTCACATTAGCCTACCCTTCATGGATTAATGTAATTGAAGTAAAGAGGTAGAAATGACTATATAAACCGCTTACCTTTCACAATACAGTACCACGAGAGATTGGGATATGAGTAAACAATGAAGGAAATATGAGATGGTAGGTCAGTCATTAGTCATAAAATAAATAATAATGAAATTAGGGAAACAAATGCAGGGTTAACCAAAAAATAAAGAAAAGAAAAAAAGAAAAAAGGATAAGTTACTGGGGGTAGGTGATGGGCGGGATACAGAACTTAGGGAGTCGCAGGCTTATCACTCCGGCATCACGCTCTAGCCATCGTTTAGTCATGGACGTGATCTTGTCATGCAGGATCTTGTTAGTGTCGAGGTCTAGATGGACACCGTCGATGTCAAGATCCTGCGGTTTAGACGAAACCGACAAAAAGCGATGGCGCGTTATGTCTAACCTAGAGCGCAATGACTGGTTAACCGAATTCCTGATTTTATTAAACTGCTCTGCTGGCATTCCCCATACTCTAGAGCGGTATTCTAAGGAAATCAGGATGCACTTCCCTCCCGTGTCCCTCTCGACAGCCAGAGCCAGGTCCCCTAATGCCGCAGCCAAAGCACGGGGTTCGGTGTCGGGGGTTATGTCGTTGCCCCCGATGAGTAAATAGGTGTAGAGGGGCCGGTATAATACGAGCTTACCCCACTCATCGGAGGACTTAAGACTCGTGATATTAGCCCCCGGCACCCCAAAGTAGCGGAATTGAAATTTCCGATCCCCAGTCGCTCCCCTGTAGTCAACAGGGCCCTGGTCTGCTGCCCTTAATCGGGTTGCGTATGAGTGGCCAAAACTCGCTATGCGATTTACCTCGGCCACTACTTGCACCAGTTTATATCCCAGACCTACACCCACCGGATCCTTTGATCTACAACCTCCCTTACCATTGCCCTTGCTCATGCCTAACTTAGGAAATTTAACTGTGGGCCAAAGTCCCGAGGTCTGGGCACCAATATGGCGGATTTAAGGAAGATAAGTTTACTCTAGGCTACCTAAGACTGAAAAGGTCCGCTCATATAATGTAAATAAATAATAATACCGGGAGTGTAACTCACTTATTAAAATCACCATAGAATACAGCTAGGCAAGGTGGAAATGCTGATGGAGGTGCTGATAGATGGTAGGCAAATGGCTATTATTAGAACACCATTGGATGTTTACCTTAAGGTGACCGCATGGATGCACCTGAACTAATAAAGAATGAATAAGTAAGGTTGAATCTACTCCTCATGATGAAAATGGCCAAACTGGGAGTTTGTGGGAAGATGCTCTCTTGGATCCAATCTTTTTTAACATCCAGGACGGGACGTGTGTTTCTTCAAGGTGCCTTCTCCTCAGATGTGATTTATGGTGTTGGTGTGCCGCAGGGCTCAATCCTCAGTCCGTACCTATTTGATTCCTACCTAGCAGACTTCCCTGACTTATCCCCAGTGCACCTAGTTGCATACGCCGATGATCTGACCCTATACTATTCCCATGAGGACCCTCTGACAGCGGCACGTACTATACAGGATGCACTTCACTCCCTTCACCAATGGACTACCACCTGGGGCCTCCGAGTCAACCCCAATAAGACTGTCTTCCAAGTTTATTCCCGGAAACGACCTGTTCCAGCAATAACCCTCAAGTTCAATGGCGTCAATCTTGCACAGTCTGCCAGTCATCGCTACCTTGGTGTGGTTTTTGATGCCCCGCTCCTAACATGGAAGGACCATATAGACTACCTTGTGGACTCCTCACGACAGCGCCTGAACATCATGAAGGCTCTTACTGGTACAACGTGGGGTGCACATCCATCTACTCTCCGCATCTTCTACACTTCATACATCCGTAGTAAGCTGGATTATTGTTCCCAAGCTTTTGCCTCAGCATCTCCAACGACCCTCAAGAAACTAGAAGTGGTGCAAAACTCTGCCATGAGACTGATGACGGGTGCCCTACTTTCCTCTCCAATCGCTGGGCTTTGCAGTGAGAGCAATCTCCTGCCCCTGTCTGTCCGACGAGATATTTTATGTACATCTTACTTTGCTGTCACCTATAGCGCACCGACATCTCACCCGTTCTCAGCCAACCTACGTGATGTCCCACTCTACCCGGATGCCACTCTAGGGCGTGCAAAGTTCCATTTCGGGAAAGGATAGGCCCTCTCATCCAGCGCCACACTTTCATCTTCAGAAACAGCCACGCAACACCTCTGGTACCCCCTCTCCCTCCATGGGATTTTGTGGCTCCGAATGCATCGATAGACCCTCTACCTGGTATGCGGAAATCTGACGGCCCGTCCCACATCAAGCAAGCTATTCTCCAGTTGTTTACCACCTTCCCTGCTGACACTACTTACGTCTACACTGATGGGTCCCTCATCCATGGTGCTACCGGTATCTCCGTCTCGACAGCTTTGTGGGTTCCTAGATTTCATTTAGTCCAGGGATGGTGACTGCCCCACCGCTCTACCATATTCACCGCTGAACATTTTGGCCTCTTCAAAGCTCTCGAGACCACAATCACCCTTCCCCCTGGTCATTATGTCCTCTGCTGCGACTCTCGAAGTGCTCTCCAATCCATCTCCTACGCCACTAAGACCAACAAAGAGCTTGTCCACCCGATCCTACAGCTTCTTGCTCGTCATAAGAGTAATGGCTCCTCAGTATCCCTCCAGTGGGTTCCGAGCCATTCGGGTCTCCTTCACAACGAGATCGTGGACTCCCTTGCCAAGAACTTACACTCCCTCCAGCACATTACTAGGCTCCCCTACACAGTACGAGACAGGAAGGTGATCCTTAGCGACGCATTGCGACAAACATTTATCCACGTTTGGAAGGCACAGATAACGCATACCCGTTATGGCACTGTCAAGGATGACTGGATGGTTTGGCGGCACACTCGCTATAAGTCTCCATCTCTCAATAGGGCAGCCACACGTCTTCGGCTGGGACACACCCGGTTGGCGGCACATATGCATCGCCTAGGTCTCCACCAAGATGGCCACTGCCAGCACTGCAATACCCCTGAAACTGTTGAACATTTCCTACTACATTGTCATAGATATCATGGTGCCAGGGTCGCCTTAAGGGAATGCATTCTCCGCCAGGGAGGACAGTTTACCATCAAGCATATTCTTGGAGGAGCACCTCTCAACACCACCGATCTTCATATCATCTCCACTGGACTCTCTACGTTCCTCGCTGCTACCGGGAGGATCTCCGACCTCTGATAACCCTCCAACTACCGCTTCTCACTGTTACTCGTCTTCTGCACACTCCTCACCATCTACAGTATGTTACGTGCTAGAAATCGTGCCCCCTCGCCATGAACCTTAATTAAGTCTTGTACTACTTGCGCAGTTATCTGGGGGCTACATCCCTGTTGACACTGTGCATCGTGAAGAAGAAGAAGAAGAAGAAGAAGGTTGAAGAAAGTTAAATCATAATAATAAGGCTTAGCTGTCAGTCGGTCTGTCTGTAGGATGTAGTTGAGTTTAAGTTAATGATGAGAGCTAGGTGAAACCGGAACCAGGATCGCGGCGAACTAAAGAGTGGAGTTGTTGCTTGGATGAAGTATAAAAGTGCTCTGCCGCGGTGCGCCATAATCCAAGACGTCATCGTCTTAAGCTACGAATCTAGCGGCCACTGCTAAGCTAGTAGCGGATATCTAGCGGTAAATATCGCACCGCTTTCATAATATTACAGCATGGTTTATATGATAAATCATATATGCATTCCTAAAGACACTTAAATACTATACTTTCGTATAATAGGCCTTATCTAACTTATTAAGCTTCCATACTGTACAAACTGTATCTAGGGTATGATACATAGAAAATGTAGGTTATACCACTAACTATCGTGAATCCACGATACCTATCTTTTGATCTATCAACTATTTCCAATAGGGGCAGAGAAAAATTGTGTTATTTCCAATGCTTCAAAAGCCCAATTTCTCTATCTATCTACCTGTCACAATCATCCACATGACTATACCTTACTCTTCTGTGTCACTACAATCCTCCTCCTCTGTTTCATCCTCTCTTGCACAGCATCCTTCAAAATCCCACTATCCTTACCTGGCCATTTATTCTTACTTCACACTCTGTCACTGAATTCCTCTCAATAACCATAACCATACTTTGTAAGACATTGATCTTAAGCTTATGCTTTTCACACATAGTGCCAAATACATGTAACTCCCATTCATCATACGTCAATAGTTGCCGCCCTTGCACCTTCATGTATACTCCTCACCACATCCAACAACTTGCTATCTACTCCATATACCTTTCCTATCAATGTTGTTATAGTCCATAGGCTTTATCTAAGTCCATGAAGGCAGCATATAACTTCCGTCCCTTTTCCAGATACTTCTCCACAATACACCTCAAGGAGAATATCTGATCTACACATCCTCTCCCCTTCCTGAAGCCATTCTGCTATTCATCAACCCATTGCTCGGTTATGTCTCTCACTCTCCCCATCACTATCCTACAGTATATCTTCCCAATTATGCTTAAGAAACATATCCCCTTGTGATTACCCCACGCTCCTCTCTGCCTTTTCCCCTATTACAGAGGGACAATTATACCTGATTTCCATTCGTCTGTCCTTCATCCTTTCTGCCATGATAGTCTACACATTTTCCAGATTCATTCAAATACTCACCTCCACACTACAGCATCTCGCAGCCCTGATGCTTTACCCATCTTCAAAGCCTCACGCACTACTGACCTCCCAATCTTCTCCTTCTCCTTCTCCACTGCTTCTCTTCTCACTTTCATTCTTCTGCTCTTCATTCACCATCTAATTATGTTTGCATCCCTTTTATCTTCTACATTCAATAATTCTCTCCATGGTTAAAAAACACCATCTGAGGAAGAGCAATTTATTGACTCACAATGTTTTATTGAGCAACGGCGTCGTTATTCTCGGAATCTTACACTTTAAAAGAAACGCACCAGTGCCGGGGAAATGGATGCAATATATGATTAAGTTGCATGTCTCCATACCACCACCTCTCCCCTCCCCTTCTATGTGTCTCACCCCCTCCCTCCCTCTCTTCCTCTCCCCTTCTCCTTTACCTTCCCCCCTCCTACTTTGTTATACCTCTTCCTTCTCCCACTCCCTATACTTCCTCCCTCCCCCCTCATGTACATTCAGTCCCTTCCACTACCCCTCCCCTCCCTCATCCACCTATCCAACATGTGCGAGAGCAAGTCAGTGTGGCAAGAGGTTAGAAGGAGAGAGGAGGTAAGCTATTCCACCGCCCACCTCTCCATCACACTCCCGTCACAATAAACCAGTTTTACACTGGATATTTGCTCTTTACACCTATTTTCTGGTTCTTCAATGTTCACATGTTCTTTCTACAAGTAAAATATGTTCATATTGTGCAATATTATTGCTTTCTATGGTAGATATAACAAAGTATTTCCGAATAGAAGCTAAATCCTTCGCACTGGTGGCGCTATAAAATCCTATAATAACAGGCCTATCGTATTTTCCAGGGTAACTTCCTTCCTAATTCATCATCCACTCTTCTCTTACTCTCCATCAATATTCTTTTCACCACTCTTTTTTCAACATTTGTTTTTGTTTTGCCACTCTAAATCCTCATTCCCTTTACTGCTCAACCACACCTTGCATGCTTTTGTTTTCTCTTCAACTGCTTTCTTCACTTTTTCAGTCCAATATGCTTTTCCTTTCACTCATCTCCCCCTTCTTTTAACCCCACACTTTTCCTTACATGCTGCACATATCCTTAAACACTTGACTCACCTCTTCAACTTCCTTCATTTGTTCCAAGTCAAACTTAGCTACTTGTCTTTCTGCTTCTCACTTAAACTCCTCCAGAATTCCCTCCTCTTGTAACTTTTCCACCTTCATCATTGCTCCTTCTCCCTACTGCCTTAATTTATCTCTTCTCATCCATTTCTTCTGCACTCTTACTATCTTCACTACTACCACATAGTGATCAGACAACCCCCCCTACAGCTACTGTATGCACCTTAGCAGCTAACACTAATTTCCTCATTCGATCATACAGTATTCACAATCAATCAAGGCCTTTCCCTCCTCCACCATCCTCTCCCTCCTCCTGTTCACTCTCCAGAGGGGAGGGTCGGAAGCTCAGCCTCTCAACCTCTTTAGTCACCTTTTACGACACACACGCAGTAGGCAGTAGGAACGCTGAAAGCAGTAACAAGAAATAGGGTGGTCAGTATGGAAGTGAAGAAGTCCTTGCATGACAGTGTGGTAATCCCGGCACTGACTTACGGAAGCGAAACATGGACGTTGGTTGAGAGACTCAGACCAAGAGTGAGAGCAGTGGAAATTAATTACCTAAGAAGTGCGTGCGGAGTTACATGGAGGGATAGACAGACTAATGAGGAAGTAAGAAGGAGGTATGGTGTGGAGGTAGATGTGCTGGAAAGTGTGAAAAGGAACAACTTGAGATGGTTTGGCCACATGGAACGTATGGAAAGTGTGACGCCTGCAGCTTAGCAGAACGCCACGTGGGCTCAGCCACTCGCTTGGCCACTCGCTAACACTCGCCAGGGCAGTGAATTTGGCTACAGTCTATCTACAATGTTATACTTTCTTTCTTGTGAATCGTCATGTCACAGGCAGTATAGAAGTGGTCTTTATTTTTGTCTGTGACAATGCATTATATTTTATATCATCAGTTATAAGTTTAATGTATAAGACTGAATGATACAGCTAGAGAGTGTGAGTGAGTAAGTGCAGGAGGCAGAGGGCAGTACGCGCAGTGTTACGTGTTGTCTCGGTGACGTCATGCCATGGCCGGGCCCTCTGAGTGGCTGGCCCCTTCGTCGCCCTCCTGCCGCATCAGGAAGTAGTCCCCCCGCACTCCCTGCTGCCTTGTGTTTTCCTTGCTCAGAGCTTGCCTGACCAGCATAACCTTCACATCTCCCTTGCCACCTGTTCCCGACTTCTACCTATAGAACACTTTCTCTCTCTCTCAACTTCTTACCTCTCATTCTTCCAATCTATTTAACATCATAACTCCCCTTTGGTTCTGCACGATTTCACATATCGGCCATCGTATTATATGCTGAAGCTCTCAGATATTACATGTTTAGTTAGGCATTTTGGAGGGGTTACCATTTTGTCTGTAGAGGTTCGACACACTCGCTCCCTACCTGGTTCTTGGTTGTCTGCTGGGCTATTTAATGCTAGACTGGGGTGAGGCTATTGTTGTTGTGATTTCCGATGTGCACCAGGTTTTGTTGAACTTGTACAATCGCAACGGATGCGTGGGAAACCTAGGTGGTCTTTCTGACTGTGTACCTTTGTGAGTTTTGCACTGTGTTGCGAGTGAGGGCTTTTGTCTCTGCCACCCAGCACTGTGCTAATTCGTTTTGCTTTGACTTGAAGAGGTTCGCCAGGAGAGAACCAGATACTAGCGATCTGGATCTCTCAAGAGAGCACCCCGTCATTTAACGTAATTTGGCCGCACAGTCTTAAGGACCTCGCTGGGCTACGAGCCGCGTGCTCAGCCATTGTTTCATCCCAGCATCCCGACATCCCAGCTAGACTTTATTCGCTTAGCAGACACGCGATTAGGATTATAAGCTCTTATGTTATGTATGCAGCATTTTTATTCACGCTGATTGTAAGCCTTGGTTGTTGTTGAGTTGCACAACCCGAGCAGGCTTTTGCGTTGCCTGAGGAAGTACTTCTTTTGTTGTTGGAGATAATACTATTGCGCATTTATCGTTATTTCCGTGCTAGTTAACACTGTATGTCCATACACTTGTCATATCTTGTTCCTGCTTTATATAACAGTTCAAAATCCGATTCGATCATCTTAAGCAGCATCAGACTTTCTTCAGAAGATTCCTGTTCGATGCTTTAGGACTTTCATTCACTTTCTTTAATATATGAGTGACAGTTTATTATTGTTTAGAGTAACTTTAATTATACCTTCTTATTGTTTGCATTAAATCATTCCAGTGATTTAATTAAGCTCTCTATTTTTGTCCTTGTATACATTATTAACGTAATTGCATGTTATTGTGATCAGGCTGTATATCAGATATCATCAGCCTGTAGTAGTAGTGCATTTATACCGAGTTATAGGATACCCCGCTATCGCAGATTTAACTCTGGAGGGTATAGGTGTTTTTGTGCGCCGGCATTATAAGTTCGAGGGTTGGATCTAGTGTTTCCGTTGTGGCTGTGTGCCTTTCTAGTCCAATGATTAAGAGCCCTTGTTTTATACGAGTCCCGGTCGTAACAAAAGCGAGAGAATGACTAAGAGGGTGTACGAGAGCGAGGTGGAGGGACAGAGAGGCAGAGGTAGACTGAAAGAGAGGTGGAAGGATGGAGTGAGGAAGTATATGAACGAAGGCGGTGCTGGTTAGGGGATGGGGCGTCGACTGACTGGGGACAGAGGTGCATGGGGGCGGTTCGTTCGTGGCCACCCCTTCGGGGATCGCGGCGTCAGGCAATAGAGAGATAGATAGACGCAGTAGGCACAGACGGAATGTTCTAACCCCATGCCCTCAAGGGTGTGTATGCAATATGGAATACTATCAAGTGTAAACAAACTGGTACATATTATAAGTCTGCAATTATCGCTTGTACATAGCACTTTGCATATGTTTCAGGCATTTGAAACACATTATATTTCTAATTACTGTATACATTTGTTCCTTAAGGGGAAATTTTTCAGTTTGCTTCGTAGACCTTCATCAAGCTGAACAGATACCCCCATGACACCCCTTCGATAAATATGTCCCAGCCAAAGGCCGGTTCCTCTTAAATTACAGTCTCGCTATCACTAGCCAGGACAAAATTGACACTTAAATGGCACACAAAATATCAAAATTGACAGAAATAAAGCGAAAGGTCTTATAATCGCCAAGAAATGGTACAAACGTTTTATAATCTGAAAACTAATAAGGCTAAAGTTGAGGGAAACTGGAATTTAGTAACAAAAAACCGTGACAATTTCCCCATAACATGAAAAACTAGGTAAGCTTATCAAAATGTGTTCAATGTTATACTCTCACAATGTATGATAGTTTTATTACAGGCAATGTAGTCTGTTATACATACACCCTTTAAACAATGTCCTAATAAATACATATATTATCAGCTTTAACTCCATTGTGTTTTGAACAGGTTTTCGTTCTACTGTACATTTCTTTGCAATATAACTCGAGCTGTGAGCGTTATCAAATTAAGTACATGAACCCCATATCTGAAACTAATAATTATCTCCAAGCGCCTCCGTGTCTGAGGTGCTCGACATTTAATATGCCACTAATTCCTGATCGTGAATTTGTTCTTCTGTATAATACCATTCCCAAATATAATTAGTCAGTTATTAGGTAGATCTATTCCACACTTCCTTTGTCTCCACCAATCTCAACATAATACATTTCTCAACCTCAGCCTCTAACCTTCAACTATCTTTCCTTTCCTAGGCCATGAAGACATTGGCGGTGGTGGAGGTGTGAGGGTGCTGGGTGTGACATCGGCCCTTAATCCTCCAAATGATTGGTGCCATTTTTGGTTCTCAGCCGAGAACCCGCCTTTGGTCAGCAGGGTTACCTCAGCTGGTAGGTCGCCTAAATGGGTATATGAGTCAGTAGCAGGGTATCAAACTGGAACCATTATGTTTAAAGACATGAATGAATATGAGAAGGAATACAAAAATTAACAATAAATAGCATTGGTTTGGTAATTTTATCACTTCCAGAGACATAATTTGAAGTATTTCCTACAATTTTATTTTTGCCTACACAATGACAAAGACTAGAAAGAAAGGGCTCGACTTTCATTTGACACCGTGGACAATAGTCTCTCCTCAGTAGGTATATTATCATCGTGATCACCTCAGGAAGAAGGTTAGTGTGCGGCGACACTTCACATCTTAACCCGTGGCAATAAGGGTTCTATCAACGACCATAATATTAGTCACAATGTAGAACAGCTGTTTGTAAAAAAAAACAGTAAAAATAACAAGTTTTTTATCTTGCCATATTAACCTATGACCTATGAACAATGCGGCAAAATACAAACCATTTGCTTGGAGCCAGTACGTGTTTCACACAGTAAGTTTTACAGGATTACGACACAGAACATAATGTGGCACAAAAACTGTTCATACTTAAATATTGGCCTGCATAACTGGAAGTATATCCTGTGCAGCATGAACAGAATTTGACAAGGAATTTATACAAAGGACCAACAGACCTACTGATCCATACAGAGCTATTTATTGAAGGTTAAGTTATTAGGGATAAAACTCAGAAGGGGATGGAATATGATTGGGAAAGGATATGTATTGATAAAATAACTGGGTCAGGGAGGGTAGCTACAAAATATCAAATGGAAACCTTCAGATCCAGAGAATTAAGTAGGATAAATTTCATTACTCGGTTACAAATGCAGTCAGTTGTGGATTCGGGGCAAGATATCTATCGAGGTGATAATATAATGTTTAAACTGTGCCACACTCCACCTCAGAGTTAGGCAACTTATTCCACAAGATAACCATTTTGTTGAAACATTTATGTTCTTCTTAATGTGAAGGCTTTTCCGATTATTTTATAACCATTATTTCTAGTAAAATGTTAAATGTCTGTTGTGAAGTACTTTCTTGACTCCATATTTCCATGGCATTCAATAATATTGACAACTTGAATCAGGTCCCATAAAGCTAGTCCATCAAGCTAAACAGATTTGGTTCTTTTAGTTGCTCAACGTACGATTTACTTTTATGTTGGGGAATAATATGACTTACTCTCCGTTGAACTCGCTGGAGTGTTTCAATGTCCTTTTTATAATATGGAAACCCAAACTGAACATAATTTTCTAAATGGGGATGAACCAATAAATTATTTAAAAGTTAAAAGATGTTTTCGAACTTGTATTCAAAACACCTCCCTATAAAGCCAATAAATGTGTTTGTTATTTGTATTACTTCCGCACATTGTTGGGTGGGTTTTGTTACTACCAGGTCTGTTTTCTTGTTGGTGCTATTGAGTGGACTTCCATTTATTGAATAACTTGCCTTTTCATTTTTTAATACCTAATGAGGCACTTTACATTCATCTGTATCTAGATTAATTTGCCAAATTTGTGCCCGGTTTGACCATTAATCTCAATTACTTTGAATCTGAAGTATTTGCTATGGTGAATTTACTTTGATAGCAAAATATCATCAGCAAATTTAGATATTCTGCATGGAAGTTTGTTACAAATGTTGTTAATGTAGATTAAGAATAAAACGAGTCCAAGCACCGATCTTTGTGGCACACCCCTTATAAAGTCAATCTAATCCTAATCTTTGCATACGCTCTGAAGTATTTGGCCATGTATATTGTGGGCCTTTAGTTTCTCTGTTAGTATTATGTGGGTGACTTTATAAAAAAAAAAAAATAGCAAAATATACAGTATTATGTCAACTACTCAATTTTTTGTGTATATGTTTATGTTAAAAATATTGCAGTAAACGTCAAGATTTAACAGACGAGCGAGCGTATGTTTCAGAGTCTTTGATGAGGTTGTTACTTATTAAATGGATTCCGATTTTGTCGCGGAATATCGTTTCAACCAATTTACATATGAACGATGTGAGGCTTCCTGCAGTGATATATTTCCTTTTATAAAAATTGGTGTTACATTACCTAGATTTCCAGTATTTAGGTAATTTATTGCATTGCAATGCTTTGTTCAAAATAATATATAAAAGTTTTAAATTGAAATGGTTGTTTAATAATTTAACAACTCTTGGTGAAAATTTAGCAGGTTCAGGGGATATATATAGAGAGAACGAGAGAGAGAGTCTGGCATTATAAATCTAGTATTTTTTAGTGTGCCTCCTCTCCATTTGTTTGAGCTCAGTAAGGCGCTGTTGTTCTTGGATTATTTAACACCAATCTTGCTTTATATGGTTGTCCGTTAGAATAGCAAAACACAGTAGTTAATATGGAGAGGAAATATAGGAATATCACTTTATCTCTCGGCCATAGTTTTTTGTTCACCCTGTGAATGCGCGCTCTAAGGGGTAAATTCCATGACGTCATATGAGATTACTCCATTATTTTTGGGTGGGATTCGTGTGATAGGCGATTGTCATATGTTAATTAAGGCACTTGTGGAAGCCATGGTGGTGGCGCCACCTAGTTCACTTCGGCTCACTCACCTAAATTCACCTTCACTCCTCTCCTGCCTGTCCTCAAGTAAGGACGTATTATATATTGCTTGTTCATATTCATGATGTATCATAATTGTAAAGTAGCTATATATGCATATGGGATAGAAGGCATAAGAGCACCGACTAATTTGTTTATGTCATTTGCAATATATATATATTGTTTACTGACTTAATTACTTGAAATGTTGAATTAGTGAATTACTTATTTATTTTTAACTGATTAGCATATTGAATTATTTCTCATCACTTTAAAAAAACATAATACTATTAACTATGAACGTCTTTGTAATCGGTCCTAGGGCAACATGCCCAAGGCTGGCCAAGTCCTCACCTGGTTCACGACGGTGGTCGGACCTGATTGTAAAGATACCCTGCATTTCTTGATTTATTTTATACTGCAATTTGATATTTTTTTAACCTGTTTGAAGGTATAGAACTTTAATCAAGCAGTGTACAACTCCACGGGATGCCTCTAAGGGTGCCAATGTGTACTACTGGTGCAGTATGACTCGTGGTATGGGGGCCTAGAAGTGTACAAATCCACGGGATGCCTCTAAGGGTGCCAATGTGTACTACTGGTGCAGTATGACTCATGGTATGGGGGCCTAGCAGTGTACAACTCCACGGGGGGGGGGGGGGTTCCTCTAAGGGTGCCAATGTGTACTACTGGTGCAGTATGACTCGTGGTATGAGGGCCTAGCAGTGTACAACTCCACGGGATGCCTCTAAGGGTGCCAATGTGTACTACTGGTGCAGTATCACTCGTGGTATGGGGGCCTAGCAGTGTACAACTCCACGGGATGCCTCTAAGGGTGCCAATGTGTACTACTGGTGCAGTATGACTCGTGGTATGGGGGCCTAGCAGTGTACAACTCCACGGGATGCCTCTAAGGATGCCAATGTGTACTACTGGTGCAGTATGACTCGTGGTATGAGGGCCTAGCAGTGTACAACTCCACGGGATGCCTCTAAGGGTGCCAATGTGTACTACTGGTGCAGTATGACTCGTGGTATGGGGGCCTAGCAGTGTACAACTCCAAGGGATGCCTCTAAGGGTGCCAATGTGTACTACTGGTGCAGTATGACTCGTGGTATGGGGGCCTAGCAGTGTACAACTCCACGGGATGCCTCTAAGGGTGCCAATGTGTACTACTGGTGCAGTATCACTCGTGGTATGGGGGCCTAGTAGTGTACAACTCCACGGGATGCCTCTAAGGGTGCCAATGTGTACTACTGGTGCAGTATGACTCGTGGTATGGGGGCCTAGCAGTGTACAACTCCAAGGGATGCCTCTAAGGGTGCCAATGTGTACTACTGGTGCAGTATGACTCGTGGTATGGGGGCCTAGCAGTGTACAACTCCACGGGATGCCTCTAAGGATGCCAATGTGTACTACTGGTGCAGTATGACTCGTGGTATGAGGGCCTAGCAGTGTACAACTCCACGGGATGCCTCTAAGGGTGCCAATGTGTACTACTGGTGCAGTATGACTCGTGGTATGGGGGCCTAGTAGTGTAGAACTCCACGGGATGCCTCTAAGGGTGCCAATGTGTACTACTGGTGCAGTATGACTCGTGGTATGGGGGCCTAGCAGTGTACAACTCCACGGGATGCCTCTAAGGGTGCCAATGTTTACTACTGGTGCAGTATGACTCGTGGTATGAGGGCCTAGCAGTGTACAACTCCACGGGATGCCTCTAAGGGTGCCACTGTGTACTACTGGTGCAGTATCACTCGTGGTATGGGGGCCTAGTAGTGTACAACTCCATGGGATGCCTCTAAGGGTGCCAATGTGGACTACTGGTGCTGTATGACTCGTGGTATGAGGGCCTAGCAGTGTGCAACTCCACGGGGGGGTGCCTCTAAGGGTGCCAATGTGTACTACTGGTGCAGTATGACTCGTGGTATGGGGGCCTAGCAGTGTACAACTCCACGGGATGCCTCTAAGGGTGCCAATGTGTAATACTGGTGCAGTATGACTCATGGTATGGGGGCTTAGCAGTGTACAACTCCACGAGATGCCTCTAAGGGTACCAATGTGTACTACTGGTGCAGTATGACTCATAGTATGGGGGCCTAGCAGTGTAAAACTCCACGGGATGCCTTTAAGGGTGCCAATGTGTACTACTGGTGCAGTATGACTCGTGGTATGAGGGCCTAGCAGTGTACAACTCCACGGGGGGGGTGCCTCTAAGGGTGCCAATGTTTACTACTGGTGCAGTATGACTCGTGGTATGGGGGCCTAGCAGTGTACAACTCAACGGGATGCCTTTAAGAGTGCCAATGTGTACTACTGGTGCAGTATGACTCATGGTATGAGGGCCTAGCAGTGTACAACTCCACGGGGTGGTGCCTCTAAGGGTGGCAATGTGTACTACTGGTGCAGTATGACTCGTGGTATGGGGGCCTAGCAGTGTACAACTCCATGGGGTGGTGCCTATAAGGGTGCCAATGTGTACTACTGGTGCAGTATGACTCGTGCTATGGGGGCCTAGCAGTGTACAACTCCACGAGATGCCTCTAAGGGTGCCAATGTGTACTACTGGTGCAGTATGACTCGTGGAGTGAGGGCCTAGCAGTGTACAACTCCACGAGATGCCTCTAAGGGTGCCAATGTGTACTACTGGTGCAGTATGACTCGTGGTATGGGGGCCTAGCCGTGTACAACTCCACGGGGTGGTGCCTCTAAGAATGCCAATGTGTACTACTGGTGCAGTATGACTCGTGGTATGGCGGCCTAGCAGTGTACAACTCCACTATATGCCTCTAAGGGTGCCAATATGAACTACTGGTGCAGTATGACTCGTGGTATGGGGGCCTAGCAGTGTACAACTCCACGGGATGCCTCTAAGGGTGCCAATGTGTACTACTGGTACAGTATGACTCGTGGTATGGGGGCCTAGCAGTGTACAACTCCACGGGATGCCTCTAAGGGTGCCAATGTGTACTACTGGTGCAGTATGACTCGTGGTATGGGGGCCTAGTAGTGTACAACTCCACGGGATGCCTCTAAGGGTGCCAATGTGTACTACTGGTGCAGTATAACTCGTGGTATGGGGGCCTAGCAGTGTACAACTCCATGGGGGGGTGCCTCTAAGGGTGCCAATGTGTACTACTGGTGCAGTATGACTCATGGTATGGGGGCCTAGCAGTGTACAACTCCACGGGGTGGTGCCTCTAAGGGTGTCAATGTGTACTTCTGGTGCACTATGACTCGTGGTATGATGGCCTAGCAGTGTACAACTCCACAGGGTGGTGCCTCTAAGGGTGCCAATGTGTACTACTGGTGCAGTATGACTCGTGGTATGGGGGCGTAGCAGTGTACAACTCCACGGGGTGGTGCCTCTAAGGGTGCCAATGTGTACTACGGGTGCAGTATGACTCGTAGTATGGGGGCCTAGTAGTGTACAACTCCACAGGATGCCTCTGAGGGTGCCAATGTGTACTACTGGTACAGTATGACTCGTGGTATGGGGGCCTAGCAGTGTACAACTCCACGGGATGCCTCTAAGGGTGCCAATGTGTACTACTGGTGCAGTATGACTCGTGGTATGGGGGCCTAGTAGTGTACAACTCCACGGGATGCCTCTAAGGGTGCCAATGTGTACTACTGGTGCAGTATAACTCGTGGTATGGGGGCCTAGCAGTGTACAACTCCATGGGGGGGTGCCTCTAAGGGTGCCAATGTGTACTACTGGTGCAGTATGACTCATGGTATGGGGGCCTAGCAGTGTACAACTCCACGGGGTGGTGCCTCTAAGGGTGTCAATGTGTACTTCTGGTGCACTATGACTCGTGGTATGATGGCCTAGCAGTGTACAACTCCACAGGGTGGTGCCTCTAAGGGTGCCAATGTGTACTACTGGTGCAGTATGACTCGTGGTATGGGGGCGTAGCAGTGTACAACTCCACGGGGTGGTGCCTCTAAGGGTGCCAATGTGTACTACGGGTGCAGTATGACTCGTAGTATGGGGGCCTAGCAGTGTACAACTCCACAGGATGCCTCTGAGGGTGCCAATGTGTACTACTGGTGCAGTATGACTCGTGGTATGGGGCCCTAGCAGTGCACAACTCCACGAGATACCTCTAAGGGTGCCAATATCTACTACTGGTGCAGTATGACCTGTGCTATGGGGGCCTAGCAGTCTACAACTCCACGGGATGCCTTTAAGGGTGCCAATGTGTACTACTGGTGCAGTATGACTCGTGGTATGGGGGCCTAGCAGTGTACAACTCCACAGGATGCCTCTAAGGGTGCCAATGTGTACTACTGGTGCAGTATGACTCGTGGTATGGGGGCCTAGCAGTGTACAACTCCACAGGATGCCTCTAAGGGTGCCAATGTGTACTACTGGTACAGTATGACTCGTGGTATGGGGGCGTAGCAGTGTACAACTCCACGGGATGCCTCTAAGGGTGCCAATGTGTACTACTGGTGCAGTATGACTCGTGGTAGGGGGGCCTAGCAGTGTACAAATCCACGGGATGCCTCTAAGGGTGCTAATGTGTACTACTGGTGCAGTATGACTCATGGTATGGGGGCCTAGCAGTGTACAACTCCATGGGGGGGGGGGTTCCTCTAAGGGTGCCAATGTGTACTACTGGTGCAGTATGACTCGTGGTATGAGGTCCTAGCAGTGTACAACTCCACGGGATGCCTCTAAGGGTGCCAATGTGTACTACTGGTGCAGTATGACTCGTGGTATGGGGGCCTAGCAGTGTACAACTCCACGGGATGCCTCTAAGGGTGCCAATGTGTACTACTGGTGCAGTATGACTCGTGGTATGAGGGCCTAGCAGTGTACAACTCCACGGGATGCCTCTAAGGGTGCCAATGTGTACTACTGGTGCAGTATGACTAGTGGTATGGGGGCCTAGTAGTGTACAACTCCACGGGATGCATCTAAGGGTGCCAATGTGTACTACTGGTGCAGTATGACTCGTGGTATGGGGGCCTAGCAGTGTACAACTCCACGGGATGCCTTTAAGGGTGCCAATGTGTACTACTGGTGCAGTATGACTCGTGGTATGAGGGCCTAGCAGTGTACAACTCCACGGGATGCCTCTAAGGGTGCCAATGTGTACTACTGGTGCAGTATGACTCGTGGTATGGGGGCCTAGTAGTGTAGAACTCCACGGGATGCCTCTAAGGGTGCCAATGTGTACTACTGGTGCAGTATGACTCGTGGTATGGGGGCCTAGCAGTGTACAACTCCACGGGATGCCTCTAAGGGTGCCAATGTGTACTACTGGTGCAGTATGACTCGTGGTATGAGGGCCTAGCAGTGTACAACTCCACGGGATGCCTCTAAGGGTGCCAATGTGTACTACTGGTGCAGTATCACTCGTGGTAGGGGGGCCTAGTAGTGTACAAATCCACGGGATGCCTCTAAGGGTGCCAATGTGGACTACTGGTGCAATATGACTCGTGGTATGGGGGCCTAGCAGTGTGCAACTCCACGGGGGGGTGCCTTTAAGGGTGCCAATGTGTACTACTGGTGCAGTATGACTCGTGGTATGGGGGCCTAGCAATGTACAACTCCACGGGATGCCTCTAAGGGTGCCAATGTGTACTACTGGTGCAGTATGACTCGTGGTATGGGGGCCTAGCAGTGTACAACTCCGCGGGATGCCTCTAACGGTGCCAATGTGTACTACTGGTGCAGTATGACTCGTGGAATGGGGCCTAGCAGTTTGCAACTCCACGGGGGGGTGCCTCTAAGGGTGCTAATGTGTACTACTGGTGCAGTATGACTCGTGGTATGGGGGCCTAGCAGTGTACAACTCCACGGGATGCCTCTAAGAGTGCCAATGTGTACTACTGGTGCAGTATGACTCGTGGTATGGGGGCCTAGCAGTGTACAACTCCATGGGGTGGTGTCTCTAAGGGTGCCAATGTGTACTACTGGTGCAGTATGATTCGTGGTATGGGGGCCTACCAGTGTACAACTCCACGGGATGCCTCTAAGAGTGCCAATGTGTACTACTGGTGCAGTATGACGGCCTAGCAGTGTACAACTCCACGGGGTGGTGCCTCTAAGGGTGCCAATGTGTTCTACTGGTGCAGTATGACTCGTGGAATGGGGGCCTAGCCGTGTACAACTCCACGGGATGCCTCTAAGGGTGCCAATGTGTACTACTGGTGCAGTATGACTCGTGGTATGGGGGTCTAGCAGTGTACAACTCCACGAGGTGGTGCCTCTAAGGGTGCCAATGTGTACTACTGGGGCAGTATGACTCGTGGTATGGAGGCCTAGCAGTGTACAACTCCACGGGATGGTGCTTCTAAGGGTGCCAATGTGTGCTACTGGTGCAAGATGACTCGTGGTATGGGGGCCTAGCATAGTGCCCCATTGTCTTTAGTTTTGCGTGGAGACCTGACCTGTAGGATGCCTTGGCTTCGGCCAACTTTAGGACCAGTACCCGTATTTTTCACTTGAAGATTGCTGCTTCGGGTTAAGGTTATCTCGAATATCAGAGCTAGGGAGGTTTTAACCCCCCCTCCAAGTGTTTAGATCAAAGGGAGGATAATACCCCCTATTATTTATATCTAGGGATTGGAATCATATGCCCCTAGAAAACACCTGGACTGTAGACTACTTCTTTCCAGGTAAAGTCTATTGCATTATTCAAAATATACAAAATAGGATGTATAATTTTACAGTTCCAAGAATCCAAGGACAGGGTAAGCTAACATTCTTCTTCACTGTCATTAAAGACTGGAACAACCTACCACAGTCCGTGAAAAGGGAACATTGTATTCCTTCAGACGTAGCTTGAACTAGCACCTGAACCGAACAACTGCGAGAAGGGAGCACCAAGCTTATGTCTACTACTAAATATGACATAAGAGATAGGCAAAAATCAAACTAAAAATGATTTCTTAAATATTTTAACAAGTCCAACTATAGAATGTAAGGTATCTTAGTTTAGCCCCCTATAAATACTTTCTTAAGTTGTTTACTACTCGTATTCATTTACGTTTCTTGTTCTCCCCTTTTTCCCCAGCTAACTTAATCCCACAAGGACCCCATTGGAAATACGCCTAAACAGCCTTATTGGGCTATCCTTAGTTGGAATTATGCAAAGCTGGTACATGTCATATTTGTAAAACATTATGTTGTACCAACATTGTAAAATGCTAACTGAATAAATATTATTATTATTATTATTATTATTATTATTATTATTATTATCATTATGGTGGAAAGCATACTTGCTAGTGTTGTGCAAATATCTTTTGGTTACTGCTTTGCCCAAAACCTACAATTATAACAATATATACTGTATGTTATAATTATGAGTACTATATACAGTATACTGTACAGGGTACCCCACGATTTGTGTTAGATACTTCCAAAAATGAAAGATTAAATCCCTCTGAGTACAAATGATGTAGACAAAGGCTTTTCGCAGCTATGGCCCATTAAATTTGACTTTTTGTTCGTATTCTTAAACCTAATGTACACTCTAAAAGAAAGGGATAGGGCGGAAAATATGTAGTGCATGATGAAGTATCAGATAAATTATTCAAATAACACCAACAAATCTTGTGTTGCTCTTCATTTTCCCGTGGCAATGAGTTGAATATTACACATACAACAGAAAACTATATATTCAACATATTGCCCCGGGAAGATGAAGAAAGATACAGAGGAGTGTGTTGTGACTATATAATGTATTTGTACCATACTTTAACATAGACTACTCAGATGTATCCCAATTAAATTTATATCAAGGAAAATTAGGGGTAAAAATGGCAAAACACGTACCCAAAAAAAGGAGGGAATTTGTAATAAGTTTTAAACCATTTTTCATGTAAAGAAAATTAATAGGAAACAACTCATAAATAATGTAGGGTTCAATGAAACATGGCATCAATATTTCAAGACCACACCAATAATTCTTCAACACTCATTATCTGCTTCCCATGATGACGATTGAATATGCGGCTTTGTGTATTTTTTTGTAATCTTCAACTCGACGCCAAAATATCATAATTCCATCACATATGAACATTTAGAACGAATTCAATAGATATATTTAACGTAAATAAAAGTACACTCGGATGGAAGCATATCTTTGGAAACTTATTTACTAGTATAATTTTCAACACATCAACTACAAAACTATATATATGATTTATTAAAAGCCAGTTGTATATAAAAATCAATCCAGATAGTTATAAATGCATAAAGAAAAACATAGGGAAATCCACGAATTCTTATAAGAACATAAGAACATAAGAAAATGGGAGTCTGCAGAAAGCCGATTGGCCTAAGCAAGGCAGATCCCTGTCCCACACAACCCCAATTACAAAGCCCAATTATAGGCTCAACACTCTAATACCCTGAGGATCATCTTACCAAAACGGTTAGAGATTAACGCAGGATTACTGGGGTCTGCAGAGCGCTGATTGGCCCAACCCTGCTGATCCCCCTTCACACCCAACCCTTCTCGTCCATATGCTTATCCAATTTTATCTTAAAGCTCCCTATCGTTTTTAATCCCACTATAGCACTTGGTAGTCCATTCCACCCATCTACAACTCTGTTACCAAACCAATATTTGCCTATATCTTTTCTGAAACGAAATTTATCTAATTTGAAACCATTGGTACGAGTTCTTTCGCTATCACTGAGCTTTAGTACATTTGTCATGTCCCCTTTGTTAATCCCACTAACCCACTTGAACACCTCTATCATATCCCCTCTAACTCTGCGTCTCTCTAACGAATGTAAGCCTAATTTCTTCAACCTTTCTTTATACGGAAGATTTCTAATATTATGGATCATTTTTGTCATTCTACGTTGTACTCTCTCCAATGAATCTATGTCCATTCTGTAATAAGAACACCAAAATTGAACAGCATAATCCATATGGGGTCTCACTAATGACAAGTAAAGTTTTAAGATAACATCAGCAGTTCTGTTACTCACACTCCTTGAGATGAACCCGAGAATCCTGTTTGCCTTGTTTCGAACGCTTATACACTGTTGTCTAGGCTTCAAATCATTGCTAACAAACACACCTAGATCTTTCTCACAATTCGAGTTTTCTAATTCCACATTAGCTAGTTTATATTTAACATTTGTATGCATCTTCCCTATCTTTAATACCTTGCATTTGTTAATGTTAAACTTCATCTGCCAATTTACTGACCATTCGTGTAAGGTATCTAGATCCCTTTGGAGGCACTCTATATCTCTATCTGAATCAATTGTTCTCCCCATTTTGGTATCGTCTGCAAATTTACTTATCCTACTAGTTATACCTAAATCAAGGTCATTTATGTATATAACAAACAACAGAGGACCTAATACAGATCCCTGGGGGACACCACTTTTGACTGCTCCCCATTCTGACTTCGTACCATTTATGCTGACTCACTGCTTCCTACCAATTAGCCATGACCTGATCCATCCCAACAACGCCCCACCTATTCCATGCGCCTCAACCTTTCTCATCAATCTCTCATGGGGGACTCTGTCGAAAGCTTTACTGAAATATAAATATATTATATCATATGACTTGTCATTATCTACTGCTTCATATACCTCTGAGAAAAAACTAAGCAAATTAGTAAGGCAAGAACGTCCCTGAGTGAATCCATGCTGAGAAGAATTTATTAAATTAAATGTATCTAAGTGGTTTCTAATTTTACTAACAATAATTGACTCTAGTAGCTTTCCTATGATTGATGTAAGACTAATGGGACGGTAATTGGATGCTATTGATTTGTCACCTTTTTTGAAGATCGGAACTACGTTTGCAAGCTTCCAAGCTTCTGGAACTATACCTGTCTCCAATGACTTGTTAAATAAAAATGTTAATGGGTAACTTAACTCATCCCTACATTCTTTTAATACTCTAGCATATACCTCATCAGGACCAGGCGATTTATGAGGTTTCAGTCTGTCAATTTCCTTAAGCACATCATTTCTACTTATAGTAACCGTACTTAACCTATTTTCTATACTATCGCTATATACCTTACGGACTTCTGGAAACTGTGCCAAATTTGCATTAGTGAAAACGGAAAGAAATTGACTATTTAATGTACTGCACATTTCTAAATCATTTTCTGTCATTTCTCCTATCGAAGTTTTAAGGGGACCAATTACATCTCTAACCTTGGATTTATATAGTTGGTAAAAAGCTTTAGGATTATTTTTTGAGTCATTGGCAACCTTAATTTCATAATTTCTTTTTTCTTTCCTAATATCCTTTTTTACCTGTCTTGATAGATTCTGATAGTAAGCAAGTAGGTGAATTTCGCCTTTTCTAATTTTTCTATATATTCCTCTCTTTTGTCCTAGAAGATCTAATAGTCTATTATTCATCCATTTGGGTTGGTTCTGTGTTGATCTAAATTTTCTTTTGGGGATGTATTTATTTTGTGCATTGAATACTGACTTGATAAAATTATCGTATGTATCTACCAAGGTTGACGTCTCTTCCTGACTTAAGATGACAGGTGCCTGAGAAGGGGTACACTCATTTGGACACCTGGATCGACTTAATTTTTTGACCATAGGGTCCGCTAATAGGGCTCTTCTTAACCCACCATAATTGGCTTTTCTAAAGTCAGGTATTAATGTTGTATTCTCTCTGGTATTACCTTTCCATTGTTTATTAAAATACACAGAATTGTGGTCACTATTTCCTAGGTGGTCCCCTATCTCTACATTATTTACCATATGTTCATTGTTACTGAAAACTAAATCGAGAATATTATTACCTCTAGTCGGCGTATCTATGAATTGAAATAAAAAACTATCTTGTACTACCTCTATAAACTCCTCAGAATCAGAGTCTCCTATTTGATGCTGCCAATCTATATTCGGAAAATTAAAATCCCCCATAATGCACACATTGCTAAACCTTGATGCCATTTTAATTTCCTCCCATAATGACGTTCCGTCATTTCTACTCATATTTGGCGGTCTATACATAACTCCAATAACTATGGTCTCACTACCTTCGTTAACCTCTACCCAAACACTTTCATTATCGTTATTTAGTCTAATACCTGATTTAATACAGCTTTTTAATGTACTCCTGACAAACACTGCTATACCGCCACCCCTCTTACTTGTTCGGTCATATTTAAACAAACTATATCCTGGTATATCAAATTCTGCTAAAAAATGCCTGGTTTCTGTATTAATCCACGTTTCAGTTAGCGCTATTATGTCTATATTTTCTTTGCTAACAAGGGCTCTAAGTTCGTTCATTTTGTTACATAGACTCCTACAGTTTGTGTAATATACTCTCAATTTACTTCTTTTCTTTATACCTAATTTACCTTTGTTTTTAGCGACATTTCCATCTTCCGTTGCACCATCACTACTATCATTTGCATTATAGTCATCATTTTTAGCATGAGACTGAATATCCTTATCGCTTTCGCCTGACGCTAAAATTGTTCCATTTAACCTCTCATTTACACTCTCAATATTTCTGTTCAAAACCCCACAACCACCCTATCTAAAGAACTAGCTAATGTAGAAACCCCTAACCGTGAAAGATGAACCCCATCCCTTGCGTACATCCCATCTCTCCCATAGAAACTATCCCAGTTATCAATGAATGGTATTGCTTTTTCTTTGCAATATTTCTCCAAACGGCAATTGACACCAATCGCCCTGGATGTCCATTCCTTGGGAACTCCTCTTCTGGGTAGGATACAATGTACTACAGGGATCCCTCCCTTCATCCTAACTTTATCTAACACATCCCGATACTGCTGCAGCAGTTCCTCACTTCTACCGTTACCAACATCGTTACTCCCGGCACTGACACAGATAATGGGGTTATCTCCACTATCTTCCAAGATGTGGTCCATCTTCTCTAAAACCCTCCCAACTCCATGGCCAGGCAGACACACAAACTTCCTAAGTTTAGTGCGGGTAGCCCTAACTAAATGTCTTACCATGGAGTCGCCCACAATCGACACAGACTTACCTTCTCGGGACACAGACTTACCTTTCCCTCGGGAGGATCCAGCAGCTGCAGTTGGAGAACCCCCGGTGGTGGCAGAAGCTCCCTTGGTGGTGGTGGTGGTGGGGGTAGTGGTGGTGGTAGGTAGCACAGCATCAGAGGTTGGAGCTGAGTCGGCGGCAGGCACTTCGGTTATCCCTCCCTTATCCTGACTATCTTTTCCCTCACATTCGTCTCGCAAAGGAGAGAATGTATTTGTCACACTCATACCTATTCTACTATCCTGCTTCTTGAGTGTGACTTTCCCACCCGTATTTTTAACAACCTGCCATGAATACAATTGTTCATCAACTTCCTCCCTTTTCCCCTTACTTGACTTTATTTCCTCTTGGCTAAGCTTGAAAGCTAGATTTTCGTCTTTAATCAAATCCACTTCCCTCTGAAGTTTAACATTAACCTCCCTTAGAGCCAAGACCTCTTCCTTCACCACAACCATCTCCTCTCTTACCTGGAGAATAAGATGATGCAGATCAGTTAGAGACTCGCACTCCATACCTGCCATGATACCAATAAGCTTAGCGAGGAGCAAGAAACTAAGTACAGAAAAACAAAAACAAGTAAACTAACAGCTAAAAACTGAGCTATAACACTTTTATATAACACGAGTGCACTGCCCCCAAACACAGGTAGGTGTAATGGTCACTAAAGGTCACTGGTAAGTGGTCCGGGCAGGAGCTCTGATTAACACAACCTTCGCCTGTCACTGACTGAACTAGACTGAATGAGTCCCATTAGTTATGAAATGTTATGACGTTCACCCCATTAGATTGGCGATGTTAAGACCTTGCTCCCCATGTGTTTGTTAATATTAAGACCTTTTGTGTCATTTAGGTGTACATTTTTTCCTGGCGAGCGATAAATTTCTTCCTGGCGAGTGATAGCGAGCCTGTGTTTTAGTAGGAACCGGCCTCCGGCCGGGACAGTTTTGTACTGAATAAAGTACAAACTTATCTCGAAGGAGGGTGTTGGAGGTATATTTTAAAGCTTAATAGAGGTCTAAGGAGCAAACTAAAGGAACATATTAAATATTAAGAAAATAGTAATATAAAATAGAATAACCTCCCCTTAAGTCCTAGTGCAGCAGCAGCAGCAGCAGCAGCAGCAGCAGCAGCAGCAGCAGCAATGTTCTGAAATCATCGAACACAACCTTAGCACCTCTGTAAATCAGTGGTTTGAGTTAAAGAGGGGCTTGTATATATTTGTGCATTTATACATTTATATATTTATGATTTCCTTTAGCTTGATCCCAAGACCTCCTTCAAGCTTATAAGAATACCCCCATGAACTCCCTTCGAGATGAACTTGTAAATGTTTTGGTAGAAAAATGTAAATGTTTTGGTAGAAAAATGTCCCAGCCGAAGGTCAGTTACTCCTAAATTACAGGCTCACTATTGCTTGCCAGGAAAAAATCGACACCTAAAATATGACACAAGCTATCTTATAATCGACACCTAAATGACACAAGCTATCTTATAATCGACACCTAAATGACACAAGCTATCTTATAATCGACACCTAAATGACACAAGCTATCTTATAATCGACACCTAAAATATGACACAAGCTATCTTATAATCGACACCTAAATGACACAAGCTATCTTATAATCGACACCTAAATGACACAAGCTATCTTATAATCGACACCTAAATGACACAAGCTATCTTATAATCGACACCTAAAATATGACACAAGCTATCTTATAATCGACACCTAAATGACACAAGCTATCTTATAATCGACACCTAAAATATGACACAAGCTATCTTATAATCGACACCTAAATGACACAAGCTATCTTATAATCGACACCTAAAATATGACACAAGCTATCTTATAATCGACACCTAAATGACACAAGCTATCTTATAATCGACACCTAAATGACACAAGCTATCTTATAATCGACACCTAAATGACACAAGCTATCTTATAATCGACACCTAAAATATGACACAAGCTATCTTATAATCGACACCTAAATGACACAAGCTATCTTATAATCGACACCTAAATGACACAAGCTATCTTATAATCGACACCTAAAATATGACACAAGCTATCTTAATCGACACCTAAATGACACAAGCTATCTTATAATCGACACCTAAATGACACAAGCTATCTTATAATCGACACCTAAATGACACAAGCTATCTTATAATCGCCAAACTAGTGGAGCAACCCGTCAAAAAGTCTCAAAACTAATGGGGGTAAACATGAGCGAGAAGGTGTTCCAGAAAAACCCAAACCTGCCCTTAATCTAAAGCCCTTTGTTCCACAGTTCACATTGACCCCATGGGTAAAAGCAAAACCCGCCGCATGCTGTTTATGTTGACCTGTCCGCTGCCGCCAGGGACGCCACAACCCTCAGCAGTCTCCATAGTCCATAAACCCTGTGCTATGGCTACCAATATACTAAAGGTTAGATTGTCACATGTTTTATTTTCCAGAAAAGATTTGATAGCAAAGTAGTATGTACTGTATATATATACTGTAAGTGTATATATATATATATATATATATATATATATATATATATATATATATATATATTCAGGCACCTATCCCATAGCTCAGGGTGGCTGACTCGAGACAGAGCCTGAACAGAAACAACATTATTAATTCGAATTCTTAGGGTCCAGGGCCAGTTTCGCGTTCTCTCGTCCATTAACCCTTATTGTACCAGCAACGGTTGTTTGCCGTCAGTAAAAAAGTGACTCGTCAGTACCAGCAACGGAGGACATCCGTCAGTAATATGCGGTCCCTGTAACTGCCCGTATAGAGCGATACCTGGTACCATGTCTTATATGCACTGCTCTGAAACATTGGCAACACTTCTCAGCTTGGATCTAAGCTCCCAAAGGCTAGCTGGGCCAGTATTACTGACCCAGCTAGCCTTTGGGACCTCCTCCAACTTTCGGGGTGAGATGGTGTTCTCTCTTGACTCTGAAGCCATTTTGGCCACAATGCCTGGTACTGGAGGGTATATTTATAGTAATACCCTCTGGTACAGTAGGGGTTAATTTACTTTTGAAATAAAAGGCAAAGAGGTAACCTTTTGTCCAATGATCCTCCTTGGAAGGCAAGGGTCTAGCGGTGGGTTAAAGGTGGGATATTGAAAGATAGTCATCCATTTTTGGAAATAGTTTCACATAGATATATGCCTAAAGCCCAATGGAACATTTTAAAGCTCATTTATATATTCCTCCCAAAACTTCATCTTTTCACGACCAGAAAATTTTATGCTCGGGTGACCCCTTTATTTTCCCACATACGTTGGTTATATTCCAGGAAGTTCCATTGGCTCTTAACATCATTTGGCCTATCACCCCATACCTATTAATTTCCACCATGTCATTTTGGAGCTTATACCAATAGTCAGCTTTTTTTAGCGACAATATTATTATTTTAGGCCTTCTTATGCCTTTGTATACCTTCTCATACACAGGCCATATATTTCAGAATATGACACACACTATAGTCTATTCATTGGAATAGGGCCGAAAATCATGACCACCAACCTCTATAACTAAAAAAAAGACTAGTGTAATCAAGCTTATACGTCTACCATTTGTGAAGAGTCAGCCAGGGAATAGGCGTGGAAAGTTGCAGCACATATACTCTAGCCTGTTTTTAATTACAGAGGATATAATTCAGGATTTGTGGCCGACTTGTCATGAATATTGACATAATAGCGCTAACTGAAACGTGGATTAATACAGAATGCAGGCATTTATTAGCAGAATTTGATATACCAGGATATAGTTTGTTTAAATATGACCGAATAAATAGGAGGGGCGGCGGTATAGAAGTGTTTGTCAGGAGTAAATTAAAAAGCTGTATTAAATCAGGTATTAGACTAAATAATGATGATGAAAGTGTTGGGGTAGATGTTAACGAAGGTAGTGAGACCATAGTTATTGGAGTTATGTATAGACCTCCAAATATGAGTAGAAATGACGGAACATCATTATGGGAGGAAATTAAAATTGCATCAAGGTTTAGCAATGTGTGCATTATGGGGAATTTTAATTTTCCGAATATTGATTGGCAGCATCAAATAGGCGACTCTGATTCGGAAGAGTTTATTGAGGTAGTACAAGACAGTTTTTTATTTCAATTCATAGATACGCCGACTAGAGGTAATAATATTCTCGATTTAGTTTTCAGTAACAATGAACATATGATAAATAATGTAGAGATTGGGGATCACCTAGGAAATAGCGACCACAATTATGTGTATTTTAATATACAAAGGAAAAGTATTACCAGAGAGAATACAACATTAATACCTGACTCTAGAAAAGCCGATTATGGTGGGCTAAGAAGAGCCCTATTAGCGGACCCAATGGTCAAACAAATAAGTCAATCCAGGTGTTCAAATGAGTGTACCTCTTCTCAAGTACCTGTCAGCTTAAGTCAGGAAGATACGTCAAACTTGGTAGATAAATATGATAATTTTATCAAGTCAGTATTAAATGCTCAAAATAAATATATTCCCAAAAGAAAATTTAGATCAACACAGAAACAACCCAAACGGATGAATAATAGACTATTAGATCTTAGGAAAAAAGAGAGGAATATATAGAAAATTAAGAGAGGCGAAATTCACCTACTTGCTTACTATCAGAATCTATCAAGACAGGTAAAACAGGATAATAGAAAAGAACAAAGAAATTATGAAATCAGGGTTGCCAACGACTCAAAAAATAATCCTAAAGCTTTTTATCAACTATATAAATCCAAGGTTAGAGATGAAATTGTTCCCCTTAAAACTTCGACAGGAGAAATGACAGAAAATTATTTAAAAATGTGTAGTACATTAAATAGTAAATTTCTTTCCGTTTTCACTTATGAAAATTTGGCACATTTTCCAGAAGTCCGTCAGTATAGAAAACAGGTTAAGTACGATTACTATAAGTAGAAGAAATTATGTGCTTAATGAAATTGACAGACTGAAACCTCAAAAATCGCCTGGTCCTGATGAGGTTATGCTAGAGTATTAAAAGAATGCAGAGATGAGTTAAGTTACCCATTAACATATCTATTTAACAAGTCATTAGAAACAGGTTTAGTTCCAGAAGCTTGGAAGCTTGCAAATGTAGTTCCGACCTTCAAACAAGGTGATAAATCAATAGCATCCAATTACCGTCCCATTAGTCTCACATCAATCATAGAAAAGCTACTAGAGTCAATTATTGCTAGGAAAATTAGAAACCACTTAGAAACATTTAACTTAATAAATTTTGTCTCAGCATGGATTCACTCAGGGACGTTCTTGCCTTACTAATTTGCTTAGTTTTTTCTCAGAGGTATATGAAGCAGTAGATAATGACAAGTCATATGATATTATATATTTAGATTTCAGTAAAGCTTTCGACAGAGTCCCTCATGAGAGATTGATGAGAAAGGTTGATGTCCATGGAATAGGTGGGGCGTTGTTTGGATGGATTAGATCATGGTTAATTGGTAGGAAGCAGAGAGTCAGCATAAATGGTACCAAGTCAGAATGGGCAGCAGTCAAAAGTAGTGTCCCTCAGGGATCTGTATTAGGTCCTCTGTTGTTTGTTATATACATAAATGACCTTGATTTAGGTATAACTAGTAGGATAAGTACATTTGCAGACGATACCAATATGGGGAGAAAAATTGATTCAGATAGCGATATAGAGTGTCTGCAAAGGGATCTAGATACCTTACATGAATGGTCAGTAAATTGGCAGATGAAGTTTAACATTGACAAATGCAAGGTATTAAAGATAGGGAAGATGCATACAAATGTTAAATATAAACTAGCTAATATGGAATTACAAAACTCAGACTGTGAGAAAGATCTAGGTGTGTTTGTTAGCAATGATTAGAAGCCTAGAAAACAGTGTATAAGCGTTCGTAACAAGGCAAACAGGATTATCGGGTTCATCTCTAGGAGTGTGATAATAATAATAATAATAATGATAATGAGTAACAGAACTGCTGATGTTATCTTAACACTTTACTTGTCATTAGTGAGACCCCATATGGATTAAGCTGTTCAATGTTGGTGTCCTTATTACAGAATGGACATAGATTCATTGGAGAGAGTACAACGTAGAATGACAAAAATTATCCATAATATTAGAAATCTTCCGTATGAAGAAAGGTTGAAGAAATTAGGGTTACATTCGTTAGAGAGACGCAGAGTTAGAGGGGATATGATAGAGGTGTTCAAGTGGGTTAGTGGGATTAATAAAGAGGGCATGAACAATGTACTAAAGCTCAGTGATAGCAAAAGAACTCGAACAAATGGTTTCAAATTAGATAAATTTCGTTTCAGAAAAGATATAGGCAAATATTGGTTTGGTAACAGAGTTGTAGATAGGTGGAATAGGCTAGCAAGTGTTATAGTGGGATCATAATAATAATAATAATAATAATAATATTTATTCAGTCAGCAATTTACCGAGTTGGTACCACATAGTTTGTTACAAATATGACATGTACCAGCCTTGCATAATTCCAACTAAGGATAGCCCAATAAGGCCGTTAGGCGTATTTCCATTGGGGTCCTTGTCAAGATCAAGAACGATAGGGAGCTTTAAGATAAAATTAGATAGGCATATGGACGAGATGGGATGGGTGTGAAGGGGATCTGTCAGGTGTGGGCCAATCGGCGCTTTGCAGACCCCGTTTTCTGACCTCTGACCGTTTTGGTGAGGTCAGTCCTAATGGTGTTAGTGAGCTGGGCTTATAATTGGGGTTGGGTGTGATAGGGATCTGCCTTGTATGGACCAATCGGCTTTCTGCAGACTCCCATTTCCTTATGTTCTTATGTACTAATAGATTATATGTACTTATGTTAGGAGATCAAACGATCACTAGGAATAACCTTTACATCTCTAACCCACTTCCAGTTTGTACTATTCACCAAGAGTTAATCTATCTGGCTACTGGTGTCCCCAGACGTGTATGTGATCAGATAACTTAACTTTGTCTTGAACCTACTGTAGTATTACACACAGCCATGGTTCGTGTAACACATAAATTCAATATTCGTCAAAACTTTTACAGTGTGCATTACTTAACCAGATACAAATAGCCATATTATGCTTATCGTACTCTAGGTTGCACTACTTTAATTTATTGAGCTTAGCAAGGACCTTTGAGAATTGAAGCCATAATAAAAGTTAAAATAGCGTCCTCGTATTGAAAGAGTAAAATTGTATTGTGATGATAACATCCAAACTCCGTGTGTTACTGCAGGTGGAGGGATCCCTGAAGAGATTATCAACAGCCTACAAGGACGGTGTCATTCCTAAGGACCAGGACAGGTAATATCAACTAGTAGTGGCCAGCCTCTCCACAAATTCAAACAATAAATACAAAAACGAATGCCTGTGTGGTGCACTGTCATCCTATTCCATATCCTAGTATCCTGGAATATAGATCCTACGACTTGCGTATGAATTGAAATACATTCTCCAAGTAGGATTTCCCTTCTCCTTGATTTAAATAGTGTAGAGTTGGGTAAAGCATACAGCATGGATAATCGACCTGACTAGGTGTGAGCCTCGCTGAGACCATATATATATATATATATATATATATATATATATATATATATATATATATATATATATATATATATATATATATATATACAGTATATATATAGATATATATATATATATATATATATATACAGTATATATATATATATATATATATATATATATATATATATATACAGTATATATATATATATATATATATATATATATTATATATATATATATTATATATATATATATATATATATATATATATTGGTGGGCATCGCTAACAATTATCCACTTTCGTAATCGCAATATCGCATCTCGTAACCGTTGCTTTCCGCAACCGCTAGACCGTTAATTAATTCATTAATACGGTCCCTCTGAACGCTAAACGTAAACTCAATCCAGATTAGGATTTTTAATTAAATCATTGCAAAAACGAGGGTAAATAATTTGGTAGTGTAGTAAATTTGTGTGTTTATTTATTATTTATCACATACTTCACCTCAAGTCAAGCCTCACTCATTATATCGTTATATACAGTATAACCTATTTATTGTTGTTTGTATTATTTGTACCGGTATAAATTAGTACAAATTATATATATTATGGTGTTAAGGGTATGACTTTTACTTTATATTTTACCTATCCCTTGAATTATTATGAGTGGGATAAATTTGATAGCCTAATCTAATAACTATGTGACAATTTATCTTCAAACAAATGTGCTTGGGAAACCATTTAGAGATTTATTTATATACATAAATATATAATTAAATATATAGCCTATACATAGTTTTTTTTTATTGTTAATCTTCAATACTTTATTCCAGTGATCATGATGAGTTTGACTTCATATTCCTTATATATTGTATAATATTGGTTATTTATTTATTATGGAATTCAGGGGTACTAGGGTAGTAGACTAGTAATAATGTATGGAGATAATTGAGAACAAAACTAAATACTAAATTCAGAGGGAAATTACCCCAGTGACACCATGATGGTTGAAGTTGGGTGATGTCTTAGATTGTTACTATGTATTCAATCTATTGATAGGGTATTTATGCATTTTGAGGCTTTTGGGGACTATTTTAGTAATAAACAATATCATTTATAAGGCTAAGCTAGACGATATTGTGCAGCTTAAGAAGGATCTGTGGTAGTAAAAAGGGTTAATAACTAAAATAGTTCGAAACCCTTTATTGCTACAGGCTCTTCTTCAACTTAATAAAATCGTCTAAATACAGTAGAGCTAGAATAACATTTAAAAGACATCTCCGGTACAGAAGGGGTTAAACCGTTAAACAAATAAATAACGCATTCCTCCAATGAAAACAAAAGGTAGGCCCCGGGCTGTTGTAGCTTTTTGTCTATAAATAGTACCCGCATGGGGGGGCTGAGAGGTCAGGTACCACTGAAAGGCATCTATACTCCAGCAGACCAAAACAGGCAGTCCTACACAAAGTTTATATACATACAAGAAGTTAACTCACCGAAGTAAAATTGGAACCTCCGACAGCTGGTGTGACGTCACGCCTGGGACAGTAGCGCTATATTTCAATATACAAACCAGAAGAATCTAAGGATGTGTGGCTTTGAAAAGCTGAATAACATGTCTTTCATTGAAGTATACTATATTTAGTTGCGATTAAGTCTTGTGACGCTCACCGCTTCCCCCAGAACCGCATGGCTTACTCGCTAGGACTCGCCAGGGCAGAGAATGTAGCTACAGTCTACCTATCATTGTGTACTTTCCTTCTCGAGAAAGCTTGTGTTGCAGACAGTTCAGAACTGTTCTTTATTTTCGTCTGTCACAATCCTTTCTATTTTATTTAGTCAATTGAAAGTATTGTGTTAAGTAGTTGAATGATGGGAAGGCGAGTGGGAGAGAGAGAGAGAGAGAGAGAGACCAGGTGGTGTGACTTGGTGGTGAGTGTGGCGCGTGGCTGGCCCCCTTACATAGGCCTCACGGGATTCGTTGCCTCCTGCCTAACACTGCCTACTAGGCGGCTGCTTACTGGGGGACTGTCGCGCGCCCTCGTGCCATTCCTGCGAACTGGGACTCCAGCGAGGCGGTCCCTGGGAATATCCTTGTCAGATCCGTCCCAGACAGTATACTCTAAGCATCTCCCATGAACTGTTCCACACTCTTGTCTTAGAATCTTTCTCTCCTACTGCCTCTATCATTTCCACTACTTCCTCACCTTTTATTAATATCAATCCCCCTCTGGTTCCCTGCATCCACACCTTGAATTGGTGGCCAGACTGTATTATATGCTGGATCTCACATTTCTTATGTACTAGGCTAAGGTTGAAGATAGTCATTGTCTTTTTGGGAGATTGTATTGCTCAGACTGTCTCCATCAATCACTAATGTTTCTACAGGGTTAAATAATGCTAGACTAGGGATCAGGTACCTTGCTGTTGGTGTTTTCACTGTGTGTAGGCTACTTTTGAGCTGCACGACACTACGGATTCTGTGGGTTACCTGGGTGGATCTTTTGTCTGTGTACCTTGGAGTTTAGACTGTGTAGTGCGTGAGGGCTGCTTGCCTAATCCACCCAACACTGTTCTAACTCTATTTGTTTTTACTTTTGAGGGTCGCCAGGAGGATACTCGATACTTGTGATCGAGAATCCTCAAGAGAGCACCCCTTCATATTAACGTAATCAGGCCGCACAGACCCAAGGTCCACACTAGGCTAGGAGCTGCCTTGCTCCACCAGAATTCTGTACCTTTGCGCATCCCAGCTAGACTTTATTAACCTGGGTAGACATTAGCTGGATTAGATCATATACTCTTTTATGCATACCCATTATTTCTACACAAGCATTTTGAGGTCTAGGTTGCTGTAGAGAGACACAACCAGCATAGACCGGTTTTGTTAATAGGAGTACTACTTTTTCGTGGCGAGCATTATTACTGTTGCACCGCTTATAATATTCTTGTGTCCAATAACATTATAGGTCCAGCGTTTTTGTGCATTTAGCCTACACGTGTATTGTCCTGCCTCCTGCTATTTTGTGGTTCCATTTCCGATACGTTCTTCTTAGTAGCATCCGACATTATTCAGAAGATTCCTTGTTCGGTGCTTGAGGACTTTACAACACTTTCTTTCATAAAGGAGTGACAGATATTATTGATTAAAGTAACGTTAAGTAAACCTTCTTCTTGTTTGCATTAGATCACTCTTGTGATTTAATTAAGTTAACTATCTTTTCCTTGTGTACCATAACTAAGCAACCATATGTTATAGGTAATAGGCTGTTTCAGAGAACATCAGCCTATAGTAGAAGCACATAGATACTGAGAGTTAAGATACCCCGCTATCGCAGATATAACTCTGGAGGGTATATGTGTTCTTTGTTCGACGGGATTATATATCAGGGGTTGGATCTAGCGTTTCCGTTGTTGCATTTATGCCAGTCTAGTCCAATGTATAAGAGCCACTGATTTATACGAGACCCGATCGTAACAAATGGCGACCTAGCTCAGGATTTGGCGAACTGACATATAATTGCAGGTTATGGTGCAGATTTTTCTCACAGTTTAGGCAGTGAACATTTGATGATTTTGTGGAATATTTTTTGAGGACATGCAAGAATTATTTTTTTAGCAAAGTTATATAGCACTTAAGCGGTCTCCGAGAATTTTTTATTGTGAATATTGTGGTATAAGAGTTTGGGGTACTTCTGTTTTGTGTATCAAAGTGAAAAATCTTCAGTGAGCATCATGTCTTATAGCGGATCAGTGCAGGATGAGGACACAGTACGCGATGTAGAAGCTGAGGAGCAGCAGCATGGGCAGGTTGTTAACTTGGTGAACAGTGAGGAGGATGCAAGGAATTTTTTACAATGGCCTGTTACTTCCGACCGGTTGGTGGGTATGAATCGGTACGGTCTCCAGTGCTTAGCCGCAGCTATCGGTCATGTATATACTAGTGGCATGACCAAGGATGACCTGATGACGTGTGTGCTGGGTGGGGTGACTGGCGTACGAGGTAGGGTGAGTGCTCAGAGCCCTTTGGCCGAGCCTTCCCTTCACTCGACTCCCAATTCTCCTATTGGAATACCGACCCTGAGCACGCTTCCGCAGGTGGGTAGTGACTGGCAGGGTGGTTTGCCCCTGGGGGGATCACCGGGTATTTCTAACATCATTGCATCTCCTCCTCCTCCTCAAGGTTTGACCCCGGAGATGCTCTTTCAGCTCGAGATGGCAAAACATCAGAGTCAACAGCAGATAGAGCTAGCTAAGATAGAAGAGAGAAAAGAGCTGGCTAGGATGCAGCAACAGACGAGGGAAGCTGAGCTTAGGACTGAACTAGAATCTACAAGATACCGTGCCGACATGGATTTAGAGAAGTCTCGTGTTGAGATGACGGGACAGCGACTCGGTACTGGAAACCGTGCGCATGATCAGTCTCTGTCGCACCTTCTCAAACTGTTCCCTGTATTTGACGAGTCTGGTGTCACAGAGTTTTTCAATAGATTTGAGAAGAAGTGCCGGGAGCATCAGTGGCCTGAAGTTAAGTGGGCGGCCCTTGTGTCCTCTAGACTCGTAGGTAAGGGGCTCAAGGCTTACGATGCACTGCCTTTGGAGTCCTGCGTTGTTTATGAGGAGCTCAAGGAGGCTGTCCTGCGGGCATACGAGCTACAACCCGAGACATATAGGTTAAAGTTCCGGGGTGTGACTAAGGGGCGAGACAGTGCCTTCTTGGAGCACGCCCGGGACCTGTCCGACGCTATGGGAAACTGGCTCAGATCAGAGAAGACAACTACGTTTGATGAGATGAAACAGTTGATGCTTCTAGAGCAGTTATATAAGTGTACGGGCGGCGACTTGACTTTAAACCTTAAAGAGAAGAACCCAAGAACTCTCGTAGAAGCAGCAGAGATGGCTGATCGTCGGTTGTCACTAATTCGGGGGTGCGGCTCAGCACAGAGAAACGATGTAGGCATTAAGGAGCGTTACCCTCCCCCTCCCCGGAATATGGACACACATAAATTTAAAAGCAATGACACCAAGGCTGATCACAAACCTAGCACCGCCCCGTTTAAGAAGGGTCAGGGGACTTTTACACCTCAGTATAAGTCCAAGGGGAAATTTGAGTGTTATCACTGTCACAAAGAGGGGCACATGGCAAAAGCTTGTCCGAGCAGACCTCCCACGGCGGCTGTGTCATTGGCTCGCAGCATTGGGGTGTTCCAGAAGTCTTCTGTGTTTGCTGGAGGCATAAGATCAGAGGATGGAGCACCGCCAGTGAAGAAGGATCCGGAAGGCTCGAACCCTGTCCGCGATGCCTTTTGCGACCATAGAGGGCATGGCTGCGTGAAGTGCGGGGGCAAGAAGCACGGGGTACAGCTTTTGCGTGACACAGGTGCCTCTCAGACACTCTTGAAGAATTTCACTGGTAGACCCATAAACGCGGCGCGGGTAGTTGTGGTGCAGGGAGTTAATGCAACTAGGTCATACACGCTTGTTAGAATAGAGCTTGAAGTTGACGGTGTGACTCGCGAACTGGATGTGGGAATCGTGGAGAAATTGCCTGTTGGGGGCGTCGACCTCCTTCTCGGCAATGACTTTGCGGTGCCTGCTTCTAAGGTTTCACCCTTAGTCGTTGCCGAGGAGCCGGCCGACGTGAGTGGGGAGGAACGGGAGTGGGTTGAGAAGTGTCAGGTGCAACCAATAGTGTGTGTTGTAACCAGATATCTCGCATCCAGGGAGTCACAGCCTAACCAACAGTCTTCAAATAAGCGGAGGAACGGTCACGAGAAGGTGCTGGAAGCTGATACGGTGGAGAGTCTAGTACCAGCAGCGCTTCTCGGGGACTCAGTATTAGCACCATTATTAGAGTCTGGAGAAGCACCACCACCTGTCACTGAGAGTGTAGAGGCAGGGCTTAAAGAGACTCAGAGGCAGCAACGGCATACACGGAGAGAGCAACGGGATGTAAAGTTCGATGTTGGGGGAGGGCATGAGTTGTTTCGCAAACACTTAGACAGGCTAGCACCCTCAGATATTCGCAAATTGCAGCTAGAAGACCCGGAGGTTCTAAAGTGTAGTGACGGTGCTGTCGAACTTGAGAGTAGAGAACGAATGTTGCGTAGTCTGGAGTTGGCTGGCCGCAATCTGGTAGGCTCTCAGGCCCTCATGAAGGACAGGTACAACCACAAGGTGAAACTCAGGGAGTTTCACGTGGGTCAGGAGGTGTTGATACTACTCCCTCTTGTAGGTCACCCCTTATCCGCAAAGTACGCTGGTCCTTATAGGGTAGCAGAGAAGCTCTCGGACTTAGATTACCTGGTGGCCACTCCAGACAGGCGTAAGAGGAATCAGTTATGTCATGTCAACCTGATGAAGGAGTATGTGAGGCGCCCACCTGAGCCTCTCACTGTCCCCGTGATGACTTTCAGCAGTCAAGGTGGAGAAGGAGAACGGGACAGTCATGCGCAGGTGGATGACAACTGGGATTATCATGTTTCTGCAGATCAGTGGGCGGGAAACACGAGACAGGCGGCTCATGAGGCTTTGCAACACCTACCTGAGCAACAGCGTGTGGCTGTCGAGCGCCTATTTTGTTTATACCCTACTGTATTTGCGGAACACCCAGGCCTCACTACTCAGGAGGTGCACGACGTTGACGTCGGAGACCACCCACCCTTCAAATCAGTGCCCTATAGGGTGCCCCCTATTAAACTTCCGGCCCTCCGGGCGGAGTTGGAGTATATGTTGCAACAGGGACTGATCGAGAAGGGGGCGGTAAAGTGGACATCTCCCGTAATGCTGCAACCTAAGCCGGATGGCAAGGTGCGCTTCTGTGTTGATTACCGCAAGCTAAACGGCTTGACTCCCACCAACCCATATCCTCTTCCCCGGGTCGATGACTGTGTAGACAAGATTGGCAGGGCCAAGTTCTTGACCAAGGTGGACCTGGTAAAAGGTTACTGGCAGGTGCCTTTGTCTGAACGGGCGAAAGAGGTGTGTGGTTTTGTGGTGGATGGTGCTACATATCGTTGTAATGTCATGCCGTACGGTCTAAAGAACGCACCAGCGACCTTCCAAAGCTTGATGAACGAGTTAGTGGCTGACATTCCGAACTGTACCGTGTACCTGGACGACGTCATTATCTACGATGACGATTTCAAGAGCCAATGTGAACATGTAGAATCCCTATTTAAGAAATTAAGCGAGGCAAACTTGGTGGTCAACCTGGGAAAGTGTGATTTTGTGCGGGCTACCGTGCAGTATCTGGGGTTCATGGTGGGTTTGGGCCAGGTGTGCCCCCACAGAACAAGATATTGGCTATTAACCACTTCCCCAGGCCGTCCACCAAGAAGCAGATCATGAGGTTTTTGGGCATGATTGGTTACTACCGCCGCTTTATAAAGGGCTATTCTACTGTGCTGGCTCCTCTGACGGACCTATTGGCCAAAGATAGAAAGTTTAAGTGGGCGCCTGAGTGTGAGAGGGCTTTTTTGCTAGTAAAACACCTGTTGTGTACTCACCCAATCCTCAGGGCCCCGGACTTTAGCCGACCATTCCAGCTGGAAACTGATACCAGTGGTGTGGGGGCTGGTGCCGTTCTAATGCAATCAGACGAAGATGGGCTGGAGCACCCAGTCAGTTTCTTCTCAAAAAAGTTCAACTCGGCGCAGAAGAACTATTCAGTAGTTGAGAAGGAACTGCTGGCGATTGTGCTAGCGCTCAGGCACTTTGAGGTGTATGTTCCAGCCTATGTACCAGTTGTGGTGATCTACACCAACCATCACCCCCTCAAGTTCCTGAATCAATTCCATAACCGGAATATGAGGCTGACCATGTGGTAATTAATGTTGCAGGAATACAACCTAGACATACGCCATATTGCAGGTTCTGAGAATGTGATTGCAGATTGCTTATCGAGGGTGGAAGACCCGGGGTAGATCATCACAAGGGTAGCCTCCTACTTTGGTTTGATTAGTATGTTTACGTCTGGTGCTTGTTGGCTCGCGTGTGTAGCCCAGCGTATTGGGTCGTAATGTAGGAGTTGCTGTGTTGGTATAGAAGAAAAAACTAGGCTTGCCCCTGTAGTGCAGCCGCCATAAACACATTAAAAATATAAAAATCCTATAAAAACTCTTTCTTTGATAGTTAAATTTTGTTTAAGTATGTTATAGCAGAAATTCTGAGTTATACTCCTCTCAGAAGGCTGGGCTAGTTAAGCTCGCTCTTATGAGCATAACTATTTAATTTAATCTATTGTGTTGGGAAGGGTTGTTCATTTTTATAATGTGTTATTTTGAAGAGAACTGTGCTTTACATTTCATTGTCGCTGGGTGGCTAGGAGTGGCGAATTTTGTATGGGTTCTGCGTGTCAGATTTAGAGCTCATAGTTGGAGCCTCTTAAAAATCTTGGGTGGGGTGTGACGCTCACCGCTTCCCCCAGAACCGCATGGCTTACTCGCTAGGACTTGCCAGGGCAGAGAATGTAGCTACAGTCTACCTATCATTGTGTACTTTCCTTCTCGAGAAAGCTTGTGTTGCAGACAGTTCAGAACTGTTCTTTATTTTCGTCTGTCACAATCCTTTCTATTTTATTTAGTCAATTGAAAGTATTGTGTTAAGTAGTTGAATGATGGGAAGGCGAGCGGGAGAGAGAGAGAGAGAGAGACCAGGTGGTGTGACTTGGTGGTGAGTGTGGCGCGTGGCTGGCCCCCTTACATAGGCCTCACGGGATTCGTTGCCTCCTGCCTAACACTGCCTGGGCTGCTTACTGGGCGACTGTCGCGCGCCCTTGTGCCATTCCTGCGAACTGGGACTCCAGCGAGGCGGTCCCTGGGAATATCCTTGTCAGATCCGTCCCAGACAGCATACTCTAAGCATCTCCCATGAACTGTTCCACACTCTTGTCTTAGAATCTTTCTCTCCTACTGCCTCTATCATTTCCACTACTTCCTCACCTTTTATTAATATCAATCCCCCTCTGGTTCCCTGCATCCACACCTTGAATTGGTGGCCAGACTGTATTATATGCTGGATCTCACATTTCTTATGTACTAGGCTAAGGTTGAAGATAGTCATTGTCTTTTTGGGAGATTATATTGCTCAGACTGTCTCCATCAATCACTAATGTTTCTACAGGGTTAAATAATGCTAGACTAGGGATCAGGTACCTTGCTGTTGGTGTTTTCACTGTGTGTAGGCTACTTTTGAGCTGCACGACACTACGGATTCTGTGGGTTACCTGGGTGGATCTTTTGTCTGTGTACCTTGGAGTTTAGACTGTGTAGTGCGTGAGGGCTGCTTGCCTAATCCACCCAACACTGTTCTAACTCTATTTGTTTTTACTTTTGAGGGTCGCCAGGAGGATATTCGATACTTGTGATCGAGAATCCTCAAGAGAGCACCCCTTCATATTAACGTAATCAGGCCGCACAGACCCAAGGTCCACACTAGGCTAGGAGCTGCCTTGCTCCACCAGAATTCTGTACCTTTGCGCATCCCAGCTAGACTTTATTAACCCAGGTAGACATTAGCTTGATTAGATCATATACTCTTTTATGCATACCCATTATTTCTACACAAGCATTTTGAGGTCTAGGTTGCTGTAGAGAGACACAACCAGCATAGACCGGTTTTGTTAATAGGAGTACTACTTTTTCGTGGCGAGCATTATTACTGTTGCACCGCTTATAATATTCTTGTGTCCAATAACATTATAGGTCCAGCCTTTTTGTGTATTTAGCCTACACGTGCATTGTCCTGCCTCCTGCTATTTTGTGGTTCCATTTCCGATACGTTCTTCTTAGTAGCATCCGACATTATTCAGAAGATTCCTTGTTCGGTGCTTGAGGACTTTACAACACTTTCTTTCATAAAGGAGTGACAGATATTATTGATTAA
Organism: Paralithodes platypus; assembly: GCA_032716605.1. Lineage (NCBI taxonomy): Eukaryota > Metazoa > Arthropoda > Malacostraca > Decapoda > Lithodidae > Paralithodes > Paralithodes platypus. Next base: position 53,810,666 of record CM064575.1, on the reverse strand, counting down.
AGTAACGTTAAGTAAACCTTCTTCTTGTTTGCATTAGATCACTCTTGTGATTTAATTAAGTTAGCTATCTTTTCCTTGTGTACCATAACTAAGCAACCATATGTTATAGGTAATAGGCTGTTTCAGAGAACATCAGCCTATAGTAGAAGCACATACATACTGAGAGTTAGGATACCCCGCTATCGCAGATATAACTCTGGAGGGTATATGTGTTCTTTGTTCGACGGGATTATATATCAGGGGTTGGATCTAGCGTTTCCGTTGTTGCATTTATGCCAGTCTAGTCCAATGTATAAGAGCCACTGATTTATACGAGACCCGATCGTAACAGTCTAATGACAGTATCTTGTGAGCTTGTCACCACTGTAAGGAGTCATTATTATATCATTTACGGGATAAAATCGTTGTATGAAAATCATAGCCAAGGTCTCTGCATACTGTCTGCATGCAGTTTTGGCCAGTCATCAACTCATCATGCTAACCTATTGTGTTCCATAATGAGGATTATGGTGAATTGTCTTAAAATTGGGTTAACACATAAAGAGCGGGTGGTAGGGTATTTTATACCGTAGCGCCCAGCGTTTTTTTTTTACCCTAAATAGGGTTGTTTCCGTGCTCATTTTCTTGCATAAACAAGACCCAGAGTGTAAAACAAGTATCTATCCCTGAAAGGGCGTAAATAGAGCTTTCCAATGACACCCGAACCATCCTTGTACGACCACTGGTTCTCTTGCAACGATCGTGCAACACGAGTGCAAAAAACCTAAAATAAGGTATTTTCCGTACATAATTCCCTGTGTAGCGAGTGAGAGGAGGGGGAGGAAGGTGGTATACAGTTCAGTACATCCACGGCGGTTGTGGGGAGCGGTCATAAGGTTACTACGCTCGTCCCACCTCTCAGCTCTCTCTCTCAGCAACATTACGTGCTGAAAATGGCACTCGACAGATGTCGTGCACCGCCACATAGTCCAAATTTATTTATCTCGACATATGTCGTGCGCCGATGGTTAAGGGTTAATGTTGCGATATATTGGTCATGGGGGTGTTTACTATGTCATAAGATAGTGATATATGCGGAATATAGGCTACGTGGTGGTAGCCAAGAGCGAGAGGGCGGGGCACACTAGGACAGCTGGCTCATATGATAATTTAAGTGTCTTCATTATTATTTTCCCATTAACATTCTCCCACTAACACATGATTGCCTGAACAGTATAAACTTCCTTTAAATGTAGTCACCACAACGTACCCCGGGTACATGCAGTATGATTGTACTGTAGGTACTGCACAATTGAAAAAAGAACAAGAAAACAAAGATACTTTGAAATATGGCAACACCGTTAGCCACTCGGGAACGGGAGGAGCTGGAGGCAGCTCTAAAGCCTCTCCAAAACTCACCATCTGCGCATGTGTGAGAATCTAGGCCCCCTTGGCCCCGCCCCTCACCTCCCTTGGCCCACCCCATGTTTAAATATACCCTTCAAAACGTTACTGCTAGATCTCTCCGTAGCACAGTCGTATAGCTCCCGCCTACTACTGTGAAAACCAGTGTTCGATCCCACTCGAATTTAATGATTTTTATATTTTTTATTTTGTTATATTTTTTATTTTGGTTATTTTTGTTATATTTTAGGGTTAGGTTAGGTTAAGTTAAGTTAAGTTAGGTTAAGTTAAGTTAGGTTAGGTTAAGTTAGGTTAGGTTAGGTTAGGTTAGGTTAAGTTAAGTTAAGTTAAGTTAAGTTAGGTTAGGTTAGGTTAAGTTAGGTTAGGTTAAGTTAGGTTATGTTAGGTTAGGTTAAGTTAGGTTAGGTTAGGTTAAGTTAAGTTAAGTTAGGTTAGGTTAGGTTAAGTTAGGTTAGGTTAGGTTAGGTTAAGTTAAGTTAGGTTAGGTTAATCTAATCTAATCTAATATAATAGTTGTACATTTGAGGGGCGGGGCCAAGGAGAGGCTTTAGAGCTGCCTCCAGCGCCTCCCCTCGGGAACAGGGACGCACACGAACCCCGTTATTATGACTGACATATTCTTTAATTTGTTTTCTTTTTCACCACTATCATGAGTACCTAAAAAATGTCCAGCTTTTGTCTGGTTTAATTATTAAAACTTTCACCAGCATACAATAATAGACCTGGGTAATATATTAAATGCTCTATAAGAGATTTCGCTATGACAACTGTGCTTTCGTCTGCGGGGAAAGCATGGCCGCAGCCGCTATGCCCTGACTTTTACACCGAATCACGATTATATTTCGATGTATTTGAAATACTTTGATAATAAAAACTATCCCAACCAACGTAACCAAACCTAATTCAAGACATACAGTAAACATACATCGACATATACTTGTACTCGGACGTGAATATAGTAGAAGTATAGCGGCTGTAGGGCATGAGCTTTCTTCGTCTGCATATTTATATCGAATATAATTACAAAATTAATGACTTGATTGAGTTTTGTTCATATTCTACTTGTTCTTAATATAGTGCTTTCTTGAATTTCTAGCCATAAAATATGCAAAGCTTCTACCAGTATGAGTTAACAATGGAAAAACAAAGTGGAACGACATTCTCCCTATGTTGATGTTGTTGTTGTTGCTGTTCCCCAGGCTGTCTGGCCGAACAGCCCCAAGGTCCTGAGCAAGGCCAAGGCCATAAACGAGCGGCCCCACAAAACCCTCCTTGCTTACCACTAATAAAGCCCGGGTGACCGAAGCCACTCCAAGGCAGGAAGCTGAGGAGGGTGCGGAAACGCCCGGGAAACCCAAGCCCCACCCAAGGCCCTGTGCCCCTAAGCAATTATGAAGGGAAAGTTGAGGGGCAAAGGAAAATTGTGACACTTTGGCTCCCAATCTGCCAACCTCTAGGTTGGCAGTAGGGAGGTCAATCCATGGAAAAGAAAAGACGCCGTCACTTGAGTTCTAGAAAATATATAAGTAAAAGGAACAGTCAGAGTAAGCTATGGGTATGGCAGAGATCGCTCAGCTCTCACTCTGATAGACCAGCCCATCACCACATGACTAGAACCCAATCCTCTCAGCATCAGCTAGGAAAGGCCCTAGAAAGCCGCCTTTGGCGGGGGGGATAGCTCCCCTATTTCAACTCCTTTCGGGGTTGGGCACCCGCCCTTCTCCCTATGTTGTCGTCAATATCTACATCCCATGCATGACGTCACGATTTTACAAGACTAACAAATTTCGGCGAGCTACCAGAAATTTGAGTATCTGGTGGGTCTACTTGTTAGTGTATATATACTTTGGTCCTACCCTAGGTTAATCCCTTTACATTGGTGCCACATTTACAACGAAAATATTTTATTTGCGGTATTAAGTACCTTAAGTCGGTTTGAAATGCTCAGGCTATTTCTACATGTACATAAAAGCTTTATTGTTTTTATAATTAATTTGCTTGTTATTAGTAAATACAACAGACATTGTACACAACCTGGCAGCGTAGCTACTGCGACGTTGTCAGATTAGGTCGGGCAAAACACTCGCAGATTGACCTGCTAAACTACAGTATAAACAAACATCACGGGATGGCGCGCTGCCAGGCGCACAAAATTTGTACTGTCACGTGTAAACTAAATCCATTTCACTTCAGTTCATTCTTGACTTTGCCGCCATCCACAGTGGAAGCCTCTCCAAATCTCCAATATATATATATATATATATATGGGAGAGAGAGAGAGAGAGAGCACGAGAGCGAGCGAGCGAGCAAGGGAGCGAGCAAGAGAGAGAGAGAGAGAGAGAGCTATATAAATAGTAATATAATGTATTATAACAATAATAATTATCTATGCATTCATGTGGGCTATGCAGTAGTACGGTGATAAGTGCGTTCCCCTTCTCACTCATACAAAGGGCAAGGTCCTTGACCGGGGGAGGTGGAGGGAGGGAGAGAGATAGCGAGAGTAATTTGGAAAGGTTGTCGTACGGAAAGGGTCAATTGGACAGCCGGCACCAGTGTAAGGATAGCTGACCGCGCCCATAACTGCCTGTTTAGGTCTGTAGAGTATAGCGATTACGGAAGCATCTAAACTTTTCTAACCCGCGGATATTTGCCGAATTTATCCCTTAAATAAACCGCTTACCAAGATAGGACTCACGCTCCAGCGGAATTAGTGGTTTACGGAAGTGATTACATAAGTGCCCACTTCTGATATATATACTGTATATATATATATATATATATATATATATATATATATATATATATATATACAGTATATATATAGCATTTTTGCGAGGAATAGCACAGCGAAGAATCACACGCACATCATTTTATTGTCATATTGTTCATATTTAGGCACAATATTTCAGGCCAGTTTGACCCATGTTTAGGCACCAGCGTCTTGATACTAATAGCAATATGTTAACCCTTCTTGCCTGGGCTCACCATCCTAAGGACAGTATTGAGATCCGGGGGATCTGGCCGAAAAACTTTGTAATAGGCCTAGCCCTATCTTTGTTATTTTAACTGCTAGAGAATTCACACACTTCTTAAAACGTAGCCCTGTTTTGGCTAATTCTGAAATGACTGGCGTTGAATAGAGCTCTCTAGGTCAACTGGTTCAGTTGTTATGACGATTTCCGTGGAGCGCATTTTTCCGCGATTTTAGCAATATCGAACATAAATAAACACTAATCTTGTTCTCCACAACAATAACAACAAAAGTCGGACTTCTTCGTCTTGTTTTCGAAGGTGCGCGTCGCTCCGATAGGCTGTGTTTACATACGGTTCGACGCACGGCTTTCAAAGCAAGCTTAATAGGCTTTCAAGCTTACGGATTTTTAAATGACACCCGGGCTCCTGCTCATCTGCCACGGTGTCATTTTATAATGACAACCGGGTAGGAGGGGTTAAGATAAACCAATTGAAATTATCTTTGTTTAATAGGTTTGAAAGATTTTGGAAAAATCTTTGGTTTACAGAGAACTGACTGTATGTGATGGTGATAATGTTTGGATATATTTGTTAGTAACTTGTGTTCCATGTAACAGGTATTAATTTATCCCTAACAGTTTAAATAATACTGAATGGGTGCCGGCGGTGTGTGGTCCGGCTTTATACTACTACTCTGAGGACTTCTCGTGGCACCTGGTGGAGTGGTTGGAGGTGCTGAGGGCGCAGGGGTTCGGCCAGGTCTTCCTCTACCACACCGACGTTCATCCTAACATTGACAAAGTCCTCAGGCACTACGAAGACGAGGGCTTCCTGACGGTCACGGAGTACAAGTACCCACCGCACTACGTCAACCAGCCTAGCTTCAGAAAGCAAGTGTTACAATATATTTATCCTCAATCATGAATAAATAAGAAATTACAAACCTTTGACTCAAACAAGCCCAAGGAAGATGTTGATTTGTTGCATTACATAAGATACCAAACTTAAATTTGACAGACATATTTATATAATATTTACACCATTCTATTGCGACAGAGTGCCAATTTTTTTGTCGTTGATCTTAATATGACCACTGATTGATTACCACGATATGATGGCACAAGAAGAGTGTACCACATTTACATATTGAGCAGGAACATTGAATTGAAACCTCGAGACACTTCCATGTCAACTTAATCTCTAACCAATTAACCTCCTTACCTTAATCTAGCTTAATATCTTAATTACCCTAACTTAATAATATATATAGCTACTTTTATTCTAATATATAGCCAAGTTGAATCTATTCTAACCGAACCTAAATCAATTGAATTGACCAATCAAAACTTTATATATACACAGTATGGCTGCCTTTAGTTACTGTTGATCAAATCTAGCACAGAAATATATATGTTATGCTGCTATTATTGAAGTGTAACTGAGTCATTCATTAGGCTTGACGGATATAATTACAATGACTCTAGAGAGAGAATACTAGGATGCGCGTTGCAATGGGTTTTATTAATGCAGGTTTATTGTAAATATGAATAGTTCTCCTATGATATAATAATTACACACCGACAATCGATATACATAACACAAACAAAGAATAAATAATATAACCTCAGCTACCATGGAAGCTGGAGAACTGTTCTAGTTATATTAATCCTCTCATGAAACTCTCGTTATGGGAACTAATAGGCCAGGCTGCCTGAGGGGCTACCTGACTGTATACACGTGTGTACACCTGTAGTCACGTACAGTACATGCAGATGTGCGGGGAAAGGGGTAGTGGGGTAGGTGGAAAGATAAGCTGTGCGGTTAGCTTGTAGTTGCTAATGAGGTTGATTACTGTAGACAAAGGCATACACAGGGAGAAGCACGCCGTGAGAACCTGGACGGCATTTTGCTAATGAATGTAGGGTCAAATCTAATGTAAATACACATGAAGGAAATAGTACAAATAGATTTACCTGTGCTCTGTGTGAGGGGAATGCTCAGTATATTTACTTCCTGGGCACTTTGGTAAATGATGAAACAATAACATACAGTATGCGGACGTAACTCTATGACTCTTATTAATTAACATAGATACAGACGAATCATATGAGGGCACATAACTCACAATCACACTGTCACACAAGTTACTTACAGGCCTTAATAATAATAATAATAATAATAATATTTATTCAGTTAGCAATTTACAGATTTGGTACCACATAGTTTGTTACAAATATGACATGTACCAGCCTTGCATAATTCCAACTAAGGATAGCCCAATAAGGCCGTTAGGCGTATTTCCATTGGGGTCCTTGTGGGATTAGGTTAGCTTGGGAAAAATGGGGAGGATAAAGAAATAGATACTTTAGAGAAAGTATTTCTAGGGGGCTATTTTAAGATACCTTACATCCTATAGTAAATATCAGTAATCCGTAATCAGTAATCATTTCAGTTTGGTTTGTCTATCTCTTATGTCGCATTTAGTAGTAGACATTAGCTTGGTGCTCCCTTCTCGCAGCTGTCCGGTTCAGGTGTTCCTTCAGGCTACGTCTGAAGGAATACAGTGTTCTCTTTTCACGGACTGACTGGGGTAGGTCGTTCCAGTCTTTGAGGGCGGTGAAGAAGAATGTTTGCTTACCCTGTCCTTGGATTCTCGGGACCTTAAAATTAAACATCCTGTTTCTTGTATTATGTCCACTCCTCTCATTTGCTTTAACAAAATCATTCTTTAGGTACTCTCGAGCTCTGTCATAGAAAATTTTGAAGGCATTAGTCAGCCTGATTTGTTTGGCCCTGTCAGCGACATTGAGCATACCTAGTGACTGAAGTTGTTCCTGGCCAACATGTGATCTGGGTCCTAGGTTCAGCATGAACCTAACCATTTTATTTTGAGTGACCTGAAGTTTGTGCTGTGCTGATTTAGATGATGCAGAGTACCAGGATGACACAGAATAGTCAAAATGACATTGAACAAGCGCTTGGCAGAGGGTCTTTTTGGTCGCCGCGGGCAAGCATCCCACCTGTCTATACAGGTATTTTATACGTGCTCTACACTTACTCAGGATAGATTCCAAAATTGTTTCACCTGACAAACTCGCGTCCAGTTTTAGTCAGAGATATTTAACTTGTGACACTGTTGTTATAGGAATATCATTACAGTTGACCGAGAAGCCCACAATGTCTTTCAGTTTGCGTTTTGTTCCACATAAGATGGCTTCCGTCTTGCCCAGGTGAAGAGATAGTCTATTGTCCACTAGCCATTCACTACATGATTCTAGTTCTTTGGAAAGTGAAGCGGCAATACTTATTGGGTCTTTTCCTGAAACCAGGAGCACGCTGTCGTCTGCATACAGTAATAATTTACATGAGACGCTCAGTTCCATGTCGTTCACATAACAGAGAAAGAGTAAGGGACCAAGGATGCTTCCCTGCGGGACCCCACAGTTAATTGGCATAGGATCAGATATATTATCGTCAATTTTGACTCTTTGGGTTCTACCACTAAGATAAGATTTAAACCAGTTCACAGATCCTATGCCCATTGCTTGTAGTTTATTACATAGGATATCATGGTCTACTGTGTCAAACGCCTTTTGTAGATCAAGAAGAACCATACCGGTGTAGTTACCTTTAGACATTTCTTTACGAATGTGATCCCGTTAAGTGGATGAGACAGGAGTCTATCGAGTACATGCATCTGAAACCTGATTGAAACTTATAGAATAGATCATTTTGTTTGAGGTAGTGTTCAATTTGGGTGTATACCGCTCTTTCAAGGATTTTAGATACAATACATAATAATTATGCTAACGGGTCTGTAGTTACCAACTTCTAGTTTATTTCCTTTCTTGAATAGAGGGGTTACAATAGCTTCCTTCAGTTCAGCAGGTACAGTGTTGGTGTTAATTGACAAGTTGATGATGTGGGTTAGGGGGCCTGCTATACCAATGGCTCCATCTCGTAGAAATTTGGCAGGAATTTTGTCTGGTCCTGTGCTTTTATGTATATTTAGGTTAGACAGCTCGTCAAAAGTGTATTTTGGTGTAACATTTTGCAATCCAAATGTGTTTGGGTGCATGTTTATATCTCTGTAGAAATTTCGAAAGGTGGCCGTTGTTGTCGTGTATTTATTGAGAGGTTGAGGTAGGTTCTGTGCAAGTGTGTTTGCTATGGAGGTGAAGAAGGAGTTGAAGTAGGTTGAAATTTGTCGTTTATCGTGGCAAATCTGATCATTAATGGTGAGAGCAATATTAGTGTTAGACGAATCCCTTGTCTTGTTGCTGTAGCCTGTTGTTTTTAGGTGCCTCCATAGTTTCTTTGGGTTATTCTGATATTCCTCTGCCTTATTGTGAAAATAATTAGTTTTCGCTGATTTTATTTTCCTACTTAGTTTATTCCTGGCCCTGTTGAACTCATGTTTTAGACCTTGATCCTGTCTATGTTTCGCTAGCCTTTTTAACAGATTGTCTCTGTGTTCCAGATGGTGTAGTATGTCATTGTTGATCCATGGGTCTGACCTTGCTTTAATTCGTATGTCTTTCAGAGGAGCTATTTCGTCTAGAATGTTTGTGATGATGGTTCTGAAGCCAACCCATGCGTCATTATCGTTTGTACTTCCAAACACTGGAGACCAGTCTGTATTCCATAAAATGTCCAGAAATGTTTCTTTATTGTAGTTTCTGAGTGACCTTGTTTTGATAATCTTGTGATTCTCTAGGGTAATTTTTGTGGTTTTTCGTGTGCAATATGTGACGAAGTGATCACTTATCCCAGTCTGTATAACCCCTGATTGGGATATTTTGTCCTCTCTGTTACAGTTTATGTGGTCTAATATTGTGGCAGTGTTCTCAGAGATACGTGTGGGGGTTGTGATGAGTTGTTTGTGATTGTGCATTGTCAGTATATGCCTATATTCTCGTACAAGCCTATCATTTCGTTGTTTGTAACACAGGTTAAAATCCCCTAGTATGATGGATTCATTCCGAGGGTCTAGCGATGACAACGTTCGTTCAAATTTGGTCAAGAATTGTGTGTCGTCTGGTGGCCTATAGCATACCCCAATTGTGATGGATCTTGTCCTCGGCAGGTGTAGATCGATCCACAGAGCTTCGTGATTTTCTACATGGAGGTCGGTCCTGGTTGTGTGTGTGAGGTTGTTTTTTACATACAGACATACTCCTCCCCATGCCTATTGCGATCATTCCTAACCATATTGAAACCTTGAATGTTTATTTCACCATCGTTTATACTTGAATCCAGCCAGGTTTCTGTGATTGCAATTATAGAAGCTTTGGCCTTATTAGCTAACAAGTTTAATTCTGACAATTTATGGTACATTGATCTGGCGTTAATGTGGATAAGATGGAGCCCTTTGTTGGTGAACACTCTGTATTCATCTTTGATTTTGAATGTGTCCTGGCTGGATTCTGAGTTGTTAATACTAATTGGTTCATTTACATTAATATTCGGTAATGAATGCAAGGCACATATGTTGCATAGGAATTCCCTAGGTGTTGATTAACTGTTCTTCAAATGTTCTTTTTGTGTAGTGTTCATTCCTTGTAACGAGTGCATTTACTCGAGGCCTTCACTCGGCGCTTAGCCCATTACCATTCTTTGCCGTGATTAACTGAATCATCATGCTTATCAACCTGTTCGTTTCCCTAGTTATTAGTAATTATAATTAATACGAAAATTAGAAGTGTTTAATATCATCCTTCTTCATTAATTTGTGATTATCTGAGACATTTACCCTTTTGGCCTTCTGAAACGCAACAGCATGCTAGTTGCCCTTGCTTGAATTTTAATCTCTTGGGTTCAGCATTGTAGGATCGTAACAAGAATTTGGCCTTCCCCATAGACATAGCCTTTGAAGTATGGGAGGATCTTTATTAATACACTGAATACTATACGCTGGCTCTCATCCAATTACTAAACTCTAGAGAACCTAGATTAATTATTACAAAAGTGATCGAGAATGCCAGGATACTAATATTCAATTAATTACCACTAAATTTCCGCTCTATCATAATACACTGACATAATCAACAGAACACATAGCTGGATATCATCGGCTTTAGTCACACGCTATTTATCAATACATATATATGTATACAGTATGTGTATGAAGGAGAAAAAAGGCAAAGTTGCCTGTAACAAGTGTCTCCTCCAAAGTTGAAAGAGTGGTAGTCGCTAATATATTAATTTATATATTTATTATATATTTTATTTTGTTTTGGTGAGTTGGAAAGAAGTGTGGTGTGCTTGTATAGTGTAGTGAAATGAACAGGAGGAGTTTGTGAGAGCTAGCTGGATTACTCTCGGTTTAGGTGAGACACAAACAGAAACAGTGAAGGAGGCCAGACAAATGAAACAGGATTTCCAGCACGCCTCCCCTAGATATTGCCTGCTCGATAGGTACACTGAACACACGCGTATGTGGGTGCATCTAGCTCGCATGAATGCTGAACACATATAATGTTATACCCTAATTCTAAATGCCTCTAACATTGCACAATTACCGAACACATATACATATATATATATATATATATATATATATATATATATATATATATATATATATATCTCAGAGAGCCTGTAGCTAGCACAAGCAATGGAGAATCTCCGAGATATTACCTTCACCGAATTCGGGGATAGACTTATTGCTGAGCTAGGTGATCGTCTTCATCTTCAAGCTATTACTTATTAACACTGTTTGAGCCGAGAGTTGTACAATCAATGGATTCGTCAACGTAACACCTCTTGGGGTTGTCTCACATAAAACTTCGATACTCGACACCAATACTAGTAAACTCTAGGATCAGTACCGGATGCTAGGGAGGCAATTATGCAAGGAGAATTCTCCCTACCACAAATTCACCGGAGACCTCTGGTGGACATTTCCTAAGTAGTGCAAGAGCTACGGCTGTCGACATCAACAATACTCAACACCTAGGCTATGCAAAGTTTATTATGATTTCTTACGATTCTGCATGTTTTTACTATTTACTAGATGACTACACTAAGTGTTTATATAGTATGGTAGTTGTGGTAATATCCATATGTAGCAAGAAATGACTAAAAGCAAAATTATAAGGATGATTAACTATCATAGCAAAACAGCGTGAAAATATCTTCTTCCTTATATATATTAATATAAGCTATTTAATATTATGGGTGACTTTAAAATATAATGAGCATCAATATGCAATGACTGTAATGTGTGTCAGCTATAAAAAGTACGATATATAGCTTATAGTTAAGAATTATTGACGGAGAGGGAGGCTGAAGAACTGCGGGAAATCGCCATTTAAAGGGCCCAGGTCGCTTACTGCACAAAACAACGTGTCAGGTGCGGCAACTCCAAGAATTTCTGGTAGGGTCAATTGACTGATTAACCTTCGCAAGAAAAGGTGAACACTCGAATGTCTAAAAGTAATACACAATACACGTGGGGGAGGAAATTCAGACTAGAATTACTGCGGAAGTCTTCTCTACAGATTTGAACAATCAGGAGGCGGGAAGGGAATCTACGCTGTTACAAGGGGCGGCTAAAATAAGCATGACAATATGTAAGTCTTCTACGAATCTGAACACTGAGAGGACTAAAGTCATTTGGATGGTTAATATAAAGGGGACTAGGTTCTCTGGGTGCAAGCCTTCACAATAACTGAACACTTGAAGGGCAGGAGCATGTATGCAAAATATGTTAATACAGGTATAACCGGGGAAAGCTTTGCATACTAAGTGGACACTAGTGGCGGAGGGACAGGGGGCGGCATACGATACTAGATTTTTGCACTCACGGGTAAGAGGTTGATCGTACTCAGGTCAACTTCTGCATACCACAGTTGCACGAACAGAGGTCTCGCCATAATTCATGGAGACTTCTGCTGACCACGAACTGCACACACACAAATGGGGAACAACCACATTTCAGGTCAACTTCTACATACCACAGTTGCATGAACGGGAATCTCACCACACTTCAGGTAGCCTTCTACACCACAGATTACACACTCAAGGGCCGACCACACTCTGGTTAACATCTGCACACCACTGTTGCACGAACATAGGCTCTACTGTACTTCACCATGCCCAGATTGCACACTAACGGAGTCCAACCACACTTAGGTTAACTTCTGCATACAAGGGAGATCGGATCAGCTTCTCTCAACAGTCGGCGCCCTCCTTCCAATTCTTTTGTGTACTTCCTAGTTCCTCCTTCCACAGGTTGTTCATGTGGACAAAGTAGTTGTCTGGGGCTAGGGGGCCCAGGGACCAAAACTCGCTCTCTACTCCTTTTACTCCTCGGGGATGATGGTAATTGCTGAACTCTCGGCAGGCTTACGACGGTTGTCTAAAACATCTTTCTCAGAATTGCCATGTAGACCGAGCCTCAGGTTTGGTGCAAGGGACTGCTGTAGCTGTAGCAGAGGAGAGTTTGGGGCTGGAGACTGCTGTAACAGTAGCAGAGGAGAGGGAGGAGGAAACGGTTGTGAACTCGTAGCGAGCCGGTCTCTTTTTTTCTATTGATTCGGAAATGTCGGAAATGTGAGATAGGAAAGGGGGGGGGGGTAGGGTTTATCAGTGGATAATGAAGAGAAAGATTAGAAATATGAAGTAAAGTTTGAGAGTAGGAAGGTAGTGGGCCATCAACTTTGCTATTATTTAGATTATTTTGTGTTGTATTGTGCTGAGTTAGAGCACATCACCAACCCGCTATTTCCTGTTCTATTGGCCTGTCCTTATTTTTTAATTTTATATATATTTGAATGTGCCTTGTAGCTTCGTTCAAAAATTATTCTAATATATAATATTATCTTCTTGATGTTTCACTTTTGTGTGTTGATTTTGGTCAATTGAGATTACTTTAATTAATTAAGTTGTCTACTTATTATATTGTTGTTAAATATATTTTTTTTCTTTATTATTATTTTTTTAATTTAAATTTTATTTTATTAAATTTATTTAAATACTTGTAATGTTTTTTGTATTTATATATATAAATACTGTATGCATACACATATGCACATACATACATACAGTATATATATATATATATATATATATATATATACAGTATATATACTGTATATATAAAAAAAAAAAAAAAAAATGTATGCATATATACTCATATACTGTACATGTGTATCTGATTCCAGTACAGTCCCGGGCCTTATATGGGCATCCTCAGGATCAGACATTGTTTTCGTTCTCGTTAGGGAGCCAATCACGCAAGAGGAATTTTGCTACTTTAGCCTCTGTGATCCTGTTTCCAAGTTTCCCCGGCAGGGGCGTAGCTAGGGTAAATGGCGCCTAGGGGTAACCGCTAGAATTGCTCCCCCTCCCCCCTTTCAGGAGTGGGGGTGGGTGGCGAGCGTAGCGAGCCTAATCAGTTGGGGGGTTTGGGTGGGCGCTGTGAGCCCCCCCCCCCCCCAAGATGTTTTTAAAATCTAGCTATTTCATAGTAGTTTTTAAGGCAATTTGTGAGGGGTTTTAGTTCACCCAACAGCCTAATTTAAGGATTAAAATTGACACATTTTAATTTATACACAAGTAGTTAATTATGAATTAAATTATACTAGCAATCTCTACAGTAATTTATGTAGAATATGTCCAATAAATTTGTAGCCAAATAATAATTTTAATTTGTAAAATGTAGACAATTATGAATGAACTTGAATAAATGGATACTACCTTTGTCTGTTATATTTAGTTTATTTCATATTTGTACAAATTGTACTCAAGTAGGCCTACAGACTCAAGAATGCAAATTCTCTAAGGAAATTAAACTGAACTGGTTTTAGACAACACAAATGAAAGCTATAATATTATAAACTATTTTAAATGTTTTTGAACTTAATAAGTAAAAGTTAAAACAAATAACTACTTAAATGAAATAAATTGACCTTGCATACTTTAATCTTTAATTGACTAAATTTAAAGAAAACTCTTCCTTGCCTTATCTGCAGCAAATCTACTAATTACATTGTAAACATTTACATTGTCTGTTACTTCCCTGTCCACACTAAGTAGTGCCAAAGACGACAATCTGTCTTGCCCCATGGATGCACAAAGGTAAGAAAGGATAAGCTTTAATTTACTAAAGGACCTTTCACAACTGGCTATGGATATTGCAATAGCCAACATGATCAGAAGACCAATTCTAAGATTTGGAAATACACCATCATCCCCATACTGGACAATAAAGCAAAGGAGGTCTTCTGGAGTTGAGATTGTAACATCAGCCCTTGTCTTGAGTAGCATTCGGCAGTCCATAATGTCATTGAATATTTCAGAGCCATCCAAGTCTGTATCATAAAAGTTTCCCAGATCAGTACATCTCTGTTTCTAAGTTATTTTCATTATTTGTGGACAAAAGCTCCTTTATGTCCAAGAGGAAGCCAAAATTGGAGTCCAAACGGTTCAGATTATTGAATCTGTCTCCCATCTGTGTGTGCATTTTGTCAATTATGCTTTTCATCAGTCGCAACATTTCTCTTTCTACTGTGAGCCCTTCATCCTCTGCTGTTTCCCCTGGCATCTTCTTCTTCTTCCTCAGCCGTCTCTCAACCTTGACATCACAATCATGGCACAGTTCCTTTGCTTCTTCTAGTGAATTCTTGCTGATAGCATCTCTGTTTTCTAGAAAATATTCTTGTAAGGCCTGAATATCTTTTGCAGCATCATGGAAGTTCATGGTGTGGTCTTGCAGCCTTTTCTGAACCCGATCAATCTTGGCGAGTACAGCATTCCAGAAGCGAAGAAGAACCAAAAATTAAAATGTTAAAATCCGATGTAGTATCTGAGTTGCATCACTTCTTGTTTCAGTTGTTTCATTCTGATCATCAGCAGTCTTTTCAAATAGTTCTACTAATTGTTTGAATTGATCATGTATTGGTCTAACTGCTTCTGCTCTGGCACTCCAGCGTGTTTCTGACTCTGACTTCACTGTCACACCAAGAGAGGTTTTCAATCTTTCCCACCGAAGAGTTGACCTGGAAAAGTAAACATAGATAGCTTGCACAGTTAGTACCAAATAATGTCACAGCTGCAACCTCATGACTAGCAGCGTGAACTCCAACTAAATTAAGTGTGTGATTGTCACAGGTTACAAATGTAGCTTTTGAGTTTACTGTAGCAAGTTTCTGTTTGTACTCCAGATTTATAACCAGACATTACAGCAGCATTGTCATAACACTGTGATCGACAGTCTTCAAAAGGCAAGTTATCATTTTCTAGTTGCTGCAAAATAATTTCTGCAGTACTTGCTGCATCTTTCTTATGAACTTGAATGAATCCTAAAAAGGACTCCTTCACAACAACAGTTTTATCTTCAAAATTTATAGCAACATATCGTACGGTCTCGGACATTTGTTCTCGGTGTGCAGCATCAGGAATAGAATCAAACATTAGCCCAAAGTACTTGGTTCTCTGGATGTCACACAAAAGTTTGTCTCTAACAGTGGATGCTAATAGCTGGATGAACTCATTTTGTATTTCTGGTGAAAGGTAAGTGGTTGAGCCTGGATTTTGTTGAACATAAGTAAGCTGGCCCTTCATGACTGGATCAAACTTTTCAACAAGCTTCAGAAGTTGAAATGTCAGTGTTACTGTGAATGTTTTCAATATCAGTGATACTTTCTCGGTGGCCTCTTAGGGCCAAGTTTTGTTTGGATAAATATTGTATGCAGCATAACACCCTCTTAAGGACTTGTCGCCATCTTTCCTTCTCTTTAGCAATTTGATTTTGAAGCTGAGCATCTATTAACCCTTCCTTTTTTAAAAGGCGTCTCTCCATTTCCTTCCATGTTGTAAAAGAATCCCGATGCCTTGGGGAGTTCTCATGTACTGTTATTTTCTCTGGCCTTTTCCAATTATTGAAACCTTTCTCAGTTTCCAGAGAACTATGACTGACTGCATCTTTTGATGGGAAAAGCAGACATGAAAAACAAAATGCTGCACCCTTCAAAGGAGAATATACCAACCAAGACCGTTTCACCTCACCCTTTCCTTTCCCTAGTCGCTTCTTAAACCATGATTAAGTCATTGATCGTTTATTCTTTTGTGAAAAAGGTCCCCTGCTGTTCTGGAAATAAGTTGAGCCTCTTTCCACTATTTATGTGCGCAATGCATCTGTCATGATTGCTTTCCTTGATGCCAAGTCAAATTTTATGTATCCAAAGTCTTGATGATGAACCACATCACACACACTTCTGGTTAATGGCGTGTTTTGCTGAACTGGATCAAGTAATTTGTTTGACTCTTCTTCTGAACTTGATGAATCCTGGGGTTCCAGTTTTTCTAAAGAATCTTGCTCTCCTGAATCTTCTTCACTGTCACTGCTAGACCTCTCTTCTTTTTCGAGCCCTGGAAATGTTTCATGTGCGGAAGTGCTAGGTCCTGGTATCATATCCTGAGATGATTTTGATGTTGATGATGCAGGTGTTCCTTTTTTCAAAAAATCAGTTAACATCTTGCTTGACTTTTTACATTCTTCATCTTGGGCTTTCCTTCGTTTTCTTCCTTCTGCCCCGCTTAGCTTTTTCTGCTATGTTTGTTTCATATTTTAGGACAAGAGACTGAAACTGCACGTATGTGTGGAACACTCAGTCTTAAAATGTTATGTATGTATGTATGTATGTATGTATGTATGTATTTAGTTGCTATTTTAGTTACGTATAGTATTTGTCTGTAAAGGAAAAGTACGTTCATATAAGGAAAAGGAAAAGGGCGTTAATATATGATTACAGTACAATTAAGCTTTTGTTGTTTATACTACTATGTAAATAAATTAAATTGAATAGTTTAATTTGGGCTCAAAAGAATAGCTTAATGATCTAAAATGCTTTGATTATGAGTTTATGACCAGCAATTCAAGGCAATATTCACTGACTAAAAATTCCCTTAAGTTTCGGGGCAATCACCTAAGTCCAACTATTGCAGCTATGGGAGCAAGGGGATTAACACTGCATCAATCACCTAAGTCCAACTATTGCAGCTATGGGAGCAAGGGGATTAACACTGCATCAATCACCTAAGTCCAACTATTGCAGCAGCTATGGGAGCAAGGGGATTAACACTGCATCAATCACCTAAGTTTTTTTTTTTTTTTTTTTTTTTTTAAGAGACAATGAATGGAGGAAGGAAAAACACAGATAAAACAAAAAGGTCCATGTGCCTAAAGGCATCCTCCATTCATAAAATGTTTGTAACAACTGGATTTAAACATTTGTTGATTGTAAGTTTGTGGAAAGCAATTCGAGGGAAGTGAATTCCAAAGAGTAGTAGCTCTGGGGATAAATGAATTCTGATAAGCAGAAGTTCTGCATTGTGGAGGAGAAAGTGTAAATTCATGGGCGCTCTCAGCTGCCCTAGTTCTACGGGGAAAGATGTGGAGAGGCGGCACAATTGAAGCAAGTTCCTCGGAACAATTGCTGTGAAAATATCTGTAGAATAATGCAAGGGATGCAACGTTTCTTCGTATGGCTAATGTAGGAAGGTCCTGTGTGATTGCAGGGTTATTGATTAATCTAATAGCTTTATTTTGAATTTTGTCCAACTGCCTCAATGCAACCACTCCACTTCCACCCCACAGAGGTGAACAGTAATCCATCTGAGAGCGCACATGACTTTTATATATTACGGCCAACTGCTCGTCAGTGAAGAATTCTCGAACTCTGTACAGGAGTCCCAGTTTTTTAGAGGCATTCTTAGCAATGCTTCTAACATAATGTGTCCAGCTCAAGTTAGTAGTTAATGTTACACCGAGAATGTCAATACTAGGGGAAGTGGGAATATTTACATCATTAAAAAATATATGGGAGTCAGTGAGATTCTGTCGGTTAGAAAATTGAATGTACTTGGTTTTCTGTGCATTAAAGGAAACTAGATTCTCTTGTCCCCATTCATTAATTCTAGAAAGGTCCTGGTTCAGAGAAATTGCAGTGTTTATTTTTGAATTTATAAGATCGGGTTGGGTGAAAGAATTGGTAAATGTGAAGGAACTGTGGAGTGTTGAGTCATCTGCGTAGGAATGTATTGGATTATGAGTGGTAGATATGAGATCATTGATATGAATGAGGAACAGAGTTGGGGCCAAAACTGATCCCTGGGGAACACCAGCATTTATTGAGTGAAATTGAGAATAAAGGCCATCTACCATTACACGTATTTTTCTGTTATGAAGATAAGAAGAAATTAGTGGAACTAATGATGCAAGGCCGTAGTGTGACATCTTCGACAATAAGGATTGATGCCAGACTCTATCAAATGCCTTTGATATATCCAGTGCTATTGTATGTGTTTCACCATGTTGGTCTGTAGCTTGGTTGATTTGATGCGTAAGAAGGCAAAGAATGTCTGCAGTTGATCGACATCGTCTAAAACCATATTGCCTATCACTGATTAATTTATTATTCTCCAGATGCTTAATTATGTGATTATTTAATATAATTTCAAAAACTTTGCCAAGAGTGGAAGTTATAGCTATTGGTCTGTAGTTTGATGGATCTGAAGAGGCACCTTTTTTAGGAACTGGATGGATGTTTGCTTCTTTCCAGGGTACTGGGAAGCATGAGGTATGAGTACACAGACGGAAAAATTTTGCCAATACAGGAGCGAGCACCAAGGAGCAATTCTTAGTACTATTGGAGGAATTTCATCTGGACCAGGAGCCTTATCTACTGAGAGATTCTGCAAAATAGTTTTGACATGTCTGGTGTGGATCTTAAGTGAGGGAATTTCAGGTGAATTAAAATTAAGTACAGGGACATCTTGATTTATGTCATCTAAGGTTGAGTTGGTGGAGAAAATATCTGCAAGAAGGTTAGCTTTACCTCGTGGGTCACTTACAAGATTGCCAGTCGGAGATTTTAATGGTGGAATGGATGAAGCAGTAGTGAAGTTGGATTTGAATGAGTTAAGAGTAGACCAAAATATTTTGTTATCATTTGGATTATTTAGAAGTTTATTTGCCTGCTTATGGAGAAAGTTTGATTTAGTTAGGTTTAATACAGTTTTGGCATGATTTCTGATGTTTCTAAAGTAATTAAAGGCTTCATGTGTTTTTGATCTTGTGTATGCATTGTAGGCTATTGCTTTTTGTTCAGTTACTCTAGCACAATTATGGTCAAACCATTTAGGTGAATTAGATCTTTTACTGTACTTTTGATGAGGAATAAAAGTTTCCATTCCAATTTTTACAAAATCTTGTATGTGGCTCAAGGTGGAGTGTGCATCATTAGAAAAGAAAGAGGTCCAGGGAATATCAATAAAGAAACCTTGAAGACCCTCCCAGTCTGCCCTATCGTAATGCCATTTAGTCACCAAAACAGGTTCAGAGTGGGAAGGTGTGGTAGGTGATAGACAGGTGGCCTGTATCAGACAGTGATCAGAAGATCCAAGTGGGGACCTCACTGTAACATCATAATTTTCTGAATTGGTTGTTAAAAATAAGTCGAGTAGGTGGGAATTATGATTAGGATTATCTGGTACACGGGTGGGTTGGTTGACTAGTTGAATGAGATTAAATGAGTCTGCAAATAGCTCACATTCAAGACCAGCATCATCAGTCCTGGCTGAATGAGTGAGCCATTCAACATTATGGACATTAAAATCACCCAACACAGTGATTTCAGAAGAAGCATTTAAGTTGAGGACACTGAGTTGTGAGGACAGAGAATCAAAAAGACTTTGCTCTGGAGGAGTATTTGGGGAACGGTAGATGCAACATATGTATTTAAATTTACCAGCAGAAATTAATTTGTATATAGAATAATCAAAATAGGGACAATTGAAACTAGTAACCTCCTCCAGGGCAATTTCAGATTTTGCGAAGCAACATACACCACCTTTAGGTCTGAAATTTTGGAGCAGTTGATAACCTGGAAAATTAAATCTAGATGTGTCAGATGTGGATGTTACTTGAGTCTCTGTCAAAAAAAGGAGAGTAGGGGATTCTGCTTGAAGAAATTGGTGTACAGAATTGATGTTAGAGTGAAGTCCCCTTATATTACTAAAGAAATAGCTGTACTGACAAGCAGCTTTGGGACGTTGCAATGCTCTTGACACAGTCGCATGATGACGACCGGGAGGGCCCTGTGTCAATAACCCAACCCTGCCGGGGGTGGATATCCGAGGGACCACCAGGTTTGCTCTTAACAATTGTACTGCCATATTTAAGGTAAGTGTATGGTGTTACATGTATGGTATGTAGTGGGAAGAGTAGTATTTTATGGATAGAGGATAGCGATGTAGGGCAATGTCGTGAAGTTGGATGTGTATGTTATATAAAGAGGGTTTTCCTGATACCCCTGATGTGTGAGGCAGAAAGATATGTATCCAGCTACCAAGGCCTGGGAGAGAAAATGGAATTCAGGCTATTCCCTGAGTCTCCCGAAACCTTGGCGGTAGTACTTCCCTGGGCGGGGCTGCCTACCCCTACTACCTGTAAGAGTAGGGGTAAGTCCAACTATTGTAGCAGCTATGGGAGCAAGAGGATTAACACTGCATCAATCACCTAAGTCCAACTATTGCAGCTATGGGAGCAAGGGGATTAACACTGCATCAATCACCTAAGTCCAACTATTGTAGCAGCTATGGGAGCAAGAGGATTAACACTGCATCAATCACCTAAGTCCAACTATTGCAGCTATGGGAGCAAGGGGATTAACACTGCATCAATCACCTAAGTCCAACTATTGCAGCAGCTATGGGAGCAAGGGGATTAACACTGCATCAATCACCTAAGTCCAACTATTGCAGCAGCTATGGGAGCAAGGGGATTAACACTGCATCAATCACCTAAGCCCAACTATTGCAGCTATGGGAGCAAGGGGATTAACACTGCATCAATCACCTAAGTCCAACTATTGCAGCAGCTATGGGAGCAAGAGGATTAACACTGCATCAATCACCTAAGTCCAACTATTGCAGCTATGGGAGCAAGGGGATTAACACTGTATCATTTATCATGTTTTAATAGTGTTATACCATTGACTAGAGATTTGTTTTTCTTTTTCTTTTTTTGTAATAGACGCCTGCCTAGTAAGCTATTCAGACTGAGGGACTGGTTTGTTTTTATTACTGAATTATTCAATAATAAAAACAAACAACAGTCCCTCTAGAGTAGCCTAAGAGTGTAGGGTTATGAAATTCAGATAAAATATGGGGTAATAAGTTAAAGAGGATATAATAAGAGTTGCATAATAAAATTCAATATGGTTTTCCTATTTGTAACCGAACATAGCCTAACGGTCCTAACCTAATCTTGATTATCTAGGTGACTAGGTTCCGTTAGTTAGACTAGGTTTGCTGTTTTGGACACTTAATATCAATCTCTTACCTAATTAGGCTAGGCTAAGTTATTTTGAATTGTTTAATCTATTTCAGTTCACTCCTCAATTTCCTTGTTCTTCATAACTCTCCCCACTGGGTGTCATGGGCTATCATAGCCTTAGAACACTGATGGATAGGCTGGATAGCCTACAGCTGCCTACTTGTTTATATACTGTAGATATGACTAAAGATAATGTGCATACATATCAGGGGTACCAAATGTGTAACATTATAACATACTTGATAAATGAGTGAATATTTAAACAGAAACGTTCCTACCTGGTTTCCCGTGTTGTTGTTATTGTTGATGTGTTGGAGGGAAGATAGCAACTGAGCGTCACTAATAAACCCTAGCGAGGACGGTTTTGTCAGGACTGCCTTTAACCCTTGTTTAGCGGGGTGTTTTGGGCTATTTTGGGCATATTCAGGACCTCCTGAATGATCAATCAAGTATCTGCATGAAAAGAAATGTATTCAGCAAAATACTAGGCACTAAAAGCTTCAAAATGAGACAAGAACGAGCTACGTAGCACTCGTCGTTCTCACGCAGTGGTACCACTAACATGGGAGTTTAGCATATAGCGGCATATTTTTTCCCGCTACGCTCACTACTGGCAACACTGCTGGCCTCTCGAGAACAGAGGGAGCGTGAGTCAGTGGGTGGCGGTAAGCCCTGGGTGTCGGACGTGTGGCCTGCTGCGCTCCCGGCCATTTGCACTCAATTTTAACCCTTTAAAAGCCTTAATAATGCTCCTAACTTGCTGCAAATTGGAGCCCGACTTAAGGCGGGCCCCGCTACGAATTGGTTAAAGTCGTGGAATTCTCCCCGACTTTTTAAGGAAATTAATTGTGCATTGTATCACTCTCTGCCTTTTCTCTGGGGTCACATCTATTGCTCCTAGTAGAACGGGGATGGTTATGTTATTAATATTCATCCTGTTTAAGGTGTCTTTAAGGATTGTTCTCATTGAGTGAAATCGTGGGCAATGCAGAAGAAAATGAGTGATGGTGTCTTCGGTGTTCCTGCACCAAGGGCAGTATGGATCCGGGGCCAATTTCAATCTGTGTAGATGTTTGTTCAACCCGGAATGACCGATTCTGAGGCGCGTAATTACGACATCGATGTTCCTAGTTTGGGATCGTGTCCATGGATGGGGTGATGAGTCGGTTCTGAAGAGGCCTAAGTGCTTTTCCGGGAAGAGGTTTGAAACCTCATGCATTCATTCATGCTTGAAACTATGACATTAATATTATGCTCTGCTATATTATTTGTAATCATTATTATAACACTCATAAACTTATGATTGTATATAATTATAATATTCCTGAATGATAATAAAGAATAAAACGTGAAGAGATAAAATATATGTTACCAACAAAATATGTTGTGACGAAAGAAAACGAATATTTTGCGGCTAATACGTAGGGTAACTATGCTGTATATTATTTTTGTAAGTTGTGACTGATGGCCATGCCATGATAAATGGTATTAATTGTAATTATATTTCGTAATTAAATGTCCTAATTAATTAATTATCATAAGAATATACGGTAATACCCCATTTCATCATTCATGATTTTCCTCTTACTTTATGTTTACCGTTTTACGACCATTATAGTATATAACACAGATCTACTCATTCAACATTCCATAATTAAAAACATTTAAATTCCGACCTCGTTTTGGCGCCCCCCTACATGCTGCGCCCGGGGAGCATATTGCCCTTCTGTATACTGGTTCGGCACCACGGCCGTGCGCGGACTATTTTATGGCTAACTCAACTAAACTCGCGCTTATTCTCCGTATCCTAACCTAACCTAACCTAACCTAACCACGGAGAATATGCGCAAGTTTAGTAGAGTAATTAGCCATAAAAAACGGCCGTTTTCACCAGAGGTGCCGAACCAGTATACAGAAGGGCAATATGCGCCCAGGGACAGATGTACCCCCTTGCCCCCCCCCCCCCACCCTTGCTACGCCACTGTTCCCCGGACAGGTAAGGTTTTCTTCTACAGTTCTTGTCTAAGTACCTAACAGGATTTCCTTCCTGTACCGTCCCGGCCTCCAGTCTGGTGGGCGCATCCAAGATCTGCAGGAGTCCTCTCTCACCTAAGTATTGAAGTACACTTGCACAGCTCTTTGACAGCAGCTGTGTTGCATACTTGACTCGCTGCCTCTGTTGACCAGTTACATTCAGATGAATATCCGTTATTTTATAGGCTAAACCATATTGTGCTTTTGTCTTTGCTAACATCTCACGAATACATTCATCAGACACTATATCACCATTCTCCAGCAAAAATCCAGAATCCAGAAGATTATTCCTAATTAGTGTTTTCATGTGTGGGACATCAGCAATGACAAAAACCTTCCCTGTCATCACATGGATTTTTGAAATACATACTCTTAGCTTTAACAGGATCTATGCCCATTGCCTTCCATACACGAAGATTACATGGCCCTAAGTCATGTACGATCGCTATAACTGAGTAACCTATACTTACTCTATTTTTCTAATTAAATCAAATATAATATTATGCATGTTCTATTCATCAAACTTATAGTAAATCGACTGCTTCCACTGACCTACACGGCATCTTAACATTACAACTTGTACATTGATATGTGGCCTGTATAAGGTGGCTTCACCTTTATCATAACACCATTGTTTGCTGATACGTATTTCATCAAAGCACATGAATACTAACTTCTCTTTATCATCTAAAGTATCTGCCTTGGATTTCATTAGTTGTAAGACGAATGACAAGATGTCTGGCTCACAATCAAAACTCTTTGTTCTGTCTTTTAAAGGGGAGGGAAGGAAAGAAGGAAGGAAGGTTAGGAGGGAGGGAGGAACGAAGGAAGGAAGAAAAGAAGCAAAGAACAAGAAAGAAAAAAAGAACATAAGAAAGGAAGAAAGAAAGAACGGAAGGAAGGAGGAAAGGAAGAAAAGAAGAAGAAAGTAAGGAAAATAAATAGAGAAACACAAAGGCAGATAAATCATAACAAAGCAGACAGGGAGGAGTGCGAATATGGCAGACATAAAGAAATAATGAGGAGAGAAACAGAAAGGGAAAAGAGAGAACATAACAGAACGGGAAGAAGAGAGAACAAAGTGAAAGAAACAGAAACAGAAGATAAAGGAAACAAATAATAGAAGAAACAGAAAGGGATGATAAAGGAAACTAATGAGAAAAGAAACAGCAAGGGACAAACAAGTTCTGAATGTTCTTTCTCCTGGGAGAATCGTGGAGACTGAGTGGGAGTACTGGACCACACTTGACCGCGCGTGACGTAACGCAATACTCGCCTTCCCTTGTCACCTGCGAGGGTGTGCCTAGCTGGCTGACCTGGTGTATATAGATCTTGGACGTACGTGGGTGATCAGAGAGTCGTGGATGTGATAGCCTCCACCATCAGGGACATAAGGGGGACAGGTCCTGGGGCAGCAGGGGTCTCGGCTAGATTTCTCCATTTATCTACCCATCACAATCTTCCATATCACTATCCCATATTCTTCAACAATATACAAATCAACTCTTCATCTTCTCTCAATACTCATGGGCCATCTTTTTCTTCTGACCTTTCTTGGAAAGATCATATTACCACTCTTGCTAGAACAGCTTCCCAGAAGTTAGGTGTGCTCAACCATCTCCGTGGGTTCTTCACCCACAAACCACTTCTTGCTCTGTACAGGGGCAGTGTGCACCCATGTGTCAAGTATTGTTTGCATGTGTGGGAAGGTTTAACCCATACCGCACTTCTCGAAAGGGTAGATTCAAATTAATTTTGTCTCATCAATTCACCTCCTCTTATGAATTCCCTACAATCAATCTCTATACGCCGCATTGTTGCATATATATATATATATACTGCAATAATAAAAAAAAATCAGAGCTTCCTTAGTGTATACCTCCTCCCTTACGAAGAGTGGGGAGCACCCGCCTTTCAACACATTCCCATCCCTATTGTGTCCAATTCTCTAACCCAAGAGTGACCAGACTTTCCTAGTCTTTCTTCTACTCAACATGTAAGCTCTGGAAATCTCTCCCTCAATCTGTCTTTCCCTCATCTTAAACTGTTTCAAACTCTGTGTGGCCAGACATTTTGACCATAACATACCTTTAATTAGGATATCTATTACTCTTTCAACTTGGGTGGGGGGAGGGGGACACTTTTTATGATGGTATTACATGCAGCTTCACGTCCAAAACACTGTGTCTGGTGAAGGCGTGGAAGGCGGGGTGGAACTGTGTTGCATGGAAGTCAGTTTTTGCTTTCTGATTGCCGGAAGGGTTGGGGACACTGGGGGTGTTGCGGGGTCATTCTGACTATGCCCAACAATGTTATAATAAAGAAAAAACACTTTATCAAGAACATACAAACTCCTTAGCCGATTCAACAGTGAAAGTTACCCAGAGGCGAATCTATTACAAATCAGATCTACTTGATTTTATAGCTAGCCCAGGACACTGAAGTTACACTTGGTTAAGTGTAAGAGAAGACACACACAACGACACATTTACTTGTATAATCAATGACTCTATGGCATGCAGAGTTAGTAGGTTAGCAGACATTATTCCATTCATGTTTATATATTTATTTATATATTTTTCAGCTTGTTTAAGTCTCTGGAACCACCCAAGATGTGGAGTTCAGAGCAGGTGTACTTTAACGACTGTCTTCTGCGTCACATGCATCAGTACCGCTTCATCGCTCACTATGATCCTGATGAAGTGCCTATGCTCCCTGGCTATGACTCTTTCCCTCACCTTGTACGAGAGTTCGAGAAGTGAGTATATATAGTTACTTTATTAAGATCCTGCACACTCAGAATCAATAGTTACATAAAACCTCCACGAACACTGAGTATAATAGTATATTGTTACTTAATGATCTGGTACACTGTAATTAGACACGAGGTGCCCCCACAAACACTAAGCATATCATGTTACTTATGATCAGGTACACTCAGAATCAATGATCACGTAACACCTCCATCAACACTGAGTAGATAATGTTACTTTATCATCAGGTACACTCCGACTACGATTTGTAAAGCAAAAATAAAGATATGCATTAAGCCTTTACTAAAAGTCAATCTCCACCGATTTTTAGGGGTTTTGGTCACCTCCTCTTAACTCCACTAGGGGTCATACCTCCTATATCACTTATTAACCAAGGAAGTGTCAGACGAGGTTTGAATAGACGGTTGCAAATATCGCACTAAAAATCTGACTATCGCCCAAAGGAATGAAAAGTATAACAACGTGTTAGAGATTCATTCAAAAAATAAAAATACAAAAATAAAAAAATAAAAGGAAACATGCTTACATTACTGAAATGTTTGTGGACATGCAGTAATGCAAGTAATGGTCACTCTTCTGTAAATCTAAAATGGCTTAAGAATGGGAAAGGGGTATGGGACCTTCTATTTTTTTTTTTTTTTTTTTTTTTTAAGATTCATTCCCGCATCACAATGTTTTATTTATTTTTTGTTTTTATTTTTTTTTTTTTCAAATTATATGGTTTTGGTGTGACTGCGGTCAGAATTTGCAAGGTTGGTGCACATACATAATTTAGTCAGAGTGGTGGAAGAAGGGGAGGATTTTTTGTAATATCCTATACAGTATATATTTCATATAAAGCAATATTAATAATACCACATGTTCTCAGTTTTTAAGCAGAAGGCCCATGTGAAAAATTAGTACCCAGAATGCAGGCGTAGAGAACGTTTTTGCAAAGAATAAAGTCAAATAAACACATAGGAACTGGGAGCAGGAAGGGGAAGGGAGGGAAACAAGTGCGCCTCCTCCCCTGCTTGCAAAGTGCTTTGTGGTAGTGTTGCTCGGTCTGTGCGTCCGCCTCCTCCTCTCTCATATAATAATCTAGGATATATTTGTGGTTGACGGACGATCCCCAAGTGCTGCCACCGCCTCCACGATATACATATATACATATACACAAATTTAAAGACCGATGCTTCACACAAAATGCGGTTCTGGTCTCACGACCTAATGGCAGCATTCCAGGCAACCCTGTTAAGAGCTGCCTCATTTGTCAGGTTCTTTGATTTAAGATCAGACTACAAAGTCCGATCCTACGTCTTTTTTGGTCCGCCCCTTGGCGCAGCTCCCTCCACATTCATGGACTTGCATCTTTTCACCCAGCTTTGTTCAACCATCCTCTCCACATGTCCAAACCATCCAAGTCTGCTAGTATGCATCTCATCACTGATCCTCTTGATACCTAGTCTTCTCCTTAGCTCTACACTTGATATCCTATCATGCAGTTTGGCACCACACATCCATCTCACCATCCTCATCTCATTGCATTCCATTCTGTTGGTATCATCCGCTTTGACAGGCCACGTTTCTGAAGCATATGTCATTGTGCTTGTAACGCATGAAGCGTACACCTTTCCCTTTAAGGGGAGAGGGAGTCTTCTCATGGTGAGTAGTGGCAATAGTTCTCTAAAAAAAATCCCCAGCCGCATCTTATTCTGGCAATAGTGGCGGCCTCGGCCCCACCACCGGCAGAGATGGTATCTCCCAAGTAGCAAAACCTGTCCACCATCTCCAGTGCTTCATTGCCAAAGTTAACACTCTCGAGCCGGTCATTGAATGCAAGCTCACCTTTGCATTCTATGCATACAAATTTCTCAATTTCGGATTTCTTCCTTGGTAGAGGTCCCTTTGTTCTAGTGCAGCTCTTCTTCTTGTGATGTACTCAGTTGTGGCATACGCTACACTGTACCGAGTTCGCGCCCACCCCTTTATTGCATACTGCACAATGGGTATGCCCCACTTTTTTCTACCATTCCTAGCCCTAATCCACTATGTAAAACCATGTTTTATTTATATTTACTCTTAACGCTTTACTTGCCATACCTCTTTCCATCTTCTGAACTTGTCCTTGTCAGGGAAGAGTGATGGTGTATGTGTGAGAGTGTGTTGTGAAATTTGGTATCAAGAGTTGCCACGTAGTCCTAGTTGTTACCCAATATTCATATGTATTTCGCCTTTGGCACGCATTTGAAAAATGAGCTTCCATGAGACCTATCGCAGTCCACCAAAAGAGCCTTCTGTGAGGCCTATCACATTTTATGAGTTAAAGTATATATCGTACAAAGCCGCGTCATCTAACGTCCAAAGCGGCGCATCTTTCTTCTCGCTCCTAGGCGTCTCTCGTTACGGAGGTGTGCCTCCTCCTCTCTTCATTCTTCACCCTACCTCCGGATTTGTGAGTCATTTTGCTCATTTGTGCTTGTTCTGTGATTAGCTAGGGTAGTTTTCAGACTAGATAGGATATGTGTACCGTCTTGTGAGACGCCTTCGGAGTTTTTTCGTGGGTGTATTGTTATTAACTTGTGCTCGGGAAACCTTCGCTGTGATAAAGCAAGGATCCCTTTTGCTGCTTTGTTATGACTTATTTCCCCTGTGTTATGTCTAATAGCTAGTTTAGGCATGAGGCTTCTTGTTAGCTATTGTGGGGCCCGCTGTTCGGCTACCCAATGGGGTGGGTTCAGCGGTTTTGATCTCTTCGTGGAGGACATTGTGCGTTTCAAATTCTCTTACTTAGTAAGAAGTTTGGCTGCAGGTTATGACACTTTTCGCCTACGTTCCTGTTCTTCGTGTGAGGGGAAGGAGTACCTAGCATTTCTAGGACGATAAGTGTACCAGGTCATATTTACCTGTCGTCGGCTACTGTTAGTTTCTAGGCCTCCTCGCAGGTGTTATTTTATGGCTAGGATGTAGTATTATTATGTAATAATATGTTTGTACCATAATTATGCATGTTGAACCACATTGCCTGGCTTTGGCGACCATCGGACAAGCAGTGATCAGTCTGATGCTATGTTCGACATGCCTCTGGGACCTCCTGATCCCCATTAATTTTGCTACCTAGAGAGAGTGTAGAATTCGGCTTTCATTAAGTCTGGGACATGTGAGTTAGAATTCGTGTTTATTAGATCGAAAAGTTGTACTTTTCTGGGCACAGGTATTTTTTGTTGGGCGAATAATATAAAGTTCCCTAATTTGACATTCCGGCGGGCCCAGCAAAGTCAACAATCCAATAAACCCGTTCGTAGTCTGGCGCAACCGAACGATATCCCGGCGGAAGGAAGGGAGGTTTTCTTCCGCCGTAAAATCGGCGTAGCCGAAGACTCACCTATACCTATCTATAAGGTGACTCAAGTTGGAGTTATAACTTGTCTATAACCCAATGAAAAGCTGCCACCACTCCCATTAGTTTAGAGAGAATAATTATTAAATATATATAGAATAGTATCAGACCTTAAAGACATAACAGAAAGGGAACTGAAACTTGAATAAACTTCACGTACAATTTATTGAATGATAACTAAGAACTTATTCAGAATATACTATAAAATACTCAAGATTAAATAAAGCAAGTATAAGGTCTGGCAATCACTATTATGACTGGCACACGGACCCCTTCGGGGTGTGGTTTAGATTCATCATGCACACCCTATACACACCCCACTCACGCCCTAGGCACATGATAGCCATGCCCTGGTCACATGATATAGGGAGGCTTTAATAATTATGCTGACCATAGTATGGTTACCATGACCTCTGTCAAAGAGGTCAGAAGAATACACTCTAGTTTCCTGTTGAATACAATAGGTGAATATAATATAAGACATACAATGAAGATTATATACAAAGGAGTACAAAGGAAATCAAGCAACAACAGGTCTGGTGACCCTTCTAGGCTGCTTGTCCTCCAAAACACTGAGGATCAATTGTCCAAACAGTGGTTTAGAGTGGGTAAGGGAACATTGGAAAGGGAACTACTGCCCTGGAACTAATGTCCGTGGCAGGATTAGGAAGTTAGTAGGGGACAGATGGGTTAGTAACTGAGGGGGGGGGATCAAATAAAGTTATTCATTTACAAACGCAGTCAGTCGCGGGTTTGATGCAAGATATTTGTCTAGGCGAAGTTTAAATGAATCAACGGTGTTGCAGTCTATAACGTATTGGGGAAGCCCATTCCACAAGTTGACAACTCGATTGAAGAAGAAATTCTTAGATTCGTGCGAGTTAAAAGATTTACCGATAATTTTGCAACCGTTTCCCCGCGTATAATTAGATGGTCGATAGTGAAGTACTTACTACAGTTCACATTGTCGATGCCTTTGATGATTTTGAACACTTGAATCAAGTCGCCTCTTAATCTGCGCTGGGTTAAAGGAAATAGATTTAATTCTCTAAGACGCTCCTCGTATGGTTTGTTGTTTAGGCTAGGTATCATTTTGGTAACTCTACGTTGAACTCGTTCTAGCTTGTTTATATCTTTTTGGTAATAAGGCGCCAGGATTGAACGCAGTATTCCAGAAGAGGGCGGATTAAGGAATTGTAAATGGTTAGGATAACTTCTTTGGATTTAAGCTCAAATGACCTGCCTATAAAGCCAATTATTTTGTTTGCTTTCTTAACAACTTCTGAACATTGTTGACTCGGTTTTAGGTTACTCGATATTGTTACTCCCAGATCGGTTTCTCTGTTTACATTCTTAAGCTGAGTGCCATTCATCGAATAGTTTGCTTTCTCATTTTGGTATCCGATATGTAGTAATTTACATTTATCCGAATTGAAACTCATTTGCCAAATTTGGACCCAACGTGACAACTTATCTTGATTGTGTTGCATATCGTCAACTTGTTCTTTTTGAGAGTACACTATTTGCAATTTTTGTATCGTCAGCAAATTTTGAGATTGTACAGGTGAGACCCTCATCTATGTCGTTGATGTAAATTAGAAAGAGAATTGGTCCTAGTAGCAATCCCTGGGGTACCCCGCTACTTACATTGGTCCATTTAGATGCCTTACCATTTATGACTACTCTTTGCTTTCTGTCGCGGAGCCAATTTTCTAACCATTTCAACACACCGTCTTGTATTCCATGCGCTTTTAGTTTTAGCAGTAAAGGTTTGTGGGGAACTTTGTCAAAGGCCTTTTGAAAATCAAGGTATATAACAGCTACAGCTTTACTCTCATCATAGAGGTTGAGGATATCGTGGAAGAAGTCTAAGAGGTTTGTTAAACAGGAACGTTTGCTACGAAAGCCGTGTTGAGTATCTTTAAGTATGTTATTTTCCTCTAAGTGATTTACGAGTCTGTCTCTTATGAGCGTTTCTAGCATTTTACATACAACTGAGGTTAAGCTAATTGGACGATAATTACTGGGTAGGGATTTGCTGCCTTTTTTTTAAATTGGTGTTACGTTAGCTAGCTTCCACTGATCAGGCATAGTTCCAGACTGCAAGGATTTATTGAATAGCAATGTAAGTAGTTTGGAGAACTCATCCTTAGCTTCCTTTAGAACTCTAGGTGAGATTGTATCAGGTCCGGGCATTTTATTTACCTTGAGTTTATCTAAACAATTCAATACTTCTCTCTCTCTGTAATGGTGATATTGCTTAAAACATCAGAATTATCTATCTGAATCGGCGGTGCTGTAGGGATATCAATGGGGTCTTCTATAGTAAAAACTGATGCAAAGAAGGTATTGAGGGCATTACTCATTTGTACTTCGTCTTTGGTATATTCTCCATTTTCATCGACTAATGGTCCTACAGTTGAAGTAACTACTCTCTTCTTTCTGATATAACTATAGAATTCTTTTGGGTTTGTTTTACTTTGATTCGCAACATGTAACTCCAGGGTCTTTTTACTTTGCTTAATTAACCTTTTGGCTTTGCGTCGTAGTTCTACAAATTTCACCCGTTCTTCGTCATTTTGTGAGGATTTTAATCTATCATTAGCAAACTTTTTAGCAAGCAGACAGTATGAAATATCTTTATTCCACCATTTGGGCTTATCATTATGGCCTGTACGCCGTATTTTCGATGGTATGCAGTCTTGCACTGCTTTTAGGTAAGTGTTTGCAAATGATTCCCAAGATGTATTTATGTCGTTATTGTTAATTAAAAAGCTCCAGTCAGTTTCTTTAAACATTGCTCTAAGTTTACGAAAGTTTGCTTGCTTGAAATTAGGGACTTTCTCGATGCTGCTATTTGGTTCGTTACTAGTAAACTTTAAACTGAAAGTTATCGTACGATGGTCGCTGTTACTGAATTCATCACCGACATTCAAATTCTCTATCAATTCTTCTTTCGTTGAAAGTACAAGGTCAAGGCCATTATTTCCACTGGTTGGAGATCTATGTTAAGGTATTATAATAGGAATATAAGTAAAGTAGTTAAAATAATGAGTAATCCATGTAAATATGTAAGTGGGGAATAAATTGGTTAAGTAAGCAATGGGACTATATAACATATCTGGAGTTAGTTTGGTACTGATAACTTGTTGCCCGGCGTTGGTCACCGGACGCCGTGGAACTGGATTCTCACGTCTTAAGATGGGTCTTAGCTGGTCAGTGTTGGTCACTTAGGTAAGTAGTCACATAACTCTGACCATTGAGATTGGTTAAAGTAACGTAAGGGGATTTGAGATAAACTAGTGTTTGTTTAGTCTTTTACCTCATACGTCATAATTAATGTTGTTTACGCCGTCATAGACTTGTCCTTATGAGCATGGAGGTCATCATCATGGAGATGATTATCATTTTGTGCTAGCCAAAACTGCCCCAACCTCCCTGTACTTGGTCATAATCACTGCGTGCGCTGCGTAAAGTGTCTCGACCGGTCAAGGGGTATTTGGCTTACTAAATCATATACTAAGTGTTTCAATTCAGAAACGGCCTTGTGACACATTCTGACTCAAAATGTAAGAGGGTATTGTTATCAATCAGATCCACTTTTAAGAACCATTGTCGGGAAGCAGCTCATAAAGCTCTTCAACTTGACGATCAATTACTATCAGGGTTTTTGGACAGTACGTCACCCGGCAGACCCCAAAGTGCTGCATCTTCGCAGGCTTCCTTTACTGCTCCCTCGCCACGAGCTAAGCAAAAAGTGGTTTCAAAAGAACTTGTATCTACCGATGATTCTTCAGACTCTGCACCTCCCTCCCCCAGCCAGTCCAAAAGGATATCGATCTCCGATCAGGCAGCCTCTCAGAAGCGACGCCCTCGCTCAAAGTCACCTCATAACACACCCGCATCTCCTAGGACATCTTAAACTGCCAAGAGACAGAAATCTGAATCTTCTTCACGCCCGAAGAGCTGGCCGAAGAAGGAATCCAAGGACAAAGGGCACCCGGCAAAGCAACGAACCCTGGCACCAAAGACTGTACCGACACCCAGGGGGTCTGGGATACACCTGTCGAGAGCTGATCACCAGCAACTGTCTCCTCCTCGCCGACTCCCTTCTGTACCTGCATTAGGCAAGAGTGTCTTCGGGCCACCAGCTTCACCTCAGATGGTTTATGTCTTATCTTCTATCCAGGAGAAGCCTTACACGATCCCCCGCCGGGCGGCGCCTCAGGAGTCTCCCATTCAATTACCGCTGTTACGGGAGGATCGTAGGCATGTCACTACTCTTGATGACTCGCAGCAAGAGTCTAGTTCCAACTTAGAGCAACCGGGTCGCTTATCCACCATGGAACACTCACCAATACCTGATCTGGTGTAGATAGAAGAGCCTGAGCCGGAAGAGCAAGATCTTGCGGTTAGTGACATAGCCACCCGGTCTGAGGGGGTCCGTTACGAGGCCTCACCGGCCCCCTCAGCCCGGTTGCCAGGTGCCACTCCGTGTTTTGAGCAAACTGTGGAGGAAGAAGAAGTACCGTCTGGCCAGCGGCACTCTCCTCTACAAGAAGAACACCAGGACTCAGGCGCCTCTCGTTCTTCGTCAGAGATCGACCAAAGTGGAATTTTAGTGACATGTGAACAGTTTCAAAGTTGGATTGATTATGTAAAAGGTGTGAACGATGAGCAGAAGTCAAAGGTTTCCACTCCCTCGGCTCCGGCGGCGCAACCTCTGGGCCAGGCACAAGTCCTCCCGCATGTCTCACCTAGTCCCCCTATTGTTCCCGAAGCGATTAACGTCACTTCTGTCAGTCTGGCATTGTTGCTGTTCAAATTAGATATTTTGACATAGACTTAATTCCACCGCCTTTAGATAAATTATCCCTTATCACAAAAGGCCCTATGCCACTTCTTTTTGGTGAAGACAAGTCATGGGTGGTCGTGAAGCCCACTCGTCCGGAGGTCGCGCAGCCGATGGTCGCAGGAGGGCTCCCGGTGACGGAACATTGGTTCGTAGAGATGAGTGAGGCCAAGAAACTTAGGGCCAAGAACCAAGCAGAGGATATTCTTGATGTTATAATTAAGGCTATTCCCAATATTTATAATCCTGAATACTACATATATTCCCATTCCCCGGCCCTACCCCCAGCATCATCAGTTAAACTTAACGACATCAAATTGTTGCAGGGGATCACCCCTGAATTAAAGTCTCACCCCCGCCGGGATCATTCTGGTCTTCCGGTACTCCATATTGAAGGTGTGGGCGGGACCGTGGAATGGGTGGGAGAAAGAGGCCCGGCTTTTTGCCAGTTCTATCACTAACAAGAGTAGTCACCAACTCCCGCCGGAAGATCACCATTGGTTTTCCATGCCAGTGGCCCAGGTGGAGGGAGTCCCATAGTGTTTATTAGATTTCTTGTGTGCTCCTAAGCTGTCTTTGTGTCAATTGGCGGAGGCGTTTTGTATACCTACCCCAATGCAAGTCGACAAAGACTATAAGATGAGATCAAAAGCCTGGAGGTTGCCTTTGCAGTTCCTAGTCATTCGACAGCTAGTTGAGTCGCTAGCTCGTACGTCTGAGGCGGTACCAGAGAGTAACACACATAAGGTGCTATCTCTTACTACAGAATTCTGTTCAGAGTCTTGGCGATATTCGTACGGCTCTTTTCGAAGCTGTGCATGTGCAACAGGACCTGAGAGTTTATCTGTCTAAGAAACAGCCGGAGGAGATGGGTAGAAGATTGATATTATGGGATGTGCTATTCCCTACCCTTGTTTCCTCAGATACTTGGCACACAGTTAATTGTTTGTTAGACTCTCGCCGTGCGCTATTGCTTCCAAGCCGAAGAGTGAGTCATCAGCACATAAGCCTGCGCAAGTTAAGAGTCATTCATGTGAGTTCTTTCAATCACCACAGTCTAGCAAGGCTCAACCCCGTCCTGGAAGCAGTGGTACAGCCAGAGGACGCGGTCAGGTTAGGGGTCGTGGGAGGGGGGTTAGAGGTCAGTCGAGGGGTAAATCCAGCCGTGATAGTAGAGCCTCTCTTCCCAGTAACCAGTCATCTGAGTCAACACCTACCCAGACAAAAAACTGAAGGACCATGATGCTCCCTCACTCCCAGGGCCTACCAAAGGCAAGGTGGATCCGAGTGTAGCTCTGCCGGACAAGATCAGTTTCGTAACTGGCAGCTTCCGGGAATGTCATCGGGCATGGCCCCGCCGGATTTGGGCCAGAACAGTTGTACGCAAGGGCCTCTCATGAAGGTGGACCCGGCACCCTCGTTTACGTCGACCACTCGAGTCCAACCCTCTTTCATTAGAGGTGGGAATACTAATCCAAGAGATGGTAGACAAGCGCGTAATTGTTCAGGTCAACTCACTCCTCCCAGTTAATACATCCTGGTTATTCTTAGTGTCAAAGAGGGATAGCGATCAGAAGAGGCCGGTCATAGACCTGTCTTATTCCCTGAACCGCTATATTCACAATCAGTCGCTCAGGATGCTGATGGTGAATCAGATCAGGCTGACACTGCCGCCGCAAGGCTGGATATGTTCCTTAGATCTGACAGATGCCTACTGGCACGTCCCCATAAACAAACGGTTTCAAAAGTACCTGGCTCTGCGCCAAGGAAATCAAATGTTTGTCTTCCAAAGGATGCCCTTTGGTCTAAATCTTGCACCTCGTATTTTAGGCTCTACTACCACTGCTACACAAGGGAGTCAATATCATGTGGTAGCAAATTCCAAAATGTTTTGCCTCCAACATGTACAACTATAATTACTCATGTTTGCACTCTAGGTTTCAAGGTGAACTTGGCAAAGTCCAACCTCGTACCCACAAGAACTATCCAGTGGGTGGGCCTGCTGTGGGACACATAACACTTATCCCTGAGTCAAAGTGCAGACAACCGGCAGAGGTTTCGCAAGAAGCTCTTCTGATTGTTGCAGTCACTGAAAACCACAAGGAGGGTGTGGGAGTCTCTCGTGGGCTCACTCAACTGGTCAGACTGACTGTCCCGTTAGGACGGTTGAAGCTCAATAGGTTAATTTTGGAGAGAAACTAGCATTTCCCTCATTTGCCAGAGGGAAAGCTATACACAATCCCGAAGTTAATCCAGAACCTACTGGCGTACTGGGCGAAGCCGGAAATATTGCACTCAATAATGGCATGGACGTCTCATCCGATGACGATCTGGGTCGACACAGATGCGTCCGGTACCCTGGGATGGGGGTACCAGTCAAATCTGGGCCATCAAGGTCAGGGTCTGTGGTCCAGGTACAAAGACCTTCACATAAGTGCCAAGGAACTTCTAGTCCCACTTTTCTTTCTGCAAGAGCACGGCTCAACTCAGAATGGACAATCTGAATGCAGTAACATGCATTCAGAAGCAGGGGTCCGCGAGATCTCGAGTGTTACAAAGGTTGTCGGAAGAGATATTTCTCTTGGCCAAAAAGCTAGAGATTTATCTCCACGCCACTTATCTTAGAGATTTATCTCCACGCCACTTATCTGCGGGATTGCAGATATCTGGGCAGACGCTCTGTCTTAGAGACAGAGCACTCTAGTAGAATGATCCCTAAAGCAAACCGTCTTTCAACAGATGATTGCCGGGCCATACCTTCCACAAGTGGACTTGTTCGCATCAGAGGAGAACCACAAACTTCCTCAGGTCCTCACATGCCAGGTGCGAACCCTGGCGGGAGGACCAGACGCATTTCAGGTGGACTGGAACAAATGGAACTCCATTTATCTGTTTCCATCACCATACGCATCTTTAATGTGCCAAGTGGTTCATAAACTACGCAGTTATCGGGGCGTAGTCTCGTTGATTGCTCCGCTGTGGCCGGCCCAGGTTTGGTACGCGCAATTAAAGACATGGTGCGAGAACCCGGTGTCGCTCCCGATCTCGTATTTCTACTTATACATGATTGGAAACCTCAAGGCCTCGCTCACTTATGCCTTGTGGACATTCAGAGAGCAAAATGGCTAACTCACTTTGGAGAGAGCGTGACTCAGAAATTGATTAATCAATGTACCGCCTCTACCAAAAGGCAATACCAATCACACTGGAAGGCCTTTACTACTTTGATAACAGAAACTGACCAACAAAAGTCCTCGGAGTCTTTGATCTTTAAATATCTTGATTATTTGTTTGAACAAAAATCACTGTCAGTTGTCACATTAAAGAACCACCTTACGGCGATTAGAGAGCCCTTTTTTTATTTAACAGGACTCTCAGTGCCGGTGGCGGAGGAGAGAGGTTTCATGCGTGCATGCTTCTGGCTCCGCCCACCACCGCGTCAACTCATGCCCACCTGGTCACTAGATCTAGCTCTCTCTATGCTTCATGGGCATAAATATTGCCGTAATCCGATTTTTGAATTACGATTAAAGAAGGCCGTGTTCCTTATAGACTTGGCCTCAGCTAACAGGGTTTCTGAGTTGGCAGCAAAGAGTTCGAAACCGTCTTGCCTGAGGTGCTTGAGGTGCAACATGAGTGTCCATATTGCCCCAACACCCAATTTTGTTGCAAAGAACGAACATGCTGATCACGTTTTCTCTAAATTTGAGGTGCCGGCCCTGAAACGTAGCGATACTCGCCATTTATTATGTCCAGTAAAGTCGCTATCCCAATATATGTTAGCCACCCCGCTGCTACAGGCCGGCGCGCTTTGGGTTTCACGTACAGGTACACACCTTAGGAAACGGCAGTTAGCAGCTTTATTAGTGGAGGTCATCAGGGAAAGTAACCCTGGCGCCCTTGGGTGGGCGCATGATTTACGTAAGTGGGCGGCTTCGCTACGTTTTATGAAAAACTATTCCTTGGATGATATTCAGCGAACCAATTTATGGGCCTCAAATCATACTTTTCTAATGCAGTACCTGTCAGTGAATTTAACTAAACCCCAACTACAATGTATTGCACTAAGGCAGAAGGTCTAGTCTAGCATATTTGATTATGTCTGGGAGAAAGAAAAGGGGGTGGGGGTCAGCAGCTGAGACCTCTCCCCTTCCTTGCATATGTGTGTTTAAGTTAAGAAATTGTTGATGTGATAAGCATTTATCCAAATTTTCCTATTAGATTAAATCTATAGAAGGATGCAATTTAAATTTAGTACATTTATTTTGTGATATAATGTACAAACATTAATATTAAGTATTTTATATTTTGTAATATAAATATACAAATATTTGTATACATATTCTAGAGGTATAGTTTATGTTGAAACGCTGAATCACAACTGTCAAAGTTTCGATCTGGGATTTTTTTTTTAACTTTAAGAACGCCATCTGTTACCATCTCTATACATTTTGTTAATAAACTTTGATCTGTATAGCGTGGCTCACTCTACCTTGATTCATTTGCTAGTGGTTTGTTTGATATTCCTGATGAATGTCCCCCTCCAGACTTGAGAATTCAGGCAGTTCGTCAATAATGGAGAGGCCACTAATAAATGATAGGTTTGAGTCCCAAAGGGAAGATTGAAAACCGAATATTTAATAGTGGCCCCGGAATCATTGACGATTCCGGCCCTCCCAGCCATCCCCTTCCCATTCATCTGATGTAATTAAGTAGCTTGATATATAAGTTGAAGAAAGATGCGCCGCTCTGGACGCTAGATGACGCAGCTATAAGACATCAGACTGACAGGAAGCGCAGTGTTCATAGATCGTTTATTCTTTTATTCTTTTTATTTTTACCATATTTGTTATCGTTATTTTCAGTAGTGGCATCCACAATCATACAAGGACGAGTCCGTGATTGTTTTGAGCATTCGCTCACGATGATATTGTTAATCTCTATGTTTGAGCTCCTTGGCGGGACATTTGAAATGGCGTACCATAGGTTCAAAGAAAGGCCATAACTTTGTTAAGGCAGTTCGTCAATGATTCCAGGGCCACTACTAAATATTAGGTTTTCATTCTTCCCTTCGGGACTCAAACCTATAATTCCGTGTACATTGCTTATATTCCCACTCCCAGTCAAACACCCTTTGAAAATACCTTAACTCGTAAACTGAGAAGCTATGGTAGTTCAAACCCTCCCGCCAAGCAAAGATATTTGGTTCCATTCTGACGAAAATCGTCTTAGTACCATATATATAATTATTACTTATCCATATGCGCCAATTTTGCTTTTAATATGAACATATGAACATTTAAGAGCAATAAAAGAAATAGGAATAGCATTTGGGGGGTGAAATAGACGTATTAATGCCGCCCAGTCGTATCATGAGGCGAGAGCCAGGGCTGTGTATATGCTCCCTCTTCGAGCTGTAGAGCGACACTGAGCCCTTGCACTAGAAGTCTCTCTGTTGCAAGGATCTCTAGCTGCCTCGCCCGTGTTAAAAAGACCGTATGAGTGAAATTCGCGCCCAAAATTACCCGATAAAAGGGTGAATAAGAGGAAAAATAGCTGATAATTGAGGTGGGGGGAAAGGGGGGGACACATATTATGTAGGAGTGGTAGAAAGTAATGGAGGGGAATTATCTCACCTAATCAAAAATTGCTTTGTTTTGAGGCTGTTACCATAAATGCCCCAATCAGTATGACCCCTGATGAGGACTCCTCAAAGTGCCCTGGACCTCTACCTTCTACTCAATCTGTAGAACACCATCTCTCTTCTACCAAACCTGATTTACTTTTCCTCACCGAAACCCAGTTGTCTAAGGCAACAGAGAGCAAACCCTTCTCTGTATCCTCCTACTATATATATCCTCAATTCAAAGCCAAAGGTGGTTGTTGTGTGTATGCAAGCAAGAATTTTACTTGCTCTCATGTTCCCAACTTTGACTCCTCTGATTTATCAACTCTCTGGCTTAAGCTATCTTGTCACTCTCTCCCTAAACATATCTGTGCTGTTTATCTCTTTCCTAATTCTACTGACTATCCGAAATTCTTTGACTATCTTACTTCTAAAGTGGAACACATTCTATACATCTCTCCCTTCTCTGAAATCTCCATCTTAGGAGATTTCAATGTTCACCACCGCAAATAGCTCTCCTCTCTTTTCACTGACCAACCTGGTGAACAAACTTACATCTTTTCTATCCTAAATGACCTAGAGTAGCTAGTTCAGCACCCCACCTGTATTCCAGGCCACCCTGGAGATCGGACCATCATTCTCGACTTATTTCTAACCTCTAATCCTTCTTCCTACTATATATCTTCACTTTTCCGTTGGGCTCCTCCGATCATAACCTTATCTCTGTCACCTGTCCTGTCTCTCCAGTACGGCCTTCTGACCTCCATAGCCGTTGACGCTTGTGGCATTTTGACGCAGCCGACTGGTAGGCTCTATAGCAGTTCTGCTTTCATTTCCCATGGAATGAGTTTTGCTTCCATGGCCATTGACCCTCAGAGAGTGCCAAGCGCATTACCGACGTAAACCTTTCAGGCATGGAAGCATACATCCTATTCTCTTTCTCTTAACTAACTCACAAAAATCTTGGTCTACTCACGCTTGTTCTACGTCTGTCCGCAGGAAGGAGGAAACATTTAAACGGTACCACCACCTTCAAACTCAAGAATCTCGTACTTTATATATTTCTGTCCGGAATCAAGCCAAATCTGTTTTTCGACATGCCAAAAACTCTTTCAACAATAACAAAATGCTCTAAACTTTTCAACCTTATCTCTTCTCAAGCTTTTTGGCATCTAGCCAAAACACCTCTCCAACAATTTCACTTCCTCATCTTTCCCTCTTCTTTTCCACTCTGATGGTACCACCATCACCTCTTCATCTGACAAAGCTGAACTTTTCGCTCAAACTTTCGCTAGAAACTCAACCTTGGATGATTCCGGCGCTACTCCTCCCTCTCCACCCACCTATCACTTAAATATGCCCAATATCACGATATCTTCTAAGGATATACGGTCTGCCCTCTATGGGCTTAATACTAAAAAGGCGTATGGACCGGATTGTGTTCCTCCTGTTGTACTCAAAAACTGTTCTTCCGTGCTGACTCCCTGCCTAGGCAAACTTTTTTGTCTCTGTCTTTCCTCTAATGTCTTTTCTTCTTGCTGGAAGTTTGCTCTCATTCAACCTGTCCCAATGAAGGGTGATAGCTCTCAACTCTTTAACTATCGTCCAATTGCTCTCATTTCTTGCATCTCTAAAGTTTTTGAAACTATTCTTAATTCAAAATTTCTTAAGAAGTTATCTTTCCATAATATTCCATAATATCTTTCCGCCAATATGGTTTCCTTAAGGGCCACTCTACTAGTGATCTTCTTGCTCATCTTATTAACTCTTGTTCATCCTCCTTTCGGGACTTCAGTGAGAATTCTTCTATTGCGCTAGACTTATCTAAGGCCTTCGATAGAATCTGGCACAAATCTCTAATCTCTAAACTACCCTCCTTTGGTTTCTATCCCTCTCTCTATGCCTTGTCTCTAATTTCCTTTCTGAACGCTCGATAGCTGTAGCTGTGAACGGCCATCGTTTACTTCCTCAACCTATCAGCTCAGGTCTTTCCCAGAGTTCTGTCCTGTCTCCAATTTGTTTTCTAATATTCAATAATGATCTCCTCAACTGTACCTCTAGTCCTATCCACTGACCTAGGGTTCTGTTACTCATAGTTCGATCCTTACTGTATCCTAATATTGTTTCAGAATGACAAGGGACCAACCAAAACAAATTGGGTTTTCACTTCATTGGTCTTTCTTCTATGATGAGCCAGAAGAGCAGCTTGAAAAGGGACCCAACTTCTTGCATGTGATGCGACACACCCACCGCTACTCTGGCGGTATATTGAATTTAAAGCCGATGCTTGATATGGACAAGGCGCGTTGTATCACCTCTCACTTCCCTGTCTGGTGCACCTCCGGTAAGATAACTTGTATCAACAAAGCCACTACCTACCCGTTAGATTCAAGCCCCAGTGTTTCAAATGAGAACTGCACAGAGACAACACTCTTGAGTCTCATCTGAAAGGCTGATTTGAAGCGGGAGGTGGTGTATTTTTCTGATATGGTTTTGTGTTCTTTCATGGCAGTTCACTCTTCATATATTGGTTAGGGATTATAAAGATGTAGATAGGCTACTAATTAACAAAGCTTTTCTCATCCTGTTCTGGAATAGGACTGTGTAAGTTACCTAGCCTATTAACGATGAAAAAAGTTTCCACTTTATCATGGATAGTGAATTATATATGTATATGCTGGCCATACCTCATTCATCTTTGCATTGTCATGTTAAACGAATATCCTGAAATGTAATTCATCCTGATGTTGTTTCTTATGCAAGCCCTTCTTGTCCAAGCTTTAGTCATTAAAGATACCCAGAGTACAGTATATACAATTGTTATAATATATTACAGGTTTGACAACCCGAAGGCTGTACAAGGAAAGCCCTTTACTTGAGCAAAGCAATGGAGTATTTATAATAATTGCAGAGTACTCCCTATTTACTCCAGGGACTGTAAAATCCAAGCCCTCCTCGCCCGTACACTATAATGATGACCCTTTATAGCTAGTGTACTTAAGCTGCGATTCCTGTCACCACTCAAGACCGATAACCCAGCGGGTCATCAGGTTGGTGGCAGAATATGTGGACTAGGACCACTGAACTACAAACAGCAGGGAGATCATGCACTTAGCATTGGCGACGCACAATATTAAGACCTGTGCATGCCCGGCCATCCCACCATTTTAATTTCAATGTCCTATACTTAGTGTTATTGTATTAACTAGCCTAATCTAACATAACCAACATAACCTAACGTAACCTAATGGAATAAAAATTAGAACAAAAAATCCAAATAGAATTGTGATTAGGCACGATTGTAGCAGCGCTGCATCCACGGTGCGTTGACTATTTATATACCGCAAGATTGTTTTCCCTTCTCGAATGTATCTACGCTAATTCTCAGTAATTCCATCACTGATTTATTCATATATCATCATTGCTTACTTATATATATATATATATATATATATATATATATATATCCCACAACCACCAGCAACCCACCCGTATCCCGGATAGCTTCGGAGATCGGCCCAACATTCTTGACTTATTTCTGACTTCTAACCCTTCTTCTTATACTGTCAATCTTTTCTCTCCTTTGGGCTCCTCCGACCATAAACTTATCTCCGTCACCTGTCCTAACTCTTCAGTACGGCCATCCGATCCTCCCATCCGGCAGCGCTTGTGGCACTTTGGCGCTGCCGACTGGGAGGCTCTCCGGCAGTTCTTCTTTGATTTCCCATGGAATGACTTCTGCTTCCGTGGCCGAGGACCCTCGAAGAGTGCTGAAGGCATTACCAAGGTAATCCTCTCGGGCATGGAAGCGTACATTCCATTTTCTTTCTCTCAGTCTAATGCAAAAAAATCTTGGTTTACTCACGCTTCTTCTACTGCTGTCCACAAGAAGGAGGAAGCATTCAAACGGTACCGATGCCTTAAAACTCAAGAATATCATTCTTCCTATGTTTCTGCCCGGAATCAAGCCAAATCTGTTCTTCGACTTGCCAAGCACTCTTTCATCAATAATAAATGCACTGAACTATCCAACTCTAGCTCTTCCCAAGCTTTCTGGCATCTAGCCAAAAACCTCTCCAACAACTTTTCTTCCTCGTCTTTCTCTCCCCTTTTCCACTCTGATGGCACAACCATCACTTCTTCCTCTGACAAAGCTGAACTCTTTGCTCAAACTTTTGCTAGAAACTCTACCTTGGATGATTCCGGTGCTATTCCTCCCTCTCCACCCCCTTCTCTCCTACTTATGCCTAACATCCTAATCTCTTCTAAAGGTGTACTTTCTACCCTCTCTGGACTTAATACTAAGTAGGCGTACTGTCCGGACG
The DNA here is from genome assembly GCA_032716605.1 of Paralithodes platypus. Taxonomy (NCBI): domain Eukaryota; kingdom Metazoa; phylum Arthropoda; class Malacostraca; order Decapoda; family Lithodidae; genus Paralithodes; species Paralithodes platypus. The sequence goes on along the minus strand of CM064575.1, from coordinate 53,765,952 downwards.
GTGTTCCTCCTTTTGTAAAACTGTGCTTCTGTGCTGACCCCCTCCCTAGGCAAACTCTTTTGTCTCTGTCTCTCCTCTAACGTATTTCCTTCTTGCTGGAAGTTTGCTCTCATTCAACCTGTCCCAAAGAAGGGTGACCGCTCTCAACCCTCCAACTATCGTCCAATTGCTCTCATCTCTTGTATCTCTAAAGTTTTTGAAACTATTCTTGCTTCCAAATTTCTTAAGCATTTCTCTTCTCATAATATGCTCTCAGATTGCCAGTATGGCTTCCTTAAGGGTCGCTCTACTGGTGATCTTCTTTTATATCTTACTAACTCTTGGTCATCCAACTTTCGGGACTTCGGTGAGACTTTTTCTGTTGCACTAGACATAACGAAGGCCTTCGATAGAGTCTGGCACAAGTCTTTAATTTCCAAACTGCCCTCCTTCGGTTTCTGTCCCTCCATCTGTTCCTTCGTCTCTAATTTCCTTTACGGCGTTCCATAGCTGCGGTTGTGGATGGCCATCGCTCAATTCCTCATCCTATCAACTCCGGTGTTCCTCAGGGTTCTGTCCTATCTCCTATTCTCTTTCTAATTTGTATAAATGATCTTCTCAAATGTACATCTAGTCCCATTCATGCATATGCAGATGTCTCTACTTTACACCACTCAATTAGTTTTACAGAACGCCCCAGCCAGCAGTCCCTCAAAAGTAAACGTAATGAAGCCATAAAATGCTTATCTTCTGATCTAGCTACTATTTCCAGTTGGGGTAGAGAAAACCTTGTTACATTCAATGCTTTCAAAACTCAATTTCTCCATCTTATTACCAATCAGGAACCTCCAGAGGACTATCACTTATTCTTCAACAATACAAAAATCAACCCTTCATCTTCTCTCAATGTTCTTGGTGTCTCTTTTTCTTCTGCTCTCACTTGAAAAGACCATATTACCAGTCTCGCTAAGGCAGCGTCCCAGAAGCTGAGTGTGCTCAATCGCCTCAAGGGGTTCTTTACTCCTGCGCAGCTTCTTGTTCTGTACAGGGGCACAGTGCGTCCTTGTATTGAGTATTGTTCACATGTGTGGGGAGGATCCTCTCCCACCGCACTACTAGACAAAGTAGAAAGGAAAGCCTTTCGTATCATTAACTCCCATCCACTCACCAACTCTCTGCAATCTCTTTCCCTTCGCCGCAATGTTGCATCTCTCTCACTATTCTATCGCTACTACAATAATCAGTGTTCCTCGGAGCTTTCCCAGTGTATACCACCTCCTCTACGTAGGGTACATAGTACCCGCCTTGCAACACAATCCCACCCCTACTCTGTTCAACTCTCCAACCCAAGAGTGAAACGCTATTCTCAGACTTTCTTCTATTCAACTGCTGAGCTCTGGAACTCTCTCCCATAATCAGTCTTTCCCTCTTCCTATGACTTAAATTGCTTCAAACTCCGTGTGTACAGGCATTTTAGCTCGAACGTCCCTTGATTTTAGCCCTGTCACTCTTTGAAATCTGGGGGAGGCACTCACTGCAGGCAGTTATGCCTTTTGTCTCCCTCATTCACATAGAAAACAAAAATATATATATACGGTATATATATATATATTTATATATATATACTGTATATATATATATATATATATATATATATATATATATATATATATATATATACAGTATATATATATATATATATATAAGAACATAAGAACATAAGAAAATGGGAGTCTGCAGAAAGCCGATTGGCCTAAGCAAGGCAGATCCCTGTCCCACACAACCCCAAATCAATTACAAAGCCCAATTATAGGCTCAACACTCTAATACCCTGAGGATCATCCTACCAAAACGGTTAGAGATTAACGCAGGATTATGGGGGTCTGCAGAGCGCTGATTGGCCCAACCCGGCTGATCCCCCTTCACACCCAACCCTTCTCGTCCATATGCTTATCCAATTTTATCTTAAAGCTCCCTACAGTTTTAGATCCCACTATAGCACTTGGTAGTCCATTCCACCCATCTACAACTCTGTTACCAAACCAATATTTGCCTATATCTTTTCTGAAACGAAATTTATCTAATTTGAAACCATTGGTACGAGTTCTTTCGCTATCACTGAGCTTTAGTACATTTGTCATGTCCCCTTTGTTAATCCCACTAACCCACTTGAACACATATATGTGCATATATATATATATATATATGTACTGTATATATATATATATATATATATATATATATTATTATATATATATATATAGTATATATACAGTATATATTATTTATTTTATTTTTTTTTATTTTTTTTTGTCTATGTGAATATAGGGTGTATTGAAACAACTGTTACAGGCTATGACGAACACATTGTAAAATGGAAAATAAACATATATTGTTGTATCACATTTTTCCCATAAATGTGTTATTTTAGAGATAAATGCCTGTTTATAAATGTAGCAAAACAGGGTTACAAGTAAAGCGCTAAATTATTAATACATGATAAACCTATTTATTATCGACTTAACTAAAGGGAAAGCATGGGTTTACCTATTCACACATTAGTAATTACGAAATTAAAGTATTTTATAATGTGGTGATGATATTATGTGGTTAGCAGAAAAATACTAATTATCAGCAACATATTAGCGTAAACAAAATATGTAACATTTGTAGCTCTGGTCATAGGACATAATACTGATGCCCAAGTCTGGGTCGGGTATCCGAACGAAGCAGAAGGTAATTCAATCGTTTATGAAGAGTAGTTCTATTGGGGGCTGATCGTTCTCGCGCAATTGTTACGTATTTAATAAAGATAGTATACTGCATGTACAGTTATGTTCAATTAATCTTCTAAATTACACTGTAATGACCATGTACACTTACGAGCATAAATACTGCGACACCAACCAAATAATTTTCGCCCCTTTGTCTCCAAAGGTATTGCAAAACTTTGTATTCAAACTCACAATTATTTCTGTATTTCATTCTAGCTACTGTCAAACGATTGTATTCAGCTTAGTATAAACCCCTAGTGATGAAGGAGTTGACGTTATCTGGTTGATGTCACAGCATTTGTGCTCGTGACTGTACAGCAGTGGTAATTCATTCTGATCGATTTAGAAGTGTCGAACTGATTAACCCTTTCACGCATTTATGACACAGAGGTTGCCAGATGAGCAATAAGAAATAGAGTTGTCTCACTCTTATAATCACCTCTCCAAAATTAGTTTTCTGCCCACAGCTAACTCAAAGACAACTGCAGAGGTTGAAGTAACTAAACTAAAGGCTTCTAAATACCCCTGATGGTAACAAAGGCTTTAAAGTATCCCCAATAGGCTTAAAATCGTGTCATATGTCTGAGAGGGTTAAAAGAATCTCTGAAATTCAAATACCCAGTATAAATTAGTTAGGAGATTTAATTCAACCCGAGACCGCTTCGAATATGTTTGTATCTGGATAAATGTTCACAACTGTAGCCTACAATGCATTAAATAACATTGGGCAATAACTTCGTAATGCCCACTTTTTGTGGTTCTATTTATCATTCAACATTGGTAATAATTACTAACATATGACAGTAATATCTGCAGACCACTTGAAGATCGTAATTTGTTAACACCTTCGGTGTTTCCTATGTTGAAAGAAAGATACATAAATGTTTGATATTAACAGAAAATAATTATAGTTGTAAATGGTTTATAAAAGAAACATAAATTACATTATGTCAACCCGAAAACTAATCATGTTTATAATTCAACATTCCTGGGTATAAATTAGGAGATTGAGGGGAGGAAGGGGGTTGGGGGGGGGGGGGGAATGCCAGTGTTCGGCTTATAGCACATGCTTGGACGACACTGATTATTTTACTGTATATCCTGTAAATCATTAATGCTTAATTATTTTATATTTCATTATAGAATAAAGTGAACTTGTTTTTTTAATCTGTACTTAGCACTTAAAGTCTGTAGGGTGTTGTTTCAATACACCCTAATATATATATATATATATATATATATATATATATATATATACTGTATACTGTATATATGGGCTATGTAGCTTATCACCCTTTAATATGATTATGAATTATTTTGGAAATGCTAAAGGTATATCTAGGTATAGTTATCATATCCCAGTTGATTATTTATTTTATGGAGAAAAAAACACAGAAAGGCTAAAGCAAGATATCGAACCCAAAAGTCCAAACCGGATTGAATTTCACTCCAAGTCACTCCTCTCTATAAGTAAGGTTGGGAAATAGATCGGCATAAAGTGGTGGTGGCAGAACACGCAGCTTTTAGTCATGCACATGGCATGTCAGATGATATTTGTCTACTCCTACAAGTAAAACGAATTACACTGATTCTTGCCCTTTGAATTTCGCGCTGGGTTACTTGGCACCCATATCGATGCAGCAGGGATCTAAACCACTTCACCTCCTCCACACCTCTATCTTCTATCCCACCAACCCTTTTCAATCCCTCTTCCCCAATCCACCCCATCCTAATCAACTCAATCCTCCAACCCGTTTACCTCAATCTCCACTCCCACCACCACATCCTTCACCAACACCTCCTACCCCACCCTCACCCCCACCTTACCCCCGTGCAGCATCACCTAACACACACCGCACACATAACATTAACATCCTTCAATTGAACACAGATGGCACAAACTAAAAAGAACACACACTTCATCAAACAACGCAATATACACATTGCTGTCTTACAACAAACACAAATACACAGAACACAAAACACAACTCCATTTGATAACTTCACCACGACTGGACTGTCAGCGGCAGTGGTGGACCCATCACCTTGATACACACATCAATACATTTGCCGGATACCAGTGTACAATGCATATACAAAATATCTTCTCCCCCCACACGACACTACTTCAGAAATTCAATCAATTAGAATATGCAGTGGCAACATATCACACATAACAGTCATAAATTATCTTCTCAACTGTACCTCCAATCCTATCCATTCATATGCAGACGACTCTACCTTGTACTATTCAATTAATTTTCCAGAACGCCCCAGCAAGCAATCCCTCAGAAACAAACGTAATAAAGCCATACAACACTTATCTTCTGATCTAACTACCCTTTCCAATTGGGGCATAGAAAACCTTGTTGCCTTTAATGCTTCCAAAACCCAATTTCTCCATCTATCTACCCGCTCGGAACTCCCAGAGGACTATCCCTTATACTTCAACAATACAAATATCAACCCTTCATCTTCCCTCAGTATTCTCGGTGTCTCGTTTTCTTCTGCTCTCTCTTGGAAGGACCATATTATCACTCTTGCTTAGACGGCCTCACAGAAGCTGGGTATGCTCAACTGCCTCAAGGGGTTCTTTACCCCTACACAGCGTCTTGCTCTGTACAGGGGCACATTTATTTGTTTTTTCTATGTGAGTGAGGGAGACAAAGGGCAGAACTGCCTGTAGCGATTGCCTCCCCCAGAGTTGATAGATTGACAGGGCCAAAATCAAGAGACGTTCGAGCCAAATTGTATTGAGTATTGTTCACATGTGTGGGGAGCATCCTCTCACACAGCAATTCTAGACAAATTAGAAAGGAGACCCTTTCGTACCATTAACTCCCGTCCACTCACCGACTCCCTGCAATCTCTCTCTCTTCGCCGCAATGTTACATCTCTCTCACTATTCTATCGCTATTTTAATAATCAGTGTTCCTCAGAGCTCTCTCAGTGTATACCACCTCCTCAACGTAGGGTACGTAACACTCGTCTTGAAATACAATCCTGCAATTCTCCAACTCACGAGTGAAACAATACTACCAATCTTTCTTCTATTCAAAGTAGACGTGCCGTTTCGCCCAAAATCAAAACGACATACCCAACTCTGCGAAGGGTTACCATCATCACTAATATTACCACCATATTACTACTACTATCATCATCAATACAATTGTCACCATCATCACTAATACTACCATCATCACTAATATTACCACCATCATCACTACTACTATCATCATCACTACAATTGTCACCTTCTAAGGTCAACTAAACTAACTTAACCTAACAAATGAGGGCGAGTTTTTTTTTGCCCCCTGAACGATGGCGTTCTGTGTGAGTGTGCCCCTACAGGGCACACACACACAGAATGCCATCATCATTACTTGGGAATAGGTACAAGGTAGGGGTCGGGGGTCCTGAGGATGGGTGGGGGGGGGGGAACTAAACCATATTTTGGACCTAGAATCATAAGCATTGCACAAATTCAAAAAATATTTGTTTAATTACCGTCGCATTCATGCACCGAATGTTCGTGTGAAGTTTGGTGAAAATCCGTCGAACAGTCTAGGAGGAGTTATTGGACAGACAAACAGACAGACAGACAGACATTTCGGCCGGCATGTAGGCCTACCACTATACGGTGGGTGATACCACACTGCTTACGCAGAGTTGATAAATAAAAAAATACATACATCCCACCTCAAATGTCCCCCACAGTACCCACAGTACCCACAGTACCTTGGATGATTCCGGTGCTATTCCTCCCTCTCCAACCCCCTCTCTCCTACTTATGCCTAATATCCTAATCTCTTCTAAAGGTGTACTTTCTACCCTCTCTGGGCTTAATACTAAGAAGGCGTACGGTCCGGACGGTGTTCCTCCTGTAGTACTCAAAAACTGTGCTTCCGTGCAGACAAACCTGCCTAGGCAAACTCTTTCGTCTCTGTCTCTCCTCTAACATCTTCCCTTCTTGCTGGAAGTTTGCTCTCATTCAACCTGTCCCAAAGAAGGGTGACCGCTCTCAACCCTCCAACTATCGTCCAATTGCTCTCATCTCTTGTATCTCTAAAGTTTTTGAAACTATTCTTGCTTCCAAATTTCTCAAGCATTTCTCTTCTCATAATCAGCTCTCAGATCGCCAGTATGGCTTCCTTAAGGGTCGCTCTACTGGTGATCTTCTTTCATATCTTACTAACTCTTGGTCATCCAACTTTCGGGACTTCGGTGAGACTTTTTCTGTTACGCTAGACATATCAAAGGCCTTCGATAGAGTCTGGCACAAATCTTTAATTTCCAAACTGCCCTCCTTCGGTTTCTGTCCCTCCATCTGTCCCTTCGTCTCTAATTTCCTTTCCAGCCGTTTCATAGCTGCGGTTGTGGACGGCCATCGCTCACTTCCTTGTTCTTGTTCTTGTTCTTGTTAGGGAGACCCACAGAGGGCTGCTCTCGGGCAGCATGATATGCGGGGTTTGTGCAGGGGAATTATGAGAGGGATAGGATCGGGTCAAGGATTAGGGAGATAATGAATAGTGATCCTATTTCTAAAGGAATGAAGAGTGGGGCTATTAACTATGTGAGATGGGAGGTGATTCCACTCTTGGATGCTGCGGTGAAAAAATTAATGTCTGAATATGTCCGTGCTTTCCTGATATGTGTGGTATTTTAAGTTGTAGCTGCGTCTCGTAAATCATATGTTTGTAGGGTGTAAATATGTATTTTTATCTATGTCTGCTAGATTGTTTGTGATTTTGTATAACATTTGTTGTCTGTGTATTTGTCTTCTTGTTACAAGGGGGTCTAGTTTAATGTCTTGTTTGAGCTAAGTGACTGATGTAGTATGTCTGTAAGCACGTTTGATCCATCTTGCAGCTTTGTTTTGTATGGCCTCTAATTTGTTGATATTATTGTGAGTGTGTGGATCCCAGACGCTGTCGCAGTATTCTAAGTGTGGCCGGACTAGTGATTTGAAAGCTTGAATTTTGATGTTTGAATTACACTTTGTGAGATTCCTGCGAAGGAAGCCCAGGGCCCTATTAGCCTTTGCTCTGACGCTGCTCGTGTGTGTGGTCCACCTCATGTCCGCTGAGATGTGGACCCCCAAATATTTATGGGAGGGAACCGTATCTAAAGATGTATTGTGAAGTTTGTAAGGGAATGGAATGGTTTTACTGGAACGGGTGAATCAAATATGGTGTTCCTCTGGTGTTCCTCAGGGTTCTGTCCTATCTCCTATTCTCTTTCTAATTTTCATAAATGATCTTCTCAACTGTACATCCAGTCCCATCCATTCATATGCAAACGACTCTACCTTACACCACTCAATTAGTTTTCCAGAACGCCCCACCCAGCAGTCCCTCAAAAGCAAACGTAATGAAGCCATAAAACACTTATCTTCTGATCTAGCTAATATTTCCAATTGGGGCAGAGAAAACCTTGTTGCATTTAATGCTTCCAAGACTCAATTTATCCATCTAACTACCCATCAGGAACCTCCAGAGGACTATCCCTTATACTTCAACAATACAAAAATCAACCCTTCAACTTCTCTCAATGTTCTTGGTGTCTCTTTTTCTTCTGCTCTCACTTGGAAGGACCATATTACCAGTCTTGCTAAGGCAGCCTCCCAGAAGCTGGGTGTGCTCAACCGCCTCAAAGGGTTCTTCACCCCTGCGCAGCTTCTTGCTCTGTACAGGGGCAGAGTGCATCCTTGTATTGAGGTATTGTTCACATGTGTGGGGAGGATCCTCTCACACCGCACTCCTAGACAAAGTAGAAAGGAAAGCCTTTCGTATCATTAACTCCTGTCCACTCACCAACTCTCTGCAATCTCTTTCCCTTCGCCGCAATGTTGCATCTCTCTCGCTATTCTATCGCTACTACAATAATCAGTGTTCCTCGGAGCTTTCCCAGTGTATACCACCTCCTCTACGTAGGGTACGTAGTACCCGCCTTGCAACACAATCCCACCCCTACTCTGTGCAACTCTCCAACCCAAGAGTGAAACGCTATTCTCAGACTTTCTTCTATTCAACTGCTGAGCTCTGGAAATCTCTCCCAGAATCAGTCTTTCCCTCTTCCTTGACTTAAATTGCTTCAAACTCCGTGTGTCCAGGCATTTTAGCTCCAACGTCCCTTGATGTTGGCCCTGTCACTCTTTCAACGCTGGGGGAGACACTCGCTGCAGGCAGTTATGCCTTTTGTCTCCCTCATTCACATAGAAGAAAAAAACACTACACCCCACATATTATACAACACATCACAAACATTCCCAACATCATCCTGGGTGGTGACTTCAATGCCAAGTCGTCGGCCTGGCATGTCAACAATCCCGACTCAGACAGAGGGCTGGTGATAAACAATCAAACAGGTAACCTTTTCATCCTTAATAACATTCATCACCCTACCCATACTCCCCACCAAGCCCTCTACCTCCCTTCATCACTAGACATCACCTTTTACTACCCTAACCTCGCTCTCACGACATCTTGGAGGGTGGTCATACCCTTAAGTTCTGACCACCTCCCGATCATCATTACCACCAAAACCAAAATCAACCCAGCTGGCCACAGACACACATTCACTATTTATAAAAGAGCCAACTGGTAAACTTTCACAACTGAGAGAGAACAACAACTAGAAACTCTAAATAATACATCGGGGCTGTTCGGCCAGGCAGCCTAGGGAACGACCACTATTACTACTACCACTTCAGTATGGGTGACGCCATTATTCCGTATAATCTGGTTATTATTAGACAATTCTATGCATCTTAGGAGGGATGTTTAGTATTAAGAGAGGTGTAGTATTTCTCCATTAATTTGTTGACTATCATAAATCCTTCCAAACCAGCAAAATCGTCTATTGATAGCAAGAATAAAAAAAAACAATAACTTCACATGTACTGAAAGGATTGATACTATTGATATAAAATCTATAAAACTAGCAAAATGTTCCTCCCGATTTTGCTGTCAAACGGAGGCGCAATGGCGTAGTTACGAATAACAAAGGAACACCAAGAACGTACCTACAGAACATTGCTATCTGTCCCGGAATTTGACGGTTGACAGCTCTAGGAGACCTGCGACAACCAATGGACCAATAAATATGAGCTTAGAACTAATAAAAACTATCTATGGAAACCCACGGAATGCCATGGCTTTTGCTTGCAAGCAGTATAAAAAAGAGCCAATTTAAATGACCAGTGCAGTTCTACCTTTGCCAGCGGTTTAACCCCATCTACCTGTGCTCGAGTTATGCTGCTTTTCATGAATCATCACTTGCATCACCTAAGCTATTTAGAAGGGTTACAAACTTGTGCAGGGAGTTAAAGAATACGCCCAGGCGGGGTTTTCCCATTATTTTCCCTCAATATACGTTACCCTAGTGCGATATACGTAGCCCTGACCAAAATCCAATGATTAGAATTGGGTCGAATACTCTCCATAAGAGTCTTCAGTCATTCATTCGTCCTCCCACTGGCCTTGGATGTGATTGATCCACTCTTGAGCGAGCAGCCATAATTATTGTTGTTGTCTCTCTCCATATTTCGTATCCTTACCCTCGCGATAGCTCGATGAAATAACTAGTCATCTTAGCAACTAATGTGTTTGGTAGAGTGATGTCCTGTTTTATGAAATAAATCTCACATTCGTACCTGGTATATAGCTGTCACAAATAAATGTAGATTTAGTAAAGATGCTCTTCTCTCGCTCTCTCTTTTTCTCACACACACACACACACACACACGCATATACACACACAAAAACACACAAGACATTCACACAATCAAACGGGCACAGTCATAATATGAAAGATGAATTATGATATGAGAGAATATATAAATACAAGATAAAATAGTGAACAACAGTAGCTGTAATTGTAATAGTAAAGTCTGCACTACATATTGCTAGAATGAATTTACAGTTTTAGAATGTTAGAGAATTTAGAATGAGAGAAAAATAATAATTATGTAATGAGAGAGGAAATTGTATATTGTATGTTAACAAGAGCTGACATTAGGGTTATGATAAAATAGAAGGTTTATGATTGATAATGGAGAGAGAAAGAGACTGACCTACCGACCGACCTTTCGTGGCACTTCTTGGTATTTTGTGCGGTTCCTTGCAATACCACGGTCTTGTAGCGGTTTTCCAACAGTTTTCCATTGCTACGAAACAAATATATGCGTGCCGGAGCAAAAAAGATGAGCTTAGATTCGGCAAGGAGTAGCCAAAAGGCGGTGTACACCACAGAATTTTTTAACATGTTAAAAATTTCCCTGGCGTTTGTCGACACGGGACTCTGAGACACATCAGGGAGCATCCCAAATATATAGAAATATGGATGCCGAATAGGCCACGAACAAAGTTTCGTAGCAAGTCGGCGCCTGATTCTTGTAGGTGGGAAAGGGGCTTAACTTACTATCTATCTATCAATCTATTGCCGGACGCCCTGATCCCTGAAGGAGTGGCCACTAACGAAACGCCCCCATGCACCTCTGTCCCCAGTCAGTTGACGTCCCTCCTCCCATCCAGCACTGCCTTCATTCATATACTGCTTCACACCATCCTTCTACCGCTCATTTGGTCTACCTCTCCCTCTCTGTCCTTCCACCTCGCTCTCGTACACCCTCTTAGTCATTCTCTCGCTTCCCATACGTTCCATATGGCCGAACCATCTCAAGGTGTTCATTTTCACACTTTCCAGCACATCTACATCCACACCACACCTCTCTTTCTTCCTTATTCGTCTGTCTATCCCTCCATGTAACTCCACACGCACTTCTCAAGTAACTAATTTTCACCCCTCTCACTCTTGGTCTGAGTCTCTCCACCAACGTCCATGATTCGCTTCAGTAAGTCAAGGTCGGGATTACCACACTGTCATGCAAGGACTTCTTCACTTCCATGCTGACCACCTTAGCTCTTGTTACTGTTTTCAGCGTTCCTACAACCCTCTTCCCCTATTACAACCTCTCCTGCACTTTTTCATCCATACTCCCACCTTTACTCAGTACACTGCCCAGATACTTAATAGAGCTGACATTCTCCATAGCCTGACCGTTCAACCTCACCTCACACTCTGTGGCTGCACCCCTTTTAAAGACCATAACCTTGCTCTTCCCCGCATTTACCTTCAGATTCCGTTTTTCACACACTGTTCCAAACATATTTACAAGACACTGCAACTCTCATTCACTATCGCTCATGAGAACTGTATCAACGGAAAATAGCAGTACAGGTAGCTTCCACTCGTTTCCCTCCCTTATCAGCGATACACTCACATCCACTGCTCTTCCTTGTATTTCTTTCATGACTCCATCCATATAGGTGGGGAGGTGTGGCGGAGTGGTCTTGCCACTGGACTGGTAATCCAATGGACCCGGGTTCGAATCCAAATATGTCAATGGGAAGATATTATTGGGATGGAATTTGTGCTGTACCTAGTATCAGTGCATTACCACAGCACACCGAAATGCCAAATAAATACCCACATTGTTCCCTGATTAAATAGCATTGTATGAATATTCCCATATTCAAAAATATGCTACAGGGGGGCAATGCCTAGTGAGTTAATTGCTCAATAGGTGGCGTTCTGAGAGTGAGGGTCCGAGCCTGGAGGATGAGACTGTGAAGCATAGAGGCGGAGCAGCTTCAGAGATGGAATTGCTTCGAGCCGTGAAGCTTCACATGTCTCACTCCCTAGACTGGAGCAAGACCTCACGGGCCTCAACGTGTTCAGCGGTAGAGTGTAAAGGCTATCAGCCTATGCCCGAGAGGGAGTAGTTGGAATATAGAAAAAAAAAATGCATTAACCTTTAAACGGCAAACCTATGGTATTTGAAAGTGCCCGCCAGACGAAGATATTTTGATACAATCCCAACGAAAATCGTCATTATCCGATAAATATTGTTATTACTTATTCATATGTGCCTATTTTACGTTTAATATGAAGATATATATATTTTTGTTTTCTATGTGAGGGAGGCAAAAGGCAGAACAGCCTGTAGCGTTGTAACAGCAATAAAACAAGTGGAAATAGTATTTGGGGGGTGAAAAAGACGATGTATTGCCGACCGGTTCATTCATGAGAGTAGAGCTAGCGCGGCACACACACTCCCTTTCTCACTTATCGATCGACACTGATGTCTTGTTTGTGGAATCTCTCTCTTGCCACGATCTCTATTTGCGTCCCACATGACCTTGAAACTGGGTGGGGGATATTGGCGCAGAAAATAAACCGATAAACAAGGAAATAAGAAGAAAAATAGGTGATCATTGAAAGGAGTACAAAGGAAATCAAGCAACAACAGATCTAGTGACCCTTCTAGGCTGCTTGTCCTCCAAAACACTGAGGATCAAGTGTCCAAACAGTAGTTTAGAGTGGGTAAGGGAACGTTGGAAAGGGAATTACTGCCCTGGAACTAATGTCCGTGGCAGGATTAGGAAGTTAGTAGGGGACAAATGGGTTAGTAACTGAGGGGGGGATAAAATAAAGTTATTCATTTACAAACGCAGTCAGTCGCGGGTTTGATGCGAGATATTTGTCTAGCGGAGTTTAAAATTAATCAACGGTGATGCAGTCTATAACGTCTCAGGGAAGCCCATTCCACAAGTTGACAACTCGATTGAAGAAGAAATTCTTAGATTCGTGTGAGTTAAAAGATTTACCAATAATTTTGCAACCGTTTCCCCGCGTGTAATTAGATTGGTCGATAGTGAAGTACTTACTACAGTTCATATTGTCGATGCCTTTGATGATTTTGAACACTTGAATTAAGTCACCTCTTAATCTGCGCTGGGTTAAAGGAAATAGATTTAATTCTCTAAGACGCTCTTCGTATGGTTTGTTCTTTAGGCTAGGTATCATTTTGGTAACTCTACGTTGAACTTGTTCTAGCTTGTTTATATCTTTTTGGTAATAAGGGCACCAGGATTGAACGCAGTATTCCAGAAGAGGGCGGACTAAGGAATTGTAAAGGGTTAGGATAACTTCTTTGGATTTATGCTCAAATGACCTGCCTATAAAGCCAATTATTTTGTTTGCCTTCTTAACAACTTCTGAACATTGTTGACTCGGTTTTAGGTTACTCGATATTGTTACTCCCAGATCGGTTTCTCTGTTTACATTCTTAAGCTGAGTGCCATTCATCGAATAGTTTGCTTTCTCATTTAGGTATCCGATATGTAGTACTTTACATTTATCCGCATTGAAACTCATTTGCCAAATTTGGGCCCAACATGACAATTTATCTAGATTGTGTTGCATAACGTCAACTTGTTCTTTTGAGAGTACGCTATTTGCAATTTTTGTATCGTAAGCAAATTTTGAGATTGTACAGGTGAGACCCTCATCTATGTCGTTGATGTAAATTAGAAAGAGAATTGGTCCCAGTACGGATCCCTGGGGTACCCCGCTACTTACATTGGTCCATTTAGATGCCTTACCGTTTATGACTACTCTTTGCTTTCTGTTGCTGAGCCAATTTTCTATCCATTTCAACACACCGTCTTGTATTCCATGCGCTTTTAGTTAGCAGTAAACGTTTGTGGGGAACTTTGTCAAAGACCTTTTGAAAATCAAGGTATATAATATCTACAGCTTTACTCTTATCGTAGAGGTTGAGGATATCGTGGAAGAAGTCTAAGAGGTTTGTTAAACAGGAACGTTTTTTACGAAAGCCGTGTTGAATATCTTTAAGTATGTTATTTTCCTCTAAGTGATTTACGAGTCTGTCTCTTATGACCGTTTCTAGCATTTTACATACAACTGAGGTTAAGCTAATTGGACGATAGTTACTGGGTAGGGATTTGCTGCCTTTTTTTAATATCGGTGTTACGTTAGCTAGCTTCCACTGATCAGGCATAGTTCCAGACTGCAAGGATTTATTGAATAGTAATGTCAGTGGTTTGGAGAGCTCATCCTTAGCTTCCTTTAGAACTCTAGGCGAGATTGTATCAGGTCCAGGCGTTTTATTTACCTTGAGTTTATCTAAACAATTCAATACTTCTCTCTCTGTAACGGTGATATTGCTTAGAACATCTGAATTATCAATCTGAATCGGCGATGGTGTAGGGATATCACTGAGGTCTTCTGTTGTAAAAACTGATGCAAAGAAGGTATTGAGGGCATTACTCATTTGTACTTCGTCTTTGGTGTATTCTCCATTTTCATCGACTAACGGTCCAACAGTTGAAGTAACTACTTTTTTCTTTCTGATATAACTATAGAATTCTTTCGGGTTTGTTTTACTTTGATTCGCAATATGTAACTCTAAGGTCTTTTTACTTTGCTTAATTAACCTTTTGGCTTTGCGTCGTAGCTCTACAAATTTCACCCGTTCTTCGTCATTTTGTGAGGATTTTAATCTATCATTAGCAAATCTTTTAGCAAGCAGGCAGTTTGAAATATCTTTATTCCACCATTTGGGCTTATTATTATGGCCTGGACGCCGTATTTTCGATGGTATGCAGTCTTGCATGCTTTTAGGTAAGTGGTTTCGAATAACTTCCAAGATGTATTTATGTCGTTATTGTTAATTAAAAAGCTCCAGTCAGTTTCTTTAAACATAGCTCTAAGTTTATGGAAGTTTGCTTTCTTGAAATCAGGGACTTTTTCGATGCTACTATTTGGTTCGTTACTAGTAAACTTTAAAGTGAAAGTTATCGTACGATGGTCGCTGTTACTGAATTCATCACCAACATTCAAATTCTCTATTAATTCTTCTTTTGTTGCAAGTACAATGTCAAGAACATTATTACCACGGGTCGGCGTTCGAACAAATTGATAAAGCGAACTCTCTTGCAAGTTCGAATACAAGTCATGTCCGGAGTGTGAAGTAATAGTATCGCCCCACTTGGTCACAGGTAAATTAAAGTCGCCAAAAATTACGGTATCTTGTGAGTTACTTACATCTGCTATTTTTTCTTAAATTTCTCGGTCAGTTTGCACTGATTGAGCTGGAGGTCTGTATATTAACGCAAGTATTATTTTTGTACCTTTATTATTCTTTATTAGCACAAAAGATGTGTCGACGTTCGCAATTTGAGGTTTTGACAAGAGGGTAGGGTTAAGAGTTTCTTTGATATAAAGTAAAACGCCACCTCCATTTCTATTTATTTGGCTTTTCTCAAACATTACATAACCGGGAAGTGAATACTCTGCTAAAAAGTCTCTATCTTCGGTATTGAGCCAAGATTCTGTTATGCCAATCACATCATAATTTTCTGTAAACACTAGCTCCTCTAAATCTGAAAATTTATTGCGTATGCTACGAGCGTTTGCATAGAAAACCTTTAAATTTGTTTTTTTAGATCTCACGGAACGCTCTTTAATAATATTTTTGGTTCTTGTCGGAGCTACGTTTATGTTCATGGCTGTCCTCGGTCCTCGCTGTCTTCGGTCCTTATCGCTTGTGGTCCTCGGTTGCCTCTGTTTTTTGCTTGGCGTTGGATGATTTATGTCACTGCTGCTTCTTCTCGGATGGCGTTTTTTTATCCATGGCTGCGGACTGCTTCGTGTAGGAGATGACCCATGCGTGCTGAACCCACAGGGTTTAGATGAGTGCCATCCTTGCGGAACAGAGTCTGCTGGTTGTAGAAGTTGTCCCAGAGGTTGATGAATTCAACTTCTTCCTTCAGACACAAATATTTTAGTCGGCTATTTGTGCTGAAGGCCTTGTCGTAGAATTTGTCAGGTGCATCGATCTTGGGGAGAATGCCTGAGATTATGATATTCCTTGACTTGTTTTTGTAGTGCTGGATCATCTTGCGATATTTCTCCATCAACTCTTCAGATCTGGTGCGCATGACCTCATTTGAACCAGCATGGATGACAAAAAGGATATTTTCATTTGCATCCTTTGTGGTATCTTCGAAGGCTTCCACAATGTCGTCCAGTCCAGCTCCTGGGATGCAAAATCTTTTTCGTCTATTTGGGACTCTGTCGCAGAACTCTTCGACCTGTCCTCGTAGGATGGAATCCCAACGAGCCTGGTCTCTTCTGGTTCGTCTTCCATCTCTACCAAGATCTCAAATCTGTTTGACATTGTGACTGGTAGACGAGACCTTTTCTGCGTTGGCCGTGCACCGTTCCTCACTAGTGTAAATCCGGAAACCTGTGGTGGCGGGACTCTGCGTACAGGTCCGGGAGAGGAGTGGTAAGAACGGGGGCGAAGGGTTGGTACTGTTCGTGCTAGCAGGCTTCTTGCACGAGGAGTGGGGGAGAGACTAAGGTGAACAGGGCGGCTGTCCTGGTTTGATGTCGGCTCAGGTTCGTCAGAAGCATCTGCTGCAGTGGCTACTGCAGGTGTTGGATTGCTGGCAGATGACGTTGGGGCGGTGGTGGAAGCTGGAGTTGAAACAATTGGAGTTAGTGATACTCCAACGTTGACTGTTACAAACTCTTGGAGTGATTCCAGCTTCCTGGTGAGGGCGTTGATCTTGTTGTGGGCTTCATCCAATTTTGCTGTCAAATCCTCTCGTTGCTGGCAGAGTCGGCAGACTTGTGGATCGGCAGGAGCAAACATGGAAGCACCAAACCTACCGGCGCAGTTCGTACAGGCATGAGGCATGGTGAAGATCACTTTCTTCAGATCACTTCACTCACTTAAAAACACTTAACTCACTTTAAAAACACTAAACTCACTTTAAAAACACTTATCTCACTTTAAAAACACTTCACTCACTTCAGGTCGCTTCACTTACTTAAATGGCCTAACCGAAAACAAAAATGTTGAAATACGCACAAATAGGTTATCAGCAGTGATAGCCTAACCGAAAATTAAAACAAAACAAAATTAAATTTGAATACGCAGTGATAGCCGAACTGAAAACAATTTTATTTTTATTTAAACAGAAATAGGCCACCAGGGGTGATAGCCTATCCTAACCGAAAACAAAAATTATGAAATACCGGTACGCAGAAATAGGCCACCAGCGGTGATAGCCTAACTGAAAATTTAAAAATTGAAGTATGCAGAAATAGGCCACCAGGGATGATAGCCTAGACTAACCGAAAACAAAAATAACAGAAAACAAAAAATTATGAAATACCGGTACGCAGAAATAGGCCACCAGCGGTGATAGCCTAACTGAAAATTTAAAAATTCAAGTACGCAGAAATAGGCCACCAGGGATGATAGCCTAGACTAACCGAAAACAAAAATAACCGAAAACAAAAAGTATGAAATATGCAGAAGTAGGCTACCAGGGGGTGATAACCTACCTAAAAAAGCAAAACAAATATATATATATATATATATATATATATATAATAGAATATGTAACTAAATATACAATTCACCAAAGAGAGATTATATAAGAATAAAGTGTAACTGCACACAAGGGGTTAATATACTGTATCAACAGATGGCGCTGGTGTCACTGTAGGCTAGTCAAGCAGGATTATATTTAGATAAACAAAGTTATCAGTCAAAGGTTACTACAAGATCATGCAAGCAACAACTAAAATTACAGATATATATAGCTACAGTAGGATACTGAATACGATAACTACTAGAGTTAATAAGAAAATACAAAGCTAGGTCGATTAGAGGTGCGTGTGCGTCGTCTGCTACAAGCTAGGATAACAAATGTAAACAACAATGTTTATCAGTCAGAAAAGCAATAAAATAACATGCACGGCAACTACAAAACTATGTGGAGGTTAAACAAGCACTTAACTACTGTTCATGCAATGAATAAAGGGAATAGGGATATGAAATACTCAAATTAGGATCGAGTTTTCTCAGTGGCGATGCGGAGCTGTTGGCGGTAGGGAGAGAGTGAGGAGAGAGGAGAGAAAGGGGGGGGGAAGTTGGAGACATGTGGAGGAGTGATAGAAGGTATGGAGGGGAATTATCTCACTTAATCACATATTCCTTTATTTTGAGTGCCACTGGGGTCTTTTAAAAGGCTTTATTTAGGCCTTGGATCTTTAGAGTCCTGTCGCCTTCACCCAGTAAAACCTTTTAACCTAACAAGTGCGCATAGGGGTAATTGGAAACGTCCCCCTGTGCTGACGTATTTGAGGTGTTTCCGTCACTAAAATATTCATTGTGCCATTAATAGCATTAATACTTATCCATATGCGCCTATTATGGGTTGATTATAAAGGTATTAACCTGAAACAACAATAAAACGAGTGAAAACAGCGTTTGGATGGTCAAAATCGGAGATATAGCCCGCGAGTTGTATAATGTATGGGTGAGGCAAGCTGCTTTCCCGCCAATTTCCCCCAAGGCCACTGAGACACAGTCGATCGATACTCTCTCTCTCTCTCTTGCACTCGCTTGCCATCAGTGATGACAACACCCTGCTTGCAACTCGCTAATGTTAGCACGAAAATATACCTCAGAATAAGGGAATAACAGGGAAAATAGGTGATAACTGAAGGAGAGGAGGAAAGTGGGGAAGGAGGGGAGGTAGAGGACTGAGATTTTGCATGGCCCAGGGGCCAAAAAAAAAAAAAATCGATGTCAAAAGTTGATTTTTTTTTCACTCACTCTTAAGAGTCTCCCCGCAGTCCGCCGGGGGAACTCTTAAGAGTCTCCCCGCAGTTCCCGGGTTAAGAGTCTCGTAGCCGTTCCCTGGTTAAACAACAACGGGGACATCACACACCCCTTTTTCAACCCAACATTCAGATCAAAGAACTCTTTCTGCTCATTCTCCACACGTACTGACGCCTTTGCACCCTCATATATGCTCCTCACTGCTTTCAGCAACTTGCCATCTACTCCGTATATTCTCAGTACTTTCCACATACCTTCTCTATTAACTCTGTCATAACCTTTCTCCAAGTCCATAAAGGGAACATACAGCTTTTGTTGCTTCTCCAGATATTTCTCCACAACACATTTCAGGGCAAAACCCTAATCTACACATCCTCTTCCCTTCCTAAACCCTCCCTGCTCGTCACCTATCCAGTTCTCCGTTCTCTCTCTCACTCTCTAAATCACTACCCTACTGTACACCTTCCCTACTATGCTTTTTTTTCTTTTTTCTATATATTCCATCTACTCCCTCTCGGGCATAGGCTGAGAGCCTATACAGTACATTCAACTGTTATTGAACGGTGAAACCTGTGAGGTCTCGTTCCAGTCTAAGGGTTGAGACATGTGAAGCACTTTTAGCTTCAACCAGGTCCTGCCATTTTGCCTTCGCAGGATGCATGGGTCATAGATGCTAACTCACGGCTCGAAGCAGCCCCATCTCTGAAGCTGCCTTTCTCCAGTGCTTCATTTTCTCATCTCCTAGACTAGGACCCTCACTCTCAGAACGCCACCTATTGAGCAATGAACTCACTAGGCATTGCCCCTGTATAGCATATTTTTGAATATGGGAATATTTAGTGCTATTTAATCAGGGATCAATGAGGGTATTTATTTGGCATTTCGGTGGGCTTTGTGGTAATGCACTGGTACTAGGTACAGCATTAATTCCATCCCTATAATATCTTCCCATTTACATATCGGGATTCGAACCCGGGTCCATTGGATTACCAGTTCAGTGGCAAGACCACTCCACCACACCTCCCTACATATTCCCCAGTGGTTACCACACACTCCTCTTTCCCCTTTACCCTTATACAGTCTTCCAGTCATCAGGTGCACTCCCCTTCTCCCATGCTTGCTTACATATTTTCCATACCCATTCGATCACTATCTCACCACCACACCCCAGCATTTCCTCACACACTCCATCTAATACTGATGCTTTCCCCATCTTCACTCTTTTCATGGCTTCACACACTTCTGACCTCCTGATCCCCACCTCCTCCTCCACTACTTCTCTTCTTCTCCCTCCCATACTCCATCCAACTATGTTTGCTAGCGCTTCATGCTTTACATTCAGCAATTTGTTGAAGTACTCCCTCAATCTTTCGACTCTCTCTTGCTTTTTGGCTAACACTCGCCCATTCTTATCTTTCACACCTTATTATTTCCCTTGCTACCTTCCCTAACTTTATTGTCCTCTTTCCAGAACAGTTTCTTATACTCCCTCCATTTTACACTCAAGACTCCTTCCAAATTGCTCATCTGCTCTTCTCTTACTTTCCTTCCTTACTCTCTTCATCACCCTCTTTTTCTCCAGGTCTATCTATCTATCTATTGTCTGACGCCGTGTTCCCCGAAGGGATGGCCATTTTCTCTTTTTCTTCAAGTACCTCGCTCTTTTCTGTTTCTCCAAATCTTCATTCCCTCTACTACCCAGCCACTCTCTATACACTTTCTTCTTGTCTTCAACAGCTACTTTTACCTCTTCAGTCCACCATGCTGTACCGTTCACTCCCCTCCCTCTTCTCCTTACTCCACACACCTCCTCACATGCTGCACATATCTCCTCCTTAAACACTTTGCTCACCTCTTCCACTTCCTCTATACCCTCCAGGTCAAACCTACCTAGTCATCTTTCTACTGCTCTCTTGAACTCTTCCCTGATCTCCTCCTCCTGCGACTTCTCCACCCTCTTCGCCATTCCACCTTTCTCTCGCCTCCCTCCAGCTTTCCTCACCCACTTCTTTTGTATCCAAATTTCAACTACTATTACATAATGGTCCGTCAGACCCCCTCCCCCCCCCCAATACCCGTATACACCCTAGCATCCAGCACAGAATTCTTCATTCGTTCATCCACACATATACAGTATAATCAATTAGTGCCTTTCGTTCCATCACTGTATCATCCTGCTTCCTCCACACCACTTTCCATGTGTACCTGTGTATCATTCTGTGTCGGAAGAAGGTGTTGGCTATCCACAGCCTCCTCCCCACACATACATCCACAAGTGCACTACCATTCCCATTCACCTCTGACGGTACCCCCCACCCTCCCACCACTCCATCAACTTTCCTATCATCCACCTTTCCATTCATATACCCAATCAGAAATATTCTTTCGCTCTTGCCAAACTTATCCAGACATGCCTCAATATTCACCCAGAACTCCTCTTTCTCTCTCTTATAGTGTTATCCTCTGTCGGAGCATACACACACACAACCACCCACATTTGTATTCCTACTTTCATTCACACCCACACAATCCTTGCACCCACAGAACCATAGTCTCTTACACGCTCCTTCCATTTGTTACTTACAAACAAACACGCACCTTCTTTCGCTCCCTCACTCTCACCCACTCCAGCACACACACCCATTCCACACTCACCCTCTCTCACACATATACCCGTCCATTTGGTCTCTGTCATTCCGCATACATCCAGCCTGGCATTAACTAACACTTCCAGGACCTCTCTCTCTTTTGTGTCATCATTCATGCCTCTTACATTCCAAGTCGCAATCCTTAGACTGTCCATGGTAGGTCGTAGTTCGTCAACATTAGGTCCATCCAGATTCGAGGCCTTTTGTTCGTTATTCGTTGCATTAAAAAAAAATCACGGGTGGATTGTCGCAAGCCCACTGACCCAACCTCTTTAACCCTTCTTTGGCGGCGCGCAACTTATATCGTGTAAAATAAATATGGACTAAGTGGCGGTTCACAACTTATGTCGTGTGCCATTTTCACCACGTAATGTTGCTGAGAGAGAGAGCTGAGCGGTGTGAGGAGCGTAGGAAGGCTATGACTGCCGCCCACCACCGCGGTGGACCAACTGAAGTGAAAACCACCCTTCTCTCCCCCCTCACACTCGCTACACAGGGAATTATGTAGGGAAAGTACCTAATTACATGGTTTTTGCACTCGTGTTGCGCGATCATTGCAAGAAAACCAGGGGTCGTACAAGGATGGTTGGGGTGTCATTGGAAAGCTCTGTTTATGCCCTTTCAGGGATAGATACTTGTTTTACGCTCTGGGTCTTATTTAGGCATGAAAATGATCACATAAACAACCCTATTTAGGGTAAAAACACCCCGCTGGGCGGTACATATAAATTACCGCCTAGGCCGCTCGTAAGGTGTTAATCACCGTTTACAACACGCAGGAGGCATGTGGGGCATATTCTATGCCTTTACCCCCAGGGGGCCCATACTAAAGTCTTTATTCATATGAATATAAGGAGATAAGTATGTTTTTTATATATTTGTTTATTGTATTATTTTATTTTATTATCATTGTTTTCATAACGAAAGCTTGGTAGAAAAATATATAATTCCTAGATTATTTACAAACACATAGTGAATAAATTACTGAATATAATTATAATATAACATACAAACATACAGTAGATACATACAAACATAGGAACATACAACAAATATATGTAAACCCTCGTTATCTCGGACTAATTGGGAGTAGATCACTTCCGAGAAGTCCGATTTTCCAAGAAGTCCGAGTTCGACTTAGTGTCCGACTTAAGAGAGGGAAAATGTCCGAATTGGAAGGGGGAGTTCGCGCCACCAGAGAAATCGGAGACTACCCTATCACTAACAACGTAGACTCAATATGAATTCCAGTATACAGCAGACACATTATACAGTATAGGTACATGTAAATATATACAGTAGTATAAAGGGAATACAACAGTAAAGCACAATATTTTTAGTGAACAGTACATTATAGTGCAGTACAGTGTACTATACTGTAATGTACTGATCAGGAACACTCACCCTCCCATAAGAAACACTGGAAACAGGTCCCTTCTTCACTCCCTTCCCTGTGATGTGTACTGTAAGTTTGCATGTACAGTAGTCTTGCTGTAGTTCTTGATTGTTATTCCTTGATGATTGTCTTTTCCCCCCTACCCTCTCCCCCATCCCCACACTCCACTGCCCCTTCTCCCCCTCACTCCCCTTCTCCACCTCACTCTCCTTCTCCACCTCACTGTCCTTCTCCACCTCACTGTCCTTCTCCATCTCACTCCCCTTCAATTTAGCCTTGGGAGACATAATGGCGAACTAAGGGATGTGATGCGCACGAGAACATAAGGCAGACTGAGTCTGATAAGGCGGGAGGGGAGGGTGAGTCAGGGAAAACAAAGGGGGATGGGACGGAGGATACGGGGTGGGGGGTGCAAGCGGGGGGAGTGGTTGCTATGGAAACTCGCCACATGGGGTGTTCGCGGCTTGGGCATGACGCCACGAACATCTCAATGTTTCCGAAATGTTCCGAGTTGTGAGGTGACCTGTCCGACAGACCACGTGGGCCCTCGGAGTTTTACCCCTTAAATCTCGGAATTTTCCAAGATCTACGGCGAACTATCCGAGAGGCCGATGCCATTCTGAGAAGTACGGGTTTCCAAGTAAAAGGAGTCCGAGATAACGGGGGTTTACTGTATAGTAAACGAGATTGCAAATACACAGAAAAATATGTTGTACTAGTGGTATAACATGACTAGTAATTTATGAGGTATTAACGTTGGTCAGCTACAGTCAGGTAGGTCAGTTAGGTAGAAGCAGGATGACACAGGGTACCACTAGTAATATTTTAGTGTGTGGTAGTCCCGGAAACGGTTGCCTTTACAGAGACCAACGTTACATTCCTGGCCCAGGGTTGGAATGCTTCTGGGGCCTCCTGCTGGTGTGAGCACAGATGTAACACTGCACTTGCAGCCTCCTGTTGCCAACCAATTCTGTGTGCACAGGGTACTGCCTTTGATAGCCATCCACGATTCTGTCGATCAGTTTGACTTGACGGCGACCTTTGAAAGTTGAGGAGGGCGTGCCATGTTTCTTGAGGAGCTGGAAGGCAACGTTGTAGACGAACTCCTAAAACTATTCATGGCCACGTCTTTCTTCACAAGCCACATTTTGTAGGCGTTGAGCATCATGATGTCGATAATGTGGCGGAAAACCTTGTGATACCACTTCTGAGTCTTCCTCAGACACTCAACACCCACAAGTTGGCAATCGGACTTGTCCACCAGGCGCATGTTCTTGGTATAATCTACCACCATATCAGGTGGTTCGATTTGCATCAAACTAGGGCAAATCTGGTATGAAATCAGACCCTTCGGACCAGGCAAATGAATAAACTGGTGCCTCATGAATGGGATTAGCTCCTCCGTCAGTGGTGTCTGCGCCGCCATCAGACAGCTTGCTGTCGGGGTCGCGATGCAGCAACAAGTCATCCTCCTCCTCCTCCTCCTCCTCATCTTCCTGCCCGAATTGGTGGCCATTATTGGACTCGCTTTCACTGCCACTGCCCCAACCAAACTCCCTAGCATCGGGGGGTCCCTTGAGGCTCCTGAGTCGTCATCGTCGTCGTCAGACCCGTCTGGAGGGAAGAGGAGGGCATAAAGCTTTGACCGTATTGATGTTTTATTGGTGTGACAAAATGAGCCAGCAGCAGAGGCGTGGGTGACGGTGCTGCAGTGGTGGTGGTGGGTTGGTAGTTGAGACGGGAGGTATCACCTTACTCCGCTTATACCGATAAGTGTGACCTTCCCCTTACCTCTCAACTGCCCCTGCAGATCCGGCATCCCTAGGACGGCCACTTGCTCCTGATGTGGTGGTGGTCGTTGTGGGCATCCCAGGTACTGTTGGGGGGGTGATAATTGTTGTGGTGTTGGTGGTTGCATTGATGAAAGTGGTGGTGGAAGAGTAGACGGAGTCTAATGACCTCTTTGTGCGTGTCGTATCTGTTGCACGTGTCTTGCCCCTTCCAGCACGTGTTTTTCGTTGTCTTTTTGCTGTACTCTCCTCCTCTGAACTACTGTTATAGCTATATAAGAAGGAAGCGTTCCTGCAGGTCTCCTGGTCCTTCCACGACCACTAACCCCACCCGCAATAGGGTTGGGCGAGTCAGAGGGGCGTGTGGGCTCCATGGGATATCAGAGCGTACTGAGCGTATGGTGATGAGAGACGGGTGGCAGTTTGTACTATCGTGAGTTGCCATGTATGGCTATTTATTTTCCCATTTGTAGCCGCCTAAACCGCTTGGCACGATTTTGGTACGCATTTAAAAATCTTGCTTCTGTGAGGCTTATCGCGTACGCTATAAAGACACTTTCATTAGGCCTATCTTATTTGCCAGGTTAATATAGGCTGGTGGAGTTACCTAATCGTGGATTTTTGTTCACACATGGAATCCCAACAAACTGATTTAATATAGATTCACTCCACGGGAAGTAGTAGGAACTCTGCCTGCAGTTAACAGCACTTAATTACTGCTGTCTGTGCGACTTCCCTCAGTGATTAACATGACCATTAAGAAAGGCAAGGTAAATTTCTATACCCAACTTCTTGCCTGTCTTCTACAGTTGCATGTGCACTATACAATCCTATTAATAGTTCGGAGTCACAATCATAATTTTAAACTAACTCACAACTACGGGATATTCAATAAACTGGATACAATCTCACTCACTCTCGTACTACTGTGTTACTCGACCAACACCCAGAATGGTGGCCTTACGAGATATAATGTATATCAATGATTAACTAGCAGCAGCGGCAATGGGCATACACGTGAGTAGACCTTGACACAAATTAATGAGGACTAAGCCATAATTCTATATCCGGCTCACTCACCCTCTTTCATTTGACGCAGCACACTTATCACACTGTGATCATGGGGTCTTCGCCTGTTGACTTGACTTCGGGTTAATTCACGGATACAGACTTTCTAGAAATGTAATATACAATTGGACATTAGAATATTCCTGCAGTCTGGGCGGAAAATATATTTATAGCATTATACTAAAGGAGTATAGGGAGTGCCAGGGCAACGGATGTTCAAAATAAATGCAGATGTACGTGGACCTCGTGTCGAGCAAAAAAAAAAGGAAGGAGTAAATGGTAATTGAATTATCACATGCTAAATATATACAGGATTCCTATAAGAATGAAATGGGTAATCATGAGTTCATATATATTGAGAGAGGGCGTAACAGCATGAATATCTTGATACCTCAGACACAGGGGTTCTTCAGGAAAATGTCACGCAATTCTGAGATTTGGTACTCATGTGTTGGTTGAGCGGTTGCAATTTCGAGCATCCTGGAGTGACCTTTCGCAGACCCAGGATGGGGAGGGACATCACTGCTCCTCTTTTAGGGACCTCTCCCTAGGGCATCTTCACACGGTAGCTGGCCACACTTCTAAGCCAACTTCAGCTTACCACAGTTATGTCACAGGGGCTTTGTCTGCTCTGCTTCATTGACCCAGGGTGTATTTCGGACTGTGCCCTCTCTTCCATGGAGGGTTCGGCTATCACGTGTTGACTTTTGCTGGTGCCACGTGTTGTACTTCTTCCGGAAGTAAGCCTCTTCATGTTCCGTTATTTACATTAATTCATCAATACTCTCGCCGTCGTTCCTCTCCTCCTCTTTCCAATTATGTAGACTCGTTTCCAGGGTTTTTGTCAACTCCTCCTCTGGGTCATCGAAGCAGGAATGTCCATAAGGGTTATCCAATCTCCTCAACTCTTCTAATTATTATTCTAATTCCGGATATGGCACGTAGGTGGGAACAGATACTTTGGAGTCTTCAGGTTCTCCTTTTTCTGCCTCAGGCTCATGATACGGGAGCAACTGATTGCTCGGGGACACTGTACTTAACTCAGAATTGTTAATTCACACCCTTCCTCACCCAACATCATTTCATTACCCTCTCGTTTATCCATCTATCTTGCCAAGTAACATCACCTGTGCCTCTTAATTAAAATAACTTATATCCATAGCTCTAAGACTGTACTTGAGATTCCTGTTGAACATCCATGGTTGAAAACCATAAGTATGCATTAATATCAACACAATATTTCGAATGGCCATCTTTACCTCCATGTAAACATGTCTTCATTTATAAATACTCCTCAAAGCTACTGCCAGATTACTACTACTCTATGCTTGTTTTGTTTTCTTCTTTCTATTCCTAGTAAGGACTTTCCAAGATATGACATCTACTTCATTATATATTTTACCCCATTTCGGTCCATCGTTCCTGAAGCTAATTGATTACATATATGTAGTCATTTCCAATTACATAAACTTAACTGGTACAATGGGTAAAGTAATCATTTTCCTTATAATTATGCTATTCCTTATATTCTTTATACCCGGCTAGGTCTAAACCTTCACGCCACCTGTATTTGGAGGGTTTCGTCAATTTCGTGATTTTAGCGTATTCAAATAACCAATAAACTGGCCTAACCAAGGTAAATTATATATCACAATGCAGCACTTTCTCTTATTTTGAAAATGGTGAAGACTATAACATTCTACACCAAGTAGTTCAGGTTTGATGGTGAAATTTAAAAAAAAAATGTTGCCGTGTATCCGAGATAACCTTCATGATGTTCACGTGTTCAAGATTCATATCTCAGCAATGAAATGGCCTAACCTAGGTGTTATGCTAGACAAAAAAAGTATTGTGGATTTTTCGAACAGAGAAACTAGGAGCTCAATATATATATATATATATATATATATATACAATACAAATAAAAGGTGAGTTATAGAATTAGTGCAAGATATCGCTTTACTTACACACAATTAATATCCCACAAATTGAGATGTTACGCATATACTCAATAATCATGTAACACCTGTATTATAGCAGTCTTCAATTTACATGAGGTAGGGCAAGTAATAAGGTGAGTGCTTTGAATTTGACTAAATATTAACACTGAATCAGATTTGAGGTAAATATGGAAATATATCTTAACATGAGTTCTTAGACTCTAGCAAGTAATTAAATTAGGTAGAACAATATTATTACTATCAACTTGGTGAAGTGTATTTTAGATGTGCAGCACAAATGCCATCATCACCACAAGCGTTGTTAAGCTGTAGGTTACTAATAGCATTCTTGACATTCTGTAGAATTCACCCTTATATCATCTTCATACCTTAAGTCACCTCCAGGATACCTCACACGCTCATTACCTAAGCAGTTAAAAAATACTAAAAATTGTCTTTCCAAAGCTCAGCAACACCATGTTCACCAGAAACCCCATCTACACATGTGGGAAGTGGATAATGAGAGCCATTGATGTTTTTATATTTATTCCAAAATCCACTCGAATCTGAATCAGCTAATGTTTTGGCAAGTGCTTCTCTGCGGAGACCATCTCCATGTCTCCTGATATATCGCATAGCATAATCACGTTGTGCTTCTGTGTGTCTATAATTAACAGATATTGGAACCTATTTAGGCCTCCCAACATTTTCCCATACAGCATATGCATCATAAGAGACCTGATACAAGTCACTCACACGATCTGCCCAGCCATGTTTACAAAAGTTACCCCTCCTGGTATGACTGGACAAAACATTGTGACTGGCCTGTTTCATACAACACAGGATATCCTCATATAGTCTTTTAATGGAGTCAAGATGATTATTATATGTGTATTGTAGGTCAGAGCAGTGTGCAGCATCAGGGACAACTATTTAATTTGGAAGCTTTTCAGTTAAGATCTGTATCTCTGGAGCTCCTGATCACATAGCCTGTCCCAACTGATTCTGGTAAAGTTACCTGAACCGTTGCATTCATCTCAGGTAAGATATCCACGGGAATGTGATTTTCATCAGATATATCCTAACAAATATTTATCTCAGTAATTGCATTATGCCAATCTGCACTACAAACTGCATGGTCAAGCCAAGACGCAGTAACCCAAGAACTGCCAACAAAAGTAAGAATTAGAGGGCAAAAGTACCTGTGAAGATATGAGGAGATTGATATCACTACAACAATCAATCGTGTGTCTGGCAAGTAGAGTTCTGGATATTGCCAAGATTTGAGTTCCAATCACCCACAATGGCGAAACTACTAGTGTCCAGATCAATAATTACAGCATTCAGAGCACCCAAGCAGTTCATATAATTCTCCTCATTATCAGCACATTGATAAGGTAGGTACACACAAGTAATTACAAATATTTGGCCATCAAGATCAGTTTCAATGCCCAACACACCAATCCAGTCTAAAGTCGAGGGGCTTAATATAATATACCTAAGGGAGGAAAGCAAGTATGTAAAAGATTCACAATATTAAAAAATAAATGTGTAAAAGAGGAAATATCTTATGTGTTATTGTTCTGTGTTGCAGGCAAGTGTAGCCCAGGGAACATGATGATGTTTTCTAAAAAAAAGGCGTATTTGGCTCACTATAAACCCGGTTGTTGGGGTTCTTGTAAGGACAACCATGTAAGTGGAGTGGAGACCTGGTTACTGCAGTACAAGACCCAGGTAACTCAGAACGTTGAGAAAGTGTTAAGGAAGTTGGACCTTTTGTAGAAACATGACCAGGAGGTCATCCCACAATGTTCATGGCCATTTTGGTCGTATTTCTGGTCTGTCAGCTTTGAAGTTAAAACTTTGTAAAAATTCGACCACTTACAAACATCTAAATGTAATCTACTGTTGATACCAACACAATATGTAAATAAATAAATATAAAATATATAAGAAAGAGGAAGATTTGACATTAATGCATAACTATAAACAAATGGTCGACCAGCTTAACAAGGAAATGTATGCATAACCCATGCCATCAATATGACCACCTATTATATTTTTGAGCTATTCCTTATCTAATTAAAGAACTAGGTAATCTATTCCAAATCAGTGCTTGCCTAAAACGTTTTAATCGTGCCGCAGCTATACAGTATATCTACCTTTGTGATTGCTGTAAGCAGAAGGTCTTCAACCTCCTCTCATAGTGTATGTTTCTATTTCTAGTCCTGTGTATAATTTTCGTCATTCCTCGTGGTCTGCTTTTAGAGTTTATATTTATTGTATATTAAGGACAGGAATACAGTGCAACATCATCCATATGATTAACCCTTTGAGGATCATGATGCGTTTTGGCAGTTTGTCCTGGATATCATTAGACAATTGTATACATCTTAGGAAGAATCTGTGGGAATGAAAAGGGTAAAGCCTGTCTCAATTAACCCCCTGATTTACATATACCCTTCCTAATCTGAATACAATCTACTAATAATAGCCAGAATAAACTGTCAAAACACTTCATGAACCTCAAGAGATTAGTATACCAACAATAGTTATGCTATTCTATCCCTGTAGACGAAACTGTGAACAATGCTTGCTGTATTTTGAGTACTTATGCACTGTATTTTGATCTTCAGATCAAGCCTAACAAACGCAACTAGATCCTTTTAACGGTGTGAGTTATTTACTTCCCTATTATATATTTTATATGTTGATACATTGATTTACCAACCTTAAACTCAATTTGTCAATTTATCTAAAGTCAATAAGTACATTATCTATTTCGGTGTTTCTCTGCTGGGTGAAGTGTTCACTTTAACCCCTTCTGTACCGGGACATCCTTTATATCATATTCTGGCAACTATTAGACGATTTTATTCAGCTTAGGAAGGACCTCTAGCTAAAATAAGGCTTCAAA
The DNA here is from genome assembly GCA_032716605.1 of Paralithodes platypus. Lineage (NCBI taxonomy): Eukaryota > Metazoa > Arthropoda > Malacostraca > Decapoda > Lithodidae > Paralithodes > Paralithodes platypus. Next base: position 53,734,930 of record CM064575.1, on the reverse strand, counting down.
CTATATCAACCAATCCTCGTAACTACCACAAATCCTTCCTAAGCTGCATAACATAGTTTAAGTACAGCTAGAATAAAATATAGCATACGTCGCTGGTACTCAACGTGTTAAGGTAAACTAAATCAAAATGAGAGTGATGTAATTGGTGAGGTGAATAAATACTGTAAACAGGGTTGTTTACATATATACGGTGTGTGAGTGTGTGTGTGTATATATATATATTATGTTTTTTCCACCAACCAACTTCACCTCTAAACTCAATTAATGAAATCAACAAATACATGTGGCACTCCAAGGACTCGAACCTAGGATACTCACATCGAAATTCCGCGCAGTTACGCATTACGCTATCAAGACAGTTAAAGAAATATATATATATATATATATATATATATATATATATATATATATATATATATATTATATATATACTGTAAATGTTAGGACGTAATATAACATCTGTATATTACACCCTTATTTACATGTTATTACTGCAGTGTGGTCAAAATCATAAGTGGCAACTGTGTATCTCCAGTTAAGGGGAGGCTTGGTTTTTCTGGACCACCAATTACTGTAGGTGTAGTGGTGTGGCGACCCCATCACCCATCACTTTTGTGGTGCAGATAGCCCCTGGAGGTTGGGACTGGTCTAGCAATCTGTGGCAACTGTCCACTAATGTCTCTGAAACATTAGGGCAGCCCATCTCTTGAGCAGGGAATGCATGTTGATAAAATACCGCATCATCATCATCATTTGAGGGTACCAACAATTTTGAAGAAAATAAGTTGCTTAGAATTAGTTGTACTTAAAAATCAAATCTTTCATTTAAGATAGTGCTTTATGACACAATTTAAGCTATGTGTGTTACTGTATATTACCAGCAATAATAAAAATAATAAAAATATAAATGCCATTGTTATTATACATACAGTAAGATAAATTTGCCAGTTTGAAGCGGTGGTGGAGTTAAAATACATAATTTTGATTGGGCGCATTATTTGTTGAGATACCAAGTTGCCATTCTTGGGTCATAATAATAATAATAATAATAATAACAACAATAGTTCTTAAAGCTAGCGCATGCTAAGCCAGCTAAGGATAGCCCAATAAGGCCGATTAGGCGTATTTCCATTGGGGTCCTGTACTACTATCCCATCCCCTTGCTCATGAGGGATGGTAACGACTCAGTGCTTGTGAAAAATCTTTAATGGGCCGAGCATGGGCGTGATCCCGGGCCTTCTGGGTGGAAGTCCGAGACGCTAGTCACTACACCAGCGAGGTCCTAATTATATATCTTAACCTACGATGTAGTGTTGAGGACAACTAGAACTCCTTTTTCACCAACAGGCCTCCTTTGCTGATCCTTTGCGTGTCTTACCAAATTAGAGGGCAACCCTAATGTGCCCTCCATAACACCTTTCTCATTCTTTCCATACACTATACATACTACATACTGAACTACTTTAAAAATATATATATAATAATGGCCACAAACATACGACCCACCTCGGAGTTCCCAGGAGGAGGGGACCAAAAATGCCCCATAGGTTTGACTCCTAGTATCGACTCTCCAAAGTGCTCTGGACTGCTACCTTCTACTCATGCTATTAATGTCTGCAACATTCGTGGCCTTTCCTCTAACTTCCACTCTGTTGAACACCACCTCTCCTCTGCCAAGCCTGATCATCTCTTTCTCACCGAAATCCAATTGTATGAGACTACTGACAGCAAAACCCTATTTGTATCTTCTATCCTCAGTTTCAAGCCAAAGATGGATGTTGCATATATGTGCGCAACAATCTTGTTTTCTCTCGTGTTCCCAACTTTGTTTCTTCTGAATTCTCAACTCTCTGGCTAAAGCTTTCTTATCACTGTCAAGCTAAATATTTCTGCACTGTTTATCTCTCCCCTAATTCTACTGACTATCCAAAATTCTTTGACTATTTAACTTCTAAAATGTAACATTATAGGTTTGAGTCCCAAGGGAAGAAGGAAAACCTAATATTTAGTAGTGGCCCCGGAACCATTGACGATATGCCTGAAACAGTAATGGCACTCTTTGAATCCCAGAGTGAGCTGTTCAAATCACCCGCCCCGGAGCGCAAGAGACCAATTTATCGTAAGCGTACGCTCATAATTACTTACAGACTCGTCCTTATGATGTGGATGCCACTACGAAAAAAATAAAATAAAAATAATTAAAGAAAAAGATTAGAACTCTTATCTGCTTTACACTTCCCCGTAGTGCAGATGTTGATAACGTGGGTTTGCAGCGAGACGCTGGCGCCTCATTCTTCCTCAATTGATAATGAAGATACCCTAGAAATATCAGAACGAATGGGAAGGGGATGGTTGGGAGGACCGGAATCGTTATTGATTCAGGGGCCACTACTAAATATTAGGTTCTCCCTCTTCCATTCGGGACTCAAACCTATAATTTAATAGTAGCCCCTCCATCATTGACGTAATCACAATTGCCTGATATCACAAGTCTGGAGGTGGACATTAGTAATAAATATCAACACCAATAACAAAATAAAATAGGATGAGAATAAACCCATTGCTTAGAGCTCTAACTTTCTTTATGTTGTGACAAAAATACAGTATAAAATTGAAAGGCGGTACAGATAGCGTACTTAAAAATATACCTGTGTACAAACTTTCTTAAATCTAGGATAGAGATTGTAGAAAAATTGCACTTCATATAACTTATCGATAATATGTACAAACAGTTTACTTACATGCATACAACATATATAACTGCATACAAATTTAAATATTTGTCTATGCATATTTTATTATACAAAATACAAAATATTGTTTAACTCTTGACTATCTTTCGAGTCCTCGAGTACCTTAGGATAATGAATATCACAGTGCACACGCACTAACCACGTCTGGAGGGGCTGAGGGTCTTAGCTATAAATCCCCCCCCCCCCCTTATCTTCTTAAAACTAGAAAATAATGAAAAGCACCGAACACTTCAGACCTGCTATCTCAATGCGACACAGGTCATTCGTGGTTTATCTAAAGTAACAGACAGGTAACGTGCCAAGGTGTAATTGGAGACCTAAAAATTTGTTTGCTGAATATCATTTACTGGGTAATTCTTAAAAAAACAAAGTGAAACTGCCCAATTCCTTATATCATGAGACCGCCCAACGGCTCCCGGATTACTTTCCCCGAATCACATCTACTAACAGAGCTGCCAAGTGCCGCTTCGTAAGATGTTTACCTGTCTGAATAACCCAAAGAGCTCCCGGTTGGTTAGGCCGGGACACTCCAACATAGGATATTAATGACTTCACCGAACATAGCTTGTGGTGAGTGTCTCCGTGTTTGAGCGCCGGAACCTAAAATTCAGTAAACACATGTTCATTGTGTTCATTTTTGGCAATAAAAGTGGGCGACGGCGCAATCTGAACACTTACATTACGCCGTGCAACTCTAAAACAATTGGGTTCATTGCTCATCGCCGCCAGCTCAGATACCCGGTTTCCTGTAGCCAAGGCCATAAGGAACACAGCCTTCTTTAAGATTGAATCAAAAGTAGGTTTGTGACTATATTTCTGAGAATGAAGCAATGACAAGGCTTTGTCAAGTGACCAGGTAGGTATGAGCTGGCATGGTGGTGGGCGAAGCTTGAAGCATGCACGCATGAATGCCTTATCCTCCGCCTTCGGCACTGAGAGTCCCGTTAAATCAAAAAATGGAACTCTGATAGCTGTCATGTGATTCTTTAGTGTGACTACTGACGAGCCTTTACGTTCAAATAGGTAGTCTAAGTATTTGAAAATTAAAGACACTGAGGCCACGGTTTGGACAGTTTCCACGATCCAAGTAGTAAAAGCTTTCCAGTGAGATTGGTACTGACGCCTAGTAGAGAGAGTATATTGATTGATCAATTTATTGGTAACACTTTCCCCATAGTGGACTAATCATTTGGCCTTTTGAATATCAACAAGGCAAAAGTCAGCGAGGTCTTCAGGTTGCCAATCGTCTCGAAGTGGAAATACGAGATCGGGAGCGACACCGGGTTCTCGCACCACGTCTTCAATTGGGAGTACCACACCTGAGCCGGCCACAGGGGCGCGATCAGCGAGACTAATCCCCGATAATCCCTTAGTTTGTGAACTACTTGACACATGAGTGAAGCGTCTGGTGGTGGAAATATATAAATGGAATTCCTTTTGTTCCAGTCCATTCCAGCAGTGTGTCTGATCCTCCCGCCGGGGTTTGCACCCGGCGAGTGAGGAAGAGAGGGAGTCTGTGGTTCTCCTCAGATGCCAATAAGGCCACTTGTGGACGGCGTGGCTCTGCCATCATCCATTGAAAGATGGCTTACTTGAGCGCCCATTCTATTAGTGTGCTTTGTCAGAGCGTCTGCCCACACGCTGGCTACGTCCGGCATATATGATGCGTGAAAATAATGTTTAGCTTTTCTGCCAAGACAAAGATCTTTTCCGACAACTCTAGCAACACTTGAGACCTCGTTGACCCCTGCTTCTGAATGCATGTGACTGCATTCAGATTGTCCATTCGAAAGGCTATTGATTTTCCCACTAGAGTCGAACTGTGGGCCTGAAGGAAAAATAGGGGAACTAGCAATTCTTTTGCATTGATATGAAACTCCTTGAACCGGGACCAAAGACCCTGACCTTGGTGTCCGAGGTTTGACTGATACCCCCATCCCAGGGTACCTGAAGCATCGGTGTCTACCCACACCGTAGACGGAGGAGATGTCCATGTCATAATTGAGTTCAATGTTTTTGACCTCGCCCAGACCGCCAGTAAGTCGTGGATTCATTTTGGGATATGGAATGACTTGTCCATCTGCAAAAGTGGAACATTTCTGTTTCCCTCCAAGATTAACCTCTTTACTTTCAACCGGCCCAACTGTACAGTTAGTTGAATCCAGTTGAGAGAGCCGACAAAGGGACTCCCACACCCTATTCGTGGTAGTCAGACTGTGGAGAAAGCGAAACAGCTTCCTGCGAAACCTGTTGCGATTGTCCACACTCTGACTGAGAGTTAGGTTTGCTGTGTCCCACTGCAGCCCTACCCACTGAATTACTCTCGTTGGGACTAGATTCGACTTTGCCAAGTTGATCTTGAGCCCGAGGGATCTTACATGACGTAGATTGATATTGATATGTTGTAGGCATTTTATTTCGGATTCCGCTACCACTAGCCAGTCGTCTAAGTACCACATGATCGTGATCCCTTGCTGTAATAGTGGTAACAGGGCCTGTCGGAATAATTTGGTGAATACTCGAGGTGCCAGGCTCAGATCGAAAGGCATTCTTTGAAAAGCATAAGTCTGATGCCTGATCCTCAGTGCGAGCAATTTTTGGAACCTTTTGTTACCGGGACATGCCAATAGGCTTCTGTCAAGTCTAATGAGCACATCCAGCCTTGAGACGGAAGAGTTAGCCTGATCTGATTCACAGTGAGCATGCTGAATGATGGGTTGTGAATATGGCGATTCAGTTGAGACAAGTCTAAGCCCGGCCTCATCTGAGCGCTGTCCCTCTTTGGCACGAGAAAAAGTCTGGACGTGTAAATAGGGCGAGTTGGATTGACCTGGACAATGATATGCTTGGTTATCATTTCTTGGACTAGTGACTCCACCTCTAAAGAAAAATGGTTGAATTCTAAAGGTTGACGTAAGCGAGGTCGCCGGAGCCACCGCCAAGTGATTCCCTTGCGTACCACTGTCCGGGCCCAAGTTTGCCGGGGCCAAGCCCAGTAACACGTCCAGAATTCTCCAGTCACGCAACTGGACTTGTCCGGCAGAGCAACACTCATGTCCAATTCGTCCTTCGAGGGCCCTGGGAGTGAGAGAGCTTTGTGATAAACTAGTTTGTTGGCTGGGATATGGATGGCTGAGAAGACTGGCTAGGGGTAGGGGGCCGTGAGTCCTGACCTGACTTACCCTTTGACTGACGTTTGTACCACTTCCCCTGTCCCTTACCCTGGGGCTTACCTCTGTTGGAGCCACTGCTTCCAGCCTTGGAAGGAGTTTTAAATGACGGAAAAAACTTAGCACCACTCGTGTGACTCTGAGGACTAAATTTGGGATTGAGATTTAGTTGACTCCTTCCTAGTCATGGAGGCAGTCATGCTCGTCGAGTCTAGGAGGCCAAATACTGTTCTCCAAGTATTTGGTGAAATTAGGGTTGTAGTGAGAACAGGTGATAATACTAACCTACGCCCTATATCCTCCGGCAACTTCTTAACCAAAAACACTCTTAAATCTTGTCGTGCCTGGACTGCTTCCAAGAGAGCAACCCGGATATCGCCAAGTTTTGCAAAAGAAGTCGGCGAGTAAGAGACAGGGCCTTAGTTGCTTGTGTGCCAACAAGGGCCAGCTGGCGACTGACCAGAAATTGAGACAGGAGCCTCCAAGCTTTTTGCTTTAGTTTATAATCCTTATCAAGCTACACGGGAGTAGGACTAGAAAAGGGGTCATTAATTTCACATAGGGATACTTTAGGTGCACTTAATAAATCTAACACACCCTTAGATACTCCCTGACAATGGCTACAAGCAGTGAAAACCAACTATGTTGTTCTTGAGGAATCTGATGGGTTGATTAACTGGTGATAGTGCTCGCAAAATTCTGCGCTTCTACTTCCCAGTCTAGCCAAGGACCTGTGCCTACCGCTCCAATCTGTAAGACCGGATTTCCGGACTGGTCTCTAATCGGCTGGGTGTCTAACTCTGGTGTCAGACTAAAAAGGGATTTATATATCATTAACTCCCCCCACCTTGGACCAGTCCGCATAAAGTCTTACCGATGAAGCCGGTGGCAATGCGGGTGAAGGTGCCTATACGAAATAATCTGGAGTGTATAAATTAGGGATAACCTTAACCGTAACATCCAACACCTCACCGGACATGTTCTTCGCCCTAAGTTTCTTTCGCTAACCTGTATAAACCAATGTTCAGGGACCAGAGAGGTTCCCCAGACATCGTCGGTTGCGCGACTTGAGGGTTCAGAGCAACTATGTCCGTCCAGGACCTGTCCGGCTCATACAAAAGAGGCATAGGACCTTTCTTTAGAGGAGTTTTCTCCAAGGGGGGGTGGAATAACAGCTGTGACTACTCTAACATTAGCAGTCGTCAAAGTTGACGTTGCGTTTGACAAACTATATGTGACAAGGGAGGGAGTAAAAGTTTGTTTTGCTGATACCTGCATGGGACCCAGAGGTCGAGCAACCGGCGGTGGTGTGGAAGAACCCGGCACAGATCTATCCCCACCATATTTACTCATAAATTTATCAAAAAAGTTTTGAAGATCCCCCTTAGTGACAAACTCCCTGGTGTTATCTGTGGACACAGTTGATTCAATATCTGAGTGACTAGAAGGTGCCACTTTCTGCCCCGATTCAAGATGCTCGGAAATGTCGTCTCTAATAGACTGACATTCCATCGACTCTACTGACTGAGCCTCCAGTGACCGGGCTGAGAAGGATCGAACCTCTGCAGACCGGACGGCGGGCTCTAATATATCTTTCTCAAAATCTTCCTACTCTAAATTTGGAATAGAAGACTGAATAGGAACCTCACTAGTTTCTTTAGGGTAGCCTCTATATTGTTCCGCAAGCACTTGAGTTGGTAAACGACACTGAGGCGCGTTACTTCGAAGAATCCCATACGTTGTTGCCTCACTGACGGGGAAACGTGACCGATAGGGTGGCTAAACAGTTCACTGGGCAATATGTCCCTAGGCGGTGTCTCCGCAACCCTGGTGACCGTCCCCGACTGGCCAGATTTGACCTCAGGCTCAGTCAAGGTTGGCCTAGTAGGTGCGGGCGCCGGCGAAAGCGATGGCCTAGGCCTGACACTCGAGACCGCCGTGCGGGATTGTGATTTCTGTACACTGGAACCAGACACTACCTCTTCCGGTGTAACTTTTCTCCTCTTCGCCACCTGCTGGACCGGTGGATGAGAGATTGATTTGCATAGGAGAGACCTCGATCGCGACCGACGCCTCTCCTGCTGCTGTTGGGACGAATCCGGCGCAGGCCACTTCGCCGACCGGCGGGGGGGACTAGCTTTCTTTGGTGTGGTGTCATCATCAGTGGAATCCTCGGAACTTATTGTTGCTTTCGAAACTACCTTAGATACTTTCTTTTTCACAGTTCCAGAACGTGTGCTCGTTTTCTGAGGGTTAACACTTGGTAATTTTATGATGAGAAGCTCCCAAAGAGATTGATCATCACACTGGAGCGTCTTTGGTATAATTATTGTAACATAACTTAATAGCCGAAAGAGCAACTTGACACCCAGACTCCTTGTGGTTTATTAGCCCATTACAGAGTTTCGTGCACACTACACTTTTTTGTCAGCCACTGGCCGCGAGACTGATCTAAGCATGCAACATAGCGGAGGCATAGTTTGTGTCCTGTGGCAGGAACGTTATTACATAAAGGTGATGAACAGAAAGCTATTAGTTCCGTAATGAAGTCCACCCCCCGCCGGGATCGGTCACGGTCCGGACCTCCTCGCCGAGGAGACGTGTACCTGGAAAAGAAATTTCCAAGAATCAATGCTCATAAGGACAACCTGAGACATTTAAACAAAACCGGTACCTTTTAAATACCCAAGACAAATAGATATAGTGATCACCACTACTCTAAGTTTCCTGTGTATCCTTATGGAAAAACCCAACCATGGTTCTTTTCATGGAAGAATTAAGACTACTTATCTATGATAGCGATTATCACTGACCTATACAAGTACTGCCTAGAAAGTTTTCTAGTAAGCGACCATCCCGCCATGGACGGAAAGTGGTTAGCAATGACTCTTCCGCCGCGATGACAGATTAGTAGTCTTCTTGCCGAGCTAGGAATTATCAATGATAGTATAGGTGAGTCGTTCTGGCTGAGCCGGAATCCCTATGGAAGCCTTCCTTCGTTCTAGTTCAAGACAACGAACTGGTTATTTGGATCTTGTGCAACACTAGAACGCCACCAGTGGGGCGTCCGGCGAGGTAGAAACGCGGTTGCGGAAAAAACGATCCTAACCATTGTTTTTCTAACATGTCTGCAACAAGTTAGCAAAAACACACATATGTTACATATGACTTTGTGTGGTCATTGTATTCAAGGGGTTAACTCCAAGTAAGGAGCATTAGGAAGACGTTTTGAGGTACGATCCTATATTTATGATAAGGGTTAACCATTAACTTCACGTAAGAAGACTGAAGGTGTCTTTCCTACTGAGTTATATCTAGGTTATTGTAGGTTGATGTTGTAGAATGAATCTCAGCTCTCCGTTCTCTGCTCGTTGATTGATAGATAAGATAGATATATTGTACTATCTTTATTTAGTAATAGTAATGCTGCCACCGTAACTTCTTAAACCTTATGAGTATAATATTGATACTTATAGGTAAAAGGAAAATTAAAGATCTCTGTATCCAAACCCACTTTATTAAGTAACAACCGAATTATTTATATAGCTGTACTAATACTATATATGAAAGAGAATTTCCTATATTGATGAGGGAATCTCTAGGGCTGTTAATGTGCCCAATGCCTGTGTCTATCTGTCCGTCCTATCTTCTCCACGCCTCTTAATTAACTCTCCTCTACACCTCCAAGCAGACCTCCAACACGTGATCTTAACTTACGATCCACGTGTATAGCCCCTGGTGCTCAATAATGCGAGGATAAGCTTAAATACCTGGGAGGCAAAAGTGACCTGACAGAATTCGAAGGGAGGAATGACCTCCTAGGTGTACAGGAAGTTACAATGAATAACTCCCTTTAAATACCTTAACATTATATGAGAGATGGATAAATGATTCATAGTAAATAGTACGATAGTAAGATGTAATACATATATATATATATAGTCAGGACGTCTCCCAAAACCTTCAACTACTGAGACTATCTTATCGTCCAGGAGAAGAGGGTCACACTTTATGGCACAACATTAATGCAATAATAAATTTAAATTACATCCTAGCCATAAACAACACCTACACAGAGGCTGGTCACGAGGCCTAGGGCAAGAAGTACGACGAATCGGCGAATACTCTTACCTCCAGGAAGACCCAGCACCTTCCACCATCTCGACAACAGGGACGTAGGGGAGACGACACAGATACCAGAAGAAGGCTCTCTACTAAGTAAAGCAATCCTTAAACTCAAGGTTCTGCCAACGAAAACACAAAACACGCTTAACCCACAAAAAAGGTGGCCGAAAAGCGCTGCCCTTGTGGTAAAATAAAGCCTCGAAACCTAAACGCTAGGCTAAAATAGAGGAAAAAGAAAAACACAATAACAATGGCGGCCTCGTTCATGCAGACCCAAGGTAACGCCATCACCTAAGCACCCTTAAAAACACTCCTGGGGGTCACGCCAATCAGCATGCCCGACCTATCTAATTTAAACCTATTCTAAAACATCTCGGAATAGTACAAATGAGCAAAAGACTCACTATCCAGAAAGAAGAACGAAGAATGAAGAGGGGTCGGGACACACGTCCGCTCGGCGTGAACCCCCGGAGTGAGAAGGAAGAATGACGCGACAGCGTCTCACTGCAGACCCACGCTATCAACATCTGCACTACGGGAAGCGTAAAACAGATAAGAGTTCTAATCTTTTTTATTTTAGTTTTTTCGTAGTGGCATCCGCATCATAAGGACAAGTCCGTAAGTAATTATGAGCGTACGCCTACGATGAATTGGTCTCTTGCGCTCCGGGGCGAGTGATTTGAACAGCTGACTTTGGGGTTCAAAGAGTGCCATTACTGTTTAAGGCATATCGTCAATGATGGAGGGGCCATTAATAAATGTATCTCCTTTCGCAGAAATCTCCATCTTAGGAGATTTCAGAGTTCACCACCACCAATGGCTTTTCTCTCATTTCACTGACCAACCTGGTGAACAAGCTTACATCTTTTCTATCCTAAATGACCTAGAGCAGTTAGTCCAGCACCCTATTTATATTCCTGCCCGTCTTGGAGCTCGGTCCAACATTTTTGACTTGGTTCTAACTTCTATTACATCTACTTACACTGTACACCTTTTCTCTCCATTGGGCTCCTCCGATCATAACCTTATCTCTGCTACCTGTACTATCTCTCCAGAACAGCCACTGACCCTCACAGTCTGCGGCATTTGTGGCACTTTGGCGCCGCCGACTGGGAGGCTCTTCGGCAGTACTTTTGTTTTATTTCCCATAGAATAGTTTTTGCTTCTGAGGCTGAGGACCCTCAGAGTGTGCCAAGCGTATTACCGAGGTAATCCTCTCGGGCATAGAGACATACATTGTATACTTCCTCCCTTACAGAGAAGGGGGGACGCCTTGTAATACATTCTCACCCCTATTCTGTCCGACTCTCTAACCTAAGATTGAAACGATTTTCCCAGGCTTTCTTCTACTCAACAAGCAAGCTTCGTTCAACTTTGGGAGAGACACTTGTTACAGGCAGCTTTGCCTTTTGTCTCCTTCATTTCACATAGAACAAATAATACGTGATTGTTCTTACTTCAAAATCACCTATGCCATAACAGTAATTAGCCATAATACTTCATTGGTTATTTAATAAGATAAATTGAATACAGTAATAATAGTCAAGATACTGACCTAGTATTAGCTTGGGTTGTACACAGCACGTATTTTAGATTACAACGCACAACGAAGGCACCGTGTTGTTGTATGAAAGCTTGACAATGTAATAGATTGGGTTTATTGTATGGTTGTTGTTTAGCATAAATACAATAATGTTAGATTCCATTGATCCTTGAATTAGTTCAGTGAGGGTAAAGTCCAAAACATATTCTTGGAAATCATTGTAAAAATTGTGTAAAGCAGGTGTGGAGTAGCCAATGATTGAATTACTGTACCTTGTCTGATTTGGAATGCTTACTGTGTGACTCGATTGTGTATGGCAGCCGTCAGGCATACTATACCAACTCTTTTGTAATCATTACTTTCAAATATTAATATCAAACATTATAGGTAATGTGGCTGGCTTTGGTTAATTTGGAATTTGGTGACATACGGGTGAGAGGTACAATTTAGTATATCAATTGTTGGTTGTTTTGTTAAGTAAAGATTGTGTTTGTGGCATATTGTTTCTTTATTTGAATTCATTGTATTTCAGATATGCTTTATTATCTGTTAATTATTGTCCTGCTGTCTAATATGTGAATAATAGACTGTTGTGACATGTATTAGCGCAATATTCCTTTTCTTTATTGGGGATACCTAGTCTTCGTGTAGTGTATTTTTGGAAACCCAGTATTTTTAAACCTAGCCTATTGAGATTGTTGGGTTAACGTTGTGATTTTCAGTATCTTTCTATGTATCTGATTAGATTCCCCCTCGGGAAGACATTCGAGCAAGTCTCCTTACACCTTGTGCTTCTGCTTCGCCTAGCAGTATAAATAGTACCCTGGAATAAGTAGAGTGTGTAAGCAGTATAAATAGTACCCTGGAATAAGTAGAGTGTGTAAGCAGTATAAATAGTACCCTGGAATAAGTAGAGTGTGTAAGCAGTATAAATAGTACCCTGGAATAAGTAGAGTGTGTAAGCAGTATAAATAGTACTCTGGAATAAGTAAGATGTTGTATAGTCCTCTCTGAGGTTGGCGGTCTGGTACTAGATGGAAGGGGACCTCCCAGGATACCCAAACCTTCGAATCCAGATGTCGCGACTGTAAACATATGGGTGGTGGAAGGTCCTGTTTAGCCTTCAGTGACAAAGTCCATGGGGTACTCTGAACAAGTTGTATTCCATTGGTATTCTGTCACACTCAGATATTAATGAGGACCTGCGATGTAAATCTCTGTGGCTGAGCATTATTCCAGGGTAAATTTTATTGCTTGTCACACATACATAAATCTGATGCCTTGCTTACGGAGGAAGCACCCCTAAAGGGATAGCTATGGACAAGAACTCCCTCCAGGCTCCCAGACATATATATGCCCCCATTGCCCCACTCCACAGTGCCCCTTCTACTAAGTGGATTAAGACTATTATAGGTTTGACTCCTGTAAGGAGATAAAGAAAACCTAATATTTAGTAGTGGCCCCGTAATCATTGACGAACATGCCTATTACATAAGGCATCCTCTTCAAACACTAATCCGCCGTAGTTTGAATCTACCGCGCAGAGCATTTAAAATCTGAAGCCTTCATCATGAGCACACGCGACCTCACTCATGGCTTCAGTCATTATGAATTGGGTTCTCACTACGAAAAAACTTCGTAAAAAATAAAAAAGAAAAAGAAAATAAGAATAACTATCCAATAAGCTTTCCATCATATCGTAGATGTACTTGTGTGGATCTTTGACCAGACGCTGATTCAGGCGTCATTCTTCCTTCACTGACATATCAAGTAAACCAAATCCTTAATACATCAACGAATGGGAAGGGGATGGTCGGGAGGGCCCCAGTCGTCAATGATTACGGGGCCACTACTAAATATTAGGTTTTCTTTATCTCCTTACAGGAGTCAAACCTATAATTTATTAGTGGCCCCTCCATCATTGACGAACATGCCTGATTTCTAAGACTGGAGGGGGACATTTGTAATCATATCATAACTCTAGAAAAGCAGATAATCAAACAACCACATAGTATTCTTACTTTTGTAAAAAAGAGATATTCGGGTGCATAAACTTTATACAGCCTAAATCTTCAAAAAGGGGTACAAGCAGGAGCGTGCTTCAAAGAAGCCTGCTTGAAAAAGGGTTAACTCTGAGACTCTGTGCACAGATCTGCTAGTTAAGAAGGCACCCCAAGTAAGTGGTGAAAACTAAAAACTTATAAGTTTACATGTGCACATATAAACCCCATTAACTAGTGGATATATTCCTAAAAATATAACCAAACATAAATGAATTCTTGTACATTCGTAGAAGTACTGAACTCGTGTACTTATGCAGAAGTAATTACTGCAAAAGTAAAAGTCGTAGTTGCTACTACCGAGATTTCTCAAAAATCTATTGCTTCACAGCCAAAGTTACTTACAACAAGAATTGTCGTAACACTACTATTGGCCTTTAGCACAATTTCCTGCAATGAATACTACAGAGAAATTTTATAATACAATGCCTACAACCAGTATCACAGCTCGTATGTTCCGAACACATACTCCGGAGGGGTCTAGGGTGTCCTATGTCACACTGACTGCACCCCCCCCCCCCCCCCCTTTTTCTTGAAATTAAACAAAACGTGACTAAAAGGGCCACCTAGACCCTCTGCCGTAAAGCTATACATGGCAAGGAAGGTTTGTCCAGAGCTACTGAAAGGTATCGAGGCAAAAACTCCTGATTAGAGGCCCACAACTGTGTGGACGTAATAACTTCCACCGAAAGATCATTAAGGAAACGTAAAGAGGCTGTCCCCTTGCGTAAATCGTGGGTCTTACCCACAACGCCAGGATGCTTCTCTTTAAAGTCTTCGACCAAGAGAGAAGCCAGTGTACGCCCCATCAATCGTTCACCCGGACTTGCGACCCATAAAGCACCCTGGTGATTTTAGAGGTGCCACTCTTAAATATTTGGTTAGAGCTTGCACTGGGCAAAAAAGATGGTGCACCTTTCCCCTGTTTAACGCCGGCACCGTGAACTCTGAAAACACGTGTTCACTGTGCTCAATCTCGGCTATGAATCCTGGGGAAGGTGCAATGTGAATACACTCATGAAGCCTATCAAACCTGAGGCAATTAGGTGCGTTGCTCATCGCCGCCAGCTCAGATACTCTGTTCCCGGTAGCCAAAGCCATAAGGAATACTGCCCTTTTGTAAAATCTGCAGTCTTTGGTACATACGGGAACGAGAATAACGACGATGCTTTGTCCAGAGACCATGTAGGCCTGAGCTGACAGTGAGGTGGGTGGAGTTTAAAACCTGCCCACATAAATCACTTTCAGATAAATGTTTCAGCATGAACAGATAAATTAAATAATAAACAACCAACGCCACCGAGGGCACAGTTTGTTCTGTTCTAAGAATCCGAGACGTAAAAGCTTTCCAATGCGATTGAAACTGTCGCTTTGTAGACTGGGTATATTGATTCGTGAATATCTTGGTCACGTCGCTACCATAAGGTGCTAGCCACTTGGCCCCCTGAATGTCCAAAATGAACAAGTCCGCGAGGTTTCTAGGTTGCCAATTGTGTTCTAAGTGGAACAACCCGACCAGGAGGGACACTGGGTGCGGGCACCACGTGTTCAAATGCTGGTACCACACTGCGCCGGCCACAGGGGCGCGATTAGCGAGACTACGCCTCGCTAATCCTGTAGTTTGTTGACTACGTGGCACATTAGAGACGCGTCTGGCGGCGGAAAAGAGATAAATGGAACTCAACCTGTTCTCGTCCGTCATCAGAGCATCAGGTCCGCCCGCCGGCGTTATCGTCCGGCGGGTGAGGTACGACTGTGAGTATCGCCATACACCTTGGCTGTGGCTGTCCCTCGCTTGCGAGCTCGGTATACTCCCTGAACGGGAGCCCTTGTCCGAGTCCCGTAAAGGTTTATGATAATTAAAAGCTCCCATAGCTCATTAACACATTGAAAGCAGAGCTGGTGAGCAAAATTATAAAGTATACTAATTAATTTAATTTATATTTAATTGTATTAAAAAAAATTACTATAAATAAACACAATATTATCATAATATAATCATAGAAAATATATATGTATATTATGATGCAGCTATTAAATTACTTCATTAACAAATAAAAATAAGATAGGGCTACCTGAGCTTAACGGCGTTGAACATACAGCAATGAGAGGTTCAAGTGCCGACACGACAGAGACTGGGGGAAAACTACCCCGCCCCCGGGAACTACCTGGTCACCTGGTGCAACACCGGTAATCCGCCATGGAAAGAGAATTTTCCGGGGATTAATGCTCATAGGGTTACACCCAAAAAATGGTACAAAATATGTGCCTCAAAACCGCCGGTCAACGAACCGTAGCACTCCACCACTACTTTTCGTTGTCCTTTAGTATCATATTAAAGATTTCAGCATATCTTTACCTGTCCAGAAGATTTAAGCATATCTTCTGAATCCTCATAAAGATGAAGCATATCTTTATTAAAGGTGAAGTCTTTCAAGTATCCCTTTACACTTGAAACACTAGTAAGATTCCGACATCTTTTTATACCATAAAAAGTCTAAGCCTATCTTAATCTCTAATCTGGCGTCACCCAGAAGCCCTCATAGATCGCCGTCTTGAAGGCCGTGATACCCAATTGTATCAATCAATTGTTTGGCAAATTATCGCGAATTGCAAATCAGTTAATATAACCACCCAAAGGTACAACCACCGGGTTTTATATGCAATGTCAAACCAATTGTACCTGCCCCAGACCTCTCTGTAAAAAGGTCGCCGGGAGGGAAAGACTAAACAAACAAACGGCATTGTTTCAATGGCTTATTAAGGATTTCAGCATATCTTTTATCTGTCCAAAAGAATTAAGCATAACTTCTTAATCCTCATAAAGATGAAGCATATCATTATTAAAGATGAAGTCTTTCAAGTAACCCTTTACACTTGAAACACTAGTAAGATTCAGGCATCTTTTTATCCCATAAAAAGTCTAAGCCTATCTTAATCTCTAATCCGGCTTCTCCCAGAAGCCCTCATAGATCGCCGTCTTGAAGGCCGTGATACCCTATTGTATCAATCAATTGTTTGGCAAATTATCTCGAATCGCAAATCCGTTAATATAACCACCCGAAGGTACAACCGCCGGGTTTTATATGCAATGTCAAACCAATTATACCTGCCCCAGACCTCTTTGTAAAAAGGTCGCCGGGAGGTAAAGACCAAACAAACAGACAGCATTGTTTCAATGGCTTTGAAAAGCAGAGAAAACCAAGTCCAACAGGTGTCAGCCTGATCACCTAGAAAACTGTGTGGAGCCCCCCTCGACGGGAATAAACCAGGAAGCCTGATCCCAGGCTCGACCATAGAAAACGCAGTTTCTGATGAGCCCTCAAGAGACCAAACTCGTCGGGGTAACTTACCTATTTTAGCCATCCTGACTAAAACTCGGTAAACAAAAACGGTGTTCTCGGAGCAACGAGAAAAACGCCGGAAAGGTAACCCATACTAAACTATACATTACAGGAGGGTGTAATGCATAAAGCAATGAATAACACAGGAAGCCTGATCCCAGGCTCGACCACAGAAAACGCAGTTTCTTATGAGCCCTCAAGCGACCAAACTCGTCGGGGTAACTTACCTAATTTGAGCCATCCTGACTAAAACTCGGTAAACAAAAACGGTGTTCTCGGAGCAACGAGAAAAAACGCCGGAAAGGTAACCCACACCAAACGAGACATTTTAACACATTTTATACAAAGGGTGTGCGCAAAAATAGGGATACCTGAACAGGAGGGCGTAATGCATAAAGCAAAACCGGGGCAAAGGTAGCCATGACAGAGACTGGTGGGATACTTACTCCAGGTTCTGCATAGGCCCGCCGGGACCCAGCTCTGGAAAAAAATACAATTTCCAGGAATTAATGCTCATAAGGTTAACCCAAACATGTTCGCACACAAGTGTTAAATAACCCGCCGGGTAACGAGACGTAATACTCAACGACTACAGCTCGCTACGCGGTGGGGTTTCCTAAGAAAAGATTTCAGAATATCTTAATTTGTCCAAAAGATTTATGAATACCCTCTGACATAATATATAAAGACCAGCATGGCGTTTATAACTGATTAAGTCTTTCCAGTGGTGTTTGTTTCAAGATTCAATTTTGAAAAAAAAATAAAAAACACGCCGGCCCCCGAATTATCTCGTAGATCAAAAACTGGGAAGCCTGACAAATATACGAGATCTAACTTCTCCCGAAGTATCTTTTTAGATCGCCGTATGTTGAAGGCGGCGATACAAAACGTATCCCTCAATTGTCTGGTTAACTAACTGAATTGTAAATTCGTTATTCCCACCCTTCCAGGGAGCACCCGCCGGGTGTGAATATTAGTTTAAAAAACGTTAACCCCAATTGTGCCTTAAATTGCCGTATGTTGAAGGAGGCGATACACAATGCATCCCTCAATTGTCTGGTCAACTAAACTGAATTTTGCAAATTCGGTCATCCCACCCTACCAGGTTGCACCCGCCGGGTGATTTAAAGTTTAAAAGTTAACCCCAAATGTTCCTAACCCCACATCTTTGTAAAAGATCGCCGGGGAGGAAATACAACAACAGCATAGTTTTATATTGGCTTTGCAAAACCGAAAAAACTACAAACAACACGTGTCCGTATGAACACTGTTAGATGGGTACAGCCAACCCGCCGGGAATCAGAAGGAGCCTGAAACAGGCACCCCAGAGACGCAGTCCTGGGGAGCCACAGACACCCACTCGCCGGGGAAACAAGCCTGTTTTTAAACCACGCGTGGCCAAAACTCGGCAACCAGCCGGGTTTTTTCATGGTGTAACCGAGAAAAACCCGCCGGAAATAACCCACCCCGTCCAGATACCATCTGAACGCAACACAGGACCGAGGCGTAGCCAAAACACAACTAACGCCGGGCCCAACATAGTCCGTGGAATTAGCCAAGACACAACTAACCCAGGACACATAAATAGTCCGTGGAAATAGCCAATACACAACTAAACCAGGACACACATCACACAGTAGTACATATTTAGAAAATAAATCAATAACACATGTATATGTGGTAAAGCTACGAGAGGCCTAGGCAGACGGATAACATTAACATGTCGGAATATAAACAAAAAGCACTGAATTATATCACAACAGGAACCACCGCCAACACACCACTGTAGCAAATACTTCCGGCCAAGGGAAGAACTGACTCGGGACCCAGAAAAAACTTCACTAAGTGAAGAAAAATACGCTGGGAACGTCAGCAAAAATACGCTACCTCATCAGAAAGAGAAAAGGAAGCAATAACGCGTAATGAAAGCCACCTGCATCACAAAGCTAGCTAACTGTGAAAAAGTTCACCTGTCCACAACCGGACCACGAGGGTACATCCGAAATAGATGCCCCAAACACACGACCCAAAATACACTGCACTGCGGGCAACCAGCCCAGGACACTCCTGCTACGCATATCCTAACCTTACTCGATACATCCCGGAGTAAACAAATGAGAAAAAACTCACTAGAGACGCACCAAATGCAGAACCAGCGGAACGTGGAGAGACACGTCCGGGCCGGTTGACCGCAGAGCAGAGAAGGAAGAATGACGCCTGAATCAGCGTCTGGTCAAAGATCCACACAAGTACATCTACGATATGATGGAAAGCTTATTGGATAGTTATTCTTATTTTCTTTTTGTTTTTTATTTTTTACGAAGTTTTTTCGTAGTGAGAACCCAATTCATAATGACTGAAGCCATGAGTGAGGTCGCATGCGCTCATGATGAAGGCTCCTCAGATTTTAAATGCTCTGCACGGTAGATTCAAACTACGGCGGATTAGTGTTTGAAGAGGATGCCTTATGTAATAGGCATGTTCGTCAATGATGGATTGATTAAATTAGGCTACACTAAATGAGAAAACCCAAACCAGTCCCTCATCTGGATGGCAGTTCCACCACTGTTTTGCATGAAGCATACCGAGCACAACCAGTGGTCCACTGCTACAGAAGCTTATTATCAAGCTAGAATTTCTTTTTGTGTAGCTGAGGCAAAGAGAAAAGAACAGCAAAGAATAGGTGGTGAAACAGAATGTCTATCAATCCTTGTACTCCTCCTAAGTCCCTTAGAACTTCCCTGAACGGCTGGCTCCTACAACCTCTTTCATTTATGTCTGCTTGTATTACCTTTCCTATATTTATGGCATGTCATGTCTGCTTATGTACTTTCTTTAGAGAAATACATCTGAAAATAAATAATTATATATAAATATGTAATGACGGGTTCGAAAAACGTTACAACGAAACCCTCACCAGACCTACCCAAATACCTAGAAGACACACGGGTTAAAGGCGACATGAGAAACTCAACGTATATATCAGCAGTCGAGGAAGAAGTAAAATAGTCATAAGCCAAAATAGCCAGCCTACGAGTGAGGAGAAGAGGGAAGAAAAGGAGTGGGACACAAGCACAAACAGAGAAAGGAACAACGCAGTCTGTGCTATTAAATCAACGTTCTCTAACATACCAAGGAACAGCACAGTCTACCATAAATAAACCACACCATCTACAGAAAATCACGGGAACTACAAGGCCCCTTAACGAGCATGACCTGAGTCCGAGCCAATCAAGTGGGTTCCTTTAGGGCCAATCGCAAGGTCGGAGGTACAGATTAGAGGCACCTCCAACCCAAGGACCCGATTTGGAGTACAATGAGGAAGAATTTATGCAAATTCCTCATAAAGAGCCGATATGGCATTACAACAGATAAGCTCAGAGCAGGGCTACTTTGACCCGATGTTTACCTGATCACGTGACCTTCAACCACCTGTCGCACTAACCCCCTGTGTGTGCGCACACGGAGGGGCGTAGCTAGAGATTTGGGGGCCCGGAGGGCTTCGTTTCTGGAGGGGCCCCCTCCAGGGTTTGCAGATTTTTTAAGGGGGGTGGGGGGTGGCGAGCGAAACGAACCAAAGCAGCTGGGGGGTCTCAGGGGGGGCCCCCCCCCCCCAATATTTTTTTTGGAAAAAATATTCCTATCTAGGTGCATTTTGACACTATCCATTGAAGTGATAATTAAAGTAATGCACTATGATTATCAAACTATTATATAATGGATTAGGCTCGATTTTTTCCAATTACCAGCACCACTTTGATCAACTTTTTGTCGTTCATTAGGCATGGCTGAAATAATAATAATAAATAATAAAAATTAACAAAATAATATACGGAACTACATGAACTGTGTTCAATTATATTTCAACCCCACCACTGGTATTAGGGAGTTAAAATGGGAGGTTTAACGACCCTCCCAATACCAAATGAGGTAAACCTCCTATTTGGTTGTAGCCTCGGAGTATCCAACTTAGAGCTTATACTATGACGATGTAATCTGCTTCGCTCTAGAGCGGCAATTATCGTATACACATAGCGCGAATTAAATCGATAACATCTAGAGTAGCACCTTACTCTCTCTACTAGGTACGTTGTACATACTTTTGAGGTCTTTTAAATAGAAAATTGAAAAGAGCAACGAGAAAGAAAAAGAAAAAGTTGTCGACAGGCCATTCCATCTGGCTCTTCACGCCGCTGTCAGGGGCGTACCTTCTAACCCGGTCCGGATTAAAGTGCATCTCGATATCAAGCTATAAAAGAGGCAAGATTGGATGGGCAGGGGTACGGTCTGTGGGAGGGACACTATACAGTAACATCTACCTTTCAAACACATAATGTAGTAAGGAAGGAAATGAAAAACAAGATCCTTAAGCCTAGGTAAGGTCCTTAACCCTAGGTGACATTACATACAGATATGTGCAACCCAAAGTCCCACCCCCTCCCCCCTCCCCCCAAAAGTGGAGCGGACAGGATAGGAGAAAGACAGTAGGGGGAAGGACAAGCATAGAGGAATACCCCTAAGTAACCCTTTGGTCCAACGCAACACAAGGACGCCCCGGCATGGCTGTGGACATGGACAGATAGGAGGAGACAAACGTGTTGGGGGAAGACCACAGCCCTGTGTCAGCAATATCCCTGAGGGAGTGATTGCGAAGGAAGCGGAGCGTGGCCGCAAAAGACCGAATGTCATGCGCCGAACCTCGAACCAGAGGATTGCTATCCGTAATGACGCGACACAGGCGTAGTCCCACAGTACGTGTGGTCAACCTCCTACCGGGCGTAGGCGCCACCCAGAGCGCCAACCCCGACGCCGGCACAGTGGAATGAACAAAGTAATGAAGCGAAAGAACAGGGCACAACGTGTGATGACGACGGCCGCGCGTAAGAGCGGGGACCGGGAGAGGCTTAAACACGTGTGCCTCTCGTTCGTTCTTAGGAAGAAAATGAACAGACTGAGCCAAAGTTACCGACCCGAGGATGGGAGCAAACCGCAAGCGGTTCTGGGTCCCCGAGACATGGCAGCCCACTCCGATACCCTCTCACCCGTAGCTAAAGCTAGAAGAAACAGTGGCTCACCAAGGAATCTGTCAGGCGTGGGGTGAAGAGTGGATGCCGCAGACGAGAGCCATGTGAGAGCCGCCGCCAGAGACCACTGACGGGGAATCTGACGTGGGGTTGGTCCGAGCCGAAAGTAGGCTCGCATGAAAAACTCCAGTTCATTCTGAGGAAGTACCAACCCTGTGAGGGTCTCAAAAGGCACGCGAATGGCAGATAGGTGGGTCCCAAATGTGTTGTATATGGAGTGACGCTCCTCAAATAAACAATGGAGGGAGCGAAACACAAGCTCCACAGACGGAGTAGCCTGTGAAGAGATGTGTAACCAACAAGTAAAGCAGCGCCAGGGAGATTCATATATCATCCATGTAGATGGCGTCCAAAGTAGAGTGAATTTGGTAGGTAATGATCGTCCAAACCAGGGGAGCCACCCTGCCGCACAAACATACAATGATGCGAAATGCCAACGAGGTCCCTAGGACTCCATTCGACCCCAAGTGGAAGCTCGAGACCGACATGGGCACGGGATCCGGGCAGCATCGTATCGGCTGAGTGTACCAGGCTTGGGCCGGCCATAGGGGGGCGAACAACCAAACAATGCCCTGGTACTCTCTCAGCCTGTGGAGGACCTTGCACAACAAAAGTGCATCGGTTGGCGGAAACACGTATAGCGACTGCCACCTGGTCCAGTCCTCGCTGAAAGCGTCCGGGCCCCCCGCTGGAGTGTGAAGCCAGCGGGTCAGGAACACAGGCAACTAGGTCGTCACGGGAGAAACGAACAAGTCGACCTGTGGAACATCCCAGGAGGCTGCCAGGTCGCCGAATATGGTGTGTTTGAAGGACCATGTTACCTGGGTGCTCCGTCCCCTAGACAGACATCCGCCCACAGGTGAGGTAGGTCGCAGGCAGCGTAATGTTGTAACGATCTGCCTGAAAAAACAGTTCCTCCGCCAGACCCCGAAACATCGCGGATCTGGAGGAGCCCCGTTGCAGCATGCAATGAAATGCAGGCATGTAGGCCATCCGGAAGGCCAACGACCTGCCGGGAAGGGCTAGCCCTTGACCCCGCAAGAATAACAATGAGACCAACAGTATCAAGACTTGTAAGTGTAAGGGAGTGAGACCTGACCACTTGCCTAGGTGTTGGTGACCCATAGTGGACTGGGATCCCCATCTCACCTTGCTCGACGCATCATTGCCTATCCAGATGGTCGGCGGGGGCGAAGGCCAAGGCACAGCACTCGCGAGCCTGCCACGAACAACCCAGTGTGTTAAAACAAATGGAACGAGCGTGGAAGCGGACAAAGCCGGCGTGGAGGCAACAGTGGGAATGCTTAGTCGCCCAGTGGAATCAGGCGTGTTGAACCCGAACCTCCCTAGGGGAATGGTCAGACACGCCCAATGAAGCGACCCGATCAACGAGCCCCAGAGTGACCCGGTAATGGAGACCGAGTGCAATGCAGCGAAAAGATTCCTTCGAAACTGCGAGGCGGTCACCCGACTCTGTCCGACGGACACCATGACACAGACCAGGCCCCCCCACATCACGTCTTGGGACGGGGTGAGGCACGACGTGGGAACGTTTATCTGGAAACCTAAACTTGTGATGTGGTGGACGACAAGGAGAGTGTGTTGCGCACATTGAGTGGGAGAGTCTGCGGAGATGAGCTAATCGTCCAAGTAAAACAGGAGCTGAATCCCCTGACGGAGCAGGGGAGTCAGAGCCTGCTGGACGAGGTACGTAAAGACTCGTGGCGCGATATTGAGACCGAAGGGCAGCCAGTCGAACGTGAATACCCTTGTGTGCAGCAGGAGCGCCAGATAGCACTGGAACCGAGGTGCAAGCAGCACATGCCAATATGTGACCTTGAGAACCAGGGATATCACCCAGCAGCCGGGACGGAGCGCCAACCGCACCTGACTGATGGGGAGCACCCGAAAGCGGGGGTTCACGATATGCAAATTGATGCACGACAGGTCGACCACCGGTCACATCGCATCGCAGTCCTTCTGCGGGACCAGAAACACAAGTGAGAGGAATACCCGCCTGAGTGGCAAGAATACCCGAACAATCACATGCTCGAGTATTGACATGACAACCGTGGCCACGTCTAGAGAGACGTGCCGATGTCGTGGAGGACGTCTGAGAGGGGGCCTAGACCGCCCCCTCCAGAACACCCTGGGAGGAAGCGGCTTCGGGAGGCCGCGACGCCCCAGAAACACGGGGTGCGAAGTGTCCCACAGTCGCAAAGAGGTAAGTCCTTTGCCATGCACCATCCGAGAAGAGCCCCTCAGTTGCGAGCTCAGAGAGGAGTAGCTTCGTCCTGATCTCCGCGGGTGCCTACGTACAGAAGGCCACCCTCAGCGACGATCTACACTTAGCAGCCTCATGGATGGTACCCTGAAGGTCACCCACTGAGGTCAGGGCGAGCTGCAGGTGCACGCGCCGCAAGGTCTCCCAACCCTTCTGGAGGTCACCAGCAGATTCGGCTTTAAGAAGCCGGAGTGAAACCTCGTCACTTGGAACAGCAGGAGGAGGGAGGAGAGCCAGCGAGCGGCGCGTAGCCGGAGCCGGTGATCCTGAGCGAGGGCACTCTTCTCCGATAGCACGAAGAAAGTCATGGGCAACTGGTCGAACACAATGTTAGGGGCATTCAGCCATGACCAATATGTGGGAGAGACCCAGACACAAAAGTGTTGTCAGGGGGCGGGAGAGAAACAAAGCCCTCAGCAGACCTGACGCCAAAACCAACCCCCTCCGCCAGCCACCGATCCCAAGGCACGACCTCAATAGTGGTGAGCCCGAGCATGACGTTGCCTGCAGCATCGCGAGCACTCTTCACCAGAGGAAGACCGGCAATGGCCGACAGAGCGGGAGCATCAGCGAAGACGTCTCGGCGGGCGTAGTCCGACCAGAAACGTGTAGACCCAGAGGGAGATACCCTAGGACGGTATGTAAAAACTGCAAATCCGACCTACTGGGGTGAGGCCGGATATCCACCTCTGGGAACTATGCCGTCCGGAGTCAGTGCCCGGAAGATACCCGGAGCACGAATCTGCATATGCCAATTATCAGCAACTGGCCGTTCACCCCCATGCATGAGTGGCGGCACGTTCCGGTTGAGTAGCCACCACATTCTGCCAAGACGCAGGCTCGCCTTACAAAGAAGGAAGGACACGTTTGGCAATCTGAAACTTAGACAGTGGGGGAACACTAACGGGCTGGCCAACCATCCCCAGCCCGCACCCAGGCAGCACGCCGAAAGACGGTGAAGGAGCCGGAGAGGGGGCTGGCGCAGGCAGAGCCGCGGCCGCCACCACAGGGGTTGCCGGCCCAATAGGCAGTTGACCTTAGTAAAGGGGAAAGGCCAGTTAAACATCAGACATCTACATCCAAGCGTCCCAACCGAATTGTCTAGCATCACAGCTGACGTGGGAGCGTCCGTGGGAAAAGAGAAGAGAGGCAAAGCATAGGTCCGATCTAGAGTAGGATAGAACCCACCCGAGGGCGGAACGGGCCCCGGGAGACCCTAACCCAGATGCCAGAGGCTCGTAAGCGAGCTGACCTGAAAGAGAAGGTGTCGAGTCAGAGGACCGACCTGGAGCGGGAGTCATCCACGCACCAGGGCGGAGCGAGCCGATTGCAGACCGACCTAGAGACCCGCGGCACCGGTGAGGGTGGAAGGAAAAAACCACGCAAGACACCGGTGAGCACAATGTAGGTTAAGACCGTGGCTTAGGAACCTCAAGGCATTGGTGAGTCCAAAATAGGTGAAGACAGCGTCTCAGGGACTCAAGGTATTGGTGAGTTCAAGGTAGGGAAGACCGAGTCTCAGGAGCTGGAATCAGACGAAAACAGGTGCCCCCAAGATGGGTTAGAAAAACCGTAGACAGGCAAGCAAGAGCAAGCCGAGGAGGCAACAGTGTCTGACATCCAAAATGCCCCCTCCCCGCCCCCCACCCCCCCCTCCGCCCCCCCCTCCCCCCCCCCGAAAAGGTAGGCTAAGCGAAAAGTCGGCCTAGCCTAAAGAGGGGCAGGGAAAAAAGAAGCTCGACGTCGGAACGTAGAGCCCACAGCAAAACCGCGGTTTTGCAGGAATGTTAGTCCGACCAGTATGTCGGACGGCAGAGAGCGGCCAAACAATCAGAGGATCACCGAAGACCGCATGTGCGGGGATCCAGGGGTATACGGCAGACGAACCTGAGAAGGAACTCTGACACTGTTGCCAACCCAAAAAATACCAAGAAGGTGGTTTCACATTTCTGAGATTTCGCAGGAGCCGTGCATGACATGCCGGACCGAATTGGCAACAGTGTGAAGAGTGAGCAACAGCCCTCCATCGACGAAGGCTAGGCCACGAACGCCCCCCGCCAACAGACGGAAGAGCGATCCACTAACGGAGGTAACCAGGGCTCATCACTAGGCCTGTATGGGCGAGGAAGAGACCCCAATACGGAAGGGAATCCTATGAGGAGGCTAAATGAAAGAGAAAAAAGAGGACTGTGCCCCCCTGTCATACAGTAAGGTAGCCTAGCCTAGGAAAAACTCCGATAGAGTGACAGCACTTCGCGAAACGAGCGCCCCCCCCCCCCCCCCCCCAATGTAAACCCCAAGCAGGGGAACAAATAAGGCGACAGTACGTGGAGGCCTTAGGCGGAGGCGAGGGAGGCAGAGGAGAGCATCCAAAGTGGAGTGGAGCACAGCCTGGGAAACAGGGGAGAAGAGTATGAAACACCAGAAGCGATGCATCAACAGGCATGGATAAGTAGCAATGCACTCTTCAACCCCAAACCCAGAGAGGAGCGGACCATCAAGGTACCCTCCAGTCGGGGGCGGATCAACAGGACAGCCAAAAAAGCGTGAAACACACGCCGCCGTAGGGCGGTGTAAACATGCCCTGGAGCGGTCGTTTTAGACCAAAAGAAAAAAGTCGGAAGGTAAACCGATCACAAGGGCAGGGAGACGCCCAAAAGCGCTCACTAGACCTTGAGAAAGAAACCACCGCTGCATAACGGAGAGTGTAGACCCCGCCCCCCACCCCCAACCAGGTGAACAAAGAAGGCGACATTACCCGTAGGCCTAGGCGGAAGCGAGGGAGGCACAGTAGAGCACCCAAAGTGTAGCGTATCACAGCCTGGGAAAAAGGAAGAAGAGCATGAAACACCAGAACCGATGCACCAACAGGCATGGACAAGTAGCAATGCACTCCCCAACCCAAACCCAGAGAGGAGCGGACCAACAAGGGACCCTCCGGTCTGGGGCGGGACAACAGGACAGCCAAAAAAGCGTGTAACACACGCCGCCGTAGAGCGGGGTAAACCCGCCATAGAGCGGGGTAAACCCGCCCTGGATCGGACACCGATACGCTCCAGAGCGGGCCACAGTCACCAGCACCACAAGACGAGTAGGACCGACCCAGAGCAGGGGAAGAATCCGTGCTCTAGGGCGAGGATAAACACGCTCTGGAGCGGACACCGATACGCTCCAGAGCGGGCCACAGCCACCAGAACCTTACCAAGGCACCTCAGAGACGAGTAAGGACCGACCCAGAGCGGGGGAAGAACCCGCGCCCGAGGGCGGGGGAAAGACACCAAGAGAGCCAGCTGAAAAACCAAACTAACCGACCTGGAGCGGGGAAAACCATCGCTCCAGGGCGGGGCGGTCATGCTTGAGCGGGAGGATGATATAGCGGACTCACGCCCGGTCTAGAGCGGCCAAATACACGCTCGAGGGCGGTACAAAGACCGACCTAGAGCGGGGCCGAAGAGGGATAGACCAGAAGCAGTCACCAAAGCACGCCCAGGAGTGGGAATACCGACGCCCCAGAGCGGAGCGGTGAACACCATATTAAAAGTCTGAGGGAAACCTCCCACTGAAAAGGAGAAGTGTAACGTCTGCCAAGAAGGCCCCCCAGGGACTCGAGAAAAGGAAAACGCCAACCAAAGACCGACCTGGCGTGGGACGTGACCCACGAACAGGGAGGAGCAGAGGAAGACATAGCCTAATCACAATGCCCAAAGGTGTTAAAATCAAGGTAAATAGCAGAACACAAATTTGGGGTTCTGGAAAGCCAGAGGTAGTCAGATAACTGGTGCGAACCCCACAAAATATAATAAGGGGGTCAAGGGACATCCCCAGGGGTGCAACTGAATCGAACGACAAAATGCCCCCTGTAGGCTAGGCCACCCACAAAAAGTTAGCCTAATCGGCACTAGGTGATAGGAATAAATAAAAAGAAGGACGCCACTAGCAACCGCACACCCAAAGAGGTGTGAGTGCGACATTAAAAGACCAATCATGAGGCAAGCGACATCCCGGGTCGGCGCCCCCCACCATAACATCACCCGAAAAA
Source organism: Paralithodes platypus (assembly GCA_032716605.1). Classification (NCBI taxonomy): domain Eukaryota; kingdom Metazoa; phylum Arthropoda; class Malacostraca; order Decapoda; family Lithodidae; genus Paralithodes; species Paralithodes platypus. The sequence goes on along the minus strand of CM064575.1, from coordinate 53,706,528 downwards.
CGAAGTTAGCCTAGCCACCGAACAAATGCGCGTAAGTCAGAAACTAAGTAAGTGACAAGAAGCCCTAAATTAATAGAACCTATCAAAACCTAAACTAAAGTCACCGCAAAGAAATTAAAAGCAATATAAGGCAAAGGCCTTTCAACATTAGCGTCGTCCCAAGACACGCATGCGCAGAGGGCTGAAAACATGAGAGACCTCCACTTTCAACGCAAAGACTCGAATAAGACACCTGAGTGCCCATTTTACGTTGTGCCTACAACACGGATCATCTATCTATAATTCCAGGCGCCAATTAAAGGCCCAAAACTCACCAAAGGTGACAAAGATAGGAGTGGAAGGCACCAAAATGACGGAGCACTACAAAAAACACGTGTGCACCCGAGTGATAGCGCGAAAGAGATGCCCTTTAATCCGGACCGGGTTAGAAGGTACGCCCCTGACAGCGGCGTGAAGAGCCAGATGGAATGGCCTAGTCGACAACTTTTTCTTTTTCTTTCTCGTTTCTCTTTTCAATTTTCTATTTAACCCGTACAGCCCCAGCGACGCGTCTGACGCGTCGGCGATGTATGTAACGCACAGCCCCAGAGACGCGTCTGACGCGTCACCCTAATTGCGCCGACCGTAACCTCAGGTGTAGTCACTCAAGAGGGCTCAGATTTGTATGGGAACTGTGTACGTATCCCACGCAACCGTGCCGATGGTTGAAAACTCTCAAAGTCCACGTGCGTGCGCGTGAGCGCGCAATAACCTGTTTTTTGGGGGTAATTGCCTTCAATTTTTTACTCTTGTAAAATACGTTTTCGGGGGCTCTGTAGGACCATTCTTTAAGCTTTTTGAGTGGTTTTTCGTGGTTTTTCCTTCATTCCTAACCCATTCGCTATTGTTTCTGGAATAAAACCATTTTTTGAAAACCGGCCGGGTTCTGGTGAACAAACATTACAAAACTAGCCGGGGCTCCACGGGTTAAAAGACCTCAAAAGTATGTACAACGTACCTAGTAGAGAGAGTAAGGTGCTACTCTAGATGTTATCGATTTAATTTGCGCTATGTGTATACGATAATTGCCGCTCTAGAGCGAAGCAGATTACATCGTCATAGTATAAGCTCTACGTTGGATACTCCGAGGTTACTACTAAATTAGGCCTTATTGGCTATCAAGCCATGCATTACTTCAATACTGGGGCCTCTTCTTGAGAACACCAGTCCCTTGTTAGAAAGCAAATTGTAAGAGGCTTGCCGCTTTGAGCAGGGGTTCTGCTGCTTCGCAACATTGAAGTTTGTACCTGACCCTGAATCAAACGAAGGGCTAAATTACAAACGAAAGGGTTCAATGCTTACAACTGTGTTCCTTGTCTCATTGCACAGTTCGTGAAGCACCATAGCCTATAATATATGGGAGGTGTAGGGTAGCATTAAAAAATAGTGCTCCAGAGTCCAAAATTGAAAGAATGAGTCATAGTCTAACCAAGGTACTGTACACTCTATGCCATAAATGTTGCCTCACTTAGGCTCTATTTTAGCTGAGCTGCTGATGTATTGTATCCATACTTAATTGACTAATATAAAACAACTATGCATCTTTTGCATGATCAAGCTAAGGTTTAGTAAGATCATAGTTCACCACAAATTAAAATATAACTGAGAATAATGATAAGCACTTTTTAATCTACCCTCACCTGAGAATAGAGTATAAGTTACTAGATGAAACCTCGATAGCAAAAAGAATGTCTAAATTGTAGGCTATATATCAGGCCCCCTACAGTTAGAGAAAGAATTAATGAGAAGACAAAAACATACTAATGTCTAGGCCTAATAGTTTAGCCTACTCTACAAATATCTTCGATAGCCTACTACTCTGCTTTCTCACAAGGTTAAGTTCATAGGTTATCTATGGAATATAGATAACGATTAGACCATTACAGTTCACGAACAAGGAAAATATAATACCGAAATTCCTGGGTCGTACATTCATAAATAATATGTAGCCTACAGCATATGCCTACTCTTCGATTATACTATTATCTATACACTCAACTTACTAGCTACCACGTTTCATATTTTGAATACTTCAAATTAGCCAGTTAATTAGGCCTATGTCTTATTATTCCTTTACACATGTTTTCGGAAAACACAGTATAATAATCAACTGCCAAGCTCAATAGTGCTATATTGTAATGTATATATATTATTATAATAATTATGCCTACCTAGCCAGTGCGTCCTGAGAAAGTAGCGGGTAGGAGCGAGAGCGGCAATTATGTTCCCCCACGCACCGCCTAATTAACCCGGGAACTGCGGGAAGACTCTTAAGAGTACCCCCGGCGGACTGCGGGAAGACTCTTAAGAGTCAGAGAAAAAAAAATCAACTTTAAACATCGAAAAAAAATATATATATTTTTATTTTTTTATTTTTTTATTTTTTGTTTTGCCCCTGGGCCATGCAAAATATCACTCCTCTACCTCCCCTCCTTCCCCACTTTCCTCCCCTCCTTCAGTTATCACCTATTTTCCCTGTTATTCCCTTATTCTGAGGTATATTTTCGTGCTAACATTAGCAGGGCATTGACATCACTGTTAGCAAGCGAGTGCAAGAGAGAGAGAGAGAGTATCGATCGACAGTGTCTCAGTGGCCTTGGAGGAAATTGGCGGGAAAGCAGGTTGCCTCACCCATACATTATGCAACTCCCGGCCTGTATCACCGATTTTGACCATCCAAACGCTGTTTTCACTCGTTTTATTGTTGTAACAGGTTAATACCTTTATAATCAACCCATAATAGGCGCGTTAGGATAAGTATTAATGCTATTTATAGTAAAATTAATATTTTAGTGATGGAAACAGCTCAAATACGTCAGCACAGGGAGAGGTGTCTAATTACCCCCATGCGCACTACTTAGGTTAAGCAATACTGATCGAGTCATCGTTTTTTTGTTGAATTTTAAATATCCACTTCTAGTCAAGATAATGCCATGACGTCCCAGGAGAGAAGAAAAGGAAGATTTAAATCAGAAAAACCCACATGGCGATTGTTTTACTCATTATTACTTTTTTGTATATACTATTAGTATTATTTATATTATTTTCATATCCATTTGGGGGCCCCCCTCTCTTGGGGGCCCGGGGGGTGATTTCACACAGCCCCCCCCCCCCCTCCCCCTTAGCTACGTCACTGCGCACACGATATCAGTTGCCCACATTTAAGCTACGCTAGAACTATCTTTGTATACTTTGCTTTAATTGTGATATTGTCAGAAATTTAGATAAAGAGGTTAAATTGTATATCACTGGTACATGAAAATATCCCAACAAATAGTTATATAATAATTACCAACGAAGTATTCGATGGGTGTAATCCAGTCTCCCACACACGGCTAATTCAATTGCATGACATGTAGGAATGTTCACATAATACAATATCGATACAATGAACTTAGCTTAGAGGACTGGTAATGTAGGACTGTTGATATAGATTAATAATTGTAGCACATGGTGGAACTATGGGTTGAGTCAGAGCCGGAAGATGTTGGCTGTATGGTGTTGATTGAGAGACTAAAGGGCCGGCGTCCGATCGCTTCGCGAAATTACATATGGCTGCCGGCTCATAATAATTATAACCCATAACTTGGTTTCATGATACATCTAGAGCTGATGTAGATATTTATACATTACAGTTAATATTTAACCTACACTTAATAATACTCTACAATACACAAAGAACTAGCCGAAATCGTACATGCGATACGATACCGCCAAATTCAAATGCCCTATATAAAATGCCCCAGAACGAGAAGCCCACCACAGAAGCCACGAGCGAACACCACACAGAAACACCCGAAAGAAAGGCCCACAGAACGAAAGGACCAGGTGACCAAGCCAACCAGTTCAGACAGGCCGAAGCCCGCAGGGCTAAGCAGCTCCAAACCACACCTGCCTACCCCTTCTAAACACTGACCTTTCCCACACCTCGCGTATACACTACCCCTCGTGTCCTACACCTCTACCTACATGATGATGAACATAAATACACCTTAAAGTTAATACACCCATGCCCTGTCCCTAAGTTAGGATGTCAATATCAACATACCCTAAAATACCTTGTCTTGCCAGACTAAGTTTCTGAAGACCAATCGCCCCATAAATCTATGTATGTTCCTCCCAGGTTAAAACACCCATGCCCTGTCCCTAGGTTGAGCCAATGCCAACCAGTTCAGACAGCCATAAATCTATGTATTCAATCCTTAGGTTAGTTATCTTTATCTGCCATTGTGTTCATCTCTTCCATTTACTTTTCCACAATTGTTATACGTCTTCCAATCACCTCCTTCGTATCCACAGTCCACACTACTCTATTTTGCTTCGTGTCCTACACCTCTTACCCGCCAGACTCTACCTACATGCTGATGAACATGAATACACATTCATTTAATACACCCATGCCCTGTCCCTAGGTTGAGCCAATGCCAACCAGTTCAGAGAGCCATAAATCTATGTATGTTCTTCCATCCGAGAAGTAATATGTTCACCCCCTTAAAATACCTTGTCTTGCCAGACTAAGTTTCTGAAGACCAACCGCCCCCATAAATCTATGTATGTTCTTCCATCCGGGAAGTAGTACGTTAAAACCCCATGTCCTAATTGATAAGAAACTATGATACCCACGGGTACACCAGTGTATATAGAACCATTGTTCCTGTAAGACCTAGACAGCAATGACTGAAGATGTTAGCCACCATGCAGTAACTTTAATTCTTACCCCAACCAGAGATTGTATATACAACCCTCTGTTACCATTGTCTCGACGCATTTTCACCACGAAACAATACCGAAGTTAACCCTACGAACTGTCGTTTTCTTTGGTGTATATATCATAGAAAACGCAGTTCCCAGGAACAACTAGATCAGCAAGAAATAGTGTTAGATTAACAGTATCCATAACCATCGTATTGACGAGTAATAATACACCATGTTTTTCCCTACTTTTATCCACAGTCAAACACACACCTACCGTTAACCTCCTCTTCCCCACAGCCCCACAGTCCACATGATTCTATCCTTTCCCGACTCATATACCACCCCGTATTGCTCATCCCCCGGTAGCATTTGGCTAACATACTTTCCCTGTCATTAACCCCCAAACTCCAATATCAACTGTAGTCTAATGCCACCCCTACGCCCGGAGAACTTAGGGTCAAACTTCCACGTAGCCCCCTGAACCCTCTCCCTCTCATTACCCCCCACGCTCCTCGACTCCTTTCCGACCTAGCCTCTCCATCATACCTCCTGAAGATCCTTGATTTTTCCGTTGCTAACGTTCTCCAACCTTTTATATATATACTCCTATCCAGCCTACCTTCCCTTAGTAGGACGGAACAACATTAGAACTTTACTAACCCTTTGCATGCCATCTATTCCCTCACAATCCATTCACAACCCTGTACCAAATGATCGTCAGTGCGAGGCTAGCCGCCTCGCCAGTGACTAACTTCTATTGCCATACTTCCAGATAAATGTGGCAGAGTTAGCAACCCAGTATCCACCACATCCAGCAAACCATGCAATTAACAACCCAACCGATAAAACCAGCTAGTCAAGGCACCTTCGGTTTTGGTATTACGAACACCCACATCTGTCTCATAAACAGAGGGTTATTACAAACACTTTGGATATGGCAAGCCCCTAGCCACAGCCGCCGGACGACCATCACAGAGAGAGGGCGCGCACCTCCCCTTTTTACCCCCCCGAGGAGGGAGACCCCCACCCCTGCGGAGGTATACCTGACCCCTGTTTTGACTTCCGGGTCATTGCCAGGTAGCACAGGAATTCTTCCTATCAATGAACTAACCATGCATGACTAACCCCTTTACTAACCTCTATTAACCCACAATAACCCATTCACCTTTCTTGCATACTCGGATAATCAAATTAGCACCTCAGCTATACCATAGAATGAAGACTGAGCAATATAAGAGAGACGCTCCTATCACAGCTGTCCCAGTCCTCCTCGCAAAGTAGATCCAGTCTCCCTCCCTCAATACTTCCAGTATAGCCAAAATAGTACCTCTTACTAAGGCTCAGTTATATCACATTATGAAGGCTTCCTATAGCCATGTGCCACAACAGTAATCACCACCTTACCTAGTCCCCGTATCTATTGAGAGCTCAAATAATTCCATAAGACTCGAGATCCCTATGGCCTACAGGGTCCAAAACCGAGCCTATAAACCCAGCTCCAGCCCCCAGTAAAATCAGTTGAAAGATAGACACCAACCAGTGGCTGGCCCCCTTAAGTTGACCTCTAGCTCTGCCCTTGTGTTGTTCCTGAGATTTGAGTTCCAGAGCCGGCAGACTCCGTGGAAGATTTGAGATAGAAGCATCTGTCCACGTACAAGAAATCTACGTGCACCTTATAACCTTCACACACCAGTGGGTATATAAGCGTGTAGCCAGCAACGATCGCCAAGAGATCCGTCTTGAGAACTTCCTACATATGGACCCCCTGGACGGCCGCGGAACCAGTCGTTAGCCCCCAACATCACGGACGCAAGATAACCAGGACCAGACCAACCAAATACTACCCAAGATTCACTTTATTAGTACTACCGTGTTACAGTACTAATTAGAGACTAACTTATTAATCTTTCTATGAAGTGGCAATATCTTTACCCCAAGATAATTCATATATAACCATTCTATTGGGAAGTGCTAAACGTATCAGTGTTCATTAATTAACAGGCGACATTAACTCTCGTAATTACCCCTATTCAGATATTATTACATAGAAGTAAAACCCTAGTGATATCTAACGTTCGCCCACTGATTTGTGTTCTACGTATTTCTGCTATAAGAATATAAAACTTAGATCAGTACCCCACTGAGGTTATTAGAATTCCCGTGCTCTAAAAATATGTGTGTCTAATTCTAGTCTGTGAACTACTACTTGTGCACCAGAACTGCCAGTAATATATCTAATTAGTGAAATTGAATCTATAAGTAACATTGATGTCTTCCAGTATATAAACTTGCGAACCAAGCCAGTGATCAGAAAAGTATACCTGAACGTTGGAAGTGGGAGACTAGGCTCCATCCAGATCCACTAATGCTAGTTGTTCATTTCTATCATTTGTCTTGTACGAGTATTCATACCTTCTTATGCTTCCTATTAATCATCTTCAATAAACGTGATCGTGTGTCTTGTTACCGTGTGTTTATTTTGTGTTCTCTATTCCTCATACCTTGTATTGTGCATGCAGCCTTATATACCCAGTCAGTTAGAACTCACATTACCCAAGTTAATCCTGTAGAAAAACAGGGCATAACACTATAGGACCTAAACTGTCGGGATCATTACCCTATTCCCGACATACTGCCCGCCACCAAAAACGATATACAGAAAACAAAAGGACATCGAAGATTCAAAGATCACCTTGTTTGATCTTAGATCTCCAAAGATCCACGGAACTCATAGCCGCCCTCCTTTTGGGACGAGCGCCACCTGAAGCCAGAGGAGGATCATCCTTCTCATCATCAACTGCCCCACCCTGAGGAGCACTGTCACCAGCACTCTCCCGCGGAGGGGTATCAGTAGAGACGCCAGTATCATCCGGCAGTTCTACATCCTGCTCCAAGGGATATAACCTTACGACTGGGCGAGTAGTAACCCCAGTCGAAGTTCGTAATCTAGCAACCCTTATAAGACCATCAATGCCCTGGAACAAATCGACAATCCTCCCAAGCTTCCAAAATAACCTAGGACGCTCATCAATCAGTACGATATCCCCGATACGAGACCATCGTTATTTCGTCCCTTTGATCATATTGGAGTGACGCTCACGAAGAGACAGCAAATATTTTTGAGTCCACCTTTTCCATAGATCGTCCGACACCTTGTTCACATACTGGAAGCGACGACGGGTGGCGTCAGCATCGCCGAACGTAGGGTCTTGTAGATCTTCGTCGGTTACTGATGATCTAGGAAAGGTATTAAGGGTTCTTCCACGTGTTAGCATAGAAGGCGAAAAGGGTAAGAGGTCATCAACATCTGCCGAGGTATAGGTCAAGGGCCTGTCGTTGACTGACATCTCAATCTCTATTAAGATGGTTTGCAACTCCCTTCTGGTCACCAGCGCCCTTCCTAATACCTTCTTCATGGCAGATTTGACAATACCGATTGTTCTCTCCCAAATCACCCCGAACCATGGTGCACGTGCTGGTATAAATATCCACTGACAACCCTTTCCAGTGAGGGTAGCCACAACTTGTGGGTCATCCATTATAAACTCTGGAGATATTTAGAGGCCCCGACAAAACAAGTCGCATTATCGGTCATAATAATATGAGGGAAACCATTGCGGCCTGCAAAGCGTCTTAGAGTATGCAAAAAACCCTCATTGGAGAGGTCATCAATCAATTCAATATGAATCGCTCAGGTTACCGCACATGTGAATAGAACGGCATATACCTTTATGATATTACCGGGCGATTCTCTAACTTGAATCGCTCCGGTGTAGTCTACCCCGGTTACCTGAAATGGTTCAATCCTTTGTACCCTGAACTCAGGTAAGGGAGGTAGATCTACTGGGGAGTAAGGCTTACCCTGTAATCTTTTACAGATAGTACAGCTATTGTGGATCCCTTTAATTGCTTGTCGCATCTTAGGGATCCACCAACGTTGTCGCATATACGCCAGAACATAATTTACACCAAAATGTAGGCAGGTTCTATGGCATTGGCGAATCAACAGTTTGGTAATCAAATGAGAGGAGCTAAGGAGGACAGGATATTTCGCAGAATCAATAATGTCCGCCTTTTGTATCCTGCCTCTACACTTAATTATGCTTCCTTCCATATATAATCCTAGCTGCCTCATTAAGTTAGAGGGTTTGGCCTTTGACTCCTTGCTCAGGATTTGATGTTCAGTAGGATAAGATTCCCTTTGTACTAAACATATTAGTTTCACTTCTGCTGATCTCAATTCATGGAGTCTGATATGCTTCGAAACTTCACTAAGGAAAGACCCGTTAGCCCGACTTCTCATGTTGTTAATGAAATGGTGTATCCATGCAAATACCTGTATTACTTGATCATAGCTGCCGTAACGTTCCCACTCTACCAGCTTGTTATCCTGATGTGTAGTACTCACAGTCGAACTACTTAACACATCACCTTGGGGCCGACTTGAAGGATCAGATATGCAATCCCTGAAATCCTGAGGCCATTCAGTCGGAGATATAAGCCATGGAGGTCCATGCCACCAAATAGAGGACGACGTAAACTGTTGCGCCGAGATCCCCCGGGAATTTATGTAACTGGGGTTATCCTTGGTGCTCACATAGCGAAATTTAGCTGTAGGAACTAAGTTATGTATCTCATCAGTGCGATTAGAAACATAAACAGGTAACACTTTCTGGCTGTGTACCCATGAAAGTGCTATTTGACTGTCGCTCCAGACATAGACATTATTAATCTGTAGTATGTCTGTATAAGCATCCAGTGTAAACTTTATTAGACGAGCAGACAGAAGCAATGCAGTAAGTTCTAATTTAGGAACTGTAATCTTCTCTATAGGGGCTACTTTGGCCTTTGCTATAGCCAGTTTCGCTTCACTACCATTGCATATGCATATGGCAGTACCGTACGCACTATTACTAGCATCAGAAAAGGTATGTAGATCCACCTGTTGACCACTAATAACCTGACGATTAAGTTGGACCTTGCAACATGTGGAAAGGTCCGACCGAATCAACCGCCAAGTATCTTGTAACTCAGTCGGGAGGGGCGTGTCCCAATCTAGTTTTAGCCGCCACAGTTGCTGTAAAAACATACGAGCACGGATAGTTACAGGCAACAAAAAACCTAGGGGATCAAACAACCTCGCTGACAAGCTTAAGCAGTTTCGCTTGGTCATAAGCTCACTGCCGCATGGGGTGTGACAGAAGGATATACAATCTGTGGTAGTGTCCCATTTGTGGCCTAAAAACTTCACCTCACTATTCTCAGTAGCTACACCGTCAGAAGCAAATTGACCTTTCAAAAGATCACTATTAGTGGCCCATTCTCTCAAGTATAGATGAGCCTTGGCAAATATATCGCGGATCTCCCAGCATCTTTCGAGCAATAAATCTTCATCGTCTCCAGTGCCTTGAAGATTGTCCACATAGATCCCCTGCTTGATCTCATTCTTGAAGTCAGGATCTAGTCCAGCCTCCTCAAGATGTCGCAAGATAGTAGCATTGAGAAGGAACTGGGAACAGGTCGCCCCGAATAAGACGACTCTGAACCTATAGACCAGATACTCTGAATCTAGATCCATTGGGTCCCGTGGCCATAAAAATCTTGTCGAGTCCCTGTCTTCACGATGGAGTTGAAGCATCAGGAAGGCCTTCTCAATATCGGCGACCCATGCAAACTTATGACATCTGAAGCGCAACATAATTTGCGCGAGATCAGAGACCAGGGACGGACCCGTGTACAGACAATCATTCAGGCTATAGGAGCGATCACTGGATTTAGCAGAGCAATCATACACAATACGAACAGGAGTGGTGGAACTGTCCTTTTTAATCCCATAGTGAGCAAGGTAATGGATGGTATCCCCATACTCACTGAGATCTACTCTCTCCACAAATCCACGTTGTACCTGCTCGTTTAAAACTGCCGCATAAGTCTCGCAATAATTTAGATCCTTGACAAACTGCTTCTGAAGGCCACGTAACCTACCAAGTGCTAGATGGAAATTAGTAGGTAATTTACTCTTGTTATCCTTCCAAGGGAGCCTTACCACATACTGACCCCTGCCAGAGTCATACGTTAGTCTCTTCATACGAGCTTAACGCTAGCTTGGACTCACGATCAAGTTCATGTGAGTCAATTCCAATATTGTCCAAGTCCCATAGCTTATCTATATCAGTACATGTATTATCAGGCACATTTGGCCTAATATATTTATCTATGGGGCTTACTGCTACCTTGAGGACCGTAACCACCTCCACCTGTGTGTCTTGAGAGGAAGTGGCATAGGATCCAGAAATGGCATACCCTTGGATCGTGGGGAGCATTATTAGATTATCTACCCGCCGATATCCAGGGTGAACCAGGTCATAGTGTTACGATCGGGTCTCGTATAAATCAGTGGCTCTTATACATTGGACTAGACTGGCATAAATGCAACAACGGAAACGCTAGATCCAACCCCTGATATATAATCCCGTCGAACAAAGAACACATATACCCTCCAGAGTTATATCTGCGATAACGGGGTATCTTAACTCTCAGTATCTATGTGCTTCTACTATAGGCTGATGTTCTCTGAAACAGCCTATTACCTATAACATATGGTTGCTTAGTTATGGTACACAAGGAAAAGATAGTTAACTTAATTAAATCACAAGAGTGATCTAATGCAAACAAGAAGAAGGTTTACTTAACGTTACTTTAATCAATAATATCTGTCACTCCTTTATGAAAGAAAGTGTTGTAAAGTCCTCAAGCACCGAACAAGGAATCTTCTGAATAATGTCGGATGCTACTAAGAAGAACGTATCGGAAATGGAACCACAAAATAGCAGGAGGCAGGACAATGCACATGTAGGCTAAATACACAAAAAGGCTGGACCTATAATGTTATTGGACACAAGAATATTATAAGCGGTGCAACAGTAATAATGCTCGCCACGAAAAAGTAGTGCTCCTATTAACAAAACCGGTCTATGCTGGATGTGTCTCTCTACAGCAACCTAGACCTCAAAATGCTTGTGTAGAAATAATGGGTATGCATAAAAGAGTATATGATCTAATCCAGCTAATGTCTACCCGAGTTAATAAAGTCTAGCTGGGATGCGCAAAGGTACAGAATTCTGGTGGAGCAAGGCAGCTCCTAGCCTAGTGTGGACCTTGGGTCTGTGCGGCCTGATTACGTTAATATGAAGGGGTGCTCTCTTGAGGATTCTCGATCACAAGTATCGAGTATCCTGGTGACCCTCAAAAGTAAAAGCAAATAGAGTTAGAACAGTGTTGGGTGGATTAGGCAAGCAGCCCTCACGCACTACACAGTCTAAACTCCAAGGTACACAGACAAAAGATCCACCCAGGTAACCCACAGAATCCGTAGTGTCGTGTAGCTCAAAAGTAGCCTACACACAGTGAAAACACCAACAGCAAGGTACCTGATCCCTAGTCTAGCATTATTTAACCCTGTAGAAACATTAGTGATTGATGGAGACAGTCCGAGCAATACAATCTCCCAAAAAAAACAACGACTCTCTTCAACCTTAGCCTAGTACATAAGAAATGTGAGATCCAGCATATAATACAGTCTGGCCACCAATTCAAGGTGTGGATGCAGGGAACCAGAGGGGGATTGATATTAATAAAAGGTGAGGAAGTAGTGGAAATGATAGAGGCAGTAGGAGAGAAAGATTCTAAGACAAGAGTGTGGAACAGTTCATGGGAGATGCTTAGAGTATGCTGTCTGGGACGGATCTGACAAGGATATTCCCATAGACCTGCTGGCTGGAGTCCCAGTTTGCAGGAATGGCACGAGGGCGCGCGACAGTCGCCCAGTAAGCAGCCGCCTAGTAGGCAGTGTTAGGCAGGAGGCAACGAATCCCGCGAGGCCTATGTAAGGGGGCCAGCCACGCGCCACACTCACCACCAAGTCACACCACCTGGTCTCTCTCTCTCTCTGTCTCCCGCTCGCCTTCCCATCATTCAACTACTTAACACAATACTTTCAATTGACTAAATAAAATAGAAAGGATTGTGACAGACGAAAATAAAGAACAGTTCTGAACTGTCTGCAACACAAGCTTTCTCGAGAAGGAAAGTACACAATGATAGGTAGACTGTAGCTACATTCTCTGCCCTGGCGAGTCCTAGCGAGTAAGCCATGCGGTTCTGGGGGAAGCGGTGAGCGTCACACCCCACCCAAGATTTTTAAGAGGCTCCAACTATGAGCTCTAAATCTGACACGCAGAACCCATACAAAATTCGCCACTCCTAGCCACCCAGCGACAATGAAAAGTAAAGCACAGTTCTCTTCAAAATAACACATTATAAAAATGAACAACCCTTCCCAACACAATAGATTAAATTACATAGTTATGCTCATAAGAGCGAGCTTCACTAGCCCAGCCTTCTGAGAGGAGTACAACTCAGAATTTCTGCTATAACATACTTAAAAAAAAATTAACTATCAAAGAAAGAGTTTTTATAGGATTTTTATATTTTTAATATGTTTATGGCGGCTGCACTATAGGGGCAAGCCTAGTTTTTTCTTCTATACCAACACAACAACTCCTACTTTATGACCCAATATGCTGGGCTACACACATGAGCCAACAAGCACCAGACGTAAACATACTAATCAAACCAAAGTAGGAGGCTACCCTTGTGATGATTTACCCCGGGTCTTCCACCCTCGAAAAGCAATATGCAATCTCATTCTCAGAACCGGCAATATGGCGTATGTCTAGGTTGTATTCCTGCAACATTAATGACCACCTGGTCAGCCTCATATTCCGGTTATGGAATTGATTCAGGAACTTGAGGGGATGATGGTCGGTGTAGATCACCACAACTGGTCCATAGGCTGGAACATACACCTCAAAGTGCCTGAGTGCTAGCACAATCGCCAGCAGTTCCTTCTCAACTACTGAATAGTTCTTCTGCGCCGAGTTGAACTTTTTTGAGAAGAAACTGACTGGGTGCTCCAGCCCATCTTCGTCTGATTGCATCAGAACGGCACCAGCCCCCACACCACTGGCATCAGTTGCCAGCTGGAATGGTCGGCTAAAGTCCGGGGCCCTGAGGATTGGGTGATTACACAACAGGTGTTTTACTAGCAAAAAAGCCCTCTCACACTCAGGCGCCCACTTAAACTTTCTATCTTTTGCCAATAGGTCCGTCAGAGGAGCCAGCACAGTAGAATAGCCCTTTATAAAGCGGCGGTAGTAACCAATCATGCCCAAAAACCTCATGATCTGCTTCTTGGTGGACGGCCTGGGGAAGTGGTTAATAGCCAATATCTTGTTCTGTGGGGGGCACACCTGGCCCAAACCCACCATGAACCCCAGATACTGCACGGTAGCCCGCACATAATCACACTTTCCCAGGTTGACCACCAAGTTTGCCTCGCTTAATTTCTTAAATAGGGATTCTACATGTTCACAGTGGCTCTTGAAATCGTCATCGTAGATAATGACGTCGTCCAGGTACACGGTACAGTTCGGAATGTCAGCCACCAACTCGTTCATCAAGCTTTGGAAGGTCGCTGGTGCGTTCCTTAGACCGTATGGCATGCAATTACAACGATATGTAGCACCATCCACCACAAAACCACACACCTCTTTCGCCCGTTCAGACAAAGGCACCTGCCAGTAACCTTTTACCAGGTCCACCTTGGTCAAGAACTTAGCCCTGCCAATCTTGTCTACACAGTCATCAACCCGGGGAAGAGGATATTGGGTTGGTGGGAGTCAAGCCGTTTAGCCTGCGGTAATCAACACAGAAGCGCACCTTGCCATCCGGCTTAGATTGCAGCGTTACGGGAGATGTCCACTTTACCGACCCCTTCTCGATCAGTCCCTGTTGCAACATATACTCCAACTCCACCCGGAGGGCCAGAAGTTTAATAGGGGGCACCCTATAGGGCACTGATTTGAAGGGTGGGTGGTCTCCGACGTCAACGTCATGCACCTCCTGAGTAGTGAGGCCTGAGTGTTCCGCAAATACAGTAGGGTATAAACAAAATAGGCGCTCGACAGCCACACGCTGTTGCTCAGGTAGGTGTTGCAAAGCCTCATGAGCTGCCTGTCTCGTGTTTCCCGCCCACTGATCTGCAGAAACATGATAATCCCAGTTGTCATCCACCTGCGCATGACTGTCCCGTTCTTCTTCTCCACCTTGACTGCTGAAAGTCATCACGGGGACAGTGAGAGGCTCAGGTGGGCGCCTCACATACTCCTTCATCAGGTTGACATGACATAACTGATTCCTCTTACGCCTGTCTGGAGTGGCCACCAGGTAATCTAAGTCCGAGAGCTTCTCTGCTACCCTATAAGGACTAGCGTACTTTGCGGATAAGGGGTGACCTACAAGAGGGAGTAGTATCAACACCTCCTGACCCACGTGAAACTTCCTGAGTTTCACCTTGTGGTCGTACCTGTCCTTCATGAGGGCCTGAGAGCCTACCAGATTGCGGCCAGCCAACTCCAGACTACGCAACATTCGTTCTCTACTCTCAAGGACATACTTAAGCATAGAACATGGTTTAGCGGTGCCTTCCCATATCTCCTTTACCATGTGGAGAGGCCCTCTGACGCGGTGTCCAAACACAAGCTCATTAGGGCTAAACCCCAAACTCTCCCCCGGTACCTCTCGTGCAGCGAATAACACATACGGCAAGCTAAGATCCCTGTCCTTGCCGTTCTCAAGACAATAGCAGCGAAGCATGCTTTTTAGAGTGGAATGCCATCTCTCTAACACCCCCTGACTCTCTGGGTGATAAGCAGATGACACTACAGTGACTATCCCGTGCTGCTTCATTGTCTGAACGAACAAGTTGGAGGTGAAATTCGATTCTTGGTCTGACTGTATTTCCTGCGGGTATCCGTACCGAGAGAAGTATAATAGCAAGTTACGGACCACCGTCTTCGCCAAACCATTTCTCATCGGGTATGCGTCTGGGTACCGAGTTGCTACGTCCATGACTGTCAAGAGATATTTATTTCCGGCACTTGTGGGGGGGAGGGGGCCAACCATGTCGACTACTACTTTACTAAAGGGAGGCCCACTGACGGGAATTGGGTGTAACGGAGCCTTTGGGATGCTCTGGTTAGGTTTCCCGACCTTTTGGCACACACTGCACATTGCCACCCATGACACCACTTGTGCTCTCAAACCAGGCCACCAAAACAGTTTCCCCAAAGCCGCCCCCGTCTTACGGACACCCAAGTGTCCCGCCAGCGGTACATCATGAGCCAACCTTAGTAGGCTATCCCTGCATACCCTCGGTACGACCAGCTGGTCTACCACTCCTGACCCACCCTCTCAACTTCTCTGCGGGTCTTGGAATCGCCGATACAAGATGCCATCAATGAAAAAAAAATCTCCAGACTTTGCATCCCTGTCCTCTTCGAGTTCGACAGCACCGTTACTACACTTTAGAACCTCCGGGTCTTCTAGCTGCAATTTGCGAATATCTGAGGGACCTAGCCTGTCTAAGTGTTTGCGAAACAACTCATGCCCTCCCCCAACATCGAACTTTACATCCCGTTGCTCTCTCCGTGTATGCCGTTGCTGCCTCTGAGTCTCTTTAAGCCCTGCCTCTACACTCTCAGTGACAGGTGGTGGTGCTTCTCCAGACTCTAATAACGGTGCTAATACTGAGTCCCCGAGAAGCGCTGCTGGTACTAGACTCTCCACCGTATCAGCTTCCAGCACCTTCTCGTGACCGTTCCTCCGCTTATTTGAAGACTGTTGGTTAGGCTGTGACTCCCTGGATGCGAGATATCTGGTTACAACACACGCTATTGGTTGCACCTGACACTTCTCAACCCACTCCCGTTCCTCCCCACTCACGTCGGCCGGCTCCTCGGCAACGACTAAGGGTGAAACCTTAGAAGCAGGCACCGCAAAGTCATTGCCGAGGAGGAGGTCGACGCCCCCAACAGGCAATATCTCCACGATTCCCACATCCAGTTCGCGAGTCACACCGTCAACTTCAAGCTCCATTCTAACAAGCGGGTATGACCTAGTTGCATTAACTCCCTGCACCACAACTACCCGCGCCGCGTTTATGGGTCTACCAGTGAAATTCTTCAAGAGTGTCTGAGAGGCACCTGTGTCACGCAAAAGCTGTACCCCGTGCTTCTTGCCCCCCCACTTCACGCAGCCATGCCCTCTATGGTCTCAAAAGGCATCGCGGACAGGGTTCGAGCCTTCCGGATCCTTCTTCACTGGCGGTGCTCCATCCTCTGATCTTATGCCTCCAGCAAACACAGAAGACTTCTGGAACACCCCAATGCTGCGAGCCAATGACACAGCCGCCGTGGGAGGTCTGCTCGGACAAGCTTTTGCCATGTGCCCCTCTTTGTGACAGTGATAACACTCAAATTTCCCCTTGGACTTATACTGAGGTGTAAAAGTCCCCTGACCCTTCTTAAACGGGGCGGTGCTAGGTTTGTGATCAGCCTTGGTGTCATTGCTTTTAAATTTATGTGTGTCCATATTCCGGGGAGGGGGAGGGTAACGCTCCTTAACGCCTACATCGTTTCTCTGTGCAGAGCCGCACCCCCGAATTAGTGACAACCAACGATCAGCCATCTCTGCTGCTTCTACGAGAGTTCTTGGGTTCTTCTCCTTAAGGTTTAAAGTCAAGTCGCCGCCCGTACACTTATAAAACTGCTCTAGAAGCATCAACTGTTTCATCTCATCAAACGTAGTTGTCTTCTCTGATCTGAGCCAGTTTCCCATAGCGTCGGACAGGTCCCGGTCGTGCTCCAAGAAGGTACTGTCTCGCCCCTTAGTCACACCCCGGAACTTTAACCTATATGTCTCGGGTTGTAGCTCGTATGCCCGCAGGACAGCCTCCTTGAGCTCCTCATAAACAACGCAGGACTCCAAAGGCAGTGCATCGTAAGCCTTGAGCCCCTTACCTACGAGTCTAGAGGACACAAGGGCCGCCCACTTAACTTCAGGCCACTGATGCTCCGGCACTTCTTCTCAAATCTATTGAAAAACTCTGTGACACCAGACTCGTCAAATACAGGGACCAGTTTGAGAAGGTGCGACAGAGACTGATCATGCGCACGGTTTCCAGTACCGAGTCGCTGTCCCGTCGTCTCAACACGAGACTTCTCTAAATCCATGTCGGCACGGTATCTTGTAGATTCTAGTTCAGTCCTAAGCTCAGCTTCCCTCGTCTGTTGCTGCATCCTAGCCAGCTCTTTTCTCTCTTCTATCTTAGCTAGCTCTATCTGCTGTTGACTCTGATGTTTTGCCATCTCGAGCTGAAAGAGCATCTCCGGGGTCAAACCTTGAGGAGGAGGAGGAGATGCAATGATGTTAGAAATACCCGGTGATCCCCCCAGGGACAAACCACCCTGCCAGTCACTACCCACCTGCGGAAGCGTGCTCAGGGTCGGTACTCCAATAGGAGGATTGGGAGTCGAGTGAAGGGAAGGCTCGGCCAAAGGGCTCTGAGCACTCACCCTACCTCGTACGCCAGTCACCCAACCCAGCACACACGTCATCAGGTCATCCTTGGTCATGCCACTAGTATATACATGACCGATAGCTGCGGCTAAGCACTGGAGACCGTACCGATTCATACCCACCAACCGGTCGGAAGTAACAGGCCATTGTAAAAAATTCCTTGCATCCTCCTCACTGTTCACCAAGTTAACAACCTGCCCATGCTGCTGCTCCTCAGCTTCTACATCACGTACTGTGTCCTCATCCTGCACTGATCTGCTATAAGACATGATGCTCACTGAAGATTTTTCACTTTGATACACAAAAAAGAAGTACCCCAAACTCTTATACCACAATATTCACAATAAAAAATTCTCGGAGACCGCTTAAGTGCTATATTACTTTGCTAAAAAAATAATTCTTGCATGTCCTCAAAAATATTCCACAAAATCAACAAATGTTCACTGCCTAAACTGTGAGAAAAATCTGCACAATAACCTGCAATTATATGTCAGTTCACCAAATCCTGAGCTAGGTCGCCATTTGTTACGATCGGGTCTCGTATAAATCAGTGGCTCTTATACATTGGACTAGACTGGCATAAATGCAACAACGGAAACGCTAGATCCAACCCCTGATATATAATCCCGTCGAACAAAGAACACATATATCCTCCAGAGTTATATCTGCAATAGCGGGGTATCTTAACTCTCAGTATCTATGTGCTTCTACTATAGGCTGATGTTCTCTGAAACAGCCTATTACCTATAACATATGGTTGCTTAGTTATGGTACACAAGGAAAAGATAGTTAACTTAATTAAATCACAAGAGTGATCTAATGCAAACAAGAAGAAGGTTTACTTAACGTTACTTTAATCAATAATATGTCACTCCTTTATGAAAGAAAGTGTTGTAAAGTCCTCAAGCACCGAACAAGGAATCTTCTGAATAATGTCGGATGCTACTAAGAAGAACGTATCGGAAATGGAACCACAAAATAGCAGGAGGCAGGACAATGCACGTGTAGGCTAAATACACAAAAAGGCTGGACCTATAATGTTATTGGACACAAGAATATTATAAGCGGTGCAACAGTAATAATGCTCGCCACGAAAAAGTAGTGCTCCTATTAACAAAACCGGTCTATGATGGTTGTGTCTCTCTACAGCAACCTAGACCTCAAAATGCTTGTGTAGAAATAATGGGTATGCATAAAAGAGTATATGATCTAATCCAGCTAATGTCTACCCGAGTTAATAAAGTCTAGCTGGGATGCGCAAAGGTACAGAATTCTGGTGGAGCAAGGCAGCTCCTAGCCTAGTGTGGACCTTGGGTCTGTGCGGCCTGATTACGTTAATATGAAGGGGTGCTCTCTTGAGGATTCTCGATCACAAGTATCGAGTATCCTCCTGGCGACCCTCAAAAGTAAAAGCAAATAGAGTTAGAACAGTGTTGGGTGGATTAGGCAAGCAGCCCTCACGCACTACACAGTCTAAACTCCAAGGTACACAGACAAAAGATCCACCCAGGTAACCCACAGAATCCGTAGTGTCGTGTAGCTCAAAAGTAGCCTACACACAGTGAAAACACCAACAGCAAGGTACCTGATCCCTAGTCTAGCATTATTTAACCCTGTAGAAACATTAGTGATTGATGGAGACAGTCCGAGCAATACAATCTCCCCCCCAAAAAAAAAAGACTCTCTTCAACCTTAGCCTAGTACATAAGAAATGTGAGATCCAGCATATAATACAGTCTGGCCACCAATTCAAGGTGTGGATGCAGGGAACCAGAGGGGGATTGATATTAATAAAAGGTGAGGAAGTAGTGGAAATGATAGAGGCAGTAGGAGAGAAAGATTCTAAGACAAGAGTGTGGAACAGTTCATGGGAGATACTTAGAGTATGCTGTCTGGGACGGATCTGACAAGGATATTCCCATAGACCTGCTGGCTGGAGTCCCATTTCGCAGGAATGGCACGAGGGCGCGCGACAGTCGCCCAGTAAGCAGCCGCCTAGTAGGCAGGAGGCAACGAATCCCACGAGGCCTATGTAAGGGGGCCAGCCACGCGCCACACTCACCACCAAGTCACACGACCTGGTCTCTCTCTCTCTCTCTCTCCCGCTCGCCTTCCCATCATTCAACTACTTAACACAATACTTTCAATTGACTAAATAAAATAGAAAGGATTGTGACAGACGAAAATAAAGAACAGTTCTGAACTGTCTGAAACACAAGCTTTCTCGAGAAGGAAAGTACACATTGATAGGTAGACTGTAACTACATTCTCTGCCCTGGCGAGTCCTAGCGAGTAAGCCATGCGGTTCTGGGGGAAGCGGTGAGCGTCACAATAGTAATAATCAGCTCCGACCAGTAGCATAATTCCATTGTTAGCAGAGAGTTGATCATCAGCCAGTTTATAACCCTTGCTTCTGAGATATTTCAAATGTGGTTGAATCTCTGATGCTATATAGAAACTGGGTAGTTTGTCGACCACAACAGCCTTGATGGGACATACCTTTCTTCTATAAACATAGGAAATCTCCACTATATCATAGTCACTGGAATCTACTTCACCAGTGAAACCATGGAGACGCAAATTCTCTTGACCCTTGCTGGTACACTTGAGCTGGGGTAATGATGACCGCAGAACGAATGACCTCTGTGAGCACTGGTCGAGTAAGGTGCGCGTCATTATAGGCTTATTATTACTCCCCACTACTGGCAGCATCATAGTAGGAAGCAATTGACATTCTCGAGAAGCAATGGACATGGCAGATACTTTATCACCCTCGCTCTTACTTTTCTCATGTGACTCTTTGGTGGTTCTCCCCTTTTCTTTGCCGTCGTGCCGATCAGACTGGGTGCAAAGGAAAACCAATGTTTCCCCTTGCAATACTTACAAGGTTTGATGTAGGAATTGGTGCAAGTACTGTTGAAGTGGTCTCTTGCCAGACAGCTGGTACATAACTTAAGCGATTTAGCCTTGCCAATTTTCTGTGTAGCCTTAGGATACTTAGGACACTGGTACCACAGATGACCGTGGACACTGCACAACTTGCAACCTAATGATATTGGCCTTTTCTGTTTAGGAGAAGTCTGTACCGGGAAAGCTGCAGTGGATGGCGACATATCCACGGGTCGGTAGTGTCCAGTACTCTCCATGTTAAACACTTCAGTCTGGTACACCTGCACCAACGCTTCCAAGTTTAGTGGAGAGTCGCTTAGTTGTCGTCATACGATTTCCTTTAGGGGAGAGGGTATCTTGTTCAAGATATTTACACTAAATATTTCCTCTTTGGTGATGGCCATTGTCTCCATAGATCGGAGGAGGCTCTCAAAGGAGGCATAGTACTCCTTTAGGTCTGTCACATCATAGGATGGAGGATCTAGAGTGAAAAATTAGTAATTAATGCAGTCTTGATGACTTCCTCTGTCCCGTAAGTTCTTTTCAGCAACTCCACTGCAGACTTGTAGCTTGTAGCTTCTAGCTTGTACCCATCGATCAACTTCAATGCCTCCCATTTCAATTGGCCACGGAGATAGGTGAACCTTTGGATGGATGTGTGTTTTATTCCGATGGACGGAACACTCAAAGATATCCCAAAATCCAGTCCAGGTAGTCGAATCCCCGGAAAAGGTTGGCAAAGTAAGCTTCGGCAGGTTAAAACCAGTCGCCTTTGGTGTACCGGTATCCTTAACAGGGTGTGTTTCTTGTGTGGAAGATAGTCTGGCTAAGGCTGTATTAACATCCTCAACGTACTCAAGATCTGCTGACATTTCTTCTTCCACATCGTCAGTAATTGTCAATAAACCATATACATGCTGAGCATAATTATCATAAGTGGCTAGCGATTTAGTTACAGTAGCAAATTTACCCTTAATTTGATCAGCCGAGGCACTTAATAAAAATTCATCAAGATCTCTTAAACACCTATTTAAACTTCCCTTCATCCCTCCCTTCAGAATCCTAAGCTTCTTTATATCTGTCATCGTTAAAGTCTGAATCTAGGCTATTAACTCTCTAAACTATAAAGCAAACTAGTTACACAAATTAATTTAAATTAAAAAATGTGGCAATAGCATTGCCACTCCCAATTTGGAAACGGTCATTAGGCTACTAGCTGCAGTAGGATGAATTAATTGAATTAATAAGACAAATTGACAAGTAGCAGAAACAAACTAGGGCTAGAGAAAGAAGGGTAAATGAAAAGAACTGACTAGTAATAAGTATTAGGCCTAGCCCAGCTGCCCATCCCACAATCATGAGGTCTGTTGGCTGTCAATCGCTTAGGAATCAACAGAGACCGAACCCCATGACCGTAATTAGGCAACTAGGCTACAAAATATAATTACATGAGTCACATGAGAACCCTCCCCACCAGCAAAATTAATTAGGAGTCTCACTACGACAAAACATAAAGAACACCATAGGTCTACCACCTAAGCGAAATTAATGGCTACCACAGACACCTGCAGGCCTAGCCTAGCACAACCGCGTGAAATGGAACCAACGAAAAAAACACTTTCACCCAGCACTAGCCCAACAAACCCTCCAAGAACGGCAAGGAGCACAACATCCAAAAAACCGGGAAACCAGCCCCAAAAAAATACTGTGACGGCGCTACCCAGAAAAAAAAACTCGAGGGAAAAAGCTAGGCTAAGAAACTAGTGAAAGGGCACGCGGCCCAACAATGTACGAGGCGGCAGCCATTTGCAATACCAAGTGAAGCGGTAGTAAACAAAACACTTTAATGGTAAAATAATAAGCACTAGGGCACGAAGGACCATTATTTGTCGGGAATTTAGATAAAGAGGTTAAATTGCATATCACTGGTACATGAAAATATCCCAACAAATAGTTATATAATAATTACCAACGAAGAAGTATTCGATGGGTGTAAGCCATTCCCCCACACACGGCTAATTCAATTGCATGACATGTAGGAATGTTCACATAATACAATATCGATACAATGAACTTAGCTTAGAGGACTGGTAATGTAGGACTGTTGATATAGATTAATAATTGTAGCACATGGGTTGAGTCAGAGCCGGGGGGAAGATGTTGGCTGTATGGTGTTGATTGAGAGACTAAAGAGCCGGCGTCCGATCGCTTCGCGAAATTACATATGGCTGCCGGCTCATAATAATTATAACCCATAACTTGGTTTCATGATACACCTAGAGCTGATGTAGATATTTATACATTACAGTTAATATTTAACCTACACTTAATAATAAACTACAATACACAAAGAACTAGCCGAAATCGTACATGCGATACGATACCGCCAAATTCAAATGCCCTATAGGACCTAAACTGTCGGGATCATCACCCTATTCCCGACAGATATTGTCATCAGTTATTATAGGCATTATTGTGTACATTGATTTTGATGTTTGTAAGTGACGCCATGTTCATTAATGAGTAAAACTTCTTTAACTCATTTCAGTCACATATCGCGGCCGTTGATATTATGCTCCATAGCTAATTATCTGATGTGCAACTGTGTATCTAGCTATTAAAGAAATAAAAAGTGTGAACCTTATCGTGTGTATTCATTGTATATTTATATCAATGCGAGTTATATTCCTGTCGAGCAGTAATATGTTCTACGCTACCCAAATAAGGAGCTTATGAAGACACATTATCAAGCGAGTTGGATTACAACCATGCATAATAATATGCTTAAACACACAGGCTTTTACTGGAGTTTAAACCCTGTAGAGTTATGGAATCGGAATATGATCGGGACTGCTACCTCAGCTAGTAGGCTATATTATGAATATTTTGAACAATTTCCTGAATATCTGTAATTTTTTCACTATTTTCATATGTAGAATGTTGTAATTTTCCATGTGTATGGGTGACCTATTCTGCAGTATCCATGACTTTAATTATGTGAACTCATGAGTATAACACTAGGTAACACATGATATTGTGTGACGCAAGGTTCTATGTTGGGTTATTGCTGTTTCTTATTGATGTGAATGACATTATCAATGTATCACCTCTTCTGGCCTTCACATTTGTTAATGATACCAATGTACAGTATATCTTCCAGAGTTCACTTGTTGAGTAGAAGAAAGACTGATAAGGGATGGGGTACACACTGAGAAAGCTCTGGAGAACACTGATTATTGCAATAGCGGCCCGGTAGCGTAAGTTGTAGCGCACTCGACTCACAATCAAGAGGTCCAGGGTTCGAATCCTCGGCCGGGTGGGACAATTTGGGCTTGTCTCGTTTCACGTGGTAGCCTCATTTCACCTAGCTGTAAATAGGTACCGGACGTAATTCGAGGAGTTATGACCTCGCTGCCCGGGTGTGTGGTGTTTGAAAAGGTCTCAGCCTTACCCGATGATCGGACAATTTGAGCTCTAAGCTCTCTTCCGGGAGGTTATGGCTGGCGAGAGATCCCCCAAGGTTCCTCAAGATCGTAAGTGAGAAGAGTGAAAGAGATGCAACATTGCGGCATGTAGAAAGAGATTGTAGGGAATTTAGTAAGAGGTGGTGAGTTGATAAGACGGAATGCTTTTGACTCTACCCTTTCGAGAAGTGCGGTATGGGAGAACCTCCCCACACATGAGAATAATACTCGATACATGGGCGCATTGTGCCCCTGTACAGAGCAAGAAGCTGTACGGTAGTAAAGAACCCACAGAGACGGTTGAGCACACCCAACCTCTGGGAACCCATTCTGGTAAAAGTGGTAATGTGGTCTTTCCAAGAAAGTTTAGAGGAAAAGGAAATACCAAGGATATTGAGAGAAGATGAGGGGTGGATTTATGTATTGTTGAAGAATAAGGGATAGTCGAGTGGAAGATTGTGATAGGTAGGCAAATGGAGAAATTGAAAGTAACAAGATTTTCTCTACCCCAATCAGAAAATATTGAAAGATCAGAGGATGCCGCCTCATCACGTGAGTTTTGGAATGACTTTGAGGAAAATGGTTGTGGAAAACTAGTTGAATAGTGTAAGGTAGAGTCATCAGCATATGAGTGGAAAGGACTAGAGGTACAGTTGAGAAGATCATTAATGAAAATTAGAAATAGGACTGAGGATAGGAGAGAACCCTGAGGGACACCGGAGTTGATAGGGTGAGGAAGTGAATGATGGCCATCCACAACCGCTGCTATGAAACAGCCGGAAGCAAGGCTGGCAGTACGGTACGGTACGATATTATTTCCGTTTTTCGTACCCATCAAAATTACCGTACCGTACAGTATGATAAAAATATTTAATAAAAATTCCGTACCATTTTTGTACTATTAAAGCAATAGGCTATTTTACCAAGCCTATATTATTACCAGCCTTTCACTGGTCCTAGTCAGCTAGTATGGGGCCACCACTGGCCTAGCAATATGCCCCACGAATATGCCCCACGTGCCTCCTGCGTGTCGTATAAGGTGACTAAATAGGTTGGGTCGGTGGGCTTGTGACACCCACCCATAAACAATACATACTGCAACGATGAACGAACGAACAGCCTCGGATGTGGACAGACCTAATGTTAACGAACCCCGACCTACCATGGACAATCTTGGAATTGCTACTTGGAATATAAGAGGCATGAATGATGATACAAAAAAGAGAGAGGTCCTGGAAGTGTTAGTGAATGCCAGGCTGGATGTATGCGGAATGACTAAGACCAAATGGAGGGGTACAGATGTGAGAGAGTAGGAGGGTGGAATGGGTGTGTGTGCTGGAGTGAGTAAGGGAGCGAAAGAAGGTGCGTGTTTGTTTGTAAGTAACAAATGGAAGGAGCGTGTAAGAGACTATGAGTGTGTGGGTGAGAATGAAAGTAGGAATACAAATGTGGGTGGTTGCGTGTGTGTATGCTCTGACAGAGGATAAACATGTAAGAAAGAAAGAGGAATTCTGGGTGAATGTGGAGGCGTCCCTGGATAAGTTTGGCAATGCCATTATGTAGTAGTAGCTAAAATTTGGATACAAAAGAAGTGGGTGAGCAGAGCTGGAGGGAGGCGAGAGGAGGGTGGAATGGCAAGGAGGGTGGAGATTGATTGATTGATTGATATTTTGTTTATTGCCAAAAGGTACATATACAATAAGAATGATGATACATATAGTAATTAATGTGGCAAGTGCAGCTAGCTAAGAAGTAGTTCATGTTAGCTAGCTATATAGGCATAATAAAATATATGAAGCTAAACAGCACATAGTTGCTTAACAATTATTAGATGTAATAAACAATATTCAAGTTATAATAATTTGTAGTGGTTCTTACTAAATTATACAATTGATATGTGACCTACTCAGTATGCTAAAACATATTAAAGATAAGGTAAGTATACATTTAAACAAAACTTTTGCTTTCAGACTGCAATTAAGTACTAGTATTGATTAACCCGGGAACTGCGGGGAGACTCTTAAGAGTTCCCCCGGCGGACTGTGGGAAGACTCTTAAGAGCAGAGCTTTTGAACACATACCAAAACCGCGCGTTTTAGGCAGGCGGCTACAAATTGGTGTGGGTATAGTACTACATGTCAACTCTCGACACCACCCCGCCACACGCTCGCCCCGCACTCGTGCAAGCACCACCGCGCCAGTAACCAAGCATTAGTCATGGAGCCCACACGTCCCTCGCTCGCTCCCTGATGACACAACCAGCCCTCCTTCTGGTGGTGTCAGCCGCCGTGGAAGGCAGAGGGTGGCTGCTAAAGACCCTAGCTACCAGTACGACACACCCTACAGCTCGGAGGACGAAACACCAGCACCCAAAGCACGGAAAACACGTGCAAGCACGGCAAAGGTAAAGAGGTCATTGGTGTTTCGGGACACTGCCACCTCGACCCAGGCCACTGCAACAACCACTACCACCACCACTGCCACCACTGCCACCCCTGCCACCAGTACCAGCGACGCAGGAGGCCGCCCTAGGGCTGCAGAACCTGCGGGGCAGGCAAAATCAAAGGCACGGGCGTAGGGAAGAGAACCCGTACGCCTGCCACAGTGACCCTACCACCACCACCACCACCAGCCGCCCCTGGCCCGGCTGCCCCTGCTGCCCCTGCCGCCCCTGCCGCCCCTGCTGCCCCTGCCGCCCCTGCTGCCCCTGCCCAAGGAAAAGGGAAAGGCAAGGGGAAGGGGAAAGGGAAAGGGAGAGGGAAAGCGACTGCTGGCCCTGCCGCCCCTGCTGCTCCTGCCCAAGGAAAAGGGAAAGGCAAGGGGAAGGGGAAAGGGAAAGGGAGAGGGAAAGCGACTGCTGGCCCTGCCGGCCCTGCTGGCCCTGTCGTCCCTGCCGGCCCTGCTGCCCCTGCTGCCCCTGCTGCCCCTGCCGCCCCTGCCCAAGGAACAGGGAAAGAGAAAGGGAAAGGGGCGACAGGTACTACCATCATCTTGCCTGCCTCCAGGGCCACAAGACCACGCACCACTGCCGCCGCTGCCGACGCCGCCCCTGCCGCCGCCCCTGCTGCCGCCCCTGCCGCCGCCCCTGCCAGCCCTTCTGTCCCTGTCCATAAGACTCCCGTACGTGCTACAGTGACCCGAAAAACTCTAACACCATCAAAGTATGCCGCCCTGCTGTTTGATGGTGATTCGCAGGGCATTGGCAGCCCGGGTTTCGACGACGACGCCCTAGCACGGGACCAAGGGTGGGGGGATTTGGGAGTGGACAGTGGCAGTGAGTCCGATGTCGGTGACGAGAATGATGAAGGGCGTCTGTCAAGTGAAGAGGAGGGTGATGATGATGCTGTGCTGTATCGCGACCATGGAAGCGATATTTCAGACGCAGAAGCAGACGCAGACGACATTCCGATCCCTGGCATGCCTTCGTTCGAGTGGTCTGACGGGGTCAATTTTGTACCTGACGTGCCCCAGTTCAATCCTGGGACGTCAGGTACAACTGACGACTGGCCCTGTGACGAGCACGCTAACGAAAGCGACTTCTTCCTCGCTTTTTTCGATTTTGAGGTAATGACTTACATCGTTGCCCAAACAAACGCCTAGTACAGGTGGGTGTTTGGCAGATTGGACGTCATTTCTCCAAAAGCGAGAATACGAGGCTGGGTGGATACGACTGTGGAAGAATTCATGATGTTCTTTGCCTTGTTGTTCCTCATGCCTCTTTGCAAGAAGCATGTGTTGCAACACTACTGGAAGTACGACCCTCTCATCGCCACCCCAACTTTCAATAAGTTCATGACTCGTGACAGATTTTTGTTGCTGCTAAGATTGATGCACTTTGAAGACAACGAAAATCCTAACAGGATTGACAGGATATAGAAAGTTCGGGATGTGTTCACCATGTTGTTGGAGAGGTATAGGAAATACTTTTACCCCTTCCTCAATTTGGTGATTGATGAGTCGCTCGTGCTCTTCAAAGGACGTCTTGTTTTCAAGCAGTATATCCCCTTGAAAAGGCATAGGTTCGGAATCAAGCTCTTCGTTTTGTGTGACTTTGAAACTGGAATAGTGCTTGACATGATCGTGTATACAGGCACTGACATTGATGTACCGAAAGCCGCTGCCGGTGACCCCATGGGCATGTCAGGTGCCATCGTCAGGAAAATGTTGGCACCTTACCTGGGCAAAGGCCACATCATCTACACTGACAACTGGTATACTTCTCCTGCTCTCTGCCAGTTTCTTCATGACAACCAAACGGGGTCATGTGGGACTGTCAGAAAGACAAGAAAGTTTATGCCTAAGTTCACCGGTAATGTCATCCCTCTTACAGATGCCTCCTCCAGTGACACACCTTCTGAAGACGACCTGGCCCAGGAACACCGCGAGAGGCATGTCCGAAGAAGGCGACGAAAGGGGCAGAAATACAAGCAGCTAGAAAAGTCCGGGAAAGTGATAGCCCTGAAGTGGAAGGACAAACGAGATGTCCACCTGCTTTCCACCGTCCACACAGGTGACCAGATGGACTCTGGTAAAATCCACTACAAAACCAGGAAGACCATCTACAAGCCCGACATGGTAGTAGACTATACCAAGAACATGCGCCTGGTGGACAAGTCTGACTGTCAGCTGTCAGGCGTTGAGTGTCTGAGGAAGACTGTGAAGTGGTATCACAAGCTCTTCCTCCACCTAGTTGACATCACGATGCTCAATGCCTACAACTTGTGGTTGGTGAAGAGGGAGATGTCCCCAAACCAGAAGCTGAAATTCCGGGAGTTCGTGTATAACGTGGCATACCAACTCCTGGAGAAGTATGCCACCGCCACTCACAGACGTACGGCATGGCGTGGGGATCACGTTCCTGACAGAATCCAGCTGGGTGTCGAAAGACACTACCCAACCAACACTGAGCTGATTGGCACTCGTCACAGGCAGGTTGCAGTGCCACGTCTGCAGCTCCAGTGTGAGAAAACCCCACGTCACCAAAAGAGTCACCTCAATGTGCGCGGAGTGCAAAGTTGCACTCTGCTTGGGTGACTGCTTCAGGGACTACCACACCTTCAAAAACTACTGAGTGTCGCCCCCTGCCCTGCCCTGCCCTGCCCTGGACTCGCCCCGTGCCCTGCCCTGGACTCGCCCCGTGCCCTGCCCTGGACTCGCCCCCTGCCCTGCCCTGGACTCGCGCCCTACCTTACCTGACCTGACCTAATTGATCACGCTACCTCATAATGAAACATATATATTATATAATGTATAAGTTCCAAAGATGTCCCTGTGATATAGCTTTTACATTATATAATTATATGTTTCATTATTTAGTTTATAAGTTTCAAAGATTTACATGTAATATGCCTTCTTTTTTTAGTATATCAATATATATGTTTGTTATAGCCTAAGTAATGTGTATATATTTTCTTACCTCAAATGAATTGTACAAAAATAAATATGTTTCAATAAATCCTGTCAAACCTACTAAGATAATAAAATAAAACAATAAAAAAACAAAAAAAAACAAGGTCATGTCATTGTATTCTTACAATATGATATATTCTATGAATATTTCATATTGTTTGAATACAATGGCATAATCTTGTAAAAAAAAAATTATATCAAAAATTATCTAAACAGTATAAAACCTTCCCCATAACCCCCTCCTGGATTCGATCCCACTACCCTACCACACTTTGAGTTTTCCAGTCCGCGACCTTACCAACCATGCCACAGGAGCTCATACCAAATGTCACTCAAAACTTCGTGTCTACAATCGAAATAACAATATACAAAAAAAAAAAAATTATCCCGCCAATTTACGTTTGTAAATTGATGGGATTATCAATTATATCATGCAAAGGTTTATAAAAGTTTGTCTCTGTCAAAAATTAGTAATTATATAACTTTATTCTGTCAAAAATTGCCCAAACACTCAGCAAAATTGCCCCTCTCAGTGTGACTCCACTCATTATCACGCGGTCAAGCGGTCACGGGGTGACCCTTGCCGCTCCTTGATGCTCCAGCCACAGCAGCTGTCTGGGAACAAAATTTGTATAAATACAATAATGCATAAAATACTCTTCACAAATACATTTGTATTGTATAATATTGTAAATAAAAATGAATAATAACTGTGTGGGTGTCGAAAATTTCTCAACCAGCTATCTTATGTCTCGCCTACGCGCGTATATTGGATTATTTATTAGTGGCCCCTCCATCATTGACGAACATGCCTATTACATAAGGCATCCTCTTCAAACACTAATCCGCCGTAGTTTGAATCTACCGCGCAGAGCATTTAAAATCTGAGGAGCCTTCATCATGAGCGCACGCGACCTCACTCATGGCTTCAGTCATTATGAATTGGGTTCTCACTACGAAAAAACTTCGTAAAAAATAAAAACAAAAAGAAAATAAGAATAACTATCCAATAAGCTTTCCATCATAACGTGGATGTACTTGTGTGGATCTTTGACCAGACGCTGATTCAGGCGTCATTCTTCCTTCTCTGCTCTGCGATCAGCCGGCCCGGACGTGTCTCTCCACGCTCCGCTGGTTCCGCATTTGCTGCGTCCCTAGTGAGTTTTTCTCATTTGTTTACTCCGGGATGTATCGAGTAAGGTTATGATATGCGTAGCAGGAGTGTCCTGGGCTGGTTGCCCGCAGTGCAGTGTATTTTGGGTCGTGTGTTTGGGGCATCTATTTCGGATGTACCCTCGTGGTCCTGTTGTGGACAGGTGAATTTTTTCATAGTTGATTTAGCTTGTGATGCAGGCGGCTTTCATTACGCGATTATTTCTGCTGCCTTTTATCTTTCTGATGAGGTAGCGTTGCTTTGCTGACGTTCCCAGCGTATTTTTCTTCACTTAGTGAAGTTTTTTCTGGGTCCCGAGTCGGTCTTCCCTTGGTCGGAAGTATTTGCTACAGTGGTGTGTTGGCGGTGGTTCCTGTTGTTATATTTCCAGTGTTTTTTGTTTATATTTCAACATTTCTTGTGCCGTCTGCTTAGGCCTAGCCAGCCGCTCGTAACTTTGCCACATGTACAAGTGTTATTGATTTATTTTATAAATATGTCCTACTGTGTCATGTGTATCTGGGTTTAGTTGTGTATTGGCTAATTCCACGGACTATGTTTGTTTCCTGGATTAGTTGTGTATTGGCTAATTCCACGGATTATATTTGTGGTCCCTAGGTTAGTCGTGCTTTGGCTATCTCTCGGGTCCTATGTGCGTTCAGATGGTGTCTGATCGGGGTGGGTTACTTTCCGGCGGGGTTTTCTCGGTTTCACCATGAAAACTCCGGCCGTGAGCCGTGTTTGGCCACGCGTGGTTTCAAAACAGGCTGGTGTCCCCGGCGAGTTGGTGTCTGTGGCTCTCCAGGACTGCGTCTCTGTGTTGGTGCCTGTTTCAGGCTCCCTTTGATTCCCGGCGGATTGGCAGTACCCATCTAACATTGTTCATGCGGACATATGTTATGTAGTTTTTCTCCCCGGTTTTACAAACCAAAGGAAAAACCCTAGCTGTTGTTGTGGGCTTTCCTCCCCGGCGATCTTTTACAAAGAAGTGGGGATAGGAACTTATGGGGTTAACGTTTAAGACATCAGATCTCACCCGGCGGGTGTACCTTGTTAAGGTGGGATGAACGAATTGATAATTCAGTTTAGTTAACCGGTCCATTTTAGTGATACTATATGTATCGCCGCCCTCACTCATACGGCGATCGAAGGCTCAATTAGGGTTAACGTATTTTTTCATAAGTTGGCCACACCCGGCGGGTGCTCCTGGGAGGGGGAAATACGGAATTTACAATTCAAGCTAGTTACCCAATTAATTGAGAGATACGGCTATGTATCGCCGCCTTCACCATACGGCGATCTATGTGACAATTCATTAGAAGTCAGGTCTCGTATCAGCCTGCCCTGTGTTAATCTGCTAGATAATTCAGGGGCCGGCGTCTTTGTGGAGGGTTGTTTTTCAAAATTGAATCTTGTAACAGTCACCGCCAGAAAGACTTTATAAATGCCATACTGGTCTTTTATATTATGTCAGAGGGTATTCTTAAACTTTCTTAAGACATGTCTAGATATTCGGATATCTTTATAGAACCCCGCCGCGTAACGAGCTGTAATCATTGTGAGATTACGTCTCGTTATCCGGCGGGTTATGAACACTTGTATGCGATCATTTTGGGTTAACCTTATGAGCATTAATTCCTGGAAATTTTCTTTTTTTCCAGGGCTGGGCCCCAGCGGACCAATACAGACCCTGCAGTAAGTTCCCACCAGTCTCTATCATGGCTACCTTTGCCCCAGTTTTTGCTTTATGTATTAATCCAACCTGTGCCGGTGTCCCTCTTTTTGCGCACACTCTTTGTATCAGGTGTGTTAAATGTCTAGACCGTTCAAGAGGTCTGTGGGTGATGCGCAACTGTTCCTTTTGCTCCCAACTAAGTGTCAAAGTCCTCCAAGATAATGATAAGACCGCAGAGGTCGCCTTACGAGAAGTTTGGCAACAAATGTCAGCGTATACTACGATTGTGGCTCATAAGTCACTTCAATGTGACAACGTCCCTCTTTGGGATAGGCTTCTTCTTGAGCACCCTCCCCCTAATAAACGTTCCTCTCGAGTAACTAGTCATAAGCCGGCGGAGACTGGACAGGGTTCTGTGTCATCTCCTGCCCCTGCTACTTCGAAACGTCACCGTGAGCCTACACCCCCGGCGGCAGTTTCCTCGTCTCGGGCTAGATCTAGGTCTAGGTCACCCCTTAGACACCAGCCACCCAGTCTTGCCTCTTCACCATCGAGTAAGAGGAGTAAGACAGAAAGTTCCACCAGTGGTCACAGCGATAAATCCTCCAAATCAAAGAGTAGTTCACGGTCACACCGCAGCCATAAATCTTCAAAAAAGGATTCCCATGATAGAAAGGCCTACCGACACTCACCAGTTTCTAGTGCTTCTCGTCATACCTCTACCCCAGACAGAGTTTGTGTTCGGTCTCAAGGGTCCAGTGTAGTACCTGTGCCTAAAGATGATTTATCCATTAACATTTTAACCCTGAAGTTGGAGAGTTCAGAGGGCTCAGTGGTTGAGAGTGTTTCAGACTCCCACGGGAGTATAGGCCGAGGCCTAGGTGTTTGGCGATATTCTCGTCCGGGGCCAAACCACCCACTTC
The DNA here is from genome assembly GCA_032716605.1 of Paralithodes platypus. NCBI lineage: Eukaryota > Metazoa > Arthropoda > Malacostraca > Decapoda > Lithodidae > Paralithodes > Paralithodes platypus. The sequence goes on along the minus strand of CM064575.1, from coordinate 53,672,802 downwards.
CGGCTCAAACTATTCACACAGTGGCTGACGTCCACCGGGACGCGGCGATCCCTTCCTCTATTCCTAACTTATCTTGGCAACAAGATGGTACCCCAGCTTCGGCGGGATCTTCTCAGGAAGAGCAGGATGACAAAGACGAGGTTTCGATTATATCGGATATGGTCAGGCTTCGATGCCGCACAAGATCTTAATGATTCACCAGTGAGTACATCATCAAATCAATTTGTCACTGCACAGGAAATTGATGGGCTACTTGTTAATGCTTTATCTAAAAAATTTGGCCAACAGCAGGAAACTCCCACAGTGGACTTGGGAGCTCCCACGACAAGCTCTACGGTACGGCCTCTGATGACTTCTATTGCTTTGACTCAGATCCCTCACCCCCCCTCTATGTCACCATCGGTGGTTACTAGGCCTGCTACGGCGGCATTGACCACTTCGAATGTAAGGGTTATAACGGATGTCAATCCGCCCCCTCTAGACAGAGCGCCTCTCAAAAAGGTAGCTATGCCCTTGCTTTACGGACCAGACGAGTCATGGGTCCTTTTGACCCCCACTAAACCAGAGCTAGCCCAACCTAACTTGTCAGGGGAGCTCCCAGTGCCGCGTGAGTGGGTCATCCAGGGCAATAAATCTAAGAAATTAAGGGCCTTGGATACTTTGGGGAATGTGCTAGATGTCAACATCAAGGCTATACCTAGTTATTATCACCAGGACTATTTTGTTTATACTGCTAAGCCTGCTTTACCCCCTGCCTCAGCTTCAAGATTGTCTTCTGACTGGTCTAAGCATGATGGGTTTAATGACATTAAGACACTGTCAGCTCTCACTCCAGAACTCGATTTGCAAACCGTCACAGACGCGGCAGCTAATCCAGTCTTGAAGGTGGGGCAGTTGGGTCCAGGACCTTGGTTGGAATGGGAGACAGAGGCTCAAAACTTTGCGACCACATTTACTTCCAAAACTTCCCACCAGCCCTTCAGCTTTGTTTGCTTTCTTAGCTGCCCCTAAAATTAATCTTTGTGAGCTACAAGACCCTTTCACTACCCCTACCCCAACTCACCTAGACCGTGAATTTAGGCTACGGGGGAAAGCTTTTCGCCTGTTCTCTCAATACATAGTGTCTCAACAGGTAGCAAAGTCTTTGCTCCGGTCCACTCAGGCAATCGCAGACGCGGATGCCAGACGTTCGGTTGAATTGTCCCGGCGACTGCTTCTTCAGTCGTCAATCCAATCATTAGGTGACGTATGCACTGCCTTGCTTGAGGCGGTACGAGCGAGACAAGATCTCAGAATGTCCTTAGTCCGAAAACTGCCTGATCGCATTGCGAATCAGGTGGTCATGTCACCAGTGCTCACTCCCTCTTTAATGTCCCCTGAAGTGTGGCGAATGGTTTTTAATATGGCTCAGGCCGTTAAACACAGACCCACCCCTTCTAAGAAACCTGCCTTTAACTTCCCCAAATCCAGGCCAGTCGCTAAGGCTCAGCCGGGGGGATCTAAGCCCTTTCTTCCACCTAAGTTCTCCTCCACTCAAGGTCAGTTCAGGCATAGACAGGGTAGGTTTTCAGGTCAGAAAGGACGCGGCTATAATAAGCCAGGTCAGGGCCCATCTTCTGCCAACGCCAGCCAGCCGGCGAAGCGTCCACCACCGCCAACTCCACCACCATCAAAAAACTAAGGTCTCTCTCACTCCCGGTGCCAGTCTTATGGCCGGCGGATCCGAAGGTAGTACAGCCGGCGAACCCTTGTCTGCTAACTGGGTCGTTCCAAACGTGTCACAAAGCATGGCCGGTAAACACTTGGGCACGGATGGTGGCACACAAGGGCATCACTTGGCAGTGGCTCCGGCGACCTCGCTTACGTCAGCCGACAACGGCGAATTTTGTTTCTTTAGAGGTGGAGTCACTGGTCCAGGAAATGATTGCCAAGAATGTCATCATCCCGGTCCCCCCAAATTACCCTGTATTCACGTCCAAGCTCTTTTTGGTTCCCAAAAGGGACAGTGTTCAGATGAGACCGGTCGTCGACCTGTCTTATCTGAACCTTCACATTCACAACGAGTCATTCCGAATGATAACAGTACACCAAATCAGGCTAACACTTCCGCCGGGAAGTTGGATGTGTTCCCTAGACCTGACAGATGCTTATTGGCACTTATCGGTCAACAAAAGATTTCAAAGGTTTCTGGTCTTACGGATCAGGCACCAAAATTTTGTTTTTCAGAGGATGCCATTCGGTTTGAACCTGGCACCTCGACTATTCACGAAATTAGTCCGGCAAGCCCTGATGCCGTTGTTAAAGCAAGGAATCAGAGTTCTGTGGTACCTAGACGACTGGCTGGTGGTGGCAGAGACAGAGCAATTATGCATCAAACATGTCAACATAATTTTAACTCATGTCAAAGCTCTAGGGTTCAAGGTAAATCTGGTAAAGTCAAACCTTGTCCCCTCACGAGTAATTCAGTGGATAGGGCTGGTTTGGGACACAGCTGCTCTCACTCTGAGTCAGAGTGTGGACAATCGCAACAGGTTTCACAGGAAACTGTTCATGTTTCTTCACAGTCTGACTACGACACGGAGGATCTGGGAGTCTCTGGTCGGCTCTCTCAACTGGATTCAACTAACTGTAATGTTGGGCCGGTTGAAAGTAAAATGGTTAATATTGGAAGGCAACAAATATTTCCCACTCTTACCGGCGGGAAAATTATGGCCCATCCCAAAATTAATCCACACCTTACTAGCGGTCTGGGCGAAGAGGGAAACGCTGCACTCAGTAATGTCATGGACCTCTCCTCCGCCAATGGTATGGGTAGACACGGATGCGTCAGGCACGATAGGTTGGGGATTTCAGTCAAACCAGGGGCACCAGGGTCAGGGGCTTTGGTCCCACTTAGAAATCTCCCACATCAATGTCAAAGAATTACTAGTCCCCTTGTATTTCCTTCAGGCTCACGGCTCTACTTTACGGGGCAAGTCGGTGGCCTTCAGAATGGACAATCTGAATGCAGTTCACTGTATTCAGAAACAGGGGTCAACGAGATCAAGGAAGTTGCTAAACGTGTCGGAAGATATTTTTACTCTAGCCAACAGGCTAGACATTTATCTTCACGCATCTTATCTCCCAGGCGCAGCAAACGTCTGGGCAGACGCTCTGTCCCGGAGACAGAGCACGACAGTAGAATGGGAGCTCAAGCAACCCATTTTCAACCTAATGATTGCAGAGCTCTACCATCCACAAGTGGATCTGTTTGCGTCCGAAGGGACTCACAAACTCCCTCTATACCTCACCCGCTGGACTGAAACGCCGGCAGGGGGGCCAGACGCCCTAGTGACAGACTGGAACAGATGGAGCTCCATCTATCTGTTTCCGCCGCCAGACGCATCACTAATGTGCCACATAGTGAACAAACTACGAGATTATCGAGGCTTAGTCTCGCTAATCGCGCCCCTGTGGCCGGCGCAGTTATGGTACCAGCAATTGAAGACGTGGTGCTCGCACCCGGTGTCGCTCCCGGTCGAGTATATCCACTTAGACACGATTGGCAACCTAGCGACCTCGCTGACTTTTGGTATTATGGACATTCAGGAGGCCAAGTGGCTAGCACCATGTGGTAGAGATGTGACCAATAAATTAATCAATCAATATACTCAGTCTACGAAACGACAGTATCAATCACATTGGCAAGCCTTTACTTCTTGGATCATTAGAACAGAACAGACTGTGCCCTCAGTGGCGTTAGTATTTAATTATTTTAATTATCTGTTTGAGCAGAAACGTTTATCTGTGGTAACGTTAAAAAATCACTTAACTGCAATTAGAGTGCCCTTTTTAGACCTTACAGGTCTCTCCATACCGGTGGCGGAGGAAACAGGTTTTATGAGAGCATGTTTTAAACTCCGCCCACCTCCCCGTCAGCTCATGCCTACTTGGTCTCTGGACAAGGCATTGTCTTTACTTCACTCTCGTCTGTACCAAAATACTGCAGATTTTGCATTACTCTTAAAAAAGGCTGTATTCCATTTGGCTTTGGCCACCGGGAACAGAGTGTCTGAGCTGGCGGTGATGAGCAACACACCTAATTGCCTTAGGTTTGGTAGACTTAATGAATGTATTCACATTGCACCTTCCCCGGGATTTGTAGCCAAGAATGAGCACAGTGCACACGTGTTTTCTGAGTTCACTGTGCCGGCGTTAAAAAGGGGAAAGGTGCACCATAATCTATGTCCAGTGCAAGCTCTAACCAAATATTTGAGAGTAGCTCCTCTAAACCCCCAAGGTGCTTTATGGGTAGCGAGTACGGGCAAACGCTTACTGAAACGGAGGTTAGCTACTCTTCTGGTCGAAGTCATTAAAGAGAGTAATCCCGGCGTTGTGGGTAGGGCCCACGATTTACGCAAATGGGCAGCCTCTTTACGTTTCTTGAAGAACTTTTCAGTAGAAGATATTTCGTCCACACAGTTGTGGGCGGCTAATCATACGTTTTTGACTAGATACTTGTCAGTTGCTCTAGACAAACCTTCCTTACCATGTATAGCTTTAAGGCAGAGGGTCTAGGTGGCCCTTCAGTCACTTTTGTTTACTTTCAAGGAGAAAAGGGGGGGGGGGGTGCAGTCAGTGTAACATAGGACACCCTAGACCCCGCCGGAATGTAAGAGCTGTGATACAGATTATGGATAATGTGATAGGAAAATTTCTCTGTTCTATTCAGGGCGAGAAATTGTGCTAGTAGAATGTTAGTACCAACAACAGTGTTGTTATAGTAGTTTTAGCTGTGAAAGCAATTTAGTTTAAACAGTGGAGATCGTTTGCAAAACATTTCCACGAATATTATGGGGTTTATTATGTGCACATGTAAACTTATAACTTGTTATTTTTGTCACCACTCGTTGAGTGGGGTGCCTTTGTAACTACAGATCTGTTCACAGAATCTCCAGAGTTACCCTTTTTTGTCAAGCAGGCTTCTTTGAAGCACGCACCTGCTTGAACCCCTTTTTTGTATATATATGGGCTGCGCCATATTTAAATATATTTTCAAAGTAAGAATACTATGTGGTTGTTTGATTATCTGCTTTTCTAGAGTTATGATATGATTACGAATGTCCCCCTCCAGTCTTAGAAATCAGGCATGTTCGTCAATGATGGAGGGGCCACTAATAAATTATAGGTTTGACTCCTGTAAGGAGATAAAGAAAACCTAATTATTAGTAGTGGCCCCGTAATCATTGACGACTGGGGCCCTCCCGACCATCCCCTTCCCATTCGTTGATGTATTAAGAATTTTGGTTTACTTGATATGTCAGTGAAGGAAGAATGACGCCTGAATCAGCGTCTGGTCAAAGATCCACACAAGTACATCCACGTTATGATGGAAAGCTTATTGGATAGTTATTCTTATTTTCTTTTTGTTTTTATTTTTTACAAAGTTTTTTCGTAGTGAGAACCCAATTCATAATGACTGAAGCCATGAGTGAGGTCGCGTGCGCTCATGATGAAGGCTCCTCAGATTTTAAATGCTCTGCGCGGTAGATTCAAACTACGGCGGATTAGTGTTTGAAGAGGATGCCTTATGTAATAGGCATGTTCGTCAATGATTACGGGGCCACTACTAAATATTAGGTTTTCTTTATCTCCTTACAGGAGTCAAACCTATAATACATAGTCATGACTGTCATACAAATACTTGCAGTAGGTCTCGAATATACATTTAGATTGCATATTACTTGGAAATATATAAATATAAGTTTCTTTGGTGGCAATCTACCCTTTCGCAAGTGTAAGGAGACACCAGTCCATATTTAGCTCTCTATCAAAAAAGGCAATCTGCCTATGTTTACTGACCACCCTCGTTGCTGGTCTATAATATAGTACTTTATTTACAGTCAATGGCCTACATGTTTCAGTGGTACTTAACATGTGTCTAAAATGCAATGTCTGCTTGCATAAAAATGCAATTCTGAAGTCCATTTATACGTACGACATACGCATGTCTCACTTTCTCTCTCTCTCCATTCCTGACTCATGTTATTGTAGACCTCTTGGTGGCAACGAACACCAGACACCTGCTAGACATAAGGTTCAAAATCCCAAGACATCCATACGCCTGGGGCGCCTCCACAATTATCACACAGCTGCATATGTTTCCTGCTAGATCTCCCTGCCTTCACTCTCTCCACGACTCACTCCCTGCCTCCCTCCCACCCACCCACCCACCCCCACCCACCCTTTTAGACTTCCGTCTGCTAGAAACTCATTGATAATGTGCGTAAATATCGCATGAATTGGTTTATATGCGGTATATATATTGATATATGGCACGTCTACATACGTACAAGTCTGTATTATTGCATGACAGTGCTCTAAGTACAAGATATAAGTGATATTTATGGCGTAACACACCCTCTCCCCCTTTCATTCCCAGCACAACTCAATCACACCTTGGTTCACGCATAGAAACTCATTGATAATGTGCGTAAATATTGCATGAATTGGTCCATATGCAGTATATATATTGATATATGGCACGTCTACATACGTACAAGTCTGTATTATAGCATGACAGTGCTCTAAGTACGATATATACGTAATATTATAGCGCAAACCACACTCTCATCTCATAAATTGCCGCCAAACCTCCAACCCATCTTCGTTCCCGCCTAAAAATTCTTTGATAATTCCCTTATATATTGCAATTTTTGGTCACTATGAGGCATATTCATTGTTATATGGGTGGCCTACACACGTACACGTACTCTACATAGCCAAAAAGGGATAAAAAAAGGAGATATACGTGATAATACGCGGTAACCCACCCCCTCCTCCCTCTGGTTCTATCCCCTGGGCGCGTGAAAATTCGGCAGGGAAATCTCGCCGCTCGATGACAATCTAGCCGCGCGGTGCCATTCGCTTCACATTTTTCAACTATCGACCGTTCCCCCACCCCCCCCAGACATTTTGGGGGGGGTCAAATATATATGGGCCGATGCACGCAAACATTCCCTACACGCAGATGTACTTTTTATCGAAATTGGCAATGGGTCCCAAAATCATCATACATGCGCACAGTATGACCCTGTAAAAAAAAAACTGTGCGCCGCGGAGAGGTTAAGGAAGCTTTGTTTGATTTTACTTTTAAATGCAAATAAAGATTCGGAGTGTCTAACAGATTCGTTCAACGTGTTCCACAATTTCGGGCCCCTGTAATGTAGGCTACGTTGTCCATGTGTTGTTCTATAGTAAGGTAGTCGTAATGACTCCTCGACTCCTCGTGTGTTAAAATTGTGTGTTATTAAGTCAAAATTGCCATCCATGAGTAATTGTTGATTTAGATCTTTATATACATAACGGACTGCTTGTGAAAAAAGAATATCATTTAATTTCAATAAACCAAGATCTTTATATATAGGTCCAGTGTGAGCGTTATATGATTGATAGGTAATAATTCGTAATATCTTTTTCTGAGCTAGAAATATGGCGTCTAAATAAGTTTTATTGGCTCCTCCCCAGATAGTAGCACAATAAATAATATGAGGATAAATAAAGCAAAATACATTTGTTTTAGTGAGTTGATGTTGAACGAATCTCTTGTTTTATAAACTATTCCAGTAATTTTAGATATTTTCAATTTTATGTCATATATGTGTGTTTTCCAGGTCATTGCGCTGTCGATGGTAACACCAAGAAATTTAGCTTCCTTAACCCCTTAAGAGCGGCACCCGGCTATAGTCGGACAAGAGAACCAAGGACTATGTGGCGGGGCCCGGCTATAGTAGCATGCAATTTTGAGCACATTATCGGCTCTGAGAGAGAGTCCGAGCGGTGGGAGGAGCGTAGGTTGACTCTGACCGTTCGGCACGGGTCCCGCGCGGCAACTGCCGCCCCCTCCACACACATCCACAATCACTACATCGCTACACAGGGAATTATGTAAGGAAATTACCGTATTTTAGGGATTTTGCCCTTCGGTTGAACGATCGTTGCAAGACAACCAGTGATCGTAGAAGGATGGTTCAGAGGTCATTAGAAAGCTCAATTAACGCCCTTTCAGGGATATATAATTGTATTACGCTCTGGCTCTTGTTTATGCATGAAAAAGAGCACGGAAATAAGCTCGTTTAGGGTAAAACCACCCACTTGGCAGGTAGTAGAAGTTACTGCCTAGGCCACTCATTGAGTGTTAACCTGCTCAATAATGTGTTCATCAATTTTAATGACAATATTGGGAATTTGATTCGAGCTAAAATGAGTCACTAAATAATTAGTTTTACCAAGATTGAGCGTTAAACTGTTTGATTTAATTCAATTAGAAACTTTGCTAATTTCTTCATTAATTTGGTTTGATAATTCGAGAATATTAATACCCTGTAGATAAATATTGGTATCATCGGCATAAAGTAGAAATTTTATTTTAGTGTTTGAATTTATAATATAATTAATAAACAAATTAAACAACACCGGACCAAGTACCGAATCCTGTGGGACACCATACTTCATGTTCCTGTATTCTGAACAAGTGTTATTGAAAAATACAAATTGTTTACGGTTACTTAAATAACTCTTAAACCAGTTAAGGGGTGGGCCTCGTATTCCGTAATTCTCTACTTTTGTAATTAAAATATTATGGGGTATGGTGTCAAAGGCTTTTGAAAGATCACAAAAGACAGTCAATTGGTATGATTTTGTGTCTAAAACCTTGTAAATTTCTTTAGAGAGCTGGTAAATGGCACACTCAGTTGATGACCTGGGACGAAAACCAAACTGGTATTTCGTTAGGAGAGCATTGGATTCTAAATATTGTGTTAGCCTGGAGCAGACAACTTTTTCAAATATTTTGCTAAATATTGTGAGTAGGGAAATTGGCCTATAGATTTGGGGGTTGGATCTGTCACCTTTTTTAAAAATTGGAATTACTTTAGCTATTTGTAGGTAATTAAGAAATATACCTGATTTGAAGGATCTGTTAATTATGTGTTTAAGAAAAGGAACAATTTCGTTTATACATTCCTTAACAATGGGAACAGGTATGTCATCATAACCACATGAAGAGTTTTTTAAATTAGTAATGACCGAGTGGAGTTCCTTCTCCGAAACTGCCGCTCAAACTGGAGCTAACCTGAACGAAAAATTCACTGGGTCAGGAAGGTATTTTTCAAAGTCTGAAGGGTCTGCCCTAATATTATGGCTCAAGTTTTCTCCTACCGAACTGAAGTATTCATTGAATCCATCAGCGATCTGCTTCGGTTCTGTTGTTGGTGTACCGTTAAATGTCATATGGTGCGGGGGTTCATCTCGTTTGTTTCTGTTTAATATTGTATTAATAAAGTTCCAGGTTTTCCTTATGTTTCCAGAATATTCAGTTAACTTAGATTTGTGATAATTATTCTTCGCGCTCTTTATTGTGCGCGTTAATATTTTTCTATAATTTTTGAAATAGTCTCCATAGGTGATTGACCATTTTGCAGCTTTCTTTTGTAATTTATTTGCAATTGTTATAGAATTAGTAATTGCTGGTGTTATGTATGGCTTATTGAGGTATTTTATCTTTATTTTAAGCTCACATTTGGGACAGTATTCATCAAAAATTATTTTAAAATTTTGCATATACGAATTAAATGTAGAATGTATGTCATGTGTTAGGCTTGAGCGCCAGTTGTATTCCTTTAATGCAGTTTTGAGTTTTGCTAGGTTTTCTGTTGTGGGTGACCTTGTGATTTTAGTAATGTGGGTATTAAATTGATTTACTTGTAGATCGGGGTAAATCAAATTACTAGTAACTGGAAAATGATCCGTAATTTCCGTAAAAATTATGCTACTCGAATTATAGTACTCAATATCTGTAGTCCATAATTATGTGATCTAATAGAGTTGCACTATCATTAGTTATACGTGTAGGTTTTGTTATAGTTGGATAGTACATATGGGAATACATTAGAGTTATAAAGTTGTGTACTGGATTATGCTGATAATTTAAATGGTTCAAATTAAAATCTCCCATAATATAGCAGGGAACTCTTCGGTTGGTTGAGATTGTTTCTAATATTTCGTCAAATGAGTCATAGAAGAGGGTGAATTGCGAATTGGGGGGTCTATATATCATACCGACAAGGAATGTATTAGTTTGGTGTTTAACTTCTATAAAGAGTGTCTCTAAGTAAGGCAATAGCTTAGTAAGGTCCTGTCGGAGCGTCGCTTGTATGTGATCCCTTACAAATATTGCTACACCACCCTGTTTGGTGTTTTTATTATTAACACCTTACGAGCGGCCTAGGCGGTAATTTATATGTACCGCCCAGCGGGGTGTGTTTACCCTAAATAGGGTTGTTTACGTGATAATTTTCATGCCAAATAAGACCCAGAGCGTAAAACAAGTATCTATCCCTGAAAGGGCATAAACAGAGCTTTCCAATGACACCCCAACCATCCTTGTACGACCGCTGGTTCTCTTGCAACTATCGCGCAACACGAGTGCAAAAACCATGTAATTAGGTAGTTTCACTACATAATTCCCTGTGTAGCGAGTGTGTGAGGGTGAGGGAGGGTGGGATTCATGTCAGTAGGTCCGCCGCGGTGGTCTGGAGCAGTCATACGCTTGCTACTCTCCTCCCACCACTTATCTCTCTCTCTCTCAGCAACATTACGTGGTGAAAATGGCACACGACATAAGTTGTGAACCGCCACTTAGTCCATATTTATTTCACACGACATAAGTTGCGCGCCGCCAAAGAAGGGTTAAAGTACGAACGATAATTAGGAATATCATATAATTATATCACATATATTATCATTAAGACGAGTTTCACACAAACCAATTACGCTCATTTTATTTTCAAGTTCTGAGAGACACTGATCTTTAAAATCATCTATGTGCAATGGTAAGCTACGAATATTAAAGGATAATAAGCTGAAGGTACATAGCGGGAGCTCAACTTGACGATCACCTAAAAATACATAATTGCAGTTTGGCTCATTTAAATTGCTGTTTGTGAGGTCAAAATTGTTAGAAGTGTCACAGTCTCGATACGTGTGGTCGTCCAAATGAAATGGATTGAAAACGAGTTCGTTAAGAGTTTCTAACGGATAGTTGTGTACATTACATAATTACATTACATTAATTACATAATTCGAAAAATGGGAAGATTTGAGGGGAATAAGACATTTATAATTAGGTTAAAAACACAGTTATTTGATAGACATAATTATAAGGTATAGGTATGAATGCACGAGTTTCAGTATTATTTTTTGCGTAGATTCATTTGATTTTTCTTGGTACTGTTGTTGCTATTTCTACCTGCTGCTGTTTTTGTTGATGTTGTTCCTGCCAATGGCTCTGCGTGGTGTCGGAGTGAGGGTATTCTCAGAGGGGTCAGCCACCACCACAGGCGTGGCGGGGGGATCCCGCAGGGGAGGCGGCAGCGAAAGTCCATCCCTGCCACCAGACGCCTCCACAGGGGCAGATCCGTCCATTGGCTGGGCCGACGACGGGGCCGGAGTCCGCGGGGTGGACCCCGCAAAGGACGGCGACACAGCAGCCGCCGACGGTACAGGTTCCTCCACTCGGTCCCCAGGCCCAGCAGTCCCCTCTACCACCCGCACCACATCACCAACACCACCAGCAGTGGGCCCCGACATAGTTCCAGATACTGACTTTTCTTTGATTACTAACTTTGTATGACGGAAAAAGGCAATCTTACCGTCTTGTCGGGCTTTCTTGAGCTGTGGCATTTGTTCTTTTATTAAAGCTTGGGATGCAGACACAGGTCTTCATTAATATAGATTTTTGGTATCACGTAATATGTTAGCATTTCTCTTCACTGCTTCCCGGTCTGCGAAAGATGAAAATCTGACCACTATGCAGTGCGAGGCAGGTTACTGTAGGGCTGTCTGACGCGATGGGTATGTTCGATGTTGACGGGGGGCAGCTGCAGCTTATCCACCAACCACATCCCTACCAACTCAGCCGTCTGCTCCCAGGTCTCACCGCTCCGCCGCTCACCCAATCCAACAATCCGCAGGTTGTTTCTCCGGCTGTAGTCTTCTTGGTAGTTTGTTTGTTGTTGGAGTTCAATTGTATGAGATTTGAGCTCCTCATTTTGTTGTAGTAGTTTGCCAATACTCTTCTTGTCTTCTCTCTTCGCTGTTGTTAGTTCATTAACTTATTTCTTTAAGTCGCCTACTTCTTGCTGGGTATATTCTAAGCTTCGTGTAACTTCTGAGACTTTCTTTTCTAGTGAATCAATTTTGGAGTTAAGTTGAGTCACTATTATATCTGTGGCATGGCGGTAAGCCTTCTCTTGCGATTGATTCGCGAAGTAGCTTGAGGTCTCCATTTTATGAAGCTTCGTTCCGTGTGTGTTGTTGTGCTTGGTCAGGAGGTAAAACAACCATGTGTGTCCAGCTCCGCTTCCAGTTGAAGGTTGCAGGAGGAGGAGATCAAGGGGTAGTTCAGGAGAACAGTAGAAAGACGACTAGATAGGTTTGACCTGGAAGGTATGGAGGAAGTGGAGGAGGTGAGCAAAGTGTTTAAGGAAGAGATATGTGCAGCATGTGAGGAGGTATGTAGAGTAAGGAGAAGAGGGAGGGGAGTGAAAGGTACAGCATATGGTGGACTGAAGAGATAGAAGTAGCTGTTGAAGACAAGAAGAAAGCGTATAGAGAGTGGCTGGATAGTAGAGGGAATGAAGATTTGAGAGACAGAAAAGAGCGAGGTACTTGGAGAAAAAGAGAGTAGTGAAGGAAAGTAAGAGAAGGACAGATGAGGAATTTGGAAGGAAACTGAGTGTAAAGTGGAGGGAGTGTAAGAAACTGTTCTGGAAAGAAGTCAAGAAAGTTAGGGAAGGTAGCAAGGGAAATAGTATGGATGTGAAAGATAAGAATGGGCGAGTGCTAGCCGAGAAGCAAGAGTGAGTCGAAAGATGGAGGGAGTACTTCAACGAATTGCTGAATGTAACGAATGAAGCGCCAGCAAACATAGTTGTAAGGGGTATGGGAGGGAGAAGAAGAGAAGTAGTGGAGGAGTAGGTGGGGATCAGGAGGTCAGAAATGTGTGAATCCATAAAAAGAGTGAAGTTGGGGAAAGCACCAGGAATAGATGGAGTGTTTGGCGAAATGCTGAGGTATGCTGGTGATATAGTGATCGAATGGGTATGGAAAGTGTGTAAACTAGCATGGGAGAAGGGGAGTGCATCTAATGACTGGAAGACAGGCATAATAGTCCCCCTATATAAGGGTAAAAGGGAAAGAGGAGTGTGTGGTAACCACTGAGGAATATGTCTTCTAAGTGTAGTAGGGTAGGTATACAGTAAGGTAGTGATTGAGAGAGTGAGAGCGAGAACGGAGAAATAGATAGGTGATGAGTAGGGCGCGTTTAGGAAGGGAAGAGGATGTGTAGATCAGATTTTAACCCTGAAATGTGTTGTGGAGAAATTTCTGGAGAAGCAACAAAAGCTGTATGTTGCCTTTATGGACATGGAGAAGGTCTATGACAGAGTGGATAGAGAAGGCATGTGGAAAGTACTGAGAATATACAGAGTAGATAGCAAGTTGCTGAAAGCAGTGAAGATCATGTATGAGGATGCAAAGGCGGCAGTAGGCTACGTGTGGAGAATGAGCAGAGCGAGTTCTTTGATCTGATCTATAATGTATATATGGATGAAGTCATGAAAGAAATACAAGGAAGAGCAGTGGATGTTGGTGTATCGCTGATAAGGGAAGGATATGAGTGGAAGCTACCTGTACTGCTGTTTATTGATGATAAACTTCTGATGAGCAATAATGAATGGGAGTTGCAGGGTCTGGTAAATAATATGTTTGAAACAGTGTGCGACAAACGGAATCTGAAGGTAAATGTGGGGAAGAGCAAAGTTATGGTTGTTATATCAGTGTTTTTACCAGGTTTGTAAAATTGTATTTGGTAGGTTCTATTTGACTGGAGAAGGCAAGATCATACAACACATGCATAGAAGACAAATAGAGGATACATATAACACTGAGTATATTCATGAACAGTATTTATTGATAGAGTATGGTAACACAAATTGAATAATGTGGACATATGGTTTATATACAATATACACTTTCCTAACACGAGTAAGGCTCTGCAACAAGATCAGGAATTAAAATGGCTGTATATGACCTTATGATTAACTCATAAAATAGGAATGATAACCTATCACAAGTTTCTAAGTCGAACACTAAGGATTATAATTGAAATCTGAATTATTATTCACCTATGTACGGTTAAGAATTATGGTAGAGTCAATATTTGTGGACTCTAACTTATTTAAGTACCTTCGCACATCTGAGAATTTGGCAGAGTACAAAGGAGTACAAAGGAAATCAAGCAACAACAGATCTAGTGACCCTTCTAGGCCACTTGTCCTCCAAAACACTGAGGATCAAGTGTCCAAACAGTGGTTTAGAGTGGGTAAGGGAACATTGGAAAGGGAATTACTGCCCAGGAACTAATGTCTGTGGCAGGATTAGGAAGTTAGTAGGGGACAGATGGGTTAGTAACTGAGGGGGGGATAAAATAAAGTTATTCATTTACAAACGCAGTCAGTCGCGGGTTTGATGCGAGATATTTGTCTAGGCGGAGTTTAAATGAATCAACGGTGCTGCAGTCTATAAAGTCTCGTGGAAGCCCATTTCACAAGTTGACAACTCGATTGAAGAAGAAATTCTTAGATTCGTGTGAGTTAAAAGATTTACCAATAATTTTGCAACCGTTTCCCCGCGTGTAATTAGATTGGTCGATAGTGAAGTACTTACTACAGTTCATATTGTCGATGCCTTTGATGATTTTGAACACTTGAATTAAGTCACCTCTTAATCTGCACTGGGTTAAAGGAAATAGATTTAATTCTCTAAGACGCTCTTCGTATGGTTTGTTCTTTAGGCTAGGTATCATTTTGGTAACTCTACGTTGAACTCGTTCTAGCTTGTCTATATCTTTTTGGTAATAAGGGCACCAGGATTGAACGCAGTATTCCAGAAGAGGGCGGACTAAGGAATTGTAAAGGGTTAGGATAACTTCTTTGGATTTATGCTCAAATGACTTGCCTATAAAGCCAATTATTTTGTTTGCCTTCTTAACAACTTCTGAACATTGTTGACTCGGTTTTAGGTTACTCGATATTGTTACTCCCAGATCGGTTTCTCTGTTTACATTCTTAAGCTGAGTGCCATTCATCGAATAGTTTGCTTTCTCATTTAGGTATCCGATATGTAGTACTTTACATTTATCCGCATTGAAACTCATTTGCCAAATTTGAACCCAACATGACAATTTATCTAGATTGTGTTGCATATCGTCAACTTGTTGTTTTGAGAGTACGCTATTTGCAATTTTTGTATCGTCAGCAAATTTTGAGATTGTACAGGTGAGACCCTCATCTATGTTGTTGATGTAAATTAGAAAGAGAATTGGTCCTAGTACCGATCCCTGGAGTACCCCACTACTTACATTGGTCCATTTAGATACCTTACCGTTTATGACTACTCTTTGCTTTCTGTCGCTGCGCCAATTTTCTATCCATTTCAACACACCGTCTTGTATTCCAAGCGTTTTTAGTTTTAGCAGTAAAGGTTTGTGGGGAACTTTGTCAAAGGCCTTTTGAAAATCAAGGTATATAATATCTACAGCTTTACTCTCATCGTAGAGGTTGAGGATATCGTGGAAGAAGTCTAAGAGGTTTGTTAAACAGGAACGTTTTTTACGAAAGCCGTGTTGAGTATCTTTAAGTATGTTATTTTCCTCTAAGTGATTTACGAGTCTGTCTCTTATGACCGTTTCTAGCATTTTACATACAACTGAGGTTAAGCTAATTGGACGATAGTTACTTGGTAGGGATTTGCTGCCTTTTTTTAATATCGGTGTTATGTTGCCTAGCTTCCACTGATCAGGCATAGTTCCAGGCTGCAAGGATTTATTGAATAGTAATGTCAGTGGTTTGGAGAGCTCATCCTTAGCTTCCTTTAGAACTCTAGGCGAGATTGTATCAGGTCCAGGCGTTTTATTTACCTTGAGTTTATCTAAACAATTCAATACTTCTCTCTCTGTAACGGTGATTTTGCTTAGAAAATCTGAATTATCAATCTGAATCGGCGATGGTGTAGGGATATCGCTGAGGTCTTCTGTTGTAAAAACTGATGCAAAGAAGGTATTGAGGGCATTACTCATTTGTACTTCGTCTTTGGTGTATTCTCCATTTTCATCGACTAACGGTCCAACAGTTGAAGTAACTACTTTTTTCTTTCTGATATAACTATAGAATTCTTTCGGGTTTGTTTTACTTTGATTCGCAATATGTAACTCTAAGGTCTTTTTACTTTGCTTAATTAACTTTTTGGCTTTGCGTCGTAGCTCTACAAATTTCACCCGTTCTTCGTCATTTTGTGAGGATTTTAATCTATCATTAGCAAATTTTTTAGCAAGCAGGCAGTTTGAAATATCTTTATTCCACCATTTGGGCTTATTATTATGGCCTTGACGCCGTATTTCCGATGGTATGCAGTCTTGCACTGCTTTTAGGTAAGTGGTTTCGAATAACTTCCAAGATGTATTTATGTCGTTATTGTTAATAAAAAAGCTCCAGTCAGTTTCTTTAAACATAGCTCTAAGTTTATGGAAGTTTGCTTTCTTGTAATTAGGGATTTTTTCGATGCTACTATTTGGTTCGTTACTAGTAAACTTTAAAGTGAAAGTTATCGTACGATGGTCGCTGTTACTGAATTCATCACCAACATTTAAATTCTCTATTAATTCTTCTTTTGTTGCAAGTACAATGTCAAGAACGTTATTACCACGGCTCGGCGTTCTAACAAATTGACAAAGCGAACTCTCTTGCAAGTTCGTATACAAGTCATGTCTGGAGTGTGAAGTAAGAGTATTGCCCCACTTGGTCACAGGTAAATTAAAGTCGCCAAAAATTACGGTATCTTGTGAGTTACTTACATCTGCAATTTGTTCGTAAATTTCTCGGTCAGTTTGCACTGATTGAGCTGGGGGTCTGAGTCAAGACTCATGGACTCTAACTTATTTAAGTTCCTTCGCACAGGTGAGAATTTGGCAGAGTTAATATTTGTGGACTCTCACTTATTTATCACTTGTTTTTGGGCGTGACTGAACTTGTGGGTTTTCAACATTTATTCCTATTATAACACTTGGAATTGAAGTGATGAGAAGGTGAGGTAACAGCAATGAGGGGTCTTCTGATTCTTCTTTCCGTTGGGCCTTCCAGGTGGGCCTGTCGTGTGGATAAGTTGTTTAAGTTACAGATGGATTAGCTGGTTTCGGGTCTTAAATGAATCCTTAATGTCATGACACTGGGCACATTCATCGGACGAACGCGAGTATGTTTAGCATATAGCTACAGTTACTTGACTATCCTGACCGTTATGCTAATCGGTGGTGAAGTTCTGTTCAGGTACTCTTGGTATGGGGTCTTTAATATGATGTCTCAAATGCCATGACACAGTGACAACATATCGGGCTAATGCAAGTAGATAATGTGGTCATACCCATTACTACGTTCCTCGATCTGCCAACTGACCTTTATAAGAGGTTCAAAGAACTCGGGGCGGTGTTTAAACCTTTTAGTTGCAAGTGTCCGCTAACATGTTGGACAGATCTGATGCACTAAGGACTTCTTTATGCTGAGTGCCAGTTACGGTCTCTCGCAAAGCCTTGAAAACTAGTTGAATGACCATGCCATGTCAAGTATCTCTCCCTAGTTAGAGTGTGTATTTAATAACAGAAGTAAAGTGGGGATGTGTCCGTGAATTTATACTTCCACTATTAAAAGTGCTACCTACAAGGGATTTCAATGTTATTACTATGTCATGACACGTGATAACAACGATTCCCTCAATAGGGAAAAGAACTCCTCAGACCTAGGGAGATATTCGACATGCCTTCAATCGTCCACTGAATGGGAGGATAATCCTAGGACTATCACCACTAGTATGTCAGTGTTATGAAAGCCCTAGAATTGCTTGCCTTGTTCAGGTTTCGTCGTAGTAGTGACGACTTTGGCTGAGATGTCCCGGGGTGGGTGTGCGGGGGTCAAAAGGTCATATGTCCAGTAGGGGTGGATCTAAGGGGATTAGGAGGACCCCTTAGAAGTTTGCAGGCAGGTGATTCGGCCTTTAGGTGGAAGTAGGGCGTAAGTGGCTTCTCTTCTGATGGTGCAGTTGGTCCTTCTGTCCCTGGCTGAATATTATTCTTTTCCTGAGAGCCTCATGTTGTGATGGTATTATGGGGATATTCTTTCCTGGTGTTGAGGGAAGTTCTGGTGTAATGATTGCAATTCTGGCGTCTCGTCTGTTGTTCGTAGCGAGCGGGGAAGAGGTAGGAGCTGGTATATTTATGCGTGTATTATTTGTAGTATGCTGGTGGTGATCCTGTACATGTGGCTTCGCTATACATGGGTCTTTTGTTGTTGTTGATGTCCGTATCTTCTTGTCTTCTCTCTTGAGTTGAATATTCTTATTCTCGTTCTTCTTGTGGATGATGTGGGTTAATTTTGGTATACGGGGCAACGCATTTATCTTATATCTTATTATCCTCGCCTTTGGTGTTGTTGGTTTTATTTTTGTTTCTCCTTCGTCTTCTTCCTGGACATGTTTTCTTTGGCGATCGGGGCGGGCATCGTGCTTCTTCTGTTTGTTATTATCTCCTCGTGGTTTCCTTATTATTGTGTCTTTTGCTAATACTGCTTTCTCTATTTTCCTTGTGGGCGAGTTGGCTTTGTTCTTCTTGTTTCCACTACTTTTGTTGATGATGTGGGAGGCGGAAGTGTGGGACATCGTGATTATTTCTTTCCTTGTTATTTCTGCTTTCGTTGTTGGGTTTACTTTATATCCTCCTTGTTCCTTACTCCTGGGACGTTTTCCTATTTGTTCCTTGTTCCTCGGGGGTTTTCCTTTGGCTGGTTGTGGGGGTCTTCATTAATTGTGTTATTTTTATGGTCTTCGAAAGGGGTGAAGCCACAAAGTGTGAGGTGAAGTTGAACGGTCAGGCTATGGAGATTGTCAGCTCATTTAAGTATCTGGGCAGTGTGCTGAGTAAAGATGGGATTATGGATGAAGAAGTGTGGGAGAGGGTGCAACAGGGGAAGAGGGTTGTAGGAACGCTGAAAGCAGTAACAAGAAATAGGGTGGTCAGCATGGAAGTGAAGAAGTCCTTGCATGACAGTGTTGTAATCCCAACATTGACTTACGGAAGTGAAGCATGGATGTTGGTGGAGAGACTCAAACCAAGAGTGAGAGGGGTAGAAATGAGTTACTTGAGAAGTGCGTGCGGAGTTACATGGAGGGATAGACAGACAAATGAGGAAGTAAGAAGGAGGTGTGGTGTGAAGGTAGATGTGCTGGAAAGTGTGAAAAGGAACATCTTGAGAATGTTCGGCCATATTGAACGTATGGGAAGCGAGAGAATAATTAAGAGGGTGTACGAGAGCGAGGTGGAAGGACCGAGAGAGATGGAAGGATGGATGGAAAATGTATATGAATGAAGGCGGTGCTGGTTGGGAGGAGGGGCGTCGACTGACTGGGGACAGAGGTGCATGGGGGCGTTTCGTTCGTGGCCACCCGTTCGGGGATCACGGCGTCAGGCAATAGATAGATAGGTAACCATACAAATACTGTTTTCTTTAATATTAACATAAGTAAATTGTACAAGTTTTCCTCCGGCCGCTGACATAACGCTGATCGCATTTAGCTAGACCCGGGCCGTCGCCCTAATGCCAGTCCTTATCAGCTAGCCTTGGGCCTACTACCCAACGCCGGTCTGGGTCAGCCAGCTCCAGAGTGCAGGCCTATCTCCAGTCCCAGTTAGCCTACCTTGTGCAACTGGCCTTACACCAATCCCGGTCAGAATACCATTGGCCACTGGCCTAACGCCAGTCCTAGTCAACTAACCCTGGCCCGCCGGCCTAACGCCAGTCAAGTCATTAGCCCCGGGCTGTTGCCTACTGCAAATCCAAGACAGTTAACCCAAGACCACCAGCCCATCACCGGTCCCAGTCACCTAGCCCTGGGCTGCCAACCTAATGCCATTCCCAGGCAGCCAGCCACGGGTGGCCGGCCTAATGCCGATCCAAGACAGTTAGCCTCAGGCCGCCAGCCTATCCCCGATCCTAGTCAGCTAGCATCGGGCCACCACCAGCATAACGCCGGTCCCAGTCAGGTAGCCCTGGCCCGCCGGTCAAACGCCAGACCCAGTTAGCTAACTCCGGGCCACCGGGTACAACACCTAGATGATCACAACCTATGCATACTACTATAAACCACTTGATATTGATCAAGTAAGATCTAACCTTTTTATTGTTGGCCTTCTGGTGTTTGTTTTGTTGTCTCATATAGCTGAGCTCTTATATACATTGGGAGATCAATCATTTGTGTCACAGATCACGTAAACTCTGTGTGGTTCTTCGGATAGTTTTTTTATTTAGACCCATAGATTGTCGAAGGATGATTTTGATTATTGAAGGTAAGAGATTTCGGCAGGTCGGTCTCTGATTTATTCATCTATATTGTAAATATTTTCCTCAGTTTTTTGGTCTTTCGAACCGAATGTACGAATACAGTGGTTGTGATGACTAAGTTTAACGTAGTATGTAGGAGGACATTCAAATCTGCCTGAAGATATTTCCAACATCCCCAACGCTAACGTAACCATTTTAAAATTGCGAGGTGCAAAATCAGCTGATTTCTGGCAACATCAATCATTTCGACCCATGAGAGAGTCGAGTCATGATTTAGCCATTTTGGTTTTGGGAGGCAACGACTTCTATGACAGTTGTAATCCAAAAGACTTACTAAATAACATATTAAGGATTGGAGAACATTTACTACAATATAATACCAACATAGTGATTGTTTCATTGGAACCTAGGGTGTATCAGGAAGGAAACAGATTTGGTAATAGTCCTAGAACCTATCAACCTGTATCAGAATGTATCAACAAAAACTTGGGCAAAATTTTGAAAAGATGAACATCCGCATACTCCTATCAATACATTATACTGCAGACACCTTAAACACTACACTACCTTTCTTTCAAAAACAAATAATGTCACAACAACGACCTGCCTTGGCATCCCCAGGGGGGCGGGGGGGGGACCAGAAATGTCCCCATTGGACTGACCCCTGGCAACACCTTTAAATGCTCTGGACCACTACCTTCTACTCTTACTATTAACTTTCGCAACATTCGTGGCCTTTCTTATAACTTCCACTCTGTGGAACACCACCTCTCCTCTGCCAACCCTGATCTTCTCTTTTCACCGAAACTCAGGTGACTCAGACTAACAACAGCAAACCCTTCTCTGTATCATCCTACTATCTCTATCCTCAGTTTCAAGCCAAAGGTGGACGTTGCGCATATGTGCGCAACAATCTTGCTTTCTCTCGTGTTCCCAACTTTGACTCTTCTGAATTCTCAACTCTCTGGATAAAGCTTTCTTGTCACTCTCAAACTAGATATTTATACGCTGTCTATCTCTCCCCTAATTCTACTGATTATCCAAAATTATTTTACTATCTAAAGTGGAACACATTCTATCTATCTCGCCTTTCGCAGAAATCTCCATCCTAGGAGATTTCAATGTTCACCACCACCAATGGCTCTCGTCTATTTCCACTGACCAACCTGGTGAACAAGCCTACATATTTTCCTATTCTAAATGACCTAGAGCAGTTAGTCCAGCAACCCACCCATATCCCAGATCGCTTCGGAGATCAGCCCAACATTCTTGACTTATTTCTACCTTCTAACCCTTCTGCTTATATTGTAAATCTTTCCTCTCCTTTGGGCTCCTCCGACCATAAACTTATCTCTGTCACCTGTCCTATCTCTCCGGTATGGCCACCCGATCCTCCCAGCCAGCGGCGCTTGTGGCACTTTGGCGCTGCCAACTGGGAGGCTCTATGGCAGTACTTCTTTGATTTCCCTTGGAATGACTTTTGCTTTCATGGCTGGGGACCCTCGGAGGGTGCAGAAAGCATTACCGAGGTAATCCTTTCAGGCATATTTTTTTGTTTTTCTATGTGAGTGAGGGAGACAAAAAGCAGAACTGCCTGTATCGAGTGCCTCCCCCAGAGTTGAAAGAGTGACAGGGGCAAAATCAAGGGATGTTCGAGCCAAAATGCCTGGACACACAGAGTTTGAAGCAATTCAAATCATAGGAAGAGGGAAAGACTGATTCTGGGAGAGAGTTCCCGAGCTCAGCAGTTGAATACAAGAAAGACTGAGAATAACGTTTCACTCTTGGGTTGGAGAGTTGCACAGAGTAGGGGTGGGATTGTGTTGCAAGACGGGTACTACGTACCCTACGTAGAGGAGGTGGTATACACTGGAAAAGCTCTGAGGAACATTGATTATTAAAGTAGCAATAGTAGTAGTAGTAGCAATAGTAGCAATGAGAGATATGCAACATTGCGGCGAAGAGAGAGAGTTGATGAGTGGGCGGGAGTTAATGATACGAAAGGCTTTCCTTTCTACTTTGTCTAGGCATTAATGGTAACAAGGTTTTCTCTGCCCCAATTGGAAATAGTAGTTAGATCAGAAGATAAGTATTGCATGGCTTCATTACGTTTGTCTTTGAGGGATTGCTGGCTGGGGCGTTAAGGAAAACTAATTGAGTAGTGTAAGGTAGAGTCGTCTGCGTATGAATGGATGGGACTGGAGGTACAGTTGAGATCACCTTTAAGGAAGCCATACTGGCGATCTGACAGTAGATTATGAGAAGAGAAATGCTTAAGAAATTTGGAAGCAAGAATAGTTTCAAAAACTTTGGAGATACAAGAGATAAGAGCAATTGGACGATAGTTGGAGGGTTGAGAGCGGTCACCCTTCTTTGGGACAGGTGGCTGTGAATATGGGGACTCCGATGTTTTATTTTGGCGATGCGAACCTGGTTCGTTGCGTCCATGTGTTTATGTAACTGTGGAGCTGATACTGGTTTCCGAGGCCGCATATCACCTACATTGTACGTCATCAAATTGTCAGTTTGAATTCTGAAAATACAACCATATAATTTATTCCCTTTATTCTTTTTTCCAGTCAAATATCAAACAAAATATTCCATTCATTAAAATAAACAAAAGTTGTAGTATCTCTTTACATATAATGTTATTATACAGTAAGTCAATTATATATGTGTCATTTGTAAGATAATTTCAATAATAGTTAACCACATAAAAACCTATTTATTTAATAAAATAAAGAAAACGTAATTTATTGACTAACTGTATTTAATTTTACAAGCTAGCCTTGGGCCTCCAACCTAACGCCACTCTCGATCAGCTCGCTCCGGGCCGTTGGCTTAAGGCGAGACCAGGTCAGCCAGCCCCTGGCTGCTGGCTGAAAAAGTTAAAGTTACCCATTCTACAATATCGGCGTATGCAAGGGAATATGATCGAGTCCTACATATTAAATCATAATGTGTATGACAAGGAAGTTGTTCAGATTATTCCTCTGAGAATGTTGGAGAGAGAAGCAAGAGGAAATACCATGAAAATCCAACACTTGTACTCGAGACTCAACATGCAAGCAAATTATTTTGTGCCCAGAATTTCATCAATGTGGAATAAGCTACCTTAAAATATAGTTTCAGCTCCTAGTGTGAAAGCTTTCGAGGCATGTTTAAATAAATTCTGGAGTAGAAAATCAGATAGATATAACTTTAAAGCACCTCTCTCCGACCTATGTGATCCATACACTCCCAGTACCAGTAACACTCAAGAGATTCCCTGTGATCTGGCCCAAGAGGACCTTGCCAGGACCTAATGCCCGAAGTTGTTCTTGTAAGCATTCCTGTAAACATAATACCGGGCCCAGACAGCTAGTCTGGGGCCACTGACCTAATGCTGGTCCCAGTCTTCTAGCCCTGGGCCAGTACCATTCAGCTTGCCTGAAGCCATTGACCTAATGCCGGTCGCCAGTCAGCTAGCCCCGGGCTGCCGGCCTGACGATGGTCCCAGTCACCTAACCCCTGGCTGCCGGCCTAGCGCTGGTTCCAGTCAGCTAACCACGGTCCGCTAGCTTAACACCGGTCTCAGTCAGCTAGCACTTGGCCCAGGGCTATAACTCCATTGTATGTCGTCATATTGTCGGTTGCATTCTGAAATTATATCTATATGCTTTTGTTTTTCTTTTTTGTTTAATTCAAAAGTCTAACAAAATATTTGGACAATATTAGCGAGCCGGACCACAGCTAGCCCCGCAATCTTAATATGATATGTAGTACTTATCTTAATACTATAATGCAGGATTGGAATAATTCGACAGTTGCTTGGAATTTTGTTTTTTTATTTAGAAAAACTTCTTACCCTCGCAATGTCTGTTTCTCTGCCCGGGTTCAGGATACGTTCAAACTTTGGTTGAATACCTACGGCCGTCAGCATAAATTATCTATTGGAATTATAATTATTCCCACTACAACCTATCTGTACGGACGCTATTCAGAGTTTGACCTATTCCGACTCTGGTCACAAGTCACAACATCACGGTTATTTATGGTTCATGTAAAATGCATCATAACAAGAATACCGAATATAAATAATCTCAATAAGTTCACGTATTGACTGGTTCTCTGTTCGGGTCAAGATACGTTCAAACTAATGTTCAATACATGTGGCCATCAGCATAACTTATATATTGGAATTATTACATTCCCACTATAACTTATCTGTACAGGAGCGTTTCAGAGTTTGACCTATTTCGGCTCCGTGACATGAGTTCCAGCAATACACTTATTTCATCTATTACAACAATTATCATCTATAATAACAAGTACCCTTGTGAATCCGCTCGACAACAGAATTAGAGATCCTCCCAAATTTTATATTCCATTAACATTAATAGCTATGGGAATGGGGGAGCATATGTCCTTTAATCACCTTAATACCTATCATCTGCATATCCCTAAATCATCGTAAGTAATATATCCTTAATGTGGGCTCTCGTTTATAAAGTTAGAAATCATAAAACGACAGATCCTTAGTTTACTTAACTAGGGAATGAATAGACGAACCAAAACGGTATTCCTTTGGTTACGTTAAAGTAGATCTCGCGCATTCGGTTAAAAAGAGTTGTTTCCATTTAACAAAAAGGTAATGGTATCTGAGTACCCAGTACTCTCTCTCCTGACTATTTCTCAAGCTAAGTCTCGCCTATCCTTCGGCCTATGTCTTGTACTATCAAAGTGGTTTCTCTGATTATAGTAAGGTATGTCCCTTGTTCTGAAAGTGTTCTGTTCTGGAAGAACAGTGTTCTGGAAGAGGTTCTGGAAGTGTTAGTGAATGCCAGGCTGGATGTATGTGGAATGACAGAGACCAAATGGAAAGGTTCATATGTGAGAGAGTGGGAGTGTGGAATGGGTGTGTGTGCTGGAGTGAGTGAAGGAACAGCGAGAGAAGGTGCATGTTTGTTTGTAAGTAGCAAATGGAAGGAATGTGTAAGAGAGTATGGGTCTGTGGGTTCAAGGATTGTGTGGGTGAAAATGAAAGTAGGAATACAAACGTGGGTGATTGTATGCGTGTATGCCCCGACAGAGGATATACTTGAAAGAAAGAAAGAGGAGTTCTGGATGAATGTGGAGGCGTGCCTGGAGAAGTTTGACAAGAACGAAAGAATATTTCTGATTGGGGATATGAATGGTAAGGTGGGTGATAGGAAAGTTGAGGGAGTGGTGGGAGGGTGGGGGGTACCATCAGAGGTGAATGGGAATGGTAGTGCACATGTGGACGTATGTGTGGGGAGGAGGCTGTGGATAGCCAACACCTTCTTCCGACACAGAATGATCCACAGGTACACGTGGAAACGGATGTTGACGATGAAGGATAAGACAGTGTTGGAACGAAAGTCATTGATTGATTATGTATGTGTGGATGAACGAATGAAGAAATCTGTGATGGATGCTAGTGTGTATAGGGGTATTGGAGGGGGTCTGTCTGATCATTATGTAGTGGTAGCTAAGGTTAGGATACAAAAGAAGTGGGTGAGGAGAGCTGGAGGGAGGCGAGAGGAGGGTGGAATGGTGAGGAGGGTGGAGAGGTTGCAGGAGGAGGAAGTCAGGGAGGAGTACATGAGAGCAGTGGAAAGACGACTAGGTGGGTTCGACCTGGAAATTATGGAGGAAGTGGAGGAGATGAGCAAGGTGTTTAAGGATGAGATCTGTGCAGCATGTGAGGAGGTGTGTGGAGTGAGGAGAAGAGGGAGGGGAGTGAAAGGTACAGCATGGTGGACAGAAGAGGTAAGAATAGCTGTGGAAGAAAAGAAGAAAGCATATAGAGAGTGGTTGGGTAGTAGAGGGAATGAAGATTTCGAGTGACAGAAACGAGCGAGGTACGTGGAGAGTAAGAAGGTGGTGAAGAGAGTAGTGAACGAAAGTAAGAGAAGAGTAGATGAGGAATTTGGAAGGAATCTGAGTGTAAAATGGAGGGAGAGTAAGAAACTGTTCTGGAAAGAAGTCAAGAAAGTTAGGGAAGGTAGCAAGGGAAACAGTAAGGGTGTGAAAGATAAGAATGGGAGAATGCTAGCCGAGAAGCAAGAGAGAGTCGAAAGATGGAGGGAGAACTTCAGTGAGTTGCTAAATGTAAGGAATGAAGAGCCAGCAAACATAGCTGGATATGGTATGGGAGGGAGAAGAAGAGAAGTAGTGGAGGAGGAGGTGGGGATCAGGAGGTCAGAAGTGTGGGAAGCCATGAAAAGAGTGAAGTTGGGGAAAGCACCAGGAACAGATGGAGTGTGTGGGGAAATGTTGAGGTATGGTGGTGAGATATTGATAGAATGGGTATGGAAAATTGTAAACTAGCATGGGAGAAGGGGAATGCACCCGATGACTGGAAGACTGGCATAATAGTCCCTCTATATAAGGGCAAAGGGGAAAGAGGAGTGTGTGGTAACCACCGAGGAATATGTCTTCTAAGCGTAGTAGGGAAGGTATACAGTAGGGTAGTGATTGAGAGAGTGAGAGTGAGAACGGAGAAATGGATAGGCGACGAGCAGGGAGGTTTTAGGAAGGGAAGAGGATGTGTAGATCAGATTTTTACCCTGAATTATGTTGTGGAGAAATATCTGGAGAAGAAACAAAAGGTGTATGTTGCCTTTATAGACTTGGAGAAGGCCTATGACAGAGTGGATAGAGAAGGTTTGTGGAAAGTACTTAGAATATACGGAGTAGAGGGCAAGTTGCTGAAAGCAGTGAAGAACATGTATGAGGGTGCAAAGGCGGCAGTACGTGTGGAGAGTGAGCAGAGCGAGTTCTTTGACCTGAATGTTGGTTTGAAACAGGGGTGTGTGATGTCCCCGAGGTTGTTTACTATATATATGGATGAAGTCATGAAAGAAATACTATCAATAGCAGTGGATGTTGGTGTATCACTGAAAAGGGAGGGAATTGAGTGGAAGCTACCTATACTGCTGTTTGCGGATGATACAGTTCTGATGAGTGATAATGAATGGGAGTTGCAGGGTCTGGTAAATGAGTTTGGAACAGTGTGCGAAAAACGGAATTTGAAGGTAAATGCGGGGAAGAGCAAGGTTATGGTCTTCGAAAGGGGTGAAGTCACAGAGTGTGAGGTGAAGCTGAATGGTCAGGCTATGGAGATTGTCAACTCTTTTAAGTATCTGGGCAGTGTGTTGAGTAAAGATGGGACTATGGATGAAGAAGTGCGGGATAGGGTACAACAGGGGAAGAGGGTTGTAGGAACGCTAAAAGCAGTAACAAGAAATAGGGTGGTCAGTATGGAAGTGAAAAAGTCCTTGCATGACAGTGTGGTAATCCCGACACTGACTTACGGAAGTGAAGCATGGACGTTGGTTGAGAGACTCAGACCAAGAGTGAGAGCAGTGGAAATTAATTACTTAAGGAGTGCGTGCGGAGTTACATGGAGGGATAGACAGACTAATGAGTAAGTAAGAAGGAGGTGTGGTGTGGAGGTAGATGTGCTGGAAAGTGTGAAAAGGAACAACTTGAGATGGTTCGGCCATATGGAACGTATGGAAAGCGAGAGAATGACTAAGAGGGTGTACGAGAGCGAGGTGGAGGGACAGAGAGGGAGAGGTAGACCGAATGAGAGGTGGAAGGATGGAGTGAGGAAGTACATGAACGAAGGCGGTGCTGGTTGGGGGGAGGGGCGTCGACTGACTGCGGACAGAGGTGCATGGGGGCGGTTCGTTCGTGGCCACCCCTTCGGGGATCACGGCATCAGGCAATAGATAGATAGATAGATGTCCCTTGTTCCTAATAGTGGAGGAGAAGCTGCTATCTCTCAGAAAAGAGTTGTCTCACTATTCCAGCTAATATCTACCTATTATATTCTCATTTTATTTGTCAAGTTATATCTCTCTATCATACCCTGTCAGAACCTATGCTATTTCTAGCTGTAGGTATAATGCCTGTTCTATCAATGATAGCTAATCCTCCTTAACAAACATTATTATATTTTATTTCATAGTCTAATACTTTTATCTTTACTTTTCCCAAGAAGGACACATCCCTCTATTTTAAGCCGAGGCTTCTGCCAAACATTATCTCTTTTGTCTAATTATCTGCGGGCCCGTAAGGGTCCTTAATTAAAATAAGTTGGGTTGTCTTCTCTTCTCTCCGTCATCTACCATCTCAGGACTGGCCAGTAACTATTCACAAACTGGTCTGCATCTCCACACTTCTCTCCAGGACTGTGCAAGGCTTGACTGATGGTATGAAGGCTGGCTATGTGTCGGCAGGCATGGGGGTAGGCCTACAGCTGGTTAATATCTTTGCTCCTTGTGTGTCTTGAATTAGCTTCCTTTTGGCCTTTAACCCCCCATAGTGAAGGAGGCAGGTGTGCTTGATCAGACAAGAGATATTGTCCAGGCAGGTGCCCTCGGCAGAGTGAGCTCCCAGAATGAATGAATGAATATAGAAAAGGTGGGTGAAGGTGAAAGAAGGGAAGTTTTTATTGGTTAAGTAGGAGAGACAGTGGTAATAGTGAGAGAAATAGGGTGTCGGGGCTTGACCCAACGTGCATGAGTTGAGTAATTGGGTTGGGGTTGAATTGTTATCGTTAGAGCAGTTACTTTACTGAGATTCAGTATGGCTTGCCAAGAAGGGGGCTGGGGATGGTGAGTGCAAAATAATTTTGGATGGTATAAAGGCTGCCAGATGAAGGTGGTGGTGAAGAAGCCGATGGTGTTAATGTTAGTGTTTTACGAATTCTTCCATCTTGAAGGTCTTTCTGGATCTTTTTGGCTTTTTCTCGGAGCTCCTCTTGATCTTGTCCAGCTGTCTTTCGAAGGTCCTAAGACCTTCTACTTGCTGTGGTGATAAAGGTTGTGATTCAGGGGGACGTCTTCCTGCTGCTGCAGTCTAATGGATGTCAGCAGACAAGTCGTTGATGGACTTCTCCAGCTCGCTGGTGGTCATTCCCAGGTCTATGTCCTCGTCTCCTTCCTCCATCCCCTCCACATCTACGTCTTCTCCTGCGGTGGAGTCGGAGTATTCAGACGATGCAGAGGAGTTGGTTGCCACTGGATCTTGAAGGGTGGCAGGTGCTGGAGTCGAGGCTGCTGCTGGTCAGGCGACGTTGACTGCTGATGGCGGTGGTGATGCAGAGACTGTTGATTGTGGTGGTGGTGGAGGTCTTGAGAGGGGTTTCTGGATGTCCAGTCTCCTTCTCGGTTGGCTTTTTTGCCTCATAGCCTGAGTGGGAATGAGGCTGGGTGGTGAAGGTCCTGGAAGAGGTGGAATGATGATGGGAGGGAGGTTATTAGCCTTTAGGAGTGTAGGAAGATACTCCTGAAGCAGCTTGAGATCCCCTTTGCAGAGGGTCACTGCAGTTGTGACAACAACCTGGACCAAATCTGGTGTTGTACAACTGACTGCTGCTGTGGCTTGATGGTAGTCCTCCCTCTTACCTCTTCTACCATGCCTTGAACCCTTCAGGATCTCTCCATCAGGGCCCATGACATTGATGGCCTCATCTCCTCTCCTTTTCAGGCTCCACCCTCTTGCTTTTATTCACGCTCCAGGGTGCTACGGGCTCGTTGATTGGCTGAGACGGCTCGCACGTCATCACCCCGGCTGCCCGGACTTCCACGTTCTCCTCCCCTCTTATCTCATTAAAATAACTCCCAGGAAGCTTAATGGTGATATTCTTTAGGGGTTGGCGGGAGGAAAGTGCTGGTATCTTCCCACCAGACCCCTTTTTGTTGGAGAAAAATACACGGGAGCGCACAGGAGATAAGATATAACAGGGGATCTTCACCCATCGTACTAGTAAAGAAAACGGGCGGCTCCCTGCGGTTCTGCGTCGATTACCGCCAGTTGAATGACGTAACAGTTAAAGATGCTAAACCCTGCCACGCATAGACGACTCCCTCGATTCTTTACACGGAGCGGGCATTTTTCTTCCCTCGACTTGCAAGCCGGGTACTGGCAGGTACTCGTACAACCTGACCACAAACAGAAGACTGATTTTCCAGATTACAGTCAACC
This sequence comes from Paralithodes platypus, assembly GCA_032716605.1. Classification (NCBI taxonomy): domain Eukaryota; kingdom Metazoa; phylum Arthropoda; class Malacostraca; order Decapoda; family Lithodidae; genus Paralithodes; species Paralithodes platypus. The sequence goes on along the minus strand of CM064575.1, from coordinate 53,642,320 downwards.
ATTCCGCTTATACACAGATGTGTCTTTAACAGGAATCGGTGCCGTACTAGCTCAAACCACGGATAATAAAGAATATATTGTAGCATGCGCCAGCCGCACACTGACCCAAGCAGAAACCAACTATGCCGCAACAAAGAGAGAGTGCTTAGGGCTAGTATGGGCCCTGCAACATTTCCGGTCATTTCTCTTGGGTGCCAAGATCACCATCATTGTTACGGACCATTATGCTTTACAATGGCTCTGAACGTTTCAAACCACGATCACATTAATAATAAGGTGGCGGGAAACACTGGAAGAATTTAATTTCGAAATAACTTATAGCCCAGGGAACCTACACACGAATGCCAATGCTTTATCTTGCCTACCCATTTCCCTCCCCCCCCCCCCTTGACCCAGGCCGCACCCTGTCTCACCCCCCCAGCCGCGCCTGTCATGTCTATAGCCAGCGTCTCCATGTGGGACATAGATAACAAGCCCGACTGGCTACCGCCAGACATGACCCCCACTCTCACACAAGTAGGAGAGTCTTTCTTTACCGATTCCGGCCACATCGTATTAAGCCCTGACGAGGCCAAAGAAATGTTCACACTCCTTTATTACGGTAACGGTATCCACTTGGGTTACACGAAACTCATGCATGCATGCAAATTGACTTACTGGACCCCCTACCCTAACCCCTTTGCCAAAACAACCGTAAAATCCTGACTTCCCTGCGCTGGTGGTAAAGACACATCACGAACATCAGACCCTTCCGGCACCATCACTGCCACCATACCCTGGCAACTCCAACTCCTTGACACAGTAGGCCCCTTCCCTGCATTTAACTCATTTAGTTTCATCCTAACGTTTGTAAACACATATTCAAGATTCCTCAGCGCAATCCCCGTCAAAGATCATAATGCTAAAACAGTTGCCGACGCCATGCTGAACCATGTTTTCTCCAATTTCGGCCTACCCCAGGCCCTACACACAGACAACGCACCAGAATTTTTTGGCCAGATCTGGGCAGCTTTGTCAAAAATGATTGGGTACTCCATTTCACATTCGTCCCCTTACTGGCCCAAGGGCAACGCCCTTTGCGAGAGAAGCCACAGGAGCATCAACAACCGAGAGAAGCCACAGGAGCATCAACAACCAGATACGCACAAGACTCCTTGCCAATCAGTCAAAAGACTGGCCAAGTCAACTTAGAATTATCCAGTGGGGATTAAATTCTTCCCCAAGGGAAGACGGCATATCCCCACACGAAAAGGTATTCGGGATTGCGCCCATCTTACTCCCCCTTCGCCACTTGATTTATCCCCCTCCCCCACCGTGGACGCACATAAAAGCTAGATTGCATCAGTTACAAGCTTGCCAAGACCTATCACAGGACGAACAAAATGCGAGAAAACCCTTCAAATTGGCGACAATATATCATAGTGGCAGATCTAACCCAATCAAAATAAGCTTCAACCCAAATTCATTGGTCCGTTCACAAAAAGAAAAATCCCAAACGCATATCAAGTAGTCATCAACTACCACGGAGAGACCAGAATATTTCGGAATCGCCATGTTAGAAAAGTACACATTAGCAAACAGAGACAACAGCCATCCCCCTCACTACCCCCACAGTCCACATTTAACCCGGCCGGCCTGCCCGCGCCACCCCCTTCCTCATATCTGCCTCACACACCTCCCCCCACCCCTCCCGACCAATTTCCACCTTACCCATACCAATTCCAACTCCCACCCCAACCACCACAACCCCCGATTTCCCCCCCCCCCCTCCCCAGACATTCACCACCACCACAATCCCCGACCCCCGTTCATTTACCTCCAAGTGCACCGCACAACCCTCCATCACTTCAGCAGATGGTTCCGATACTCAAGAAACAAATAGTGACTCTTTTCCCCCTCAAGACAACTTCCGTGTCGTGAGGAACAACGTTTGCCCCAAGACCAGGAAAACCATACCGATTACCGAGTGTCAAAATCGTTTCCAGATACTCACAGACTCAGATGACGAAGAGGAAACAGAAGAAGTCCGGCTCCTGGGAGGCTCGATGATACGTGGTCAGCTCACAGAGCTTTGCGCCAGGGCACCTAAGACCAGGAAGCGTTTCTGTATCCCTGGTGGTGGTGTGGACGACGTAGTTGCTGCAGTTGACGAAGTATCAAAGCTGGCCCCTGCTAATACAATGTACGTCATCCACGTTGGATCCAACGATGTACAGCGAACCCGGTTGGAAGATTTGCTTTTAAAGTACCAGCAGCTGATCAAGTCGTTTAAGGAGAAGTCATCAAGGATCATCATCTCAGGAATCGTCCCCCGGCTCGGTTTAGAGAGCCGATTTTACAACATAGCCACCAGCACAAATCGTTGTCTAGCAAACCTCTGCAGGAAGGAGAACGTGGGATTCGTCGACACCTGGGACAATTTCTACTACGATGACTATTTGTTTTCGGACGATGGAGTTCATCTGAACCAGGTGGGAGCAGCACGTTTTGGGCGTCTTCTCAACAATGCGGTGAAGGATTTTCGGAGAAGAAATCAACTCAGCACAGGACAACCAGGAAGGATGACCGAAGACAGCGAGGACGGCAACTTGCGAAGGAATTAAATGCTGATCCGTCAAGAACCACGAATTTGGATAAAGCTCCACCAACACGACCCAAATTCAAAACCGCCAGGAATAACGACCGAGGACCGAGGACAGCCATAAATGTAAATGTAGATCCGACCAGAACCAAAAATTCGATTAAAGAGCGTTCGATGAGTTCTAAAACTGCAACTTTCAAGGTTTTCTATGCAAACGCCCGTAGCATACGCAATAAATTTTCAGATTTAGAGGAACTAGTGTTTACAGAAAATTATGATGTGATTGGCATAACAGAATCTTGGCTCAATACAGAAGATAGAGACTTTTTAGCAGAGTATTCACTTCCCGGTTCTGTAATGTTTGAGAAAAGCTGAATAAATAGAAATGGAGGTGGCGTTTTACTTTATATCAAAGAAAGTCTTAACCCGAGCCTCTTGTCAAAACCTCAAATTGTGAACGCCGACACATCTTTTGTGCTAATAAAGAATAATAAAGGTACACAAATAATACTTGCATAAATATACAGACCTCCAGCTCAATCAGTGCAAACTGACCGAGAAATTTACGAACAAATTACAGATGTAAGTAACTCACAAGATACCGTAATTTTTGGCGACTTTAATTTACCTGTGACCAAGTGGGGCGCTCTTACTTCACACTCCGGACATGACTTGTATGCGAACTTGCAAGAGAGTTCACTCTATCAATTTGTTCGATCGCCAACCCGTGGTAATAACGTTCTTGACCTTGTACTTGCAACAAAAGAAGAATTAATAGAGAATTTGAATGTTGGTGATCAATTCAGCAACAGCAACCATCGTACAATAACTTTCACTTTAAAATTTACTAGTAACTAACCAAATAGCAGCATCGAAAAAGTCCCTAATTTCAAGAAAGCAAACTTCCATAAACTTAGAGCTATGTTTAAAGAAACTGACTGGATCTTTTTAATTAACAATAACGACATAAACACATCTTGGGAATAATTCGAAACCACTTACCTTAAAGCAGTGCAAGACTGCATACCATCGAAAATACGATGTACAGGCCATAATAATAAGCCCAAATGGTGGAATAAAGATATTTCAAACTGTCTGCTTCCTAATAAGTTTGCTAATGATAGATTAAAATCCTCACAAAATGACGAAGAACAGGTGAAATTTGTAGAGCTACGACGCAAAGCCAAAAAGTGAATTAAGCAAAGTAAAAAGACCCTGGAGTTACATATTGTGAATCAAAGTAAAACAAACCCGAAAGAATTCTATAGTTATATCAGAAAGAAAAAAGTAGTTACTTCAACTGTTGGACCGTTAGTCGATGGAAATGGAGAATACACCAAAGACGAAGTACAAATGAGTAATGCCCTCAATACCTTCTTTGCATCAGTTTTTACAACAGATGATCTCAGTGATATCCCTACACCATCGCCGATTCAGATTGATAATTCAGATGTTCTAAGCAATATCACCGTTACAGAGAGAGAAGTGTTGAAATGTTTAGATAAACTCAAAGTAAATAAAACGCCTGGACCTGATACAATCTCACCTAGAGTTCTAAAGGAAGCTAAGGATGAGCTCTCCAAACCACTGACATTGCTATTCAATAAATCCTTGCAGTCTGAAACTATGCCTGATCAGTGGAAGCTAGCCAACGTAACACCGATATTCAAAAAAGGCAACAAATCCCTACCCAGTAACTATCGTCCAATTAGCTTAACCTCAGTTGTATGTAAAATGCTAGAAACGCTCATAAGAGACAGACTCGTAAATCACTTAGAGGAAAATAACATACCTAAAGATACTCAACACGGCTTTCGTAAAAAACGTTCCTGTTTAACAAACCTTCTTCCACGATATCCTCAACCTCTACGATGAGAGTAAAGCTGTAGATATTATATACCTTGATTTTCAAAAGGCCTTTGACAAAGTTCCCCACAAACCTTTACTTCTAAAACTAAAAGCGCATGGAATACAAGACGGTGTGTTGAAATAGATAGAAAATTGGCTCCGCGACAGAAAGCAAAGAGTATTCATAAACGGTAAGGCATCTAAATGGACCAATGTAAGTAGCGGGGTACCCCAGGGATTAGTAATAGGACCAATTATCTTTCTAATTTACATCAACGACATACATGAGGGTCTCGCCTGTACAATCTCAAAATTTGCTGACGATACAATAATTGCAAATAGCGTACTCTCAAAAGAACAAGTGTACGATATACAACACAATCTAGATAAATTGTCATGTTGGGCTCAAATTTGGCAAATGAGTTTCAATGCGGATAAATGTAAAGTACTACATATCGGATACCAACATGAGAAAGCAAATATTCGATGAATGGCACTCAGCTTAAGAATGTAAACAGAGAAACCGATCTGGGAGTAACAATATCGAGTAACCTTAAACCAAGTCAACAATGTTCAGAAGTTGTTAAGAAGGCAGACAAAATAATTGGCTTTATAGGCAGGTCATTTGAGCATAAATCCAAAGACGTTATCCTAACCCTTTACAATTCCTTAGTCCGCCCTCTTCTGGAATACTGCGTTCAATCCTGGTGCCCTTATTACCAAAAAGATATAGACAAGCTAGAACGAGTTCAACGTAGAGTTACCAAAATGATACCTAGCCTAAAGAACAAACCATACGAAGAGCGTCTTAGAGAATTAAATCTATTTCCTTTAACCCAGCGCAGATTAGGAGGCGACTTAATTCAAGTGTTCAAAATCATCAAAGGCATCGACAATATGAACTGCAGTAAGTACTTCACTATCGACCAATCTAATTACACGCGGGGAAATGGTTGCAAAATTATTGGTAAATCTTTTAACTCACACGAATCATAGAATTTCTTCTTCAATCGAGTTGTCAACTTGTGGAATGGGCTTCCCCGAGACGTTATGGACTGCAGCACCGTTGATTTATTTAAACTTCGCCTAACAAATATTTTGCATCAAACCCGTGGCTGACTGCGTTTGTAACTTGACTGCGTCAGTTAATAACCCATCTGTCCCCTACTAACTTCCTAATCCTACCACGGACATTAGTTCCAGGGCAGTAGTTCCCTTACCCACTCTAAACCACTGTTTGGACACTTGATCCTCAGTGTTTTGGAGGACAAGCAGCCTAGAAGGGTCACTAGACCTGTTGTTGCTTGATTTCCTTTGTACTCCTTTGTACTCCTTTGTACACACACCTGAAGTGTGGACCTGGGAGAGGATACAACAGCAAATATTGCGGGCCCTACCTTTGCTATCCCCCCTCCCCCCATCGCCGGAGCGACAAGGTCCTATGTCAATGCTAGGAAAGGCCAAAGTCACCCTTTTTTCCGTGAAGTCAAGCAAGGCCTAGGAAGACCCAAGGAGTGAATATGTATTCATACCAGGTTAGAGAAAGGATCTCACCTTCCCTCCTAAGATGAGTGTTCTCAAAAACCTCCCTAGGTGCTCCAATGCCCAATGTCTCAGTGTGGTAGGAAATAACGAGTATTCAATATCTCCTGGTCCCTCTGTCAGCCTCACTGCAGAAGCCATTTTGTTTTGGACACAAAGAGTATTTAGAATCTCTATATTCTCTGTCAGCCTCACTGCAGAAGTATCCGTGGTCTGTCTATCAGGCCCCCTTCTAAACGTAACTTTCACTCGATCCGTTGTCGTTAAAGTCAAACCCTCAGCACCCCATCAGTAATTAATATTTGAGATGGGGGATAAAAGCAAAATAGGAGATGGAAGCACCAGCATCAAAACCCATCTACCCATATGATTTTGTGTGAAAAAGAATAACCTATATTTGTACTCTGTGTTATACTATCCTCTATTACCTTAGTGCTTGTGTTCTTGTGTGTTCTCATCTTCTCCAGTCAAGTAAGAACCTACCTATAAAGTCAATACAACCCCAGTAAAAACCTGGTATAACAATATTGTTATCTTATGAGTAGATTGTCGCCTAACTGCTTCCTACTCATAGATAACCAGCTCTGCCTTACCTTACATCATACTCGAGTCCAGCTAGATTACCCCCCTTATATTCCAACCACACTTATGAGCATTATTCCTGATTATTGAATATATTATCCTTGCCTAACTCTGTGTACGTTGTGTATATATATTATCCTTGCCTAACTCTGTGTACGTTGTGTATATATATATTATCCTTGCCTAACTCTGTGTACGTTGTGTATATATATTATCCTTGCCTAACTCTGTGTACGTTGTGTATATATATTATTTGTCATATTTGTTGTTTCCTTGTTCTTGTACAGGTAAAGAGAATAAAGTTGGTACCTGATTACTTACCAATTTTACGCTGTTAATTCGGGTAACCTCTTCAAGGTAGGCCCAGAGTATATCTAATATCCCATACTATTCCATGTCATGTTGGGACTGTCACGTCCTATGATTCTACTAATACTAAATATAATAAATGTGTGAAATCTGATTCGACTACTCACTCCGATACCTTTCCCTTAGCAATTAACCTGACAAGCGCGATATAGACGTAGGTGCTAGGGTAGTTATTTGTGCATTTCTAGCCCTGGATTCTGACAGAATTCGTTATATTTACAATATAAACCATTATTTGTTTTCGGTATGCTTTTATTTTACATATATGATGTATATATGAACCTTCAAGAGTGCTAAAATAAGTGGGAAAAGCATTTGGGTGGTGAAAAACGAAGATATTGGCCACCCGGTCATAATCTCAGGCGAGAGAGAGAGACAGGCAGCCTTCCCCTCTCGCTGTCTGGGAGTCAACTGAGACGAGCGGGGCGGTGTGTGCCGGTGTCTGGGTGTTGCATAACGATCTTTTATGCAACCCACTTGTGCTACATTATCGCGGGAGAGAAAAATAACCGATAAATGATGATAATAAGAGGAAAAATAGGTGATAATTGAGGAGGGGAGGGAGGGGGGAATAAGGTGGGGAAGGAGGGGAGGGGGTGGGTGAGATTTACATGGATGAGTACTGGAGGGGAATTATCTCACCTAGAGACAAATTCCTTTGTTTTGATAGGCCCTTTTTTTTTATGGAAGGCTTTTTTTATGGTCCTGCTTCCGTGAGGCCTATCGCGTTCCCTATAGGAAGCCTTCCGTGAGGCCTATCGCGCTTGCCGGGTTAAAGACCCACAGACATACAGTATAGTTTATACAGCCCTAACTCCTCCTCATCTATAACAAGGCCTGATATCTTATATATGTATATGTTTTTCACCAGCCAATTGCTGTCACTTCTATTATTGCACTGCAATGTTTATATGTTCATGTTAAAAGTAAAATAGGCGCATATGGAGAAGTAATAATTGAAGCCAATATCTTCGCCTGGCGGGCACTTTGAATTGCCATAGCTTCGCACTTCATGAGTTAATCGTTCATTAAACTTTGTCAACCCAGATAATCACAACATATACACCCAGAGCATCGAGCGCCTCTGGTTGGGTGTGAAGCAGTTAATCAAGCACCCTGGTATGCAGAAGCACTTCCTTAGACAGTACATCAGCTGCTACCTATTTCTGAAGACTTTGCTTTCCATCACTTCTTGCTTCAGGCCGCTACATTGTACAAGCCACAGCCCCAGAAAACCTGTCCTTCTCCACCACTTCTCCAGCCTGACAACCTTGATTTGGAGAACTCGGACGATGACCAGAGTATTTAAAGAGTAATTTTGTTAAAGCATATGAATGGAATGGACACAATACACGGAATAGGATGTATAATTTTACGGTTCCGAGAATCCAAGGACAGGGTAAACTAACATTCTTCTTCACTGCCATCAAAGACTGGAACAACCTACCACAGACGGTCCGTGAAAAGAGAACATTATATTCCTTCAGACATAGCTTGAAGGAGCACCTGAACCGAACAGCTATGAGAAGGGAGCACCAAGCTTATGTCTACTACTAAATACGATATAAGAGATAGGCAAAACAAACTGAAATGATTACTCAAATATTTTGACCAGTCCAACTATAGAATGTAAGGTATCTTAATATAACCCCCGATAAATACTTTCTCTAAAGTATCTACTAATCTTTTTCATTTACATCTTTTATTCTCCCTTTTTTCCCAGCTAACTTAATCCCACAAGGACCCCAATGGAAATACGCCTAACGACCTTATTGGGCTATCCTTAGTTGGAATTATGCAAAGCTGGTACTTGTCATATTTGTAACATATTATGTGGTAACATATTAGTAGGTAGTAGGGGTAGGCAGCCCCGCCCAGGGAAGTACTACCGCCAAGGTTTCGGGAGACTCAGGGAATAGCCTGAATTCCATTTTCTCTCCCAGGCCTTGGTAGCTGGATACATATCTTTCTGCCTCACACATCAGGGGTATCAGGAAAACCCTCTTTATATAACATACACATCCAACTTCACGACTTGCCCTACATTGCTATCCTCTATCCATAAAACACTACTCTTCCCACTACATATCATACATGTAACACCATACACCTTACCCAATAAACATGGCAGTACAATTGTTAAGAGCAAACCTGGTGGTCCCTCGGATATCCACCCCCGGCAGGGTTGGGTCATTGACACAGGGCCCTCCCGGTCGTCATCATGCGACTGTGTCAAGAGCATTGCAACGTCCCAAAGCTGCTCGTCGGTGCAGCTTTTTCTTTAGCAATATAAGGGGACTTCACTCTAACATCAATTCTGTACACCAATTTCTTCAAGCAGAATCCCCTACTCTCCTTTTTTTGACAGAGACTCAAGTAACATCCACATCTGACACGTCTAGATTTAATTTTCCAGGTTATCAACTGCTCCAAAATTTCAGACCTAAAGGAGGTGTATGTTGCTTCGCAAAATCTGAAATTGCCCTGGAGGAGGTTACTAGTTTCAATTGTCCCTATTTTGATTATTCTATATACAAATTAATTTCTGCTGGTAAATTTAAATGTTGCATCTACCGTTCCCCAAATACTCCTCCAGAGCAAAGTCTTTTTGATTCTCTGTCCTCACAACTCAGTGTCCTCAACTTAAATGCTTCTTCTGAAATCACTGTGTTGGGTGATTTTAATGTCCATAATGTTGAATGGCTCACTTATTCAGCCAGGACTGATGATGCTGGTCTTGAATGTGAGCTATTTGCAGACTCATTTAATCTCACTCAACTAGTCAACCAACCCACCCGTGTACCAGATAATCCTAATCATAATTCCCACCTACTGGACTTATTTTTAACAACCAATTCAGAAAATTATGATGTTACAGTGAGGTCCCCGCTTGGATCTTCTGATCACTGTCTGATACAGGCCACCTGTCTATCACCTACCACACCTTCCCACTCTGAACCTGTTTTGGTGACTAAATGGCATTACGATAGGGCAGACTGGGAGGGTCTTCAAGGTTTCTTTATTGATATTCCCTGGACCTCTTTCTTTTCTAATGATGCACACTCCACCTTGAGCCACATACAAGATTTTGTAAAAATTGGAATGGAAACTTTTATTCCTCATCAAAAGTACAGTAAAAGATCTAATTCACCTAAATGGTTTGACCATAATTGTGCTAGAGTAACTGAACAAAAAGCAATAGCCTACAATGCATACACAAGATCAAAAACACATGAAGCCTTTAATTACTTTAGAAACATCAGAAATCATGCCAAAACTGTATTAAACCTAACTAAATCAAACTTTCTCCACAAGCAGGCAAATAAACTTCTAAATAATCCAAATGATAACAAAATATTTTGGTCTACTCTTAACTCATTTAAATCCAACTTCACTACTGCTTCATCCATTCCACCATTAAAATCTCCGACTGGCAATCTTGTAAGTGACCCACGAGGTAAAGCTAACCTTCTTGCGGATATTTTCTCCACCAACTCAACCTTAGATGAAATAAATCAAGATGTCCCTGTACATAATTTTAATTCGCCTGAAATTCCCTCACTTAAGATCCACACCAGACATGTCAAAACTATTTTGCAGAATCTCTCGGTAGATAAGACTCCTGGTCCAGATGAAATTCCTCCAATAGTACTTAAGAATTGCTCCTTGGTGCTCGCTCCTGTAATGGCAAAAAATTTCCGTCTGTGTACTCATACCTCATGCTTCCCAGTACCCTGGAAAGAAGCAAACATCCATCCAGTTCCTAAAAAAGGTGCCTCTTCAGATCCATCAAACTACAGACCAATAGCTATAACTTCCACTCTTGGTAAAGTCTTTGAAATTATATTAAATAATCACATAATTAAGCATCTTGAGAATAATAAATTAATCAGTGATAGGCAATATGGTTTTAGACGATGTCGATCAACTGCAGACATGCTTTGCCTTCTTACGCATCAAATCAACCAAGCTACAGACCAACATGGTGAAACACATACAATAGCACTGGATATATCAAAGGCATTTGATAGAGTCTGGCATCAATCCTTATTGTCGAAGATGTCACACTACGGCCTTGCATCATTAGTTCCACTAATTTCTTCTTATCTTCATAACAGAAAAATACGTGTAATGGTAGATGGCCTTTATTCTCAATTTCACTCAATAAATGCTGGTGTTCCCCAGGGATCAGTTTTGGCCCCAATTCTGTTCCTCATTCATATCAATGATCTCATATCTACCACTCATAATCCAATACATTCCTACGCAGATGACTCAACACTCCACAGTTCCTTCACATTTACCAATTCTGTCACCCAACCCGATCTTATAAATTCAAAAATAAACACTGCAATTTCTCTGAACCAGGACCTTTCTAGAATTAATGGATGGGGACAAAAGAATCTAGTTTCCTTTAATGCACAGAAAACCAAGTACATTCAATTTTCTAACCGACAGAATCTCACTGACTCCCATATATTTTTTAATGATGTAAATATTCCCACTTCCCCTAGTATTGACATTCTCGGTGTAACATTAACTACTAACTTGAGCTGGACACATTATGTTAGAAGCATTGCTAAGAATGCCTCTAAAAAACTGGGACTCCTGTACAGAGTTCGAGAATTCTTCACTGACGAGCAGTTGGCCGTGTTATATAAAAGTCATGTGCGTTCTCAGATGGATTACTGTTCACCTCTGTGGGGTGGAAGTGGAGTGGTTGCATTGAGGCAGTTGGACAAAATTCAAAATAAAGCTATTAGATTAATCAATAACCCTGCAATCACACAGGACCTTCCTACATTATCCATACAAAGAAACGTTGCATCCCTTGCATTATTCTACAGATATTTTCACAGCAATTGTTCCGAGGAACTTGCTTCAATTGTGCCGCCTCTCCAGATCTTTCCCCGTAGAACTAGGGCAGCTGAGAGCGCCCATGAATTTACACTTTCTCCTCCACAATGCAGAACTTCTGCTTATCAGAATTCATTTATCCCCAGAGCTACTACTCTTTGGAATTCATTTCCCTCGAATTGCTTTCCACAAACTTACAATCTACAAATGTTTAAATCCAGTTGTTACAAACATTTTATGAATGGAGGATGCCTTTAGGCACATGGACCTTTTTGTTTTATCTGTGTTTTTCCTTCCTCCGTTCATTGTCTCTTAAAAAAAAAAAAAAAAAAAAAAAACATTGTAAAATGCTAACTGAATAAATATTTGTATTATTATTATTATTATTATTATTATTATTATTATTATTATTATTATTATTGTTGACCAGGACTCCAATGAAGACGTGGAAGACCCTCATTCCTGTCACGAACCACACCCTCAGCCCTGTAATGCACCTCAACCTGGCACCTCATCTGCTCATTAAGGTTAGTTGCAATAGACACTAGGTTAGGTAAGGTTAGGAGTGTATTTACCCATTATTTACCAATAGGGTGGGTTAGGGAAAATTAGGTGTTTGCCCCCTACTGTTAAAATATATGAGAATTTCAATAAATCCTAGGGGGGTGAGGCCTCAACCTATTGTGTATCTCACGTCAAACGGTTATGGCCAAATATTGTACTGTAGTTTAGGCTATGTTAGGTTAGCTTGGGGGTGGGTTAGGGAAAATGAGGTTTTTGCCTCCTACTGTTAAAATATATGAAAATATCAATATGTCCTGGGGAGTGAGGGGGGCTTACTCCCCCTCAACATATTCTGTATCCCACGGCAAATGGTTATGGCCAAATAATGTACTGTAGGTTAGATTGCCCGAGCCAAATTCCAAAATTATGTTACTGTGTTGTTGTTGTTTTTTCTCTAAAAAGTCTAAGCATCCGAGCCAAATTTGGTCAAACTTGGCTCGGGTTTCCGAAAACTTGGGTTTTAGGGGTCTCCATCTTCCCAAACCCGAGCCAACTTTTAATTAACGTTACTGTGTTTGTTTACAAAAAAAATAACAAAATCCGAGCTAACTTTTGGCAAAACTTGGCTCGGGTTTTAGGGGTCTCCAAACTTCCCAAACCTGAGCCAAGTTTAAGTTAGAAATACTTATTGTTATGCCCCGCTTTTATAGAAGCAAGGTATATTCTGATCGCACTTCCCACCTCTGGGAATCGTGCAGTATCTTCAAATTAGGATGCTCTCGACTGGGTGAGGACTGACCTTAACTCTATTTATACCAAACAAATGACAGGCGACAATAGAAACACAATGGTAGGTACAATGGTTTTTATTCGCAACAGTGCTTAATTAAGGGCATAGACATTCACTATACACATGGGCAATCAGGTTAGTACATATAGGAGATAGATAATGTATAAAGAAGAGAGGTAATGAGCCCCTAAACAAGTAAATCGTCCTGAACTGGTAAGATAAAGATGTGTGTCTAAAAGTACAAGAAATATTTACTGAGAATAGTCAGGTAAGATGGCAATTATATCAATCACAAGAGGGAGCAGTAGCTTCCTAAATTATAACAAAACAGCAATGAATAGGTACTCTAAGATCTGAAGATCTATAATGGAACACAGAGAGTCTGCATGAAAAGACTAACTCATGAGCAATGTAAATGAACTCTAGAATAAAAAAACTTTACGGTCCTTAAGTCTAAGTGATGTATAGGACATAGACTCAAATATGCGGCAAGGATCTGTCGGGATGACGTGTAACACTGGTGTATGGGTAATGGACGATGTCGTATCTATATTTCCTCTTCTAGAGGTCGCAGGAGCCTGGACCCGAGGAAGTATGTATACGCAAAGTCAGTGTGAGATAGGTGTTATGTGTTTCCCAACAAGCGTGATAATGGTAACAAACAAAGGGGAAGTTACAATGAGTCACTTCAGTTATTACTAAATTAAACACAGAGTCCTGGCACATCTAAATCTAAATACAGTGGTGTCTTAACTCTAACCACAACACGAGAGTCACTTAATTTGAACAGGGGGGCAGAGCACTGGGGCGAGGAACACACTGGCGCTGGTCGGTGTCGAGGATGTGGAAGTACCTTCTTCTCGTCGCGGCTCACTAGAACAGGCCCTTCTTGAGACTCTACATGGGCTAGTCTAACTTCCGAACTGAGTTTCCCGAGTTGCGGCTTCTTCACTAGTCCGAGTCTGGGCCGAAGAGTTTCAAGAGCCGCCGGGTGTTGGTGGTACTCCGCACTGGTCCAGGGAGCTTCAGGTGTCTGCTGTCCTCTCGTGGCCGCCGTCTCGTAACACTCGAGCTGTGGGGGGAATGGGCTGTAGAACCGACACCCTCAAGTCGCTCTTGGGAATGAGAGGGTGACTGTTCGGCGAGCCAAAGATGTTTGCTCTCACGGCCTGTGTGTTACCTCAGAACTCTGCAGTTAGGTATGGCAGCTGAGTCACCGGGATAACAGCACGAAGTGTGTCTGGGTCGAGCGTAGGGGCCTCACTTTCCGAAGAAAGCACCGAGTTTAGACCAAGACAGCCAGTACTAAGACAAGCGTCTCGAGATCCCCAGCTGGTCGCTAAGTTCACGTTTAACACTGTGTCCTTTTGGCAAGTACTGGAACTTGTGCAGTCTTGACCTGGGTTATAACTAGAGAGCACGTACTGGAACTTGCTGGACCTAGTCTCCAGTTGGTATTATGACTAACCTTCATCACTTTAAGCTTCTTGTCCTCTCTATCACAAGGATGTCAAGGATCTGTCGTGAAGCCAGCAGGCTGAATGCTTGTCGATGGTCTGGCTGGCTGAAGTAGTATCTCTTTTGGTAGCGTTGTCCTGGTTAAAACATCTCCGGGCAGGAAGGACACATTGGTGGGCCAGGGTAGACCCTCCGACGACTGGGATGTCATGGTGGCTGTGTCTCCGGGCAGCAAGGGCATGCCGGAAATAGTCGATCTTGAGGAGGTGTTGTTCGGGCTTGTGGAATCTTTGGCAATGGCTGTTTCTGGTAATTGTTAAGGCCCGTTAGGTCGTGCATGTTTTTTGGAATTAGTTCTGGGGGGTTCTGGGATGTGGAAGGAATATTTGGAGGGTTTGAACTGGTGCATGAATCCATGTGTTCCTTTCTCGTATTTCTGACGTGGTGGTAATGGGAAATAGGTCATGGAGAGGCTTGGGAGGATATTGCTCAGGTGCACGCCGTGGATGGTGGTATTCGTGGGCATTTTGGAGGTATCTGGAGGTGTGTGGGGTTTTTGGTGGCCGAGTTGGTGACGGAAGCTGCTGGCACACGTGAACGCATTCGGGCGGATGAATTTGTCTCCCCTCCGAGTCCGTCTTCTATGGTGGAGGGTGGCTTCTCGCAGCACGACTTTAGGTATGGGGGACTCTGGTGTTTTATGGTGGCGATGCGGGCCCGGGTCGTTGCGTCCATGTAGTTATGCAACTGTGGAGCTGGTACTGGTTTCTGAGGCCGTATATCACCTATTATCGCTTTTACGCTTTTTACCCAACAATTTTCCTATTCTTCATAGCCCTTCCCACTATCAGGGGCCGTATTTTTAGATTGTTGGATAATGGGTAAATACTCATTTCCAGTAATAATCATTATTATAAAATGCTTATAATCCTAAACTCAATTTATCCATCTTACTACCCATCAGGAACCTCTAGAGGACTATCCCTTATTCTTCAACAATACAAAATTCAACCCTTCATCTTCTCTCAATGTTCTCGGTGTCTCTTTTTCTTCTGCTCTCATTTGGAAAGACCATATTACCAGTCTCGCTAAGGCAGCCTCCCAGAAGCTGGGTGTGCTCAACCGCCTCAAGGGGTTCTTTACCCCTGCGCAACTTCTTGCTCTGTACAGGGGCACAGTGCGTCCTTGTAATGAGTATTGTTCACATGTGTGGGGAGGATAATAATAATAATAATAGCACTCCTAGACAAAGTAGAAAGGAAAGCCTTTCGTATCATTAAGGGGACCGACCGGTTAATTTAGGCTTAAAAAACTTGAAATCCTGAAAATACCAATAGGTGTTTACTCAACAAGAGTCAACTTCCCTTCATATGCCAGTGAAATGTTATTAGTGAAAACCCATTGGAAATAGTGTTTTTTATGTTTTCCAAACTTTTCCTGTAATTCTAAAAACGTTATATAGCGAAATTTGAAATTAACATGCTCAGTAACTACTGGTCATACGAGGAGCATACCTATATAAATCGAAAGAGCGTAAGCTACTCTACAACCTCCCATATGCTTTATCTTCTGCTTTGCTATGTTCCTGCGTAAAATATTGTAAATCTAAAAAACAAAAGTAAAAATGTTCACCTAATTACCTTAGACTTTCATCTGTTTTTCTCAGAACCTATATTGTCGCACTTTCGGATGTTATTCTACAGTTATTATTGGACCTATAGGAATGGTATATATACCATTGGAAAGGTAATTAAAAACACTACAAGGCCTATTAACCTAAGACGTGCGCATGGGGGTATGAGACACCACACTCCTGTGCGCACGTATTTGAGCTGTTCCCATCACTAACATCGTTATTTTACCATAAATAGCATTAATACTTATCCATATGCGCCTATTATAGGTTGATTATAAAGGTATTAACCTGTTACAACAATAAAACAAGTGGAAACGGTGTTTGAATGGTCAAAATCGGCGATACAGGCCGGGAGTTACATAATGTATGGCTGAGGCAACCTCCCTGCCCTCCTCCCCTCCCCTTGTCTGGAGAGACACTGTTACGCAATAGTCTCTCTCTCGCTCTTCCCACGCTTGGTAACAGTGATGACAACGCCCTGCTACCAACTCGCTAATGTTAGCACGAAAATAGACCACAGAATAAGGGAATAACAGGGAAAATAGGTGATAACTGAAGGAGGGGAGGAAAGTGGGGAAGGAGGGGAGGTGGAGGAGTGATATTTGGCATGGCCCAGGGGCAAAAAAAAATTAAAAAATTAAAAACTAAAAACAAAAATATTTTTTTTATTTGGGTGTTTTAAATGGATTTTTTTTCCCCTTACTCTTAATAGTCTTCCCGCAGTCCGCCGGGGGAACTCTTAAGAGTCTCCCTGCCGTTCCCGGGTTAAGCCAATTTACGCTAGTAATTTAATTTTGTTCATAATATGTCGTCAAAGTTGTAATTGTCTATAAATATATTCGCCTGAATCCGTAATCACCTAAATCGAACAAATACACAAAATATATAAAATGTTTTTTATAGCAACTACAGATACACCTTTTGTGAGTTGTTTGATCACATAAAACATGTGCTATGGGGATTTCTGTAGGAGTTTATCATTTTCTGCAGTGCTATGGTTTTAAACATTGTGTTACCTAAATTGCAAGAAAAAAGCAAAAAAAACAAAAACAAAAAAATGTATCTAGTTTTATGGTCATATACACCTGTGCCAAATTTAATTTAAATTGAAAGTAAGACCTAGAAGTTTGTAATTAACCGGTCGGTCCCCTTAACCTCTCAAGTGCGCATGGGGGGTATGAGACACCACACTCCTGTGCTGACGTATTTGAGCTGTTCCCATCACTAAAATATTTATTTTACCATAAATAGCATTAATACTTATCCATATGCGCCAATTATAGGTTGATTATAAAGGTATTAACCTGTTACAACAATAAAAACAAGTGGAAACAGCGTTTGGATGGTCAAAATCGGCGATACAGGCCGGGAGTTACACAATGTATGGCTGAGGCAACCTCCCAGCCCACCACTTTCCTCCACCTCTGGAGAGAGACTGTCAATCGATACTCTCTCTCTCTTGCACTCGCTTGCTAACAGTGATGACAATGCCCTGCTTGCAACTCGCTAATGTTAGCACGAAAATATACCACAGAATAAGGGAATAACAGGGAAAATAGGTGATAACTGATGGAGGGGAGGAAACTGGGGAAGGAGGGGAGGTGGAGGAGTGATATTTGGCATGGCCCAGGGGTAAAACAATAAACAAAATAAACAAAAAATAAAAAATAGGTGTTTTAAATTGATTTTTTTTTTTCCCTGACTCTTAAGAGTCTTCCCGCAGTCCGCCGGGGGAACTCTTAAGAGTTTTCCTGCAGTTCCCGGGTTAACTTCCGTCCACTCACCAACTCTCTGCAATCTCTCTCTCTTCGCCGCAATGTTGCATCTCTCGCTATTCTATCGCTAATATAATAATCAGTGTTCCTCGGAGCTTTCCCAGTGTATATACCACCTCCTCTACGTAGGGTACGTAGTACCCGCCTTGCAACACAATCCCACCCCTACTCTGTGCAACTGTCCAACCCAAGAGTGAAATGCTATTCTCAGACTTTCTTCTATTCAGCTGCTGAGCTCGGGAAGTCTTTCCCAGAATCAGTCTTTCCCTCTTCCTGTGACTTAAATTGCTTCAAACTCCGTGTGTCCAGGTATATTAGCACGAACGTCCCTTGATTTCAGCCCCGTCACTCTTTGAAATCTGGGGGAGGCACTCGCTGCAGGTAGTTATGCCTTTTGTCTCCCTCATTCACATAGAAAACAAAAAAATAACAAAGCCATAACAAAAATAAAACTTGAAAATAGTTGTGGTCCGTTTCCCTTATATTAACCAAATATCCTTTTAATTTTCTTAAACACAGGTTGTGGTATCTCTATAAATACAAAATGAATTTAAATAAATTATATAAACAAGGCCGTGGTGGTCAAGTGGTGAGCACGCTCGCGTGTGAATCTGAAAGACCCGGGATCGAATCCCTGCCACGGCGGACATTTAGTGATACTAATAATAATAATAATAGATCTTAAAGCTAGCGCATGCTAAGCTAGCTAAGGATAGCTCAATAAGGCCGATTAGGCGTATTTCCATTGGGGTCCTGTACTACTACCCCATCCCTTTGCTCATGAGGGATGGTAACGACTCAGTGCTTGTGAAAAATCTTTAATGCGCCGAGCGTGGGCGCGAACCCGGGCCTTCTGGGTGGAAGTCCGAGACGCTAGTCACTACACCAAGCGAGCCGCTTGGTGGGTGCGGTAGTGGGCGCGGTAGTACGTCCTAGCATGTTTCACATGCTTGCACCCAGTCAGGGGACATCCTGACGACGTATACAGACAAAACACACATAACAAAGCCACTCCAACACCTTCCTCTCTCTCCAACACCCCTTCTCCCCTCTCAACACTCTTCTCTGAGCTATTGCCGATAAAAATGGCATGTTCAGTCCTGTAAAGAATCGTAAGATTCAGAGTCGTAAAGATTCCAGGACGAGCTCATTAGCGGCGGATCCCCAGATCGACCGTGGTGATTGTCACCTAAACATCTACAAACTAAACTAAACGTTATGTTTAGGGGGTATATTATAATTGTTATTAGTTAACCAAATATATGCCTTTTTCTATGAGAATATATTAAAGAAAACCTATTTTTATGGTTAACTAAATTAAATTTTACAAGCTGATGAGATGAGACGAGAGGAGTTTTCTTATTAAGCATTTTCTTTCAAATTTATCCTACATCTGTATTATCTCCCTCTTTCTTGCTATTTGACATCTTACTTCTTGCTTTTTAGTAGCTTTCCCTAAAAGGGAGGAAGCCAATACAAAGGCGTGGCTGAGGTAGGTGGGTGCAGGTGAAGGTATTGAGGGATAAGCCTTTACAATGGCACCTCGTATCTACATTCTACTTTTCCTATTTCTCTGAAGAGTGTAGAGAGGGGAGAGATGAAGCTGTTGGAGTGGCTTTGTTATGTGTGTTATTAGTCTGTATACGTCATCAAGGTGTCCCCCGACTGGATGCAAGCATGTGAAACATGCTAGGATGTACTACAACACCCACTAAATGTACGCATGGGCTGGGATCGAACCCAGGTCATGCAGATTCACACGTTAGCGTGCTCACCACTCGACCGTCGCGGTCAACCCCATAAGAAGAAGAAGGCTTAATGCCGATCCAAGTGAGTTAGCCCCGGAGAGCCAGCCTAATGCCCGTCCTAGTCAGCTAACCCCTGGCCGCCGGCCTAATACCAGTCCATGTCAGCAAGCCCCGGGCCGCCGGCCTAACGCCGACCCCAGTCAACTAGCCATAAGCCACTGGCCTAACACCGGCCGGTCCCAGTCAGCCTTGACTGTCTTGACTTAGCCTTGGGTCTGTCACCGTTTCCATGCAGTCAACTAGCCCTGGGCCCCAGGCTATAACTAGCCTACATTGTACGACGGGGCTGTTCGGCCAGGCAGCTTAGGGAACGACTACTATAGGTACCGCCAACGAACTTGACAACAATCTTGATCCCTTACCTCTCTGTAACTCAAAGTGCCTAGAGCAAACTTCATGGCTGTAACTATCCACACCTCTTTCCTGGTGGACTCTTCCCAAATGATAGAAACGTCAGCCTGGTTGCTTTCATTCATTTCGAGTTACAAGAAGTTAAGAGGTCAGGATTATTGTCAAGTTCGCTGGCTCTACCTATAGCTACTCCATTGTACATCGTCAAATTGCCTTTTTACATTCTGAAATTACATCTATCCACGACTTCTATACATTATTCAGACTCGCTGGGATATTAGCATAATCTGTCATAGTAATTAGCTGTGTTTGGGTAATATAGATCTCGAGATCTACCCATTCTCCTTTTGTCTGAACCCTTGCACGTAACCTATACTCTCGAAACTAAAATTATAAATATCGAGAGTCCTGAAGAATATTTACATGTTATCCAGAAATATAAAGGTCATGTGAGTTCATGCCTATATGTGTAATTAATTATTTAAATATTGTGTAAGCCATACGTTCATATTTGCATAGAGTTGATATTAGCCTACCTGTGTATTTTTTTCTATGTGGATGAGGGAGACAAAAGGCAAAATTACCTGTGACGAGTGCCTCCCCCAGAGTTGAAAGAGTGACAGGGTCAAAATCAAGAAATGTTCGAGCCAAAATGCCTGGACAAACAGAGTTTGAAACAATTTAAGTCATAGGATGAGGGAAAGATTAATTCAGGGAGAGTTCCAGAGCTCAGCTGTTGAATAGAAGAAAGATTAAACATTTCATTTCACTCTTGGGTTGGAGAGTTGCACAGAGTAGGTGAAGGATTGTGTTGCAAGACAGGTGCTACGTACTCTGTGTAAAAGAGGTGGCATACTTTGAGAGAGCTCTGACGAACACTAATTATTGTATTAGCGGTAGAATAGTGAGAGAGATGCAGCATAGTGGCGAAGAGAGAGAGAGATTACAGGGAGTCGGTGAGTGAACGTGAGTTAATGAGACGGAAGGCTTTCTTTTCTAGTTTGTCAAGAAAGTCTGCCCCTTGGTGCAGTTCCCTACACATTCAAGGTCTTGCATCTTTTCACCCAGCTTAGTTCTCTCCATATGTCCAAACCATCCAAGCCTGCTAGTACGCATCTCATCACTGATACTCTTGATACCTAACCTTCTCCTTGGGTCTTCACTTGATATCCTATCTTGCAGTTTGGCACCACACATTCATCTCACCATTCTCATCTCATTGCATTCCATTCAGTTAATATCATCCGCTTTGACAGCTAGGCCACGTTTCTGAAGCAAATCTCATTGACCTTCTAACGCATGAAGTGTACACCTTTCCCTTCAAAGGGAGAGGGTATCTTCTCATGGTGAGTAGTGGCAACAGTTCTCTAAACTTTCCCCAGCCGCATCCAACCGCATCATATTATGGCGATAGTGACGGCCTCAACCCCACCACTGGCAGAGATGGTATCACCCAAGTAGTAAAACTTGTCCACCATCTCCAGTGCCTCATTGCCAAAGTTAACACTATCAAGCCGGTCATTAAGCACAAGGTCACCTTTGCATACTAATAATGCAAATATATCAATTTAGGACTTCTTCCTTGGTAGAGGTCCCTTTATTCTAGTGCAGCGCTTCTTCCTGTAATGTACCTAGTAGTGGCAGATGCTACATTGTATTGAGTTCGCGCCCACCCCTTTTTGCATACTGCGCATGAGTATGCACCCCTTTTTTTACCCTTCCTAGCCCTAATTTACTGTATAAAACCTTGGTTATATTTATATTAACGGTTATATATATATATACAGTATATTAACTCTTAACCCTTTACTTGCCATGCCCTCTCTCTATCTTCTGAACATGGCCTTGGCATCCTGCACATGTATACATCTGCGATACATAATAGGCCATTTGCGTATAGCAGTTCCCAGGGCAACCCAGCTCTGAAATCACCAGTTTTTGTTTTGTATGTGAGTGAGGGAGACACAAGGCAGAACTGCCTGAAACAAGTGACTCCCCCAGAGTTAAAAGAGTGACAAGGCCAAAATCAAGGGACGTTTGAGCCAAAATACCTGGACACACGGAGTTTCAAGCAATTTAAGTCATAGGATGAGGGAAAGACTTATTCTGGGATAGAGTTCCGGAGCTCAGCTGTTGAATAGAAGAAAGATTGAGAATAACATTTCACTCTTGAGTTGGAGAGTTGCACAGAGTAGGGGTGGGATTGTGTTGCAAGATGGGTGCTACATGCTCTACGAAGAGGGGGTGGTATACACTGAGAGAGTTCTAATGAACACTGATTATTGTAAGAGCGGTAGAATAATGAGAGATATGCAACATTGCGGCGAAGAGAGAGAGACTGCGGAGAATTGGTGAGTGAACGTGAATTAATGAGACAGAAGGCTTTCTTTTCTACTTTGTCTAGAAGTGCTGTGTGAGAAGATCCTCCCAACATGTGTGAACAACACTCAATACATGGACGCACTGTGCCCCTGTACAGTGCAAGAATCTGCGAAGAGGTAAAGAACCCCCGGAGGCAGTTGAGCACACCCAGCTTATGAGAAGCTGTTTTAGCAAGACTGGTAATATGATCTTTCCGAGAGAGATCAGAAGAAAAAGAGACACCGAGAATATTTTGAGAAGCTGAAGAGTTAATATGTATGTTGTTGAAGTGAAGTGTAAGTCATAGATTTCTGGAAGGGGGCGACTAGTAGACAGATGGAGAAATTGAGTTTTGAAAGCATTGAAAGTAACAAGGTTTTCTCTGCCCCAATTAGGGATAGTAGAGATATCAGAAGATAGGTGCTTTCTGGCCTCCCTACGTGAGTTTTGGATAGTGCCTCCAGAACCATAACAAAGAGGACAGGGCTTAACACAGAGCCCTGATGGAGTCCGACGCGATCTATAAACTCCTCACTCAGTATACCTTCCACCCTCACTGCCGTTCGTGAGTTCTCGTACATTTTCATTATCACACGCACCAGCTACTCCTGTACGCCAAGTTATCTCATAGCCCTCTGCACAACTTCTCTGGGCACCCTGTCAAAGGCCTTCTCCAGGTCTACAAACACAAGATATAGATCCCTATCTTTAAGTAGATATCTTTCCTGCAGCTGCCTGACTATGAAGATAGCGTTGATTGTGCCACGTCCTGGCATGAAACCAAACTACATATCGGCAATACAAATGCTTTCCCTTATCATACCTTCAAAAATTATCTCACAGATCTTCATCACTTGATCAAGCATTTTCAGGCCCCTATAATTTCCCCTATCCAACGAATTCCCCTTGCCCTTATATATGTGTTACTATTACACTTTTATGCCATTCATCAGGGATTTTTTCCTCCCTAATGATGGAGTTTATTAGCTCTGTAACCAAACTCACTCCTATATCACCTGAGGTTTTAATCATCTCAGCTATAATGTCAGAGCATCCTGCAGCTTTTCCGTCCTTTATTTTATTTATTGCACTGCTTACAACAGTTGACGCTATTAGATTTCAGTACATGATTTCAACATCATAACAATATGTGTCATATATTCTCACAATCAAGTACGATAACCGGGCTTAGATTATTTCAAAATATTTTCAAATACTTTACAATTCATTATTACTTACCTTCTACAGAAGATTTTTGGCAAATGATGTCACAAAAAGGTATTTAGAGAGTGATCTCTCACAAACCACCTGCGGCAAGGAGAGGTGAAAGAGTGGGCAACAGAGCTCAGCGCGGGAGAGTGGTGGCAAAGGGTGTAGCTGGGCAGAATAATACTTGATTGACCAAATGAACATCTTGATTTACTTTCGATTTTAATATTGTTGTCAATGGACTTGAGTTACTTGTATATTAGTCTAAGCGAATTAGGCCAAAAATGGGCCAAACCCGGAAGTAATTAGCATCAAGACATGTTTGGTACCATGAGAACCGCAATTTCCTGTAGATTAACATGCTAAAAGCCTCACTTCATAGCTTATGGGGACATTTTCTTGCAGATGTAAACGTGAAGGGTGGTTTTTAATATTTTCTTTTTCACTTTTTCGGTTTAGTATCGTTCGTTCAATTGGGAAAAAACAAAAATATATAAATATAAATAAATAAGAAAAGTGGGGATTGGGACTGAGTAATTAGATAGATAGGTTCAATTGAACTATATTTGACAGGGATATTAATGTACTTCTTCTATTATCTTTAAAAGGGTTTCCAGAGCTTTTCAGTACCAGTATATTTAAGAAATTACAGTTTTTATTCTTTGGATTGTATAATTCAGCTCTAATCAGGGGATACAGTAAGCGAAATCATGGGAGTGAAATACCAGATTTTGTGTTTTATTGGGTGCAAGTTTGGATTTGAAAATTTGTTTTATTCATGTTTATTATGTTCAATTCTAATCTATTGTTATTCGATAATTAATCAGGTCATAGGTTGCAAAGTGGACACGAGCTGACCAGTGATGGAGTGTGAGGAAGGTAGTGGCTCGCATACACGAGATGGTACTGACATGGATGATGCATTATATGAACTTTGCTGTGTTAAATCCAAAGATCCAAAGTCGCAACATGAAGACCTCACAACTGTGAAAAAGGGAGTGGAAGTTCATGTAATGCATCATCCATGTCAGTACCATCTCGTGTATGCGAGCCACTACCTTCCTCACACTCCATCACTGGTCAGTTCGTGTCCACTTTGCAACCTATGACCTGAAAAATGATCGAATAACAATAGATTAGAATTGAACATAATATAAATTGATAAAACAAATTTTCAAATCCAAACTTGCACCCAATAAAACACAAAATCTGGTATTTCACTCCCATGATTTCGCTTACTGTATCCCCTGATTAGAGCTGAATTATACAATCCAAAGAATAAAAACTGTAATTTCTTAAATATACTGGTACTGAAAAGCTCTGGAAACCCTTTTAAAGATAATAGAAGAAGTACATTAATATCCCTGTCAAATATAGTTCAATTGAACCTGTCTATACTCATGCCCAATCCCCACTTTTCCTTGATTTTTTTATTTTTTTTCCAATTGAACCAATGAAACTAAACCGAAAAAGTGAAAACAAAAATACTAAAAACCACCCTTCACGTTTACATCTACAAGAAAATGTCCCCAAAAGCTATGAAGCGAGGCTTTTAGTATGTTAATCTACACTAAATTGCGGTTCTCATGGTACCAAACATGTCTTGATGTTAATTACTTCCGGGTTCAACCCTAATTCGCTTAGAGTCCCAGCGGTTCCCAAACTGCGGGTCATGACCCCCAAATGAGTCATGAGCCTTTTTCTGGGGGTCATGGAGGGTCCCAAGATTGTGAGGAAATTTGTTATGATATTTAGGGATTTTTTTGTTTTTATTATATTTAGGTTTTGTCGTACGACTATTTACGTTCCTAATGCATTAATAAACATTTGTTGTTGTTGTTATTGCTCTCTCTGCTGTGATTAAACTTTAAAATGTATCTGCGCCATTGGAAATTAGTATTTTTTCGGAAGGCTTATAAAGGTGGAGGTCATGGTAGGTTTGGTACTACTGAAAGGGGTCACGTACTGGAAAAGTTTGGGAACCGCTGGCTTAGACTATATGGTTCAGCCAAAAATCTCTGCATATTGCTTATTATTGCTGTTGAGCAAGAACCTTAATATGCAACAACACCCCCAGTATCCCCAACGCTCCCAGCAGTGCAAGTTCAACATAATTTATCCACGCACCCTTGCAACAACCTACACCTCTCCATAGAGCCAGGTAGTCCGGACCCAGACATCATGGTGCACGTTCCTGTATCCCCAGCGGAAACCCTGATGAAGTACTCTTGGGCCTGGCATCCCATCCATCAAGAAGCTCTCATCGCCCTAGAGCCTGTCCCACTCATGTCCCTGTAATTGCAAACCCCAGCGCCCTTCCAGACAGACACACGCCCATACTACACAACCCGAACCCAGGGGCAAAATCGTAGAAAGAGGAAACAAGACAGGAGATTGGCCAGGCCAAATTGCCTGACCTTCAACCTTACCTGTTCGGGGGAAACCAGAATTCAGGATCAAATGGCGGGTACTGACAATCACCACGCTACCTTATTGGTCAGCCAGGAACATATCCAGCACGACGCGGTCCTGGACCAGCATACACAGTATAAGGACCGAAAGCTCTCAACTCTCCACGAGTTCCCTTCTTCAGTTCTCCCTCAGTCCTCCTTCAGTCTCCACTCTGAATTATCCACGAGGCTACTTGCCCCTATCCCTATGCACCTACTTACACCGCAGCAATCGTCCTTCGCCGATTTCGACCCTGACCCTGTGGACACCCTCCTCTGTCCCTGTCAACCTGAAGGTGCAGATACAAACATCCTCTCCGAGTGAGGGGAATTGCAAGGGCTACAGTGCTGACAACTACTTAAATCAAGAAGAAGCCCTCGCCGCCCTACAACCTGTCATACTTATGTCCACAAAATTAATATCAAGTGGTCAAGTTAACCACATTCCATTTTTTTAATACTTATTCACTAATGAAATTTAAATATACAACATATTAATACACCAATCCTAGACTTATAAAAAAAGGGCAGAAAATACAATAGTAAGTCAATTCAAAACATGGTTCTACACCAAATCCTATGGTAATGATATTCTAAACCAATGGGAACCAAAATCAGATCGTAATGTTTGTACAAGGTGGAGAGACATGATCCAACATCATATATTTAAACCAAACGGTATGTGTGTATTACCTCCTATGATTGTATTGCCTCCTATGATTTTTTTTTTTTTTTTTTTTTTTTTTCTATATTCCAACTTACTTCCTCTCGTGCATAGGCTGAGAGCCTTAACATTCACCGCTTTACAATGAACAGTGAAGCCCGTGAGGTCTTGTTCCAGTCTAGGGAGTGAGACATGTGAAGCACATAGAGTACAACGAGCACCTGCCATCTTGCCTTCACATGAGGCACGGTGCTCACTCATGGCCCGAAACGACCCCATCTCTGAAGCCACCTCGTTCCTGTGCTTCACTGTCTCAACCCCTACACTCGGACTCTCACACTTACACACACACAACGCCACCTGTTGAGCAGATAACTCACCAGGCATTGCACCCCTATAGCATATTTTGAATATGGGAATATTCATACAGTGCTATTTAATCAGGGAACAATGAGGGTATTTTATTGACGTTTCGGTGGGCTTGTGGTAATGCACTGATACTAGGTACAGCACAAATTCCATCCCAATAATATCTTCCCATTGATACATCGGGATTTGAACCCGGGACCATTGGATTACCAGGCCAGTGGCAAGACCACTCCACTACACCTCCCCTTGTATTACCTTCTATGATTGTATTACCTCTTATGTTTGTATTACCTCCTATGATTGTATTACCTCCTATGATTGTATTACCTCCTATGATTGTATTACCTTCTATGATTGTATTACCTCTTATGTTTGTATTACCTCCTATGATTGTATTACCTCCTATGATTGTATTACCTCTTATGTTTGTATTACCTCCTATGATTGTATTACCTCCTATGATTGTATTACCTCCTATGATTGTATTACCTCCTATGATTGTATTACCTCTTATGTTTGTATTACCTCCTATGATTGTATTACCTCCTATGATTATATTACCTCCTATGTTTGTATTACCTCCTATGATTGTATTACCTCCTATGATTGTATTACCTCCTATGATTGTATTACCTTCTATGATTGTATTACCTCTTATGTTTGTATTACCTCCTATGATTGTATTACCTCTTATGTTTGTATTACCTCTTATGTTTGTATTACCTCCTATGATTGTATTGCCTCCTATGATTGTATTACCTCCTATGATTGTATTACCTCCTATGATTGTATTACCTCCTATGATTGTATTACCTTCTATGATTGTATTGCCTCCTATGTTTGTATTACCTCCTATGATTGTATTACCTCCTATGATTGTATTACCTCCTATGATTGTATTACCTCCTATGATTGTATTACCTCCTATGATTGTATTACCTCTTATGTTTGTATTACCTCTTATGTTTGTATTACCTCCTATGATTGTATTGCCTCCTATGATTGTATTACCTCCTATGATTGTATTACCTCCTATGAGTGTATTACCTCCTATGATTGTATTACCTCCTATGTTTGTATTGCCTCCTATGATTGTATTACCTCCTATGATTGTATTACCTCCTATGATTGTATTGCCTCCTATGATTGTATTACCTCCCATGATTGTATTACCTCCTATGATTGTATTACCTCCTATGATTGTATTACCTCCTATGATTGTATTACCTCCTATGATTGTATTACCTCCTATGATTGTATTACCTCCCATGATTGTATTACCTCCTATGATTGTATTACCTTCTATGATTGTATTGCCTTCCATGATTATATTACCTCCTATGATTGTATACCTCCCATGATTGTATTACCTCCTATGATTGTATTACCTCCCATGATTGTATTACCTCCCATGATTGTATTACCTCCTATGATTGTATTGCCTTCCATGATTGTATTACCTCCTATGATTGTATTACCTCCCATGATTGTATTACCTCCTATGATTGTATTGCCTTCTATGATTGTATTGCCTCCTATGATTGTATTACCTCCTATGGTTGTATTACCTCCTATAAATGTATTAGCTCCTATGATTGTATTACCTCCTATGGTTGTATTACCTCCTATGGTTGTATTACCTCCTATGGTTGTATTACCTCCTATGGTTGTATTACCTCCTATGATTGTATTACCTCCTATGTTTGTATTACCTCCTATGTTTGTATTACCTCCTATGATTGTATTGCCTCCTATGATTGTATTGCCTTCCATGATTGTATTACCTCCTATGATTGTATTACCTCCCATGATTGTATTACCTCCTATGATTGTATTGCCTTCTATGATTGTATTGCCTCCTATGATTGTATTACCTCCTATGGTTGTATTACCTCCTATAAATGTATTACCTCCTATGATTGTATTACCTCCTATGGTTGTATTACCTCCTATGGTTGTATTACCTCTTATGTTTGTATTACCTCCTATGATTGTATTACCTCCTATGATTGTATTACCTCCTATGGTTGTATTACCTCCTATGGTTGTATTACCTCCTATGATTGTATTACCTCCTATGTATGTGTTACTGTTTGTAATACCGCCTATGTTTGTATTACTGTTTGTAATACCTCCTATGTTTGTATTTAGTTTGTAATACCTCCTATGCTTGTATTACTGTATGTAATACTTCCTATGTTTGTGTTACTGTTTGTAATACCTCCTATGTTTGTATTACTGTTTGTAATACCTCCTATGTTTGTGTTACTGTTTGTAATACCTCCTATGTTTGTGTTACTGTTTGTAATACCTCCTATGTTTGTGTTACTGTTTGTAATACCTCCTATGTTTGTGTTACTGTTTGTAATACCTCCTATGTTTGTATTACTGTTTGTAAAACATCCTATGTTTGTGTTACTGTTTGTAATACCTCCTATGTTTGTGTTACTGTTTGTAATACCTCCTGTTTGTGTTACTGTTTGTAATACCTCCTATGTTTGTGTTACTGTTTGTA
Organism: Paralithodes platypus; assembly: GCA_032716605.1. NCBI lineage: Eukaryota > Metazoa > Arthropoda > Malacostraca > Decapoda > Lithodidae > Paralithodes > Paralithodes platypus. The sequence goes on along the minus strand of CM064575.1, from coordinate 53,612,651 downwards.
ATACCTCCTATGTTTGTGTTACTGTTTGTAATACCTCCTGTTTGTGTTACTGTTTGTAATACCTCCTATGTTTGTGTTACTGTTTGTAATACCTCCTATGTTTTTGTTACTGTTTGTAATACCTCCTATGTTTGTGTTACTGTTTGTAATACCTCCTATGTTTATGTTACTGTTTGTAATACCTCCTATGTTTGTGTTACTGTTTGTAATACCTCCTATGTTTGTATTACTGTTTGTAATACCTCCTATGTTTGTGTTACTGTTTGTAATACCTCCTATGTGTGTATTACTGTTTGTAATACCTCCTATGTTTGTGTTACTGTTTGTAATACCTCCTATGTTTGTATTACTGTTTGTAATACCTCCTATGTTTGTGTTACTGTTTGTAATACCTCCTATGTTTGTGTTACTGTTTGTAATACCTCCTATGTTTTTGTTACTGTTTGTAATACCTCCTATGTTTGTATTACTGTTTGTAATACCTCCTATGTTTGTGTTACTGTTTGTAATACCTCCTATGTTTGTGTTACTGTTTGTAATACCTCCTATGTTTGTATTACTGTTTGTAATACCTCCTATGTTTGTGTTACTGTTTATATTAAGTGTACAACCTTTGTGGCAACTAGAAAAATCTGGTCAGAATTCGGGAAAAATTAAGAAACAAATTTCACCATCAGATTTATTAGGGGGACTGGTGGGAATGAAACAGACTAATAACGATAAGGGTGGATACAGATAAGTACTAATGGCAGAAATTGTTTGGACATTGCCATGGGTCGGTACAGAACTTGACACAACAGACGCCCCCGTTGCAACATAGCTGACGACCAGGGCAGTGTGCGTCATTCTGGCAGTTCCCAACATGCCGGGAATCCTCCAGCTGATCACCACCACCGTCTATAAGGCCTGGTCTGTGGGGAGGAAGGTTGATATAGTACACTCTAACACACAATATCTCACACACCACCACCGTCTATAAGGCCTGGTCTGTGAGGAGGAAGGTTGATATAGTACACTCTAACACACAATATCTCACACACCACCACCGTCTATAAGGCCTGGTCTGTGAGGAGGAAGGTTGATATAGTACACTCTAACACACAATATCTCACACACCACCACCGTCTATAAGGCCTGGTCTGTGAGGAGGAAGGTTGATATAGTACACTCTAACACACAATATCTCACACACCACCACCGTCTATAAGGCCTGGTCTGGGGAGGAAGGTTGATATAGTACACTCTAACACACAATATCTCACACACCACCACCGTCTATAAGGCCTGGTCTGTGGGGAGGAAGGTTGATATAGTACACTCTAACACACAATATCTCACACACCACCACCGTCTATAAGGCCTGGTCTGTGAGGAGGAAGGTTGATATAGTACACTCTAACACACAATATCTCACACACCACCACCGTCTATAAGGCCTGGTCTGTGGGGAGGAAGGTTGATATAGTACACTCTAACACACAATATCTCACACACCACCACCGTCTATAAGGCCTGGTCTGTGGGGAGGAAGGTTGATATAGTACACTCTAACACACAATATCTCACACACCACCACCGTCTATAAGGCCTGGTCTGTGGGGAAGAAGGTTGATATAGTACACTCTAACACACAATATCTCACTCAATCTATCGTCTGTCACACAATATCTCACACACCACCACCGTCTATAAGGCCTGGTCTGTGGGGAAGAAGGTTGATATAGTACACTCTAACACACAATATCTCACTCAATTATCGTCAGTTTGGGTTATCTGAAGGGGACCCACCTCGTTTCTTTTTCTCTCTATCTCCCTCTCTGGGTTGTATACATTTGGCCCCATTCAGCCTAGTATTTTAAGACGTTTATCCCCATCAAGGTGTCGATTTTATTCCTGGCGACCGGTAGCGAGCCAGCATATTTATTTAAATGTGTTTGACAACTGGCTAAATTTTTTCATTTTTCGATAGAAAAAATTATCTGGCGAAGCCGGATTTCTATATACAATGCTGGCTTGCTATCGCTCGCCAAGAAGAAATCGACACCTGGATGGGGATAAAGCGGCTCGCTTGGTGTAGTGACTAGCGTCTCGGACTTCCACCCACAAGGCCCGGGTTCGCGCCCACGCTCGGCGCATTAAAGATTTGTCACAAGCACCGAGTCGTTACCATCCCTCATGAGCAAAGGGATGGGATAGTAGTACAGGACCCCAATGGAAATACGCCTAATCGGCTTTATTGAGCTATCCTTAGCTAGCTTAGCATGCGCTAGCTTTAAGAACTATTATTATTATTATTAACGTCTTAAAAACCGTGGCCGGACGGATTGCCGACGGACATTATGCCGACGGACATTTGACGGACGGACACTTCGCCGAACGGACATTTCGCTGACGGACATATGGCCAAACGGACATTTGGCCAAACGGACATATGGCCGAACGGACAATTCACCCAATGGACATTATACCGAACGGACATTTCACAGAAAAAATATTTTCTCCATTTTAATATATTTTTCCATGTTGTCATTATTTCATCTTTTCAAATCGAAACAATTTGGAAAGAATCAACACTAATTGCACTGGTTGCTTCGAATGAGTTTTCGCCGATTATCTTATTTCTTCGTATATGAAATGGCAAGTATATCGCCGATAAATTTCCTAAGTTCACTTGAAGATTTGCTGGTTCAATCTTTTCTAACTTTTTAGCCACGCCCAAACCAAATCAATGTTAGCCAACTTACCTAGATATTGAGTCACTCGTTATTCAAAAGTTGTAAAGGTAAGTTGATGAATTTCACCGTCTAATCTAGCGTAATGCATAGGTGCGCGGAATTTACTTGTTATTGATATATAACTTTAATATTACTTCATATTTCTTTGGTGATGTATATTTTACCAAATGCACAATTATAATATATATGTTTTTGCTCATATTAGACAATTTCATACAGTTTGGGAAACAACTCATACAGATCCTTCCCAAACTTAATACTATCGTCTAATGATAGCCAGAAGAAAATCATAAAAAGGGGTATTGAATGTGTTAATAATTTCTGTCTTTTTTTAAGATAATGGAATTCACTCCAACAACACGAGGTGGGAGGAAGCTTTTGCTGGACGGCTACGCCTACAATATCGACAAACGAAAGGACAACATAATATATTGGCGATGTGAACGAAAAGGACGCTGTGGGGGACGAGTAAAAACGGAAGACGACGTTACAATAGGAGAAGCCACTAATCACTCACATCCACCTGATGCCGGATGTAATATGTCATTGAAAACTGTACATCAAATTAAAGAAAGAGCCAGACAGTCAGAGGAAGTGACATCTACTATTATACAAAACTGTACCAGTGAGTACCCACTTGATGCGGCATGTGCTCTTCCTAAGAAAGAAACTCTGGCAAGAATGGTACGCAGACAGCGCACGGCACCAGACGGGGATGTTTTAACTGACGACTTACGCAAATCGATTACAGGAGAAGACTTCGTCATCCATGAAAGTGAACACTTTCTAATTTTATCAACGACTGGAAACTTACAGCTTCTTGCTTCCAAAGAACATTGGCTATGTGATGGGACATTTGATTCTGCGCCATTAGGTTTTCAATTATATACAGTGCATGTTATGCTTAGTGAGAGTCATACTGTTCCCTTGGTATATTGCATCGCAAGGAACAAAAATCAAGCAACTTATGATTTGATTTTTAGCACCCTCAAGCTAGTGAAACCTGATCTTAATCCTGTGTCCGTTACCATTGACTATGAAAGGGCGGCTCTTAATGGCATTACAACATGCTTCCCAAACACAACTATTTATGGATGTTTTTTCCATTTCGGGCAGTGCTTATGGAGACATATACAGAGCTTAGGACTACAGACTTGGTATAACAATCCAAAACATGCACTCATTATCAAGTCTCTTCAAGCTTTAGCATTTGTGCCAGTCGCTGATGTTTCGGAAAGCTTCAATGAATTAGTCTCCTCACTAGATCATCAAACCGATGAACTTCTATCAGAGTTTCTTGGCTATTTCGAAGCGACATGGATTGGTGTTATACAGCGTGGAAGACGCAGAAGACCTGCATTTGAAATCACAATGTGGAACACGTTAGAGAGAATGACACAAGACCTTCCACGGACAACAAACTCTCTAGAAGGATGGCGCAGAGGGTTTGAACAGAGAATGGCAATCACCCACCCCACCATTTGCCGTCTAGTTTCAAAATTAAGAAAAGAACAGTCGGACTGGGAGCTGACAATTGAGATAGTCGCAGCAGGAGTGGACATGAGAAACCCGAAGAAGAAGTATCAATTATTAAACACTAGACTGAAATCAGTCGTTAAGGAATATGACAATTATAATAGAATACACTTTCTGAGAGCTATTGCCCACAACCTTTGAATCCCACATTTCAGAATGCGATTATTTTTAAGCAAATGACTTTATGAATTATTTTAACCTTGTAATAAATATTTTTTATTGTGTACTGATATAATCTTTTATAATACTTTGTTTACCCTCTAAAATTTATATATTAGATATAACATCAAAATTATATCAAATATTACCTTCTATAAAACACTTATAAGGAAATATAAAATTATTAAAATAACAAATACAAATTATCAATGATTATATTATCAATAATATCAATATCCAGGAAATAAAAAATTATATAAATATAAAAACATATTAACCCGGGAACTGCGGGAAGACTCTTAAGAGTAAAGGCCGCGTCATACAGAACTCGAATCCACCAGAAGCCACTGGAATCGAACTTTTCACCGGAATTGACGAGAATTAACGCGGCCTTAATCGAGTGTGACTTCAGAGTAGAATGCAACCCGTCAATGACCGGAATGTAACTCGAACGTAACTCGATGGACTCGAATGTAACCCAAATATGAGTCGATGTTAACCAGTAAGTGACTCGAAGGAAACCGGATGTGGAAAGAAGACTATTCGATCCCAAGTCGAATGCAACTCGAATGACCAGAATGAGACCGGAATGTCAGTATATCATGACCAGAATTACATGAAGTTAAGTCGAACGTAAGTGGAACTAAGTTGAACGTAACTCGAACGTAAGTGGAACGTGACTCGAATAGGCAGGTGACTCGATGAGGAACTTTTGAGTATATAAAGGGAGGATTGGTTCACAGGCACACCAGTAGTAACAGGGCACTCACCACGGCAACATAAGCACTTTCAATCACATACACACATACACATACACGAGGGGAAGGGGGTAGGGGGTGGGGAAGGGGGTAGGGGGTGGAGATAGGGTTTTTCTGGACCCCCTTCTCCCTCATGTTTAGCCCCATTAGTTTTTGAGATGTTATGACGTTCATTCCATTAGTTTGGCGGTTATAAAAAAAATTGCCCTATTTCTTTGTTAATATTAAGACCTTTCGTGCCATTTAGGCATAGGTTTATTTCCTGGCGAGCGATAGCGAGCCTGTAACTTTAGGAGGAACTGGCCATCGGCTGGGACACTTTTCTACCGAAAAATGTACAAATTAATCTCGAATTGAGTGTGTTTTTAAGCTTTGATGGATGTCTAGCGAAGAAAGTAAAAACAAAAAAATATATATAGGCTAAATAAAAAATAGACCAAAAAGTAACCCTACCCCCTTAACTCACACAGCTGGGGTGAAGGAAGAACACTTTTCATTGGTAGACACAACTGAGGGGAAGCCGGAGTTAAGGTGTGGAGAGTTAGATGAGTAAGTTTGATTCCAGGTACTACTTCAAATACAATGGCCTCTTATAGGGACGAATTTTATATTGTATTTTATTTATTATTATTTTTTTATTTTTTTTTCAATCCGTTATATATTTGGGGCCGCACCTAGTCGAGTTATATTCTGGTTGTATTCCAGTTACCTTCTAGTTGGATTCCACTTGTATTCTAGTACTTCTAGTCATGTTCGAGTCGACATCCAGTGTACACTCTATACATCAAGCAAGTATGCAGTCATCTACCAGTCATATTCTAGTCGGCATCCAGTTGTATTCTTCTTAATTCGGGTTATATTCAACTCTCATTCCATTACATTCAATTTTAAAGTGGAATAATTAACTTGTCATCCAGTTGACTTCCGGTCATTATCGAGTGGCATCGAGTTACATTCAAGTAATTCGAGTCAGCATCGAATAAAAAAATTACATCATGCGACTCTAATGCGACTCGAATGCGACCAGGATACGACTAGAATGTAACTCGATAATTTTTAACGTTTTTTTCACTCGATAAATCGTAGAAAGTTAACGCATGCACTAACTTTTTGCTCACTCACTCGATCAATCGAGTGACGACTAGAACATCACTCGAAACACAAGAATAGACAAGAATCTAACCAGAACACGTACAAGAATAGACCAGAATGGGGAAGGAGTGGCTAAAATTTGAATTTTTGAATTCATTCCGGTGGGTTCTGGTGGATTCGAGTTCTGTATGACGCGGCCTTAAGGCTATTAAAAAATCCATTTATAACACCCCCAAAAAAATTTTTTTTTTTTTTTTTTTTATTGCACCTGGGCCATGCCAAATATCACTCCTCCACCTCCCCTCCTTTCCCACTTTCCTCACCTCCTTCAGTTATCACCTATTTTCCCTGTTATTCCCTTATTCTGTGGTATATTTTCGTGCTAACATTTGCGAGTTGCAAGCAGGGCCTTGTCATCACTGTTAGCAAGCGAGTGCAAGAGAGAGAGAGAGTATCGATCGACAGTCTCTCTCCAGACGTGGGGAAAAGTGGTGGGAAGGGAGGTTGCCTCAGCCATACATTATGTAACTCCCGGCCAGTATCGCTGATTTTGACCATCCAAACGCTGTTTCCACTTGTTTTATTGTTGTAACAGGTTAATACATTTATAATCAACCTATAATAGGTGCATATGGATAAGTATTAATGCTATTTATGGTAAAATAACGATGTTAGTGATGGGAACAGCTCAAATACGTCAGCACAGGAGTGTGGTGTCTCATACCCCCCATGCGCACTTCAGAGGTTAAAAGGAACATCAGCATGGCTAAAAGATTCGAAGCAACCAGTGCAATTAGTTCGGAAAACAATGACAACAAGCAACAAAAAACTACACGATGACTAAGAAAAAATATATTAATTAACGAACAATACAAAGAATCTATGTACAGTGTGCGATATTAGATTCAACAAAAGGAGTCCAACATCACAATGTAGTATTTGTAATGAAACAGCACACGATCGATGTTCTTATGTTAACAGCAGAAAAAAAATGGAATGCGATAAATGCAGGGAACTAGCAATTACCCACTCCACCAACTCTACATTACCCACAGCATTACCATTAATACCACAGATATCGGCGACCCAAGTAACACAACATGCAACAAGAACAACAATAAAAACAGGTAGCACTCGCAAATACATCTACAGGGAAGCAGCATCAACGGACAATGAAAACAACAATAACAACAACAGCAAACAACCACAGCCGACGCGGACCAAACCACACCTCCAGTCGTATGATAAACAGTAAGAAAACACTATGTATAGTCTGTAATATTGGTTTCAACAATAGGAGTTCACTTTTACAATGCAACAGTTGTAATGAAATTGTTCATAACCGATGTAATTACGTTAACAGTAGAAACAAAGTTGAATGTGTTAAATGTAGGAACTCAGTTGTACAACATTGCGAAACCATTTGTTTTATTTGTGAATCACTCATAACACGACGTCAGAAGATCCAAAACTGTGTAAAGTGTAAACAGGTAGCTCACATGAAGTGCATCTCTAAGAAGACCAACAGTGAAGAACGGGAATTCCTTTGCAATAAGTGTGCCTTGCATTCATTACCGAATATTAATGTAAATGATCCAAGTATTAACAACTCAGAATCCAGCCAGGACACATTCAAAATCAAAGATGAATACAGAGTGTTCACCAACAAAGGGCTCCATCTTATCCACATTAACGCCAGATCAATGTACCATAAATTGTCAGAAATAAACTTGTTAGCTAATAAGGCCAAAGCTTCAATAATTGCAATCACAGAAACCTGGCTGGATTCAAGTATAAACGATGGTGAAATAAACATTCAAGGTTTCAACATGGTTAGGAATGATCGCAATAGGCATGGGGGAGGAGTATGTCTGTATGTAAAAAACAACCTCACACACACAACTAGGACCAACCTCCATGTAGAAAATCACGAAGCTCTGTGGATCGACCTACACCTGCCGAGGACAAGACCCATCACAATTGGGGTATGCTATAGGCCACCAGCCGACACACAATTCTTGACCAAATTTGAACGAACTTTGTCATCGCTAGACCCTCGGAATGAATCCATCATACTAGGGGATTTTAACCTGTGTTACAAACAACGAAATGATAGGCTTGTACGAGAATATAGGCATATACTGACAATGCACAATCACAAACAACTCATCACAACCCCCACACGTATCTCTGAGAACACTGCCACAATATTAGACCACATAAACTGTAACAGAGAGGACAAAATATCCCAATCAGGGGTTATACAGACTGGGATAAGTGATCACTTCGTCACATATTGCACACGGAAAACCACAAAAATTACCCTAGAGAATCACAAGATTATTAAAACAAGGTCACTCAGAAACTACAATAAGGAAACATTTCTGGACATTTTATGGAATACAGACTGGTCTCCAGTGTTTGGAAGTACAAACGTTAATGACGCATGGGTTGGCTTCAGAACCATCATCACAAACATCCTAGACGAAATAGCTCCTCTGAAAGACATACGAATTAAAGCAAGGTCAGACCCATGGATCAACAATAACATACTACACCATCTGGAACACAGAGACAATCTGTTAAAAAGGCTAGCGAAACATAGACAGGATCAAGGTCTGAAACATGAGTTCAACAGGGCCAGGAATAAACTAAGTAGGAAAATGAAATCAGCGAAAAATAATTATTTTCACAATAAGGCAGAGGAATATCAGAATAACTCAACCTCTCAATAAATACACGACAACAACGGCCACCTTTCGTAATTTCTACAGAGATAAAGACATACACCCGAACACATTTAGATTGCAAAATGTAACACCAAAATACACTTTTGACGAGCTGTCTAACCTAAATGTACATAAGAGCACAGGACCAGACAAAATTCATGGCAAATTTCTACGAGATGGAGCCATTGGTATAGCAGGCCCCCTAACCCACATCATCAACTTGTCAATTAACACCAACACAGTACCTGCTGAACTGAAGGAAGCTATTGTAACCCCTCTATTCAAGAAAGGAAATAAACTAGAAGTTGGCAACTACAGACCAGTTAGCATATTATGTATTGTATCTAAAATCCTTGAAAGAGCGTGTGACGCTCCTGCATAGTAGCCACGTGCGGGCATGCGCGAGTGTCGGCTGCCCAGCCGTTTAGAAACCGGCTGGCGGCAGCCGGCCGGCCGGCTTTTCCTTAGTATATATCCTACGACAATGTAACTAATGTCTGGGATATTCTTATGTTGTTTCACAGCTTGAAGCTGCCCTTATTCTTAACCAACGCATCTTAGTATATTTTATTCTCGATAGTTGATTGTTTCATTATTATATATAAGATGTAAGTCTAGTGAGAGTGGGAGGAGACGAGCGGGAGAGAGAGACCGGCTGGGGACGTTGCTTCGCGCGGGCGCGGAGAGACTAGCTTGGGACGAGCCTGATTGTTGCCAATTGATCGCAACGTTAGGCTTAGTTTTGACTCACGCAAGGGGTAGACGATTTTGACCCGGCAACGGTGTTGAGTGTTGCCAAGCATGGGATGTATTTCGCATGCCTAGGGTGGGGTCCAGACAGATTCAAGACTCAGAGCTCACCTCACTGTCGTACCCTTCGGACCCCCTTGATATCTATCCCTCTCAACCCCACTTAGAAACATTCTCTCTTACTTTGTATACCTTCTTTCCACTACTTCACCAGTCTATGTAATTACCCCATCCCCTTGATAGACCTTATATCGATCATTGTATTAACGACGAGCTCTCAGATAACTAGATAGGATTTTGGGCCTTATGCAGAGATATAATTGTTAATGAGACCTAGGAAGCTTTTTTGTTGTCTCATATTTGGTGGTTTCATGCTTGCTAGTGTGTTCTTGTGGCAGGTGAGCAGGGGCTAGACCGGAGGGGAGGTTTTTTGCGATCCTTTAACCCGTATAGCCCCAGCGACGCGTCTGACGCGTCGGCGATGTATGTAACGCACAGCCCCAGAGACGCGCCTAGCGCGTCACCCTAATTGCGCCGACCGTAACCTCAGGTGTAGCCACTCAAGAGGGCTCAGATTTGTATGGGAACTGTGTACGTATCCCACGCAACGGTGCCGATGGTTGAAAACTCTCAAAGTCCACGTGCGTGCGCGCGAGCGTGCAATAACCTGTTTTCTTGGGGATAATTGCCTTCAATTTTTTACTCTTGTAAAATACGTTTCGGGGGCCCTGTAGGACCATTTTTTAAGCTTTTTGAGCGGTTTTTCGTGGTTTTTCCTTCATTCCTAACCCATTCGCTATTGTTTCTGGAATAAAACCATATTTTGAAAACCGGCCGGGTTCTGGTGCGCAAACATTACAAAACTAGCCGGGGCTCCACGGGTTAAGTGAAGTCTGCTGGTGCGAGTCCTGTGGACCTGCACGACTTTACTAGGATACCCGTGGGAGTCTGGGGGGCATTTTCTTGTCTGTGTGCCTGTGTGTCTAGTGTTGTGTTGTGTGAGGGCCCTTGCCTAGTCCAATCAGCACTGCGCTAGCACGTCTTTCGTTTGTTTTAGGGTCGCCAGGAGAGAGTCAGATACTTGGGATCTGAGTCTCTCAAGAGAGCACCCTTTCAATTAGAGTAATTTGGCGCACAGACTTGGGAACGTCCCTAGGCTAGAGCAGGTGGCTCAGCCCGGGTATCCGAAGCCTATATCCTTCCGGCTAGACCTCTGCCACCTGGCAGATTAACAGCTAGGGGTTTATTATTTCTGTATGCTTGTTATTGTGCCACAGTTTACCGTTTTTGTGAGCATTGTGAGTCAGGGTGTGGCTTAGAGACTCTGTCCGAGCAGGCTTGCCTGACTAAGAGTGAGAAGCACACCTGTATGTGGTTATGTTGCGAGTTGCTGCCTTTATTTAATTATACCTATGCCATTATACACTGTATGGCCTATCACTAGTATTTATTCCTGCTTATGAGTTAAGAGTTCTCTAAATCCGTAACTTACTTTTTTTGCTAAGCATCAGATCCTACAGTAGCCGCATGCAGTTTAGAAACCTGCATCTTGTCTACCTGTACGATGTTTTGAGGACTGGTTGCTTTCACCTTCTTTCATGCAGGGGTGATTAGTTGTATTAATTAACGTAACGTTAAATGTACTTTCTTCTAGTTTGTTATTAAATTGTTTCTGCAATTTAATTCCGTTATCTATCTTTTCCTTGAAGCTTTAAGTCAACTTAATTGTGTGATCTTTTATATAGCCTGCTTGACTATCAGCAGTCTATAGTGCGTGCACCCTGTAACCGAGTCATAGGATACCTTGTTGTCCAGGCAGGACTCTTGACGGTTTAGGGTGGTTTGTTGCCTGGGTTTATAGATAAGGGTGGGATCTAGCGTTTTCCGTTGTTGCATGTTGCCGCATACCTAGTCCAATAGAAAGAGCCCAGTGTTTATATATCCTAGGACGTAACAAATGGCGACCTTGCATAGGATTTACTGAACAGAGGAATATAGTGGTCATTTGTTTTGAGATTCCTTATGATTAAAGGAATACAGTGGACATAGAGTTTTTTTTTTTTGGAGCAACCAATATAACACATTAAAGACTTTAAATAACATTAGTATATACATACTTGCATAGGAGATAAGGCACATTCTATAACCGTGATAATTACTGCAGTGCACAAACATGTCTAATACATCAGAACACAGTGGTGGGTCAGGTCACGATACGGGCTCGGAGGGAGAAAGACCTGTGGAGTGGCTAGTCGATAGCGAGGAGGGTGCTAGACGATTTTTAGAGGTGCCCCTTACCGCTGCCAGGGTGTTGAAGCTGAATAAGTATGGCTTAAAGTGTGTGGCAGGTCTTCAGGGTCACCAGGGTTTAAGTGGCTTGAGGAAAGATCAGCTGAGGACTTTGATATTGGGTTTAGAAGGGAGAGACCTGGGTGGAGAGGCGACTGGGGGCCCCGGTCCCCAGCCCCCCCTCCACTCTACCCCCGTATCAATCGTCAGGGTGCCTGAATTTAGTACATACCCCCAAGTTGATGGTCAATGGCAGCGTGGAATTCAATCACAGGGACCCTCCCCATTAAATGCATCTTCCCCTCCTCAAGGGTTGACTCCAGATTTGTTGTTTCGGCTTGAGATGGCCAAGGTTGAGGTTGCTAGAGCTCAGGTTGAGGCTACCGAGAGACAGGCTAGTGTGCAGGCTGAGGCTGCAGAGAGAACAGCTATATGAGAGGCTGAACTGCAGGCAGAGTCTACTAGGTATCGGGCTGACAGGGAGCTGAAGAGATCTCGAGTGGAGGTAACAGGGCGAAATATTGGGGGTCAATCATTGTCGCACCTGCTTAAACTAGTTCCTGTGTTCGATGAGTCATGTGTGACTGAGTTTTTTATGCGATTTGAGAAGAAGTGTCAGGAACACCAGTGGCCTCAGGAAAAGTGGGCAGCATTAGTTTCATCAAGACTCCTAGGAAAGGGGCTAAAAGCGTATGATGCACTACCTTTAGAGTCCTGTGTAGTTTATGATGAGCTAAAGAAGGCTGTGCTACGGGCCTATGAGTTACAACCAGAAACTTACCGCTTGAAGTTTCGGGGTGTTACTAAGGGCAAGGGTAGTACCTTCCTAGAACACGCCCGGGACTTGTCTGATGCACTACGACATTGGCTGCGTTCTGAGAGGGCAGCTACTTTTGAGGAGTTGAGGGAGCTGGTTCTCTTGGAGCAGTTCTTTAAGTGCACAGGCGGGGACTTAACATTAAATATAAAGGAGAAAAATCCTAGAACTCTCCAGGAGGCAGCAGAAATGGCTGACCTCCGACTGTCATTAATTCGAGGGTGCGAAGCAGCAGCTAGGAGTGAGTCGGGTGCAAAGGATCGTACCCCTCCCCCTCCCAAGAATTTTTATACACATAAATATACAAAACCATCTAGCACTGACAATAAAACTGAACATAAACCAAATACCGTCCCGTATAAGAAGTCTAATGGTACCTCCCACTCCCAAGAGAAACCAAAGAGTAAAGAGTGCTTTGCATGTCACAAGGAGGGTCACTTTGCAAATGCTTGTCCGAACAAGCCACCAAACAAGGTTGTGTCATTGGCCCGCAGCATAGGGGTGTCGCCTATATCTTCTGAGTTTGCCAAGGGTAGTTCGTCAGAGGTTGGGACACAGCCTGTGTTCAAGAGTCCGGAAGGCTCGAACCCTGTCCACAACGTCTTTGGGGGTCATAGAGGGCATGGTTTTGTGAGGTGGGCTGGCGAAAGGCGAGGAGTTAAGCTATTGCGTGATACTGGGGCTTCTCAGACCTTGTTAAAGAACTTTACTGGTAGGCCGATTAACGCTGCTCGGGTGGTGGTAGTTCAGGGGATCAATGCTACGAAGTCCTACCCGCTGGTGCGGATGGAGCTGGAGGTGGGTGTTGTGGCGAAGGAGCTGGATGTCGGAATCGTAGAGAACTTGCCTGTTGGGGGCATCGACCTCCTCCTCGGCAACGACTTTGTTGTGCCTGCTTCTAAGGTTTCACCCTTGGTCGTTGCCGAGAAGGCGGCCGACGTTAGTAGGGAGGAACAGGAGTGGGTTGAGAAGTGTAGCGTACAAACCATGGTGTGTGTTGTGACGCGTTCTCAGACATCCGGAGCCTTGCAGCCACCACCTCAGTCTATCAAACCGCGGAGGAAAGGTCACAAGAAAACGGGAAGTGTTGGTCAATTGGAGAGTTTTGAGCCGGCAGTGTTTCTTGGTGACTCATTATTGGCACCTATGTTAGAGTCTGGAGAGGCCCCAGAACCTGTCACAGCTAGTGAGGAGGTAGGGCAGGAAGAGACTCCGAGGCAGCAACGTTACACACGGAGAGAAAAAAGGGTTGCTCAGTTTGATATTGGGGGGGGACTTGGGTTGCTTCGGAAGCATCTAGACAGGTTGGTTCCCTCAGATATTTGTAAACTGCAGTTGGAGCATCCGGAAGTTCAGAAGTGTGGTAATGGTGCTGTCGAGATCAAACACGAGGACGGGGAAACATGTCATGTGAACCTGTTGGAGGAGTTTGTGAGGCAACCACCTGAGCAGCCTACTGTCCCTGTGTTGGTCTGCCGCGGCCAAGGTGGAGAAGGAGAGGGGGGCAGTAGGGCACAGGTGGAGGAGGGTAGGGATTGTTATGTCTCGGCGGAGCAGTGGGCGGGGGACACGAGTCTGGTGGCTGTGGAAGCGCTAGAGCACCTGCCTGAGCAGCAGTGTGCAGCGCTCCAGCACCAGCTCGGTTCATACCCCACTGGTCGTGCCGAGCCCCTGAGTCTCACAACTCGGGCGGTGCAAGATGTTCCGCGGGCAGGTCACGTGAATGTTGAAAGACCGTTAGCCTCGTTGTTTCGGAGGTTCAAGGTGGGCGACGAGGCTTTGGCATGGTTGCCAGGTCAGGGTCGACCCATGGCTGCCAAGGGTGGTGGTCAAAAGGAGGACATTGAGCAGATTGGTGAGGTTGGCTGTGGAGTGGATGTGCCCGGTCGTCGCATAGCCTCCCAATGCTGCTCTAGTCTAATGCAACAGCCCTACCATAGACCGACTGTATCTGGCCATGTCGCTAAAAGCGGTGATGCTGCGCAGGCAGATGTCGTCACTAGGAATGCGGGGGTGCGCATGTACGGTATCGGCGGGGAAGCCTTAGCAATAATGAACTATGGGAGTGACTGCACAGGTGGTACTGATTGTCCCTCTCATGACCTGGCTGTTCTAGGGACGAAGGTGGAGAAGGAGGGAGACTACAGGTTAGAAGCTGCGGTCTCGGCTGGGTTGTGGAAGGGCACTAGGATTGTTATTCTGCGAGATAAGTTGTTTACTAGGCTGTGGCAGTGCATCCGCATGTTTGTTGCTTCTCCAGGCCTGATGTACGGGGTAGAATCCGACATGCAGGCTGGAGATAGTGCAAGGCTCAGTTTAATTCCCTACCGTATAAATCCTGCTCGACAGCCTGTGGTGCAAGCAGAGCTGGATTACGTGTTGACGAAGGGTCTGAGGGATAAGGAATGTCGTGAGTGGTCGTTGCCTGTAACTTTGCAACCGGTGTTAAGTGGCAAGATCAGTGAGTGTGTTGATTGCGAGAGTGTGTGTGCATTATCCCTGACAGACGCCTATACCTTATCGAGAGTTGACGACACCATAGACCGCCTCGGGGCTGCATCGCCTATCACGAAGGTAGAACTAGTGAAAGGTTATTGGCAGGCCCCGTTGCCGGAAAGAGCGAAGAGAAATGCCAGTCTTGTGATGAACTGGGCAGTTTATCAGTGCCAGGTGTTGTTTTGCTGCCGGGACACAAGTTGGATGTGTGGCATGCTAAGGGCACTGATAATGTTTTGGCTGATTGTTTGTCACGGGAGGGTTTGTTTGCAGGAGAACCCTCGCCGTTCAGTCAGTGTGTGTTGAGAGTGGAGGAAAATAGGCTGTCACTGTAGTTCAGCCGCCAAAAACAAATTAAAAAAGCAAAAACCTTATAAAAACTCTTTATTTTTATAACGTGTAGAATTTTGTATAAGATGTTGTAGCAGTATCTAAGTTGAATGTTTTCGCTTATTGTCGCTAAGTTAGTTGAACTTGCTTGGTGGAGCGCAACAGTCTTTATTTCTTTTTTATATATAGTGCCTTGTGTCGCAACAGTGTGTGGTACTATGAGAAGCTTTCTGTTAGATATGAAGAACTTAGTTAAGTGTCTTATATCTTGGGGAAGGTGTGACGCTGCTGCATAGTAGCCACGTGCGGGCATGCGCGAGTGTCGGCTGCCCAGCCGTTTAGAAACCGGCTGGCGGCAGCCGGCCGGCCGGCTTTTCCTTAGTATATATCCTACGACAATGTAACTAATGTCTGGGATATTCTTATGTTGTTTCACAGCTTGAAGCTGCCCTTATTCTTAACCAACACATCTTAGTATATTTTATTCTCGATAGTTGATTGTTTCATTATTATATATAAGATGTAAGTCTAGTGAGAGTGGGAGGAGATGAGCGGGAGAGAGAGACCGGCTGGGGGACGTTGCTTCGCGCGGGCGCGGAGAGACTAGCTTGGGACGAGCCTGATTGTTGCCAATTGATCGCAATGTTAGGCTTAGTTTCGACTCACGCAAGGGGTAGACGATTTTGACCCGGCAACGGTGTTGAGTGTTGCCAAGCATGGGATGTATTTCGCATGCCTAGGGTGGGGTCCAGACAGATTCAAGACTCAGAGCTCACCTCACTGTCGTACCCTTCGGACCCCCTTGATATCTATCCCTCTCAACCCCACTTAGAAACTTTCTCTCTTACTTTGTATACCTTCTTTCCACTACTTCACCAGTCTATGTAATTACCCCATCCCCTTGATAGACTTTATATCGATCATTGTATTAACGACGAGCTCTCAGATAACTAGATAGGATTTTGGGCCTTATGCAGAGATATAATTGTTAATGAGACCTAGGAAGCTTTTTTGTTGTCTCATATTTGGTGGTTTCATGCTTGCTAGTGTGTTCTTGTGGCAGGTGAGCAGGGGCTAGACCGGAGGGGAGGTTTTGTGCGATCCTTTAAGGGAAGTCTGCTGGTGCGAGTCCTGTGGACCTGCACGACTTTACTAGGATACCCGTGGGAGTCTGGGGGGCATTTTCTTGTCTGTGTGCCTGTGTGTCTAGTGTTGTGTTGTGTGAGGGCCCTTGCCTAGTCCACTCAGCACTGCGCTAGCACGTCTTGCGTTTGTTTTAGGGTCGCCAGGAGAGAGTCAGATACTTGGGATCTGAGTCTCTCAAGAGAGCACCCTTTCAATTAGAGTAATTTGGCGCACAGACTTGGGAACGTCCCTAGGCTAGAGCAGGTGGCTCAGCCCGGGTATCCGAAGCCTATATCCTTCCGGCTAGACCTCTGCCACCTGGCAGATTAACAGCTAGGGGTTTATTATTTCTGTATGCTTGTTATTGTGCCACAGTTTACCGTTTTTGTGAGCATTGTGAGTCAGGGTGTGGCTTAGAGACTCTGTCCGAGCAGGCTTGCCTGACTAAGAGTGAGAAGCACACCTGTATGTGGTTATGTTGCGAGTTGCTGCCTTTATTTAATTATACCTATGCCATTATACACTGTATGGCCTATCACTAGTATTTATTCCTGCTTATGAGTTAAGAGTTCTCTAAATCCGTAACTTACTTTCTTTGCTAAGCATCAGATCCTACAGTAGCCGCATGCAGTTTAGAAACCTGCATCTTGTTTACCTGTACGATGTTTTGAGGACTGGTTGCTTTCACCTTCTTTCACGCAGGGGTGATTAGTTGTATTAATTAACGTAACGTTAAATGTACTTTCTTCTAGTTTGTTATTAAATTGTTTCTGCAATTTAATTCCGTTATCTATCTTTTCCTTGAAGCTTTAAGTCAACTTAATTGTGTGATCTTTTATATAGCCTGCTTGACTATCAGCAGTCTATAGTGCGTGCACCCTGTAACCGAGTCATAGGATACCTTGTTGTCCAGGCAGGACTCTTGACGGTTTAGGGTGGTTTGTTGCCTGGGTTTATAGATAAGGGTGGGATCTAGCGTTTTCCGTTGTTGCTTGTTGCCGCATACCTAGTCCAATAGAAAGAGCCCAGTGTTTATATATCCCAGGACGTAATAAGCGGTATACACCCAAATTGAAAACTACCTCAAACAAAATGATCTATTCTATAAGTTTCAATCAGGTTTCAGATGCATGTACTTGACAGACTCCTGTCTCATCCACTTAACGGATCACAATCGTAAAGAAATGTCTAAAGGTAACTACACCGGTATGGTTCTTCTTGATCTACAAAAAGCGTTTGACACAGTAGACCATGATATCCTATGTAATAAACTACAAGCTATGGGCATAGGGTCTGTGAACTGGTTTAAATCTTATCTTAGTGGTAGAACCCAAAGAGTCAAAATTGATGATAATATATCTGATCCTATGCCAATTAACTATGGGGTCCCGCAGGGAAGCATCCTTGGTCCCTTACTCTTTCTCTGTTATGTGAACGACATGGAACTGAGCGTCTCATGTAAATTATTACTGTATGCAGACGACAGCGTGCTTCTGGTTTCAGGAAAAGACCCAATAAGTATTGCTGCTTCACTTTCCAAAGAACTAGCATCATGTAGTGAATGGCTAGTGGACAATAGACTATCTCTTCACCTGGGCAAGACGGAAGCCATCTTATGTGGAACAAAATGCAAACTGAAAGACATTGTGGGCTTCTCGGTCAACTGTAATGATATTCCTATAACAACAGTGTCACAAGTTAAATATCTCGGACTGAAACTGGACGCGAGTTTGTCAGGTGAAACAATTTTGGAATCTATCCTGAGTAAGTGTAGAGCAGGTATAAAATACCTGTATAGACAGGTGAGATGCTTGCCCGCGGCGACCAAAAAGACCCTCTGCCAAGCGCTTGTTCAATGTCATTTTGACTATTCTGTGTCATCCTGGTACTCTGCATCATCTAAATCAGCACAGCACAAACTTCAGGTCACTCAAAATAAAATGGTTAGGTTCATGCTGAACCTAGGACCCAGATCACATGTTGGCCAGGAACAACTTCAGTCACTACAGTAGGTATGCTCAATGTCTCTGACAGGGCCAAACAAATCAGGCTAACTAATGCCTTCAAAGTTTTCTATGACAGAGCTCCAGAGTATCTAAAGAATGATTTTGTTAAAGTAAATGAGAGGAGTGGACATAATACAAGAAACATGATGTCTAATTTTAAGGTCCCGAGAATCCAAGGACAGGGTAAGCAAACATTCTTCTTCACTGCCATCAAAGACTGGAACGACCTACCCCAGTCAGTCCGTGAAAAGAGAACACTGTATTCCTTCAGACGTAGCCTGAAGGAACACCTGAACCGGACAGCTGCGAGAAGGGAGCACCAAGCTTATGTCTACTACTAAATACGACATAAGAGATAGACAAACCAAACTGAAATGATTACTGATTACGGATTACTGATATTTACTATAGGATGTAAGGTATCTTAAAATAACCCCCTAGAAATACTTTCTCTAAAGTATCTATTTCTTTATCCTCCCCATTTCCCCAGCTAACCTAATTCCACAAGGACCCCAATGGAAATACGCCTAACGGCCTTATTGGGCTATCCTTAGTTGGAATTATGCAAGGCTGGTACATGTCATATTTATAACAAACTATGTGGTACCAACTCTGTAAATTGCTAACTGAATAAATATTATTATTATTATTATTATTATTATTAATAAGTATTAAAATAATGGAAATATTTGGTCGGTGAAATGTCCGTTCGGTATAATGTCCGTTCGGTGAATTGTCCGTTCGGCCATATGTCCGTTGGCAATCCGTCCGGGAACCCTTAAAACAGTAGGCTGAATGAGGCCGAATGGATAGAAACCAGAGAAAAGGAGATAAAAAAGCAGGTGAACCCCCTTGATAATATAGAATGGCGGTTTATGGTGTCTTTGTGTATACAGAGGCAGGACGTGAAACTGGGACATACTATACAAAGCGATGCAGGGCAGGTTAAGGCCAGATGTTCACTTAAATTTTTCTTTCTTGACCCCCTTCTCCTTTATGTTTAGCCTCATTAGTTTTGAAATTCTAAGATGTTGATCCCATTTAGAAAATACCCCCGAGATAAATTTAAACATTTTTCGGTAGAAAAGTGTCCGAGCAGAAGGCCGGTTCCTCCTAAATTACAGGTCTTGCTTTCACTCGCTAGGAATAACTCAACACCTAAATGGCACAAAAGGTGTTAATTTTGACAGAAATTATGTGAAAAGTCTTAAAATTGCCAAACTAATGGGGCTAAACATGATTGAGAAGGGTGCTTTAATATATTTCCTTAAAGTGAAAATCTGCCCTATAATTGAACCTTCAGTGTCCTCCAGTGTACAGTCCTGCCAAATGATAACGGTATATCCATTGAGTCTTTACTTTTTCAAGATCCTATGATGCATTTCCTTTCGGTTTTCTGGGTATTATTAAAATATTGTATTCAGATTAGGAAGGGCATGTGGAAGTCAGAAGGTTAATTGAGATAGTCTTTACCCTTAACCTGACAAGCGCGATATAGACCTAGGTGCTAGGGTAGTTATTTGTGCATTTCTAGCCCTGGATTCTGACAGAATGCGTTATATTTACAATATAAACCATTATTTGTTTTCGGTATGCTTTTATTTTACATATATGATGTATATATGAACCTTCAAGAGTGCTAAAATAAGTGGGAAAAGCATTTGGGTGGTGAAAAACGAAGATATTGGCCACCCGGTCATAATCTCAGGCGAGAGAAAGCCACAGGCAGCCCTCCCCTCTCGCTGTCTGGGAGTCAACTGAGACGAGCGGGGCGGTGTGTGCCGGTGTCTGGGTGTTGCATAACGATCTTTTATGCAACCCACTTGTGCTACATTATCGCGGGAGAGAAAAATAACCGATAAATGATGATAATAAGAGGAAAAATAGGTGATAATTGAGGAGGGGAGGGAGGGGGGAAGAAGGAGGGGAGGGGGGTGGGTGAGAATTACATGGATGAGTACTGGAGGGGAATTATCTCACC
Source organism: Paralithodes platypus (assembly GCA_032716605.1). NCBI lineage: Eukaryota > Metazoa > Arthropoda > Malacostraca > Decapoda > Lithodidae > Paralithodes > Paralithodes platypus. The sequence goes on along the minus strand of CM064575.1, from coordinate 53,591,848 downwards.
TAGAGACAAATTTCTTTGTTTTGATAGGCCCTTTTTTTTTATGGAAGGCTTTTTTTATGGTCCTGCTTCCGTGAGGCCTATCGCGTTCCCTATAGGAAGCCTTCCGTGAGGCCTATCGCGCTTGCCGGGTTAATAATTCCCACAGATCCTATCTAAACTGTATTAAATCGTCTAATAATAGCCAAATTTAAACTGACATAATGTGTCATACTCTTGAAAGGGTTAATTGAACCTTTAGTGTCCTGGAATATACAGTGGTGTCAAATAATAACTATATTTGTTGACAGTCTTAACCCTTTGAAGGTTATGATGAATGTTGACAGTTTATCCTAGTTATCATTAACACTCCACGAGCGGCTAGGTCGGTAACTTCTACTACCTGCCAAGCGGGTGGTTTTACCCTAAACGAGCTTATTTCCGTGCTCTTTTTCATGCATAAACAAGAGCCAGAGCGTAATACAAGTATGTATCCGTGAAAGGGCGATAATTGAGCTTTCCAATGACATCAGAACCATCCTTCTACGATCACGGGTTGTCTTGCAACGATCGTGCAACACGAAGGAAAAATCCCTAAACTACGGTAATTTCCTGATATATTTCCATGTCTAGGGAGGCATGAGTGTGGATGTGTGTGGAGGTGGGCCCAGTGCTGGCGCGGGAGCCGTGCCGAACGGTCAGAGTCAACCTACGCTCCTCCCACCGCTCGGACTCTCTCTCAGAGCCAATTATATGCTCAAAATTGCTACCGTCTTAAGGCGGTCCCCGCCACATTCTCCATTATTCTCTAGACCGCCTTAAGTCGGGCCCCGCCAATAAGGGGTTAAACGACTTTGTACAGTTTGGGAAAGATCTGTGGGAATTATAAGGGTGAAGATAATCTCCATTAACCCTCTCACTTCCATATATCCTTCCTGACCTGAATAAAATCGCCTAATAATATTCAGACAACAGAGAAGCAAAGTGTAATAGGATCTTGAAAGGGTTAATTGAGCCTTTATAACAAAAGCATCTGAGGTATCAACAATCTTGCATAGTTTGGTTTGGGCTCGATACTGTTACATAAATACTGTGGTTGAGGACTGTACCAGAAGTAACCCTCTCAGTAGCGAGATTTTGTAATGTTATATCAGATAGCATATGACCCCCAAGTAGGCTTAGGTAAGGAAGTAAAGAAGAGTTTTGGAATTATTTACTAAGAGTTGTTGTCGGATGTAAGGAAGGGGAGGTAGTTATTGTGTGAGGGGACTTCAATGGGCATATTGGGGCATATGCTGATGGATATGAGGGTGTGCAACGGTGCATGGGGGAGAGGGGTATGGTTGAAGGAACCTGGAAGGTGAGTACTAACTTGAACGCTATGTTGCCATGGGGATGGTAATATGTAAAAATATTTTCAGGAAAAGGAAGAGCCACCTGATAACATATGAGCCAGGTGGCCTCAATAGCCAGATCAACTACTTCCTGATCAGCAAAACTGACAGGAAATGGGTTAGAGACACCAAGTTCATAATATTATACAGAGTGACGAATGCATCTCCCAACACAGGCTCTTATATGCATTTCAGTAGGGGTCCTTTGAGAAAGAAAGTATATTTGCCAAAAAGGAAAGTATGGCTGCTAGAAAAAGAGGAGCACAGTGATAGATTACACGGCGAAATGAAGGAATTTGAAAGAAGTGTGGGAGTTAAGTCAGATGACGTTGACGGCCTATGGAACTTAATAGAATACAGCCTCCTTGGTGCCACAGACAAAGTCGGTGGCAAAACAATGGGTCCACCCAGACGTAAGATTTCCGGGTGGTGGAATAACAATATTGAAGCTGCAATTAGAGAAAAGAAAACACGTTTCAAAGCATAGATGGAGAGTGGCAGCAGGGAAGAATACCTGACCGGTAAACGCAATGCAAGAAAGGAGGTCTACAGGGCAAAGAAACTATACAGGATAGTGTGATAGAACAAGTGCATAGCACAAATTATTATAATGGGATCTATAAACTAGTTAGGAGTTTCAAGGACTGTAGCAAGGATGTTGTGGGCGAACGATGTGTAAACAATGACAGGGGTGTGACTGTTTATACAGAAAACGAAATTAGGGATGAATGGAAGGCGCCCTATATCCATACTTTTAATCCATGAGCATGGACAGTCTAAGTTTAAGTGTAATCATAAGTAGTAAGTTTGTAGGAATAAGAATCATAATATGATTTAGTATAAATGAGAAGAATATTAAATTATGTTCTGTATTAAATATTAAATAGTATATCATTCCTAGGAACTTAGGTAAATAAAAGAAGGGAAAATATATCTCGACCTATCCGCGCATGCGTAAAATTAGCGGGCATCCCGCAAATATTGTTGGGAGCCTCACTCTTGCTCCAACCACCACTGCTACCAGACCTAACTCAACTGGTACTCTCACCCCATTCCATTAACATGATAATACTAACCTTAACCCCTTAAGGACGGGCATGTTTGTTGACATGACCATGCTGCCAGGCGGGTATATTTACCGAAAACGAGCTTCATTCCATGCTCTTTTTCATGCATAAGCAAGAGCCAGAGTGTAATACAAGTATATATACAGTACGTGAAAGGGCGATAATAGAGTTTTCCAATGACACCTGAATCATCCTTGTACGACCACGGGTTATCCTGTAGCGATCGCGTAACCGAAGGTGAAAATACCCTAAAATAGGGTAATTTCAGTAGTTTTTTCCTTGTCTCGCAAGGATGGGTGATGGTGGGGAGGCGGCGGTGGTCCCAGACATGGCTCAGTGGTGGTGCAGAGTGGTCAGAGTCCGCCTATCGTCCTCCCAACGCGCGGACTCTCTCTCAGAGCTCATAATGTGCTCAAAATGGCGCCTGTCATATGATGGGCACCACAGAGGTGGCCACTATTCTCTCGCCCTTCATATGACGGGCACCGCGGTTTGAGTGTTAACGTAGCTTTCCACCGATTCACCGATCATCTATCATCATCCACATTATGATTTAAGTGTAAGGCGTCCGGCAATAGATAGATAGATAGATAGATAGGTCCCCTTATGTCCTTAACTATCCACTAATTTCCTCTTTGATCATCTCTCATTTATCACCAACTCCGCCACCAACTTGTTGCCTTGTTACAACATAATAAATTTTTCCCGTCGGCTACGCTCCACTAACAAGGTAAATATACTATTGTGTGGTTGAGTACAATTCTACAGTCCATCAAGTACAAGAATAACCACATAATAAATGGTCCTTCGAACATTTAAATTACTCGTGTAATTGGGGTTTCTTGTGGTGTCCTAGCACGGCGGTTTGTTGTGGTTTGGTGCGGCGGCGCGGTTTTTGTTCCCCTGTTTCACTTTTTATTTTTGTTTTGTGTGTCGGCCTCGAGGGTCGCCTCATGGCCCAAGCTTTTTTTAAGCATGGCACGGCAGGGAGGGGGGGGGGGGGGCCCCCCGGCGGTCCCGTAGGTGAGGAGGACTTTGTGCCTGAAAAGGCTGGGTATCCTGGGGCAATTAAGAAAGTGGCCATAATAGGACACTCGTTTGTCAGGGATCTATATATCTACAAGCCCATCTATCATCCCTACTTCACAGTCACCCCTCTAGCAGCCCCTGGCGCCACAGTAACCTCTCTATGAGGAACTGATGCTTGGACCCGGTTGGTCAGCTGGAGACCTCGCCTCACATTTTTGGTGATAGGGGGAAATGATATCCGCCACGGGGTTGTACCAAAGGAGCTGGCTAATTTGATTCAGGATCTGGCTAAGGAGATCGAGAGTGAGACTGAGGGCAGTTGCCAGATTATCGGCATCAAAAAGCGGCAGAACCCTAGGGGCATTGGGGCGGACGAGTTCAACAAGAGCAGGAACTCTGTCAACCAGTAGCTCAAGAGGAATCTGCCGTACACCCGTAGCCGATACTCCTCCTTGAATACGTCGGCCAACGATTTTGCGGCTGACGGGGTCCACTTGACTTACCCCGCATCAGACCAGCTGTTCAAGGAGTTGGTGGAGTCGGCTCGGGTATTTTTAGGAACCGATGCGACACCCATGGTGGACAGAACCTTCTATGAATTGAATATGTAGGTTAGCCCAACACCATGTCTTCTTTTGAAATATTATTAATTAGGCCTAGGATAGCATTGCTCATTTGAAATTTAAAATTCTCACTAAAGTTGGCTCAAATAATTTCTTATTGAAATTGAAATTTGTCATAAAAATAGCCTAACGTAATTTACATTTGAGTAATTTTATCATTTTAGCCTGACCTAAATTTAATTCTCAATAAATAATTGGGTTTTGGTTTATAGTAAATTAGCCTAATTTTCTAAATTTGGCCTCATGTTAGCCTAACCTAAAATTTAATTTTCCATCAAGCTAGCCTAATCTTCTAAATTTAGCATCATGTTAGCCTAACTTCTTGAATTAAAATATAACCTAGCCTACCAAATTTAATTATTTTTTGCGATATAGGGTGTTGGCCTAACCACATACGATAAACTAAATAAATTTTATTTCAACATGTGTGTTCTTCATTTGATCCTTGATATCACCATGTAATAAGTTACCACCTATGAATACCGCCGCTCGTGTTTCAGTGTTAATTCCGAACCGAGTTTGATCGGCGGGAGATTTTTTTTTTTTTCCACTAGAACCTTAGTAAAAAAAATTATATCGCAATTTCCATCTGTTTTTGACTAAAGGTGACAAGATGGATGCTCTAGCTCAAGGCGAACGCCATAGGGCAGGCATTAAAAGTTAATTAACGGTCCTGTCAAAGGATTTAGATGAGTTCTTGGAAATCGCAACTCTGGTAGAAGTCGAGGCAAAATTGCATAGCGTGCAGACACAGGTGGCCAAGTTTGAAGCCAATCAAGATGTCTTGTTGCCGCTATATACCTCTGACACTGAGTATTTTAAGGAGAACCAAGAGGATCCCATTTACTTATTTGACATCTATGGGATAATCGCTAGTCTGAAGGAGAAACTGGGTAAACCAGAAGGGCATAATCGGTCCGACATTAAGAAAGGATCGGGGATTAAATTGCCCCACCTGACTTTGCCAACCTTCGCTGGCGACCCCACATTATGGACTGGATTTTGGGATATGTTTAGATATGTGGTGCATGACAGGGCTGATTTAAGTGCGATTCAAAAGCTGACGTACTTAAGGGGTCAGCTACAGGGAGACGCCTATAAACTTATAGAAGGCCTCACGGTTGAGGGTGAAAGCTATTCCCCCGCCGTAGACTTGCTTCAAGAGACCTTCGGGCATCCCGACAGAGTAAAAGCGGCACACATCATGCATTTTCATGACCTTGTCGCACCTAAATGTCAAGCAGCAGAATTAAAGGCTTTTTACGCCAATATGGAAAGTCCAATGCATTCTATGACTAGTCAAAGGGTAAGTCTAGAGGAATTCTGCGTGGTTACACTGTTGAATAAATTGCCATCACCAGTTAAGGAGACCGTTATGAGGGAGATGGGTGATCAGAGCCTAGATTATAAGGCTTTCACACGGTGTTTTCAGGCGGAACTCTATAACATGGTGGGTCAAGATACCCCTGTGCAAAAAAGTCCTATGGCTAGAGCTGCATTCCCAACACAAAGCGATAGTAGCCGATTTGCCTGTAAATTATGTAGCGGGAATAATCATCCCTGGTACAAATGCTTTAAAAATAAAACAGGTTCTCTCAAAGTAAAGAGAGTCAGGCAACTATGACCCTGTGTCCGGTTTCTCTCCAGTGAACACGGTAGTAATGGGTGCACACACCCTAATATTAACAAATGTAAATTCTGCCGTGGCAAACATTTTCACTCCCTATGCAGAAGGAGGTGAGATCGGCAGGTGGTGGTAGTAATAGAGAAGAGTCAACACTAAGAACCTCAACAACAATGTCCGTAAATATGAGTAAACAGACAGTTATTTTACCCACAGTTCAGCTACCTGTAATGGGTAAGTACAAGAAAACCATAGAGGTCAGATCGCTACTTGATCAGTGCTCGCAGAGGACTTTCGTGAAGAGCTCTGTACTACCTTCCCTTTCTTATGAATCAAAGGGAACGGAATAATTGAGTCTTCACGGCTTCACCGGAACACAAACCTCTCATGAGTATCCTGTTGTAGCATTGAAGTATATACATTGTGGCAGATTTCATCGTCTTGACGCAATAGTTGTCGATGATCTCCCCGAACACAAGGGCGAAACTAGTCTAAAATTGAAATCACTAGTTTACAGCGTCGTGGCATAAAATTGGCTGACTCATACATTACCGAGACAGCACAATTGGAGCTACTAATAGGTGCCGACAAGTACTACAACATAGTGCGACCTGGCTATAAAAGGGCCAGAAATTTGGTTTTACTTCCAACCAAATACAGATATGCCATTAGTGGTTCCTATGCGGCAACCACGTCTAGCTCCAACACTGAGGTTGTTACAATACTTTAAGTGGCAGTGACCCCAGTAGATCAATATATGTCTACTGGACAATTTCCATGTCATAAAGAATTAAGTGCTTTGTGGGATCTAGACCATATTGGCATCTCACCTAAAGAACATTCACAAGCCGAACGGCAAGCTTTGACCACATATGAGGAAACAGTCACGTATGATCCTGAGAGTCAGCAGTATCAGGCACGTCTGCCCTGGACTGAAGAAAAGGGACGGTTACCCACCAACAAAGGTTTGGCTGTGGGTAGATTAAGAGGACTCCGAAGAGATTTATTGCTGAACCTGGGTTTTGTAAACAATATTCGCAGGTAATTTCTGATCAGTTGTCGCGTGGTTTCATTGAGGAGGTTCCATTCGGTGACTCTGGGTCATGTCACTATCTGATGCATCATGGGATCATAAAGGAAAGCAAGACTACTCCGGTGAGCATTGTATTTGATTGTTCCGCTAAAGTAAACCAGTACAAGCCCAGTCTGAACGACTGTCTGTACACGGGACCATCTTTAGTACCAGAGTTGGCTCAAGTCTTGCTAAGATTCCGTCTGCATCAGTATGCGTGGGTCAGTGACATCGAAAAGGCCTTCTTGATGTTGAAACTAGATGAAGACGACAGGGATTACACCAGGTTCATATGGCCAAAAGATCCAATTCGTCTGGATTCGCCTCTGCGTTGTTATCGATTCCGGGTTGTATTATTTGGCGCTACCTGCTCCCAGTTTCTGCTGAACGCAACCATCCTAAAACATCTTTCCCTTGTTGATGTAGACCCAAAGATTGTACAGGAAATTAGGGCTGGGCTATATATCGATAACCTCCAAGGTACGGGGGAAAATGAAGATTCCCTCGTCCGTACATACGGTATGGTTTGTGAACTTATGGATAATGCCCACTTGTTCCTGCGTCAATGGGCTACCAATAGTTCTGTTCTGAGAGAGGTGTTACAAAAGAATTGTGTTGCTGCTGAACAGCAGGAACTGGTGAGAGTTCTTGGACTAGTATGGGAGACGGCTTCTGATTATCTTTCCTTTGGAGTTCAGTACGCTCCGGTCGAGCATGTGACAAAGCGTGAGTGTTTGAGATTTTCTGCCAAACTCTTTGATCCATTAGGTGTTTTGTTGTCATTGTCTATAAGGTCTAGAATATTTCTCCAGCAATTGTGGAGACTAAAGATGGATTGGGATGAAGATCTTTCTGAGGACTTGAACACGGAATGGCTGAGGATAGTAGATGATCTGGTGCTCTGTAGTAGTATTAAGTTCGCTCGGAGGGTTGTATACGATCATACTGTATCCCTACATGCATTCGCTGATGCCAGCAGTATAGCATATGGGACTGCTGTGTATCTTGTTAGGTCAGAAGGCAGCCATTTGGTCATGTGTTACGACCGGCACAACGAAATAAACAAGGGCACTTAATATTGGACTATAAGATAGGCTAGATCTGCAACAACGGTACGCTAATTCCAAACCCTCGAACTATTAAGCCGGTGAACAAAACACTTAAACCCTCCAGAGTTAATCTACTGGATAACGGGGTATCAATTAACTGGGTTAAGTGTACTTCTACAAAGGCTTTCCAGTGACGGCAAAGCCTACTCACAACAAGAGTAATTACGTTAATAAAAAGCTCTCAAGTAATAACAATGCTTAAATAAACTATGACAAGATTTAATAAAAGGTTATATGCTTACGTTATCTTTAGTGTGAGTCTGAACTCAACACTAAACTCTTCAATGCTCTATGAAAACACTTGAAGTCTAGTCCTACAGCAAACAGATATGGAATCTTCTGAAAAACGTCTGATGCTCTAAGATGCTCGTCGAATATAGAACAGGAATTATCGTATAAATACGATAGAATATGACTCTTTTGTGATCTTATATGTCTCTGTGACGTCACGATCTCTCCTACAGCACGACGTAGGACGAGTAGATCGTATATTATAAGATTGTAAATAAGTTAAGTTATAAAAGGCCTAATATGCTATTAAGCAATATTGCCATGGTCTTATGTAGTATATATGAATTTATCGTATATATTAATATAATTTATCGTATAGAGCAACCTAAATGCGGTACGATAATTTGGGCTCCTGGCGGTTTGCCAAGGCAGCAAGGTGTGCTTTTGAGGTACGCCAGAGCCTTCACGAACACCAACCAGTTAACATCTAATTTTCCACCCTCAGTTGATCGTGCTTTTGTGCCTCTAATCACAATACACATACAGCAATACACAACTACACCATCACGACGCTCTCATCGACATCATGACTGACTGATAGATAAGCATAAATTATAATAATCATGTCCATTCCCATGTAATCATTTATTCTTTCTTTAACTTGACTCGTGTCTTGGGACCGAAGTCTCGTTCCCCATTGTCCACCGCCATATTGGGTAAAACGTTCTCCCTTGCCTCATTGCCACGTGGAACTATTGGTGAGTTAATTCCTGGCTAATATTAACCCTTATAACCTTACCCTATAATTATATACATTTATTATGTGAGACCTTTGGATATAAATTAGCTTGTTTCAGATTGAATTCAATTTAGATATAGAGTAGTTTTTATTTAGATTGATTTTATTTTATTCATTATAGCTTAGTAATATTTAACTTCCATTGATAGTATACCACATTGGTGCCCAGACCCGGGAATTAGCTACCAGTAAGGGATTTTAAGGCAATGAACAAGGGGACATATAACAGGATGCAGGAACAACTCTATGATAAACTGGCAAGGCCGGAATGCAGGGTCACATCGTTGTGCCTGCCTAAGTCCTGCATCCCACCCATCATCTTTCCCCAATAATTTTCTTTTCCGTTTCAGACTTCCTGTGACATATGACCTGACCTAACATTTTTTTTCTTGTTCAATATGATCCATTAGTAGGTATTGCTATTTAGTGTACTATTTTTTCTCCATAACATAGAAGTCCGCCGGTTGGCGTCTCTTAATTAGACTATTATTTGGCTGTTGTCTTTGTAACGTAATATTTAGATACATAGCCTATAGGCTCGCATGCAAAATGGATAAAAACGATAAAGAGACACCGTCTAGTGGGGTGCTGAACAAAGCCCCTAAAAATCAAAGGGCGGGACTTCGGGGAGTAATAAATAGGCTAATTGTGGACTTAAACACTTTCATCACTACTGCTGAACTAGAGGAATTGGAGGCTAGATTAGATAACGTCCAGGCTACCCACGGTCGTATTACAGCTCTGAGTGAGGTGATTGTGGCTGACATGATAGAGGAGGAAGAGATAGTTACAGAGTGTGATAATCGCGCCCTCTATGACGAACCTGTCTTTAGAGCGAAGCGCCTATTACAGCGTGCTGTCGCAAGTAAGAAGGGAGGCGATAATGAGGCCCATAGAAGGGCTGACCCAAAACATACTGTACACCTCCCAAAGCTCAATCTTCCTACATTTGGGGGCAAGTTAACCGAGTGGTTAGCTTTCTGGGACGTATTTCGATCTACGGTTCATGAATCCTCTTTGGATAATGTCCGCAAGTTTCACTATCTGAAGGGACAAATGGAAGGAGAGGCCTTACATTTAATAGAGGGTTTTGCAGTAGTAGGTGGTAGTTATCTTGAAGCGGTACACTTATTAGAGTCCACATACGGGGATAGAGAGCAGTTGAAGATGGTCCATGTCGTTGCCTTGTTGGGGCTCGCAGAACCACAGTATAAGGTTGATGAGTTGACAAACTTCAGGGCAAATATGGAGTGCCATACTCGATCGCTAGATACCCTAGGGCTTACCACGCAGGAAATGATAGTCATTATCTTGCGTCAGAAGCTTCCTATGGCAATACTTGATAAGGTAAGATCATTTGAGCTGGGGGAGTTCAAAACTCAGTTCAGTAAGGAGATCAATAATCTACAGTTGAACAAAGGGAGAATGTATGAGTCGGGAGGGAGTGAGAATGTTGAGAAGAGGGGAACAGTAAGCATGACAGTGGGGACTAAAGTAAAGAAAGAGGGTGCGTATAAGAAACCTGCTCAGATTCTATGTAAGCTATGTAACAACAAACATAAATGGAGTTTCTGCGTAAAATACCCAAGAAATGAGACAAAACTAGCACAGGTGAAAAGATTGAAGCTATGTGTAGGTTGTCTAAGTGGGGAACATGGTAAGCAGGGATAATGTACTGCTACATACTTAAGGCCCTGTCGGCACTGCAAAGGACATCACTTTGATAAGTTGTGTCCTACAGCAGATAAAGTCAAAGACGTCAATACAGAGGGTACTACAACTGTGACACTAGGTAGAACGCAAGACACCACTATATTGCCCACAATACAGATTCCCATGGAAGGTAATGACAGTAACAAAGTTTGTCGGGTACTTCTAGATCAAGGGTCTCAACGTTCCTTTATAAAGAGGTCCGTACTAGTGGGACTGAAGCACCGAATCGTAGGGGCTGAGACTCTTCGATTACAGGGCTTCACAGGGGTTACTGATAAACAAGACTACGAGATAGCGGAGATTTCATATTTCTATCGTAAAAACCGGTACTTTATGACTTGTATCGTAGTAGACACCCTACCAGAATATGTATCTGTGGGTGTGAAGAAGGTGGAACACGCATTACGTAGCAAAGGGGTTAACTTGTCAGATCCCATGGGAAATCAGAGTGAGGTGCATGTTCTACTTGGTGTGGATCATTATTATGAAGTAGTATACCCTGGATTTAAAAAGATGTGTGGTGTAATTTTAATCCCCACTAAATTTGGATACTGCATGAGCGGAAAGGTGCATACTACACAGTCAAAGGTCCTGGTCGACACGGTCTCGATATATAGAGTCAATGTAACCGCGGCAGAGGAGTTGGGAAGGGAGGATTCCCAACCTAGTGACCCTAAGATGGCTGCCGAGTTCGACCTGGAACGACTGTGGAGATTGGATCACATAGGCATTAATCCTATGGAGACTGATTATGACTCGGAAGTTGCGCTACAAAGGTTTGACGAGTCTGTGTGCTACTGTGCCTCAGACAAGCAATATAAAGTTAGTTTACCCTGGAAGAACAGTGAGATAAGCCTGCCTACCAACTATGGTTTGGCATTAGGTCGCTTGCGCGCATTGCAGCGGAAATTGTCTAACGAACCGAGCACGCGCCAGGCGTATGACGATGTATTTCGGAGTTATGAGGATAGGGGTTTTATTGAGAGAGTCGATGTCGAGGAACCGTGTAAGAAGGGTAGGGTTCACTATCTGGCCCATCATGGGGTAAAGAAAGACAGCGTCACCACACCAATACGGGTGGTGTATGACTGTTCTGCCCACCAAGGTCAACAACCCAGTCTGAATGACTGCCTGTTGACAGGTCCGTCCATGGTGTCGGACCTGTCCCAACATCTATTGCGGTTTAGGCTGGGGAAGTACGCCTATACCAGTGACATCGAGAAAGCATTCTTGATGGTCAAGCTCAAGGAGGAAGATAGAGATGTTACCCGCTTTCTTTGGTTCAGCGACATTAGCGACTCTGAAAGTCCCATCATAATATACCGTTTTCGGGTTGTACTCTTTGGGGCCACTTGCTCGCAGTTTTTGTTAAATGCCACAATCAGAAAACACTCATGAGGACACTCATGAGGACACAAGTAAACTATCTCGCGGATTATACATTGACAATTTGCAGGGTACTAGCGATAGTCAAGATGATTTGTTGTATGCATACTGGCAAGCACGCAGTTTGTTTGCGGATGCACATCTATTTCTCCGCGAGTGGGTTACTAATAGTGAAGATCTTCAGAGTTTAATACAAGTGGATGGTACGGCATCTCTTAACCAGGAAAAGTCCAGAAATTTGGGGATGATCTGGCAACCTAAACATGACATACTAACTTTTCAAACAAGGTCTTTTGCTCAGCAGACAGGAGCGCACACAAAAAGAAGTCTGTTGAGCAAAGTTGCGCAATTTTTTTGATCCTTTGGGTCTAGCATTACCTGTTACCATAAGAGCTAGGATTCTAATGCAGGAAGTTTGGAGACGTAAGATAGGATGGGATGACAGTTTGCCCGAGGACCTGAATGACCAAGGGACATTGCTGTTGAATGAATATGCCATCCTATGTACTAAACCTATACCTCGTAAAGTGGCGGCGTTCGGTGACGTTACGTTACACACGTTTTGCGATGCTAGCGCCACGGCATACGGGGTAGCCATATATGTTGTTACTTCATTTGGGGCACATTTAGTTACAGCCCGGGCCAAGGTAGCCCCGGTTAAAAAGGTAACTATCCCTAAAATGGAATCGACTGCCATGCTGCTATTAGCACGTCTGGTGCAACATGTACGCGCAGCATACGAGAGCGAATTAAATATTGAAATCGTTCACGTATGGTGCGATAGTCAGGTCGCACTCAACTGGATACATAGCAAGAAGTCTCTGCCAGTTTATGTGCGGAATAGGGTAGATGAGATTAGAGCCCTTTTGCCAGACGTTGCTTATCATTATGTAAATACAAAGGAAAACCCTAGTGATCTCATAACTAGGGGTATAACGGCTAGCCAGTTAATGAAGTCCGAATTGTGGTGGCATGGTCCAAAGTGGCTGCTCCATGAAAGTGAATGGACGATATGGCATGCTGTTGGTGAGGGACTTCTGCAACTGGAAACAGTGGCAGTTATAGCCCAACCAAATGAGCCACCTGGTCCTATCATGAAGTGGGCAAGATTCGGTGACTATAATAAACTAGTCAGAGTTGTAGCTTGGGTGTTGCGATATGTATCCAATCTCAAGCTTAAAGTAACGGGCCAACTCTGCAACAGGGGTCACAACATTGATGCTCGTGAATTTAAAGCAGCTGAAGTAACTTTGATCAAATGGGTTCAAATAGAAACCTTTTCCAATGAATTAGAATCCTTGAAAAGCTCGAATAAGACATTAATGCCTAATATAGTGCGTCAACTAAGGTTGCACCTAGACAATGGCCTCATCAGGTGTGAGGGTCGCCTGAAGTGGTCGGGTGTACCAGACGGCACAAACCGACCTATACTTATGCCAACAAGACATCACGTTACTGATCTATTGATCATACGTGCACATAGGGAAGTAAAACACTACGGGGTATGTCATATTATATCAAATTTACGTCTCACATGGTGGATACCCAGAGTTCGACAAGTAGCTCGACGCGTAGTGAGAAAGTGTGTAATATGCCAGAGACTAAAGGGTAAACCATATGCAACTGGACCAGCTCCACCTCTACCTGAATGCCGTGTAAAGCACGTAGAACCTTTCCAAGCGGTAGGATTAGATTACACAGGGGCACTGAAGACGAGGGAGCATGAGAAGGTTTATATATTATTGTTTACCTGTGCGACGTCTCGAGCGGTACACCTAGAACTATGTGATAATATGTCTAGCGAAGAATTTATGCTGGCGTTCAGACGGTTTTGTGCCCGTCGTTCATTCCCTCAACTCATTCTTAGCGACAATGCTCCCACTTATGTCCAAGCATCAAAATATCTAAAGGATATGAGTAGTGATCCTACTATCATCACTTTTTTGGGAGAGAAGAAGTGCGAATGGAGGTTCATTCCAGTTAAGGCACCTTGGTTTGGTGGAATGTGGGAACGGTGTGTCGGCATAGTAAAGTCAGGACTCAGAGCGGTTGTAGGACGTGCTCTATTAAAGAAGAGTGAGTTGACGACAGTCCTCACAGAGATAGAGGCAGTCGTGAATGATCGCCCGCTTACATATGTGTACACCGACCTGCAAGAACCACTACCATTAACGCCAGCTCACTTGCTATATGGAAAACCATTGACTGTGTTTCCATCTGATTTTCAGTCCATAGTAGAGTTAGAGGATCCCTCGTTGTACTCTGAGGTAGCGGTGTCTAAGAGATACCAGTATATATCCAGGATAATCGAGGATTTTAGGAAACGGTGGATTAGTGAATATCTGCTAGCATTGAGGGAAAGGAGTGTTACTCCCTCTGGTAGACCAACGGCACCTACAGTTGGCGAAGTTGTTTTAATTAAAGAAGATAGTCCTCGTTTATACTGGAAATTAGGCCGCGTGTTGGAGGTATACAAGGGGGCAGACTCTGTAGAGCGGGTGGCGCTATTGAAGACAGCCACTGGAACTACTGTTCGTCCTATCGCACGTTTGTACGCTTTGGAGCTCGATTCCGCATTGCAATCTGAGGCTCCACCTGTTATTGCTGGGTCCGAGGATTCTCAAAGGAACGACTCGCCTCTTACTGATGGTGATCATTCTCGGACCGGGACGCGTCCCAGACGCGCTGCTGCTGGCGCCGTCGACTTGTGGCGTCAGAAGATAGCCTCTGGGCAACTTTAGGTTTAAGGTGGGGTTCAGGTCTTTTTTGTGGGGGGAGTGTATCGTATAAATACGATAGAATATGACTCTTTTGTGATCTTGTATGTCTCTGTGACGTCACGATCTCTCCTACAGCACGACGTAGGACGAGTAGATCGTATATTATAAGATTGTAAATAAGTTAAGTTATAAAAGGCCTAATATGCTATTAAGCAATATTGCCATGGTCTTATGTAGTATATATGAATTTATCGTATATATTAATATAATTTATCGTATAGAGCAACCTAAATGCGGTACGATAATTTGGGCTCCTGGCGGTTTGCCAAGGCAGCAAGGTGTGCTTTTGAGGTACGCCAGAGCCTTCACGAACACCAACCAGTTAACATCTAATTTTCCGCCCTCAGTTGATCGTGCTTTTGTGCCTCTAATCACAATACACATACAGCAATACACACAACTACACCATCACGACGCTCTCATCGACATCATGACTGACTGATAGATAAGCATAAATTATAATAATCATGTCCATTCCCATGTAATCATTTATTCTTTCTTTAACTTGACTCGTGTCTTGGGACCGAAGTCTCGTTCCCCATTGTCCACCGCCATATTGGGTAAAACGTTCTCCCTTGCCTCATTGCCACGTGGAACTATTGGTGAGTTAATTCCTGGCTAATATTAACCCTTATAACCTTACCCTATAATTATATACATTTATTATGTGAGACCTTTGGATATAAATTAGCTTGTTTCAGATTGAATTCAATTTAGATATAGAGTAGTTTTTATTTAGATTGATTTTATTTGATTCATTATAGCTTAGTAATATTTAACTTCCATTGATAGTATACCACAGGAATAATGCAGGGGCAGGACACCAAAGTGTGTATCCTAAATACACCAAAAAGTAGGATACATATATATGAAACAAGAGAGTGCAACAACTCTGTGACAGCACTAATAACAGTAACTCAAAAACAGTACTTCCTTAGCCAAAGTAACAGCCATACTGGGTTGTGCACTATGCATCAACCTAGGCTAAAACAACACGTGAATAATTGCTAAAGCATGCGCAGTTAAAGTTAATAAACAAAATGCTGTCTTTCTTACTAATAAAGTCTAGCAGCGGCATAAAGGTACAGGGAGCCTAGGTAGAGCTCAAGCATGCTCGCAGCCTACTGTCTCCCCTGAACAGATTTCCCTTATCTTACATTAAGTGACTAGGAGGCTCTCTTGGTAAGTCCAGATCTCAAGTATCTGGTCTTACCCTGGCGCTCCTCAAAGGTCAACAAAATGAGTTAGCAAGCATACAAGCAAGAGTAGGCAAAAGCCCTTCACTTGTATACTGCTAAGCTCGCAAAGGAAAAATATGCACAAGGGTGTACTACAGGCTACCTAGCTCCGTCGAAGTCGTACAGGCTCTGACTTGCCATATACATAACTCAGACAACGACCAAAGATACCCTCCACTGTCTAGCATTAAATAGTAATAAAGAACAACCAAATAATTAGAAGCACCCAACAATATGAATCCCTGTGACTATGATTCTAATAACCTCTAAAGCTAGTGCAAAACATATATGTGAGAACAGGCGCTGGTAATACGACTGGCCGACTATGGAAGTCGTATGCGAGAACCAGAAGGGATGAGTAATTGAATAAAGATAAGAAGTATGGAAAAGAAGAAGTTCAGAGAGAGAAACAGTAGTAAAGGGGGTTAGATGTGAGACAGAATGCGAGGGACATGTAGGACCGAGCGCGCGATGCCATGCTCTGTGGGAGTGAGGAGGGTAGGAGCCCGACCACTGGGCTAGGAGGGCGGCGACCAACCACAGGCCACTACGTCACAAGACAAGCAGACGTCATATGCCACGCCAGGCCCGCCGTCCAATAGCGAGCGGGCGGGCCCACCGAGCGAGGAATGCACACATACATACGCGCACACACTGCCTCTTCGCTCTCCCCTCCGACTCTCTTTCTCTCTCTCACACGCTGCATGTTATAATCACTACTATGGATATAAAATACTTCTAAGTGTCACAGACAAGAAAAAAGGCAAACACTGATCTGCCTGTGACAACATGAATACTAAGAATGAAAGAACATCGTTCTACGATTATTATAGCCCATTTCACTGCCGTGGCGAGTGCTAGCGAGTCACGAGTACATTCTGGCAAGCTGGCCAGCGTAACACCCCGCCCAAGATGTGGGACGTTTTAACCTCAGGTAAACGCCACATCTGACCAGACAGAATGCCCACAAACCCTGCATCACCCAGCTACTCCCCAAGTTGTGAAAAACAAGGCACAATCACAAACGTAAAAACACTTCATTATATAAAAAAAAATCTACACAACACTTCCCCAAAATAATAGTATCACTTAACAATGTTACGCTCAACGAGCAAGCTTCACCAAGCCTAGCCTACTAAGAACAAAAACTCAGAATGTCTTAGATTCTTGCTGTAACATACTGCACTTATATACTATCAAAAGAAAGAGTTTTTATGTGAGGTTTTTGTATTATTTTAATAGTGTTTTTGGCGGCTTTGCACTACAGGGGCAAGCCTAATTTTTCTCCACTCAAACCAACACACCTGTGGTGATCTACCCTGGTCCTCCACCCTACACAAACAGTCCGCTATCACGTTGTCACAACCGGCAATATGGCGAATGTCTAGGTTGTATTCCTGCAACATTAAGGACCATCTGGTTAGCCTCATATTCCGGTTGTGGAACTGATTTAAAAACTTCAAAGGGTGGTGGTCAGTTTAGATCACCATGACTGGGCCAAAAGCGGGAACATACACCTCAAAGTGCCTGAGCGCCAGCACAATGGCCAGAAGCTCCTTCTCTACCACTGAATAGTTCTTTTGTGCTGAGTTGAACTTCTTAGAGAAGAAACTTACTGGGTGTTCCACACCTTCTGTGTCTGTTTGCAACAAGACGGCACCAGCCCCTACACCGCTAGCATATGTCGCTAGCTGAAAAGGTCTCGAGAAGTCTGGGGCCCTGAGTATGGGGTGAGTGCACAAAAGATGCTTCACCAGGGAGAATGCTTTCTCACACTCAGGTGCCCACACAAACTTTTTCGTCTTTGCAAGTAGGTCAGTCAGAGGAGCCAGCACCGAGGAGTATCCGCGGATAAATCTCCGATAATACCCTATCATGCCCAAGAACCTCATGATTTGTCGCTTGGTGGTCGGCCTGGGGAACTGGTTAATAGCCTGTATCTTAGTTTGGGGGGGGGGGGGGGGGGCACACCTGGCCTAACCCTACCACAAACCCCAAGTACTGCACAGTTGCCCGAACAAAATCGCATTTGCCCAGATTGACCACCAAATGAGCCTCACTCAGCCTCCTGAACAATGCCCCGATGTGCTCGCAATGGCTTTCAAAGTCATCATCGTAGATTATTACATCATCTAGATAAACGGTGCAGTTAGGGATCTCCGCCACTAACTCATTCATCAGGCATTGGAAGGTTGCAGGTGCATTCTTCAACCCATACGACATTACGTTGCAACAGTAAGTGTTCCCATCCACCACAAACCCGCACACCTGCTTCGCCCGCTCCGACAATGGCACCTGCCAGTAGCCTTTGACAAGATCCACCTGGGTCAGGTAACGTGCACACCCGATCTTGTCAACACTGTCATCTACGCGGGGAAGAGGGTAGGCATTGGTGGGGGTTAAGCCGTTCAACCGCCTGAAGTCAATGCAAAACCTGACCTTGCTGTCTGGTTTGGGCTGCAAAGTGACGGGAGATGTCCACCTAACCGCCCCTTTCTCTATCAGCCCCCTCTCCAACATGTAGCCTAATTCCGCTCGGAGAGCCGGAAGTTTAATGGGTGGTACACGATAGGGCACTGATTTAAAGGGGGGGTGGTCTCCAACGTCGACATCGTGCACCGCATGAGTTGTGAGGCCTGGGTGCTCGGCAAAAACAGTGGGGTATAAACCGAACAGGTGCTGGATCGCTGCACGCTGTTGCTCAGGCAGGTGCTCAAGTGCTTCCACAGCCACCTGACTCGTGTTCCCCACCCACTGATCCGCCGAGACATGACAATCCCAACTTTCCTCCACCTGTGCCTCACTGCCCCCCTCTCCTTCTCCACCTTGGCCGCTGCAGACCAGTACGGGGACAGTAGGTTGCTCAGGTGGGCGCCTCACGAACTCTTTTAACAGGTTCACATGACAGAGCTGATTTTTCTTCCGCCTATCCGGAGTAGCCACAAGGTAATCTAGGTCGGATAACTTCTTCACGGCCTTGTAAGGACCGACATACTTGGCAGACAGGAGATGGCCTACTAATGGCAATAAGACCAAAACCTCCTGTCCTACCACAAACTCCCGGAGCTTTGCTTTTAAGTCATATCGATCCTTCATCAAGGCCTGAGTACCCACCAAATTTCTCCCTGCCAACTCCAGGCTTTTCAGCATCCTGTCTCTGCTCTCGAGGACATACTTGAGTAGAGAACATGGCGGCACAGTCCCTTCCCAGATCTCTCTCACCATGCTTAGAGGACCTCTAACCTGATGCCCGAAAACCAACTCGTTGGGGCTGAACCCAAGGCTCTCACCAGGTACCTCTCGTGCCGCAAACAAAACGTACGGTAGCCCCAGGTCCCAATCCTTGCCATTCTCTAAACAGTAGCACCGCAACATGCTTTTCAAGGTGGAATGCCATCTTTCCAACACCCCTTGACTCTCTGGGTGATAAGCTGAAGAGACAACCGTATTGATCCCATGTTGCTGCATAGTCTGTTTAAAGAGAGTGGACGTGAAATTTGACCCTTGGTCCGACTGAATTTCCTGCGGGTACCCGTATCTCGAGCAATACAACAGCAGGTTTCGCACAACAGTTTTAGACTTGCCATTTCTCATAGGGTATGCATCAGGGTAGCGAGTGGAGACGTCCATGATGGTTAGCAAAAATCTGTTACCTGCACTAGTGGGAGGCAGAGGGCCTACCATGTCGATAACAACCTTGCTGAAGGGAGGACCGATAGCAGGCACTGGGTGCAACGGGGCCTTGGGTATGATCTGGTTCGGCTTACCCACCGTCTGGCAGGTGCTACACATCGCCACCCAGGCTGAGACTTGCGACTTAATGCCCGGCCACCAGAACAACCTTGCCAACGAGGCCAACGTTTTTGTCACCCCCAAGTGCCCTGCTAACGGAACATTGTGTGCCAACCCCAACAGGCTATCGCGGCACTTTTCAGGTACTACCAACTGGTCAACCACTCCGACCCCACCATTCCAATTGCGTTTGGGATCAACAAAACGCCGATACAGAATGCCATCAACACGAAAGAAGTCTCCCGGCTTTGCATCCCTGTCCTCATCTAGTTCAATAGCCCCGTTCCCACAACTCTCAAGACTAGGATCTTCTAGTTGCATCCGTCATATATCAGAGGGTGCCAACCTGTCCAAGTGCTCCTGGAGCAACTTGTGGCCACCCCCGATACTGGGTTGCTCAAGCCTAGTCTGTTTCACCTGGGAACGTTTCTGTCATGGAGTGCTATCACGCCCTACCATGTCACTAGGGGGGACAGGTTCTGGGGCCACTCCGGACCTCAAAAGTGGTGCAAGTACCGAGTCACTAAGGAGTGTCGCTGGGTCCAAACTCTTAACCCGACCACCAGCCTTGACTTTCTCCTTCCGACCCTTCCTCCGCTGGTCTGAAACCTGGGTACTAGGCTGTGACACCTGAGCGGACTGAGATCTGGTGACAGCACACGCCATCTGCTGCATCTAGCACCTCTCGAGCCACTCTTGCCCCTCCCTACTCGTGTCGGCCGCCCTCTCGGTAACGACTAAGGGTGGAACCTCGGAAGTAGGCACCGCAAAGTCGTTACCGAGAAGGAGGTCGACCCCCTCAACTGGCAATTTCTCTACAATCCCCACATCCAACTCCCGTGTCACACCATCCACCACAAGCTCCACTCTCACCAGCGGGTAAGACTGCACAGCATTGATGCCTTGAACCACTACAACCCGAGCTGCGTTAATAGGCTTACCGGTGAAGTTCTTAAGTAACGTCTGGGAAGCACCCGTATCACGCAACAACTCAAGCCTATGTTCCACACCAGCCCACCTCACAGTGCCATGTCCCCTATGACCACAAAAAGCATTTCGGACGGGTAGCGAGCCCTCATTATGCTTCTTCACCGACTGTGACTTCGCAACAGACGATTTACCCCGGGCAAACGCGGAAGACCTCAAAGACACCCCAATGTTGCTCACTAGAGACACCACCGCTGTAGACTGTGTGCTCGGACAAGAGCACGCAATATGCCCCTTCTTTTGGCACTTAAAAAACTCCACCTCACTCCTTGACTTCCCCTGGGGTGGGAAAGGGTCCTGGCCTTTCTTTAACGAGAAGGATTTCGACTTGGGTTCAAAATTGGCAACAGTGCTCTTAGTAGGATAATTTGTTGTATCATTAGTTCGGGAGGGGTGGGGTGGTACGCCCCTTGTTACCTGCCTCAGCTCTCTGGGCAGACCCGCACCCATGAATTAACGACAACCTGAGGTCAGCCAACTCAGCCGCCTCCTGCAGAGTTTTAGGTTGCTTTTCTTTCAGGTTAAGAGTCAAGTCCCCACCAGTGCATTTAAAGAATTGTTCTAACAACACTAATTGCTTCACTGCATCAAAAGTAGTTGCTTTCTCTGACCTCAACCAATTCTCAAAGGCATCTGATAGTTCTCTAGCGGGTTCCTGGAAAGTACTCTCCTTTCGCTTAGGAACAGCCCTAAACTTCAGCCTATAAGTCTCTGGCTGCAACTCATACGCCCTCAGGACAGCCTCTTTCAACGCCTCATAATTCACACAGGAATCTAGGGGCAAAGCATCATACGCCTTGAGTGCTTTCCCCGTCAATCGTGAAGAAACAAGGGCTGCCCACTTCTCCTCGGGCCATTGGTGCTCCCGGCACTTTTTCTCAAAACGGAGAAAGAATTCTGTAACTCCTGACTCATCAAACACTGGAACCAACTTTAGTAGATGTGACAGGGACTGGTCATGGGGTCGACCCCCCTGGACGAAACGGTTCCCCGTCACCTCTACACGAGTTTTCTCTAGGTCAACATTGGCACAATACCTTGCAGACTCATACTTGAGCTCAGCCTCATGCTTTCGCTGCTCGAGTTTGGCGAGCTCGAGCTGAAACAACATCTCGGGAGACAAACCCTGAGGAGGGGGTGCTACTACCGGGGACCCACCCAGTGAGTCACCTGGAGGCTTACCCAACCGCCAGCGGGCATCGGCATGCGGGAACGTACTCGGCTCCGGAACCCGAGGGGGCGCCATGATAGGAGTTGAGTGGAATGGGGGCTGGGACGAAGGTGCCCCAGCTCCCGCTCCACCCGAAGCCCCATGCACCCCACCCAGCACACAGGTAACCAGCTCACTTCTTGACCAACCGCTATTGCAAGAAAACCCTAAGACCGTGGCTATACACTGCAGTCCGTACCGGTCCAGCCCTGACACCCGGTCCGCCGTCACAGGCTCCTCCAAAAACCTCCGAGCATCCTCCTCACCGTTCACCACCCGAACGCCGTCAACCAACTCCACCTTCTCCACCTTCTCGCCTGTCTCTCGCACTGTGCCCTCACTATGCTCAGACCCGTCCAGTGACGACATGATGGAGTCAACAACAAAAATTCCAAGTCAAGACAAAAGTAGCCAAACTCTCACGTAGCTTTATTCACAAAAAATGTTCGAAGATGTTTTTAAGTTCAATACTAGGTCACCAATAAACTCCAACAAGTTCCATATATCCTCAAAAACAATGTCCATTGCCCGACTGCGAGAAATAAAATCGAACCCAAAAATGGCGAATAAGATTTCTCCCAAAAAAATCCTGCAAAACTCAGTTCACTCTATCCTGCACTAAGGTCGCCATTTGTTACGACCGGCACAACGAAATAAACAAGGGCACTTAATATTGGACTATAAGATAGGCTAGATCTGCAACAACGGTACGCTAATTCCAAACCCTCGAACTATTAAGCCGGTGAACAAAACACTTAAACCCTCCAGAGTTAATCTACTGGATAATGCGGTATCAATTAACTGGGTTAAGTGTACTTCTACAAAGGCTTTCCGGTGACGGTAAAGCCTACTCACAACAAGAGTAATTACGTTAATAAAAAGTTCTCAAGTAATAACAATGCTTAAATAAACTATGACAAGATTTAATAAAAGGTTATATGCTTACGTTATCTTTAGTGTGAGTCTGAACTCAACATTAAACTCTTCAATGCTCTATGAAAACACTTGAAGTCTAGTCCTACAGCAAACAGATATGGAATCTTCTGAAAAACGTCTGATGCTCTAAGATGCTCGTCGAATATAGAACAGGAATAATGCAGGGGCAGGACACCAAAGCGTGTATCCTAAATTCACCAAAAAGTAGGATACATATATATGAAACAAGAGAGTGCAACAACTCTGTGACAGCACTAATAACAGTAACTCAAAAACAGTACTTCCTTAGCCAAAGTAACAGCCATACTGGGTTGTGCACTATGCATCAACCTAGCCTAAAACAATACGTGAATAATTGCTAAAGCATACGCAGTTAAAGTTAATAAACAAAATGCTGTCTTTCTTACTAATAAAGTCTAGCAGTGGCATAAAGGTACAGGGAGCCTAGGCAGAGCTCAAGCATGCTCGTAGCTTACTGTCTCCCCTGAACAGATTTCCCTTATCTTACGTTAAGTGACTAGGAGGCTCTTTTGGTAAGTCCAGATCTCAAGTATCTGGTCTTACCCTGGCGCTCCTCAAAGGTCAACAAAATGAGTTAGCAAGCATACAAGCAAGAGTAGGCAAAAGCCCTTCGCTTGTATACTGCTAAGCTCGCAAAGGAAAAATATGCACAAGGGTGTACTACAGGCTACCTAGCTCCGTCGAAGTCGTACAGGCTCTGACTTGCCATATACATAACTCAGACAACGACCAAAGATACCCTCCACTGTCTAGCATTAAATAGTAATAAAGAACAACCAAATAATTAGAAGCACCCAACAATATGAATCCCTGTGACTATGATTCTAATAACCTCTAAAGCTAGTGCAAAACATATATGTGAGAACAGGCGCTGGTAATACGACCGGCCGACTATGGAAGTCGTATGCGAGAACCAGAAGGGATAGGTAATTGAATAAAGATAAGAAGTATGGAAAAGAAGAAGTTCAGAGAGAGAAACAGTAGTAAAGGGGGTTAGATGTGAGACAGAATGCGAGGGACATGTAGGACCAAGCGCGCGATGCCATGCTCTGCGGGAGTGAGGAGGGTAGGAGCCCGACCACTGGGCTAGGAGGGCGGCGACCAACCACAGGCCACTACATCACAAGACAAGCAGACGTCATATGCCACGCCAGGCCCGCCGTCCAATAGCGAGCGGGCGGGCCCACTGAGCGAGGAATGCACACATACATACGCACACACACTGCCTCTTCGCTCTCCCCTCCGACTCTCTTTCTCTCTCTCACACGCTGCATGTTATAATCACTACTATGGATATAAAATACTTCTAAGTGTCACAGACAAGAAAAAAGGCAAACACTGATCTGTCTGTGACAACATGAATACTAAGAAAGAAAGAACATCATTCTACGATTATTATAGCCCATTTCACTGCCGTGGTGAGTGCTAGCGAGTCACGAGTACATTCTGGCAAGCTGGCCAGCGTATCACATGGCAAAGGCCAAAGTCGCGCCAATCAAATCACTTTCTTTCCCCGAAATGGAATTAACTGCAGTTTTGCTTGCCGCAAGAATTGTACACTTTATTGAGGTAGCCTATAGGGATAAACTTCATATCTCTGAAAACTATGTGTGGAGTGACAGTCAGATTACCCTACACTGGATTAACCCAGGAATGGCCAGGAATGGCGAGAACGCTCTTAAGAGGTTTTGGTGGGCAAGGGTGAGGACCTTCTTAAGAGGTAAGGCCTAAAAAAAAAAACTTTTAAAAGGCCCCAGTAGCACTTAAAACAAATGAAATGGTTATTAAGTGAGATAATTTGCCTCCATACCTCCTATCTCTACTCCACATCTGTCAAAATCCCATCCTTCCCCCTTTTCCCTCCCCTTCAATTATCACCTATTTTTCCCCTTATTCCCATGTCTATCGGTGTATTTACCATGCCAATATCTCCAAACCGATCCTAGGCTGTGGTCTTGTGTGTTTCTATGCGTGGGAAAGAGAGAGAGAGAGAGAGACAGGCCTCAGTCACTCTCCAGGCTTCGAGAGAGGAGGGTGTGGGCCTCCCCTGTCTCTCACCTCATGAATGAACGCTCGGCAATAATTCGCGATTTTCACCCTCCAAACACTATTCCCACTTGTTTTATTGCTGTTACATGTTACTATCTTCATATCAAACGTAAAATAGACGCATATGAATAAGTAATAACGATATTTATCGTAAAATTACGATTTTAGGCTGGAATGAGGCCTAATATCGTCGCCTGGCGGTAGGGTGTCCATTACACACAGCTCGCCTTTTAGAGGTTAATAGTAAAAAGAAATTACCAGTGTATGTCACAAACCGCATCTACGAGATACATGCCTTAGTCCCGACTGCTAATTTCCGGTATGTGTAAACTAAAGAGAACCCAAGTGATATGGTATCTCGAGGTGTGTCTGTTAAGTGTTTGAGTTCTTCTGCGTTGTGGTGGAATGGACCTAGTTGGCTCCCAAACCCTGATGGATGGCCAGAAAACATAGATCTCAAAGAGCAGCCTGCTGGTATCGTGACCCAAATCGTAGGCACGGTGCCCCAAGATGACACACAGTTATGGGACTGGGACAGATATAGCAGCTACGAAAGATTGCAGCTTGTCACGGCATGGGTGATACGCTTCGTAAAATATTTGAAGGTAAAAATATATGGCCTGCCTCCCACAGGTAGTGCTCACCTCAATATAGAAGAAATTAGAACTGCAGACAAATTTTTACTCAAATTATGCCAAAAAGAAAGTTATTCGCAGGAGTACTCAATATTGGTGAAGGGTGAACAGTCCAGAAATAATTTAATTTGCCAGTTAGGACTACACCTGAAGGGAAATATAATACATTGTGGAGGCAGATTGAGATTAGCGGCTATCTCGGAAATGTGCAAATATCCAAAGCTTCTGCCCTCCAAACATCCCTTGGCCCACCTAATAATAGATAGGTGCCATCAGCTCTGTTGCCATTATGGAGTCGGCCACGTGGTTACCTACATTCGACAAAAATGGTGGGTCCTTAAAATCCGGCAGGTGGTGAAAAAGGTACTGCGGCTCGCTTGGTGTAGTGACTAGCGTCTCGGACTTCCACCCAGAAGGCCCGGGTTCGCGCCCACGCTCGGCGCATTAAAGATTTTTCACAAGCACAGAGTCGTTACCATCCCTCATGAGCAAAGGGATGGGATAGTAGTACAGGACCCCAATGGAAATACGCCTAATTGGCCTTATTGAGCTATCCTTAGCTAGCTTAGCATGCGCTAGCTTTAAGAACTATTATTATTATTATTATTACTGCGCAATTGTCTAAAATGTCGTCAGGTACAAGGTAAACCCTACAACTATGCCGGACTACCCTCTTTACCAGCCCCGCGGACCACCACTGGACACCTATATAAGGTCACTGGGGTGGCCTATAGTGGAGCAATCCCTATTAAAGACTCACCTGTTATGAAGGCTTACATGATCCTATTTACCTGTGCTGTCACTAGGTCAATACACATTGAAGTAGTCACCAATCTCACATGTGATAGTTTCCTCCACGCTTTCACGAGATTTAGCAGTCGACAAGGATTTCCCTGTATCATCTTGAGTGACAACGCAACTACGTTTGTTGGGGCCTCTAGGTAATATATCCGATATCTGCAATCACCCTAAGGTTCAGTCTCACCTTGGCAATGTACAGTGTGAATGGCGGTTTATTCCTGCCAGAGCGCCATGGTTCGGTGCTATCTGGGAGAGAGCCATTGGCATTGTCAAGGCTGGACTGAAGGTGTTGGGACGTGCTCTCATTTCTTTAGAGGAGTTGACAACTCCTGGAAATCGAAGCAACAGTATATTGACTGTCCCTCTCTTTTATGCTTCGGGTGACCTAGAGGATCCTACCCCAATCACACCCTCAGTATTGGTGCGGGGACATCGGTTGTGGGATCTTCCTGAGGAAAGTGAAGTGGGGGATGAGATTGAGGACCCGGACTGCGTCAACAAAGATATTATCTCAGCCAGATACCGGTATATCCGTAAACTGTCACAGGATGTCTGGAAACGCTGGTCAAATGAGTATCTGGTGACGCTCAGGGAGGCACATAGGAATAAACTTCGACCAATCAATGGTCGGTGGCCAAATATCGGTGATGTCATCACCATCCATGACGAGGGTCCTCGTGCTTTCTGGAAGTTATGCCGTATTACAGAATTATTACCCGAACGTGACGGTGAAGTTAGAGTGGCTAAAATCCGCACAAAGTCGGGCATCTTCACGCGGCCAACTATCCGTTTATGTCCTCTTGAAGGGGATATTGAGAGCAAAGGTGATACCTTGGTGACGTTGCGCAGAGACGTTTCCGTAGTGGCAGCCTCATTTGTCTCATATTTAGGTGTTTTAGCTTCACTTCCATCTCATCTTCATAGTCACTGCATCATCATCTTAATTAGCTAGCCATCATGAAAACTTAACGTAAATATCTAGCCTATCTTAGCCTATTATAGCCTCTTTCCTTTAGCCTTCCTTATCCCACTACCCCTCTCGAGTTCACCAAGACTATCTTCCGCCATCTTTGCTATCACCATCTGAGTTCATCATATAAGGTAATAATTTTCTATATGCGTTAACTAAATTAATAATTATACAGTCCACTCAATCTAAATTAACCATACATATAATTTTAAGGTGTTAGTTACAGTGTCTCTATACTTATGTGAGGTACTGTACACCTTGGAGATCATTCAACCCTTCAAATTCATGACTCAAACTCCTTTCCCACCAATGTAAGCTGACCTCAACACTCCTGATATCCTCACCACTCTCTGAACATGTGATAGGAGGGGTCTTGGTAATTTTCCATGATTCTAAAGTGTTGCATAGAAAGGGAGGTGAGAGATATTGAAGGAAGATTTGAGTTAGTAAGAGACAGGCCTCAGAGACAACAGGAGGACTAGCAGATAGACTCGAACCTTGGGCCCGACAACATAGCCCTCGGAGATTCCCTCTCAATTAGGGAATTCTCTCTTAGTACAGCTGTATACAGCTGTATACAGCTGTGTACCGAAACGTCAATAAAATACCCTCATTGTTCCCTGATTAAATAGCACTGTATGAATATTCCCATATTCAAAATATGCTATAGGGGTGCAATGCCTGGTGAGTTATCTGCTCAACAGGTGGCGTTGTGTGTGTGTGTAAGTGTGAGAGTCCGAGTGTAGGGGGTGAGACAGTGAAGCACGGGAACGAGGTGGCTTCAGAGATAGGGTCATTTCGGGCCATGAGTGAGCACCGTGCCTCATGTGAAGGCAAGATGGCAGGTGCTCGTTGTACTCTACGTGCTTCACATGTCTCACTCCCTAGACTGGAACAAGACCTCACGGGCTTCACTGTTCATTGTAAAGCGGTGAATGTTAAGGCTCTCAGCCTATGCCCGAGAGGAAGTAAGTTGGAATATAGAAAAAAAAAAAAAAAAAAAAAAAATACATCATTCAGTTGTTACTTAATAATTAAAGTGGTTTACGGATACCAAACAGATCCTTTCCTTTTTCCTTTTACCTATAAGAATTCAATCTAATATTTATGGTAATTGGTGGTGGCTGCATTACTATTACTACAATCTATCATAATATCTATCAATCAACGAGCAGTGATGGAGAGCTGAGATCTACCTACAACTTCAACTACAATCAAAAATATAACCTATTAGGAACGTACCTCAAAACGTCTCCCTAATACGGTTAATTAATCAACCTATTGTATAACTCAAAAGGACAGAGAGAGACACCTTTAGTCATCCTTACTAAGAGTTAAAAGTAAACCCTTATAATAAATATAGGATCGTACAGTTGGTATATCTTCCTAATCTTTAGCCCCTTACTTCCAGTGACTGTCAAAAGCAATTTGTAACACAACATATCAGGCTTATACTGTATTATGACCCAATGCATTTCCTTTCACAAAATTTAGTTTTAATACAAATGAGTTGTACAACCTATCTTCACACAGT
The DNA here is from genome assembly GCA_032716605.1 of Paralithodes platypus. NCBI lineage: Eukaryota > Metazoa > Arthropoda > Malacostraca > Decapoda > Lithodidae > Paralithodes > Paralithodes platypus. Next base: position 53,562,872 of record CM064575.1, on the reverse strand, counting down.
CAGGGGTGCGAGCTAGAATCACTAGGAGTAGGTGAAAATTCTGACTCCTGGGCCTATTCGCGGTGAAAATAATGACTCCTAGTGACTTTAGCAATTCCTAGTGACTCCTGTTAGACTCCCATTGACTCCTGACCAGTCACGGGCGATTGGCCCTGTCCGACAAAATGTTCACCGTGTTTAAAGTTCTCACTGCAAGTTGGAACACTAAAAGTGAGTCCTGGTGACTCCCAGTGACTCCTATCTAAATCTTGGACAGTGTTCCGTTTCAGTTTCAGTTCCCAGTTTCACCGGGAGTCACTGGGATAGGTAATACATGCGAGTCACTGAGGGTCACTGAAAATCGATGGGAGTCACCAGGAACCACCAGGAGCCACTGGGAGTCACCGAGCATGCTCTCCAAGCGTCATGGGCGCCCACAGAGATACCTGTAGTGGGCGCACATGTAATAAGGGGCCTACTATTCATGGGTGTGGGTGGTGAGCAAAGCGAGCCTACCTAGCTGGGGATTTCCCCCCTCCCCAGACAATTTCGCAGTATTTATTAATTGTAGGTGCATTCTCAAGCTATCTCAAAGTTAAATGAAGGTGGATTAAAAAAAATATTATTCATATAAAACTGTAATACTCCTCACCTGAAAGGATAATATATAGGGGTACTTTAGTTTTCCTGGTCAAACATTATAAATAGGCCTAGTATGAACCTGTGTAAGTACAATTGCCCACAAGACGTTGTATTTAAAACAGTGATTGTGTGTAGAAAAGGAAATTACTGTAGGTGAGGTATTTAATAATGTGAACAATGTATGGTCAATGTTACACTAGCCTACTTCTAGTTTACAAGTTCTCCAACTCCCCTGACCTAACCTAACCAAGCTAACATAACCTATAATTGTTACCCATTTTAGGTAATATTATGAAATATTACAAAACTCGCTAAAGAAAGGAAAACGAAAATATGTGAAGGATTAACTAGACACTCTTTAGACAATACTTTACATATATTTGTTTCTTAAATTATAGTAAGCATTGATATAATGACCATATGGTACATAATAATACAGACTTATCGTATTCTATTATTGTCTTTAATGATATATGAATACAGTCATAATACTTAATGATGATATTAGAGGACTGTAGTTATAGCCTACAAGAGACATACATGAGGGATGGCAATTTTAAATTATAGGGTCACACACATGCCTGGAGGCTCACAGTGGATGCACGTGTGTCCAGTGCTTCCGTCTGTGGGAACCCCTGTGCAAGCGGCAAGTCTACTGTGAGTTGGTGGCAACACTGCACCACGAGTTGGCAGCCGCACGACACAGGTCATTCCTAACAACTCCCAGTGAATCCTATCTAACTCCCAGTGACTCCTGTATTACTCGTATCGACTCGTATATTGCACTAATCCGAAAACGACCGTTAATTTTCAAATTTTCAATTTCCCGCTGACTCCTACTCTGTCGTAAGGGCGCGTGGAATTTCGGACACTCGCGGTCATATTCCCAGGAATCAATAAGAGTCATTACTCCTAGTGATTCTAGCTCACACTCCTGACTGTGTGAAGGGCCCTTTATCACTTCATCACCACTCTTATTATTGTAAGCATTACTACCGATATTTGTTATGCTCCTCTATTGATGCCTTAAAAGTTGTTAATTATTATGCTTTCCCTGTGTGGTTATGACTCTGACATTGC